>BSBN01001745.1:0-1200000 GCA_027924645.1 Cunninghamia lanceolata
GATAAGGAAGAGATAGGGAGATAGGGGTTTAGGGTTTCTTGGGTTTAAGGTTTAGGGGTTAGGGGTTAAGGTTTAGAGGCATTATTTAGGGTTTAGGGGTTAAGGTTTAGAGGTTAAGGGTTTAGTGTTTAGAGAGAGAGGACCAATAGGGATATATAGAGACTGAGGGATATGGCCAGAGACATAGGGATAGATAGGGATATGGAGAGTGAGGGACATGGCCAGAGACATAGGGAGAGAGATTGAGAGGTAGAGGAACGATAGAGATAGGGAGATAAATGTTTAAGGTTGCTTAGTTTAGTGTTTAGGTTTTAGGGGTTAGGGGTTAGCACTTAGGGGCATTATTTAGGGTTTATGGTTTATGGTTTAGGGGTTAGGGTTTAGGGTTTAGGGGAATTATTTAAGGTTTAGAGGTTTAGGGTTTAGGGGTATTATTTAGGGTTTATAGTTGCATGTCAAAATAAGTCTCTATCTCTCTCTAAATCCTCAACCCTAAATAATGATCCTAATCCCTAACCCCTAACGCATAACCCCTAAACCCTAAACCTGAGAAACCCTAAACCTCTATCTCCCTATCTCTCCCTTATCTCCCTCTCTCTATCATCCCTCAACCTCTAAATCTCTCTCCCCGTCTCTCTAGACATCTCACTCACTCTCTATCTCCCTATCTCTCCCTCTGTCTCCTCTATCTCTCCCAATCTATCTCCTCTCTCCCTAGCTATCTATCTCTCCCTATATCTTATCTTTCTCTCCCCTATCATTCCTCTATCTCCCTATCTCTCTAGACATCTCGCTCACTCTCTATCTCCCTATCTTTCCCCTATGTCTCCTCTATCTCTCCCTATCTGTCTCCTCTCTATCTCTCTCTACCTAGCTATCTCTCGCTATCTCTCTCTTGCCTCTCTCCCCCTATCATTCCTATAACTCCCTATCTCTCCCCTCTATCTCCACTCTCCCTTATTGATGAAAGAAATGAAAACAAGAAAACTCTCTCTCTCTCTCTCTCTCTCTCTCTCTCTCTCTCTCTCTCTCTCTCTCTCTCTTTATGCACATACCCATTAGGTAGGCTATTTTGCATATGGTGGTCTTAGCCTTTAGCTCCAATTACCTCAAAAATTCACAAATAGATATAGATCATAATTCTAAGCATCTTTCATAAAGACCACTTCTCTACATAGGTGCAACTAATACCAATTTTTCATTGCTTTCCACATTTAATACTTATTCTTTTCCATTTTCCAAGTCCTACATGTGTCCAATTTGTATTGTTTTGTCAAGTTTTTAGTCTAATTGTTAGTCCTATCTCTCATGGTTATTAAAAATGTTAGTATAGTTAGATTTATCCTTAGGTAACATTAATTTACACATTGTTGCACAAACAACCACACTCAAAAATAATCTTACCTAATTAAGGTTAACCTTTAAGGTTCTTTCATTTGGTGAGCCTAATAGATCCAACTAGTTCAATCTTCTTATAGTCATTGCTTAGCCTTCCAAGAGAGTTCATGCTATGTTAACTTTGCATTATGTCCTCACTTTCCTCTTGCTAGTTGTAGTACTCTTTTTTTCTAATCCTATCCCTATATCATACTATTGTTGTTGACATTTCTTTCCATCTTCATCATCATAGTCCTAGTTATCCTATTTTGAGCCTACCATTTATCCTTAGCCATGTCTTGTGCTTCTTCTATTCATGTCAATTTAAATGACCTCTAAACTTTTCATAAATTCTTCTCCACCAAACCCTAGACCCTCACCCAAAGCCTAATTTCCTAAGAAAATCCCTTCCCCAAACATCATTTGATCATGTGCCTCCTTCCATCACTAGATAGGTGCCCCTACTTTCCATTATTCATCTAATACAATCCCAATGTCATAGCTAACATTCCCAAAGCTACATTCATAGACTCCATTCCCCCTATTGACACCATCATTGATAATCATTTAAAGAGTCTCCCTTGAATAATAATTAAACCATGGATTATCCCATATCCCCATCTTACACTTTCCTCACCTTTGAACCCTTAGAAGATGACATTTAGCTATCCCCACCATTACCAATCACACTTTCTAGCAATCCCACATAAGACACATTACCCATCACTTCACCTAGGTCATCACCAATTAAATCACCTCATTACTCCATTCAACCATACCCATACCACCTCTTTCTCACTCCACAACTTGTATTAACACATGATTCACCGCATGACATGCTACAATTAACACAATGCCAATTCACTCTACCACCATTCTTCATATTATCTTATGAATCACTATCCTTTCTTCCCATTCCTTGAGACATAATATCATGACACACATCCCTTCTTCCATTACATCCTCCCTAACCCTTTCCCAACATTGATAGCCCACTACCCATGCCACCTCCTTTTAATAACATATTTGACCATAAGATTGCCACAACAATCATCACTCATCCTGACACCATCCCTCCACCATGTGACATTTATCTAACACATATTCCCAATTATAATTATATCTACACAAAACTCAAGTTGTTGTAAGTGAATTAGAAGACATTAACCTCCCCCTCCTCCTTCCTCATCAATTGATGGATTAAATCACCACTATCCTAATTGACATCATCTTACAACCATCTCCTCATAAAATGGTCTTGCTTAAATTTGATAATATAATGTCCAAGGAGATCTCATTGCACATATGAGACACTTCTTTGTCCAAGCCACAATTGTCACCATTGATGATTATGTCCTTGATAAGAATTTTCCCTCCACATTGATATAATATTCCCTTGTATGGTTTGACACATTACTACTTGGTTCTATGAATTCAATTTAGATCTCATGCATAGCTTTACCAACCACTACCAATTCAACATCAAGCCTAAGGTTTTCTTAGTGCATCTCACACATTGCAAAGAAGACTCACTAGGGATTACTAGAGAGAGAGAGAGAGGTTCAAATTTTAAAGAGATGCAACTTTATTGATTGGTTGAAAAGATGTTAACCATGTAACAATAGAAATTTTCAAGTTGAATTGTAAGTTCTAAGAATAAACCAATGAAAAGAATAAAAAAAACCATTTGTATAGTTCTAGGAAACATATATCCATTTTGGGACCCGCAAACAAATATCCGTTTTGGTTTGGTATCCAAACCAAAACTAATATTTTTAACATGCCTATGAAAGTCAAAGTTGGCCAATTCATGAATTTGGCTAAGTAAAGACGTGATTTTTTTCCATTGCCACTATTTGGCCTGTGATGATCTTGCACATACCTACTTTACACATTTGCACTTCAACACACAAGACAAAATATTTTTACGTAGAAAACCCTATAAGGGAAAAACCACAGTGAGTGTTAGCTCACAATACATTATGTTATATCAAAACTAAAATCAGAGGCTCACTAATTGAGAGGCTTGCTGCCAATGGGGTGGCTCACTGCTGGTGGGTGGCTCACTACCAAGATTTGGTGAACTCAGATGGTAGCATCTAAACCATGCCAAAGTTTAGTTCCATTGAAGTACTGTAAACATCCTCTGCTCTACTCTGCTCTACTTTTAACTTCACACTATCTTCACATCTTCACTCTTGGATACATTTTCATGAATCTATTACAAGTATTTATACAATTCTTTAACCTTGGAATAATCATCAAGGTCGGCATTACAATCATCAACCATTGGAACATTCTCCAAGGTTGGCAAACACATATACATAAGAATAGGTTTGGACCTAAACAGATTATTGAAAGAGAAAGAATGAATGTGGTCCAAACCAATCCTTAACTAGGACTCAAACACAATCTTCCATGCTACAACACACTATCACAATCTCCAAAGTATAACCAAAACAAGTGAAAATGACCAAGTCGACTAAATTAGTGTTAACACTAAATCTTTGATAACACGCTTCATGCATGATCTGGATTACACTTTGTGAACCAATTGAAAGGTAGGAACATGATCTAGAGACATCCAGAAGCATGTTACAATCACCAAGAACATCCATACAAAACACTTTACTCACAAGATTCTTCAAACTAGAGCACTTGAACATTACTATCGGCCACTGTCATAAAGAAAGATCACTTGCGGACCACCATATCATGAACCATTAAAACTAAAGGCACATATCCTCATTATAAACTTAATTCCAGAACCACAGACTATAATACTTAATTGTGGAGAAATGCGAAGCAGAATATATTCTCCCTATCACCATTGAAAGCATAGAAAAATAGTTTTTACTCTGGTGAACATAACTCACTCAAATCTTCATACCAAAGGCTCAAACTTGGAACATAGCAACTAAAAACAACCTTCATCTTAACTTGCAAACCGCAGACAAAGATTTTCAGTCTACAAGAAATCCAGAGAAAAATACTTTACTATCTTTCTACAAAGAAAGATACTCTGCAATACACTGTTTCCACTAGTAAAGCAATTTTCTCAAAAGCACTTGGGAACTCAATACTAGGAACACTTTTTCATTATCTTCAATACTTATTTAAGCCAAAACCAATTCTCAACACAAGCAAGCATCAAAACAAAAGTACAGTTGACACCAATGACAACCTAGATATGTTGACATCAATGACAACACCGGTAAGCACATACTTGCAACAATCTCCCCCTTTGTCATTGATGGCAACATTGATGTGAAAAATTGTAAACACCATCAAGAAAAGATTCTACACAGGTTAC
The DNA here is from genome assembly GCA_027924645.1 of Cunninghamia lanceolata. Taxonomy (NCBI): domain Eukaryota; kingdom Viridiplantae; phylum Streptophyta; class Pinopsida; order Cupressales; family Cupressaceae; genus Cunninghamia; species Cunninghamia lanceolata. The sequence goes on from BSBN01001745.1 coordinate 4,691, forward strand.
TTTCTCCCCCTTTCTTTTTACACTTCTAAATTCTTTCTCCCCCTGAGTTTTTCACATGATTTTCTCTCCCCCTTTGACATCAATGGAAAAGGACAACAATTCTCCTTTCTCAGCACATACTTGCAAACAACTGCTGTGATCAAGTTGGAATTTCTTCTGTCATCAGCTCTGTAATACTTATCTTTATTAGGAACTTATATCAGCAACTTCTACCTACTCCCCCTAAGAAGTAGCCTTCAAAACATCAATCCAAATCAATGAATAAGGCTTTAGACATCATTGGACTGATGTACTTCTCATGCATCTTAGTTTAGAGTAGGAGGGGTGATAACCCCTAACTTTCCTTTGAGATACTCAAAAGTATCCTTAGGCAGAGGCTTTGTGAAAATATCTGCAATCTGATCCTTTATAGACACATACTCCATTTTCACTTCATTCTCAGTTACTTTTTCTCTCAGAAAGTGATACCTTATAGATATATGCTTTGTCCTTGAGTACATCAATGGATTCTTTGAAATATTTATAGCACTTGTATTGTCACAAAAGATTGAAATTGGTTCTTCATACACAACTCTTATATCCTTCAATGTTTGCTTCATCCAAAGCACTTGAGTACAAAAACATGCTGCAACAATATATTCTACTTCTGTAGTAGACAAAGAAACTAATTCTTTCTTCTTGTTCAACCATGAAACCAATCTATTACCCAAGAGGAAAGCACCTCCACTTGTACTCTTTCTGTCATCTGCATCTCTAGCCCAATCTACATCTGTATAAGCACTAAGAGTGAAATTAGAGTCTTTAGGATACCACAATCCATAGTTTGAAGTGCCTTTCAAATACCTCAAAATTCTTTTGACTGCCATCACATGTGATTCTTTGGGATCTTCTTGAAATCTTGCCACAAGACACACTGCATGAATTATGTCAGGTCTAGTATGTGTTAGATAAAGCAGTCCTCCCATCATAGATCTATACTTTTTCTGATCAGTTTTAGGTGATTCATCATTCTTTCTTAGCTTGCAGCCAATTACCATAGGAGTACATACTGGCTTAGAATCCTCCATTTCAAATTTCTTCAACAATTCTTTGACATACTTGGACTAAGAAATGAAAATTCCTTTTTCTGATTAAGTAATTTGTAGTCCTAAAAGGAAATTCATTTCACCAAACATAGACATATTAAATTATTTTTGCATTTCCTCTACAAATTTCTTACACATACCTTCATTACCTCTAAAGATAATATTATCAACAAAAACCACAACAATCAGAATTTGATCATTATTGATTTTGAAATAAAGATTGCTGTCAACAGTACCTTTACTAAATCCTAATTGCAAACATGTACTTGTCCAATCGTGCATACCAGGCTCTAGGGGCTTGCTTAAGTCCATATAAGGCTTTCTTCAATCTGCATACCATGTCACCTTGGTCTAATGATAGAAATCCTTCCGGTTGTTCAATGTAAACTTCTTCCAGCCCTCCATTCAAGAATGCAGACTTCACATCAATTTGGTATACATTGAAGTCTTTGTGTGCTACAAATACCAAGAACATTCTGATTGCTTCAATCCTTGCCATAGGAGAAAATATCTCTTCAAAATCTATGCCTTCAACTTAAGAATATCCTTTTCATACCTGTCTTGCTTTGTTTCTTACCACTTCTCCATTTTCATTCATCTTGTTTCTGAACACCCATTTAGTTCCAATCACATTCTTATCAGCAGGTCTAGGGACCAATTCCCAAGTTTGATTTTTCTCTATCTGCATTAGCTCTTCTTCATGGCCTTTACCCAACTCTCATCTTTGTAGGCCTCATTTACATTCGTAAGTTCAATTTGTGAAAGTAAACAATAGTTCACCTATTCTTCTACAGCTCTTTTCCTTGTCAATACCCCTTTATTTTGTCACCAATAATTTGATCCTTAGAATGATTAATCCTTACATTCCTAGTGGTCTTTTCTGGAGATTTTTCTTCTTTATCTCGATTGTCCATTTGTTCAACTTTTTCTTCATTTTTTGTAGTATTAGGTTCATCTGATTCATAGACTCCCAGATTTTATATTCTTCCCCTATCTTCATCAACTCTTACATTTGTACTTTCAATGATCTTCAATCTCTTATTGTAGCACCGATAGGCTTTCTCTTAGTAGAATAACCAAGGAAAATTCCTTCATCACATCTAGCGTCAAACTTGCCTAACTCCTCATCTCTTCTGATATAACATTTGCTTCTAAAAACTTTGAAGTATTTCATTGTAGAAACTCTTCCATACCATAATTCATAAGGAGTTTTAGTACCATTACCTTTGACTTGAAACTCAGTTTTGAATGTAGATAGCTGTATGTATAGCTTCTCTCCAATACACATCTGATAGGTTTGCCTCTTTCATCATAGTCCTTGCAACTTCTTGAACCTTCCTTTCCATAACTCCATTCTACTGAGGAGTTCTAGGAGCAGACAACTATCTCTTTATCCCATGTTCTTCATAGAATGCATTGAATTCATTTGATTTAAACTCTCCTCCTCTATCATACCTTAAGCACTTGATCTTTAAATCTAACTCATTTTCAACCATCTCTTTGAAAAACTTGAACTTGTCTAGAACTTCTAATTTCTCCTTTAAGAAAGTAACCCAAGTCATTCTTGAATAATCATCAATTAGCAACATAAAATACATGTCTTCTTATAGACTTCTTATTCTTGTAGGACCACACATATCTATATGCACCAGCTCAAGCAATCCAACAAAAAATATTCCTTACTCTTGAAGTTTTCTCTTGTCTGTTTGCCCATTTGACATTCCTTGCAAATAGTGTTAGCAAGATTCACAAGCCTAGGAAAACCTCTCACAACTTGCACTGAACTTATCTTCACCAAATTGTCAAAATTGATGTGACACAAGCTCCTATGCCACAACCAACTCTCATCTGTTTGAGCCAACAAACAACAATCATTAGTTCCTCTCAAATGATAAATATTACCTCTAGTCTTTTTACCAGTTGCAATCACTGTTTCAGAGCTCTCCATGATCTTGCATGCATTATCCTTGAAACTCAGATCATACCCTTTGTCACACATCTGACCAACACTTAAAAGATTATGCTTTAGGCCTTTGACATATAGATCATCATCTATATTATGCTTTCCATCAAAGAAATAGATCATCTTCCATAGATCTTACCAGCTACATTATCTCCAAACCTAATCAGTCCTCCATCATACTTTTCCAAACTTACAAACTTTCTTTTATCATTGGTCATGTGATGTGAGCATCCACTATCAATAATCCATTCATCCTTATCCTTCTCAACCTGAACAAACAAACCACTCTCTTCTACTGGCTTTTCTTCCTTTACACAGCTAGCAGGATTAGTAGACACATGTTCTTCTTTAATAACAATAAACAAGCATTCATTTGCACTAGTATTAGCATCAAACTCATCATATGTTACACCATCATCATCAAGATCTTTGACAATATAACATTTCTTCACAACTCTAGGTCTACTTTCAAATTTCTTCCTACCTCTTTCAATTCTCTCTGGACACCTAGAGGCATAATGACCAACCTTACCACAAGAAAAGCATTTGAATGATAATTTACCTTTGAACTTACCAGTACCTCTTTCCATATTATCCACAAAGTTGGATTCAATATCATCAAGATCATCATCAGATTCCACATCATATTTTTGAGCTCTTGAAGTCTTTTCTGAAGTGCTGGCTTTGAAAGTAGTCTTAGTCTTCGATAGAACATCACCAAACTCTCTCATTTCAAAAGATGTAAGTTTACCAAGCAATTGATCATTTGTAACCTTTTTCACAATGATAAGTTCTTCAATTGCAGATACCTTGTGACCATAGGATTTAGGTAATGATCTTAGAATCTTCATGACAACCTCTTCTTCCTTGACAGTTCCTCCAAGATCCTTGATTCCATTGACAATTTCATCAACTTTTTGCATGTAGATTGTTATGTTCTCATCTTTGCTCATCTTCAGGGCTGCATATCTTGCCTTCAGATTTTGTAATTTGGCACTCTTTACAGAATCATCTCCTTCATATGAACTTTCCAGCTTGTCCCACATTTCATGAGCAGTCTCCAAATCCATAACCTTTACCAGCTCAGTGTTAGATAAGGCATTTAACAGAGTATCTCTAGCTTTTCCATTTTGTTCATACTGTTTGATTTCATCTTCATCGTTCAGACCATTTTTAGGAATAATGTATTTGTATTTGCCATTTTCCAAACACCATAACCAGATACAACTTTTCATCAGTACCTTCCAAAGAGCATAATCTATTCCATCGAACTATGGTGATTCCTTCCTATGCACCATCCTAGATCTTCCTCGAGTTGTTAGACTCTTTATAGAGGAACCCTAGCTTTGATACCAATTGTTGAATAGGGCAAGGCAACTGAGAGGGGGGTGAATCAGGTGTAACCAATATTTCAAAACCATTAAGATATCATCCACTTAATTACTATTATTAAGTTTAATCATGAAAGCATAAAATTAGAAACTTAACACATTTACACATCAACACAAGAGACACCAAATTTTTACGTGGAAAACCCTATAAGGGAAAAACCACTATGAGTGTTACCTCATAATACATTACGTTATATCAAAACTAAAAATTAGAGGCTCACTACCAATGGGGTGGCTCACTGCCATTGGGTAGCTCATTGCTAGTGGGTGGCTCACTACCAAGATTTGGTGAACTGAGATGGTAGCATCTAAACCATGTCAAAGTTCAATTCCATTGAAATACTATAAACATCCTCTGCTCTACTCTACTTTTAACGTCACACTATCTTCACATCTTCACTCTTGGATACATTTTCACGAATCTATTACAAGTATTTATACAATTCTTCAACCTTGGAATAATCATCAAGGTTGGCATTACAATCATCAATCATTGGAACATTCTCAAAGGTCGGTAAACACATATACATAAGAATAGGTTTGGACCTAAACAAATTAATGAAAGAGAAATAATGAATGTGGACCAAACCAAGCCTTAGTAAGGACTCAAACACAATCTTCCATGCTACAACATGCTATCACAATCTCCAAAGTATAACCACAACAAGTGAAAATGACCAAGTTGGCTAAAACTGGTGTTAACACTAAAGCTTTTGAGAACACGCTTCATGCATGATCTGGACTACACTTTGTAGACCAATTGAAAGGCAAGAACACAATCTAGAGACATCCACAAGCACATTACAATCACCAAGAACATCCACACAACATCAAAACACTTTACCCACAAGATTCTTCAAACTAGAGCACTTGAACATTACTATCAGCCACTGTCATAAAAGAAATATCGCTTGCAAACCACCATATCATGAACCATTAAAACTAAAGGCACATATCCTCATTATAAACTTAATTCTAGAACCGTAGACTGTAATACTTAATTGCAGAGAAATGAAGAGAAAAATACATTCTCCCTGTCACCACTAAAAACACATAAAAACAATTTTTACTCTGGTGAACATAACTCACTCAAATCTTCATACTAGAGGCTCAAACTTGGAACACAGCAACTACATACAACCTTCATCTTAACTTCCAAACCACAGACAAAGATTTTCAATCTACAAGAAATGCGGAGCAAAATACTTTACTATCTTTCTACAAACCAAGATACTCTGCAATACACTATTTCCACTAGTAAAGCAAATTTTCTCAAAAGCACTTGGGAACTTAATATCAGCAACACTTTCTCATTATCTTCAATACTTATCTAAGCCAAAACCAATTATCTCAACACAAGCAAGCATCAAAACAAAAGTACAGTTGATACCAATGACAACATAGATATGTTGACATCAATGACAATAGTGGTAAGCACATACTTGCAACAATAATAATAGTATGTAGTCACTCAAACTATTACATAGCTATTTATTACACATCAATATGTAGTTGAAAAACCATATTTCTAAATTGCAAAACATAGCATGACAACTGGCACCAATTGAAATTTGAGCAGTTTTTGAATGGAATTTGTGGAGAAAAGCTAATGTTAGCTTTCCATAATACAACAGTATGTAGTTGAAAAACTAATTTTCTAAATTGCAAACCATAGCATGGTAGCTGATGCCATATACAATTTCAAGAAGGATGCAATAGAAAACTAGCTACATAAGTATACGCAAGAGAAGCCATTATATTCTAAGAATTGATACTCCCTTGAAATGCCTATAAATCACAAATTAGACTACCTTCCTCAAATAATGCAATGCCAACAAATCATAAAACACAAACACTTCTCAAAAAACATTTACTTTACAAACAGCCTATCGGCAAAACTGTTGCACGTTCACCCCGTGCAACTGCTAGTTTAAAAGCATTTTGCATAAAGAAGAAAGGAGTGGATGCTAGTTCATGAAAAGAGTTTACATAAAACAAAGTTAGTACGAAGAAAAATATTGTTTGTATGAGGTGGCATTTGAATTGAAAAATCCCATAAGAGTTTAAAAAAAATAAAAGAAGTGCATTTAAAAAGAAAAGTATTAGAAAAGGGGAAAGGAGTTTTTCAAAAAGAATTAATAGCACAAAAATAAAGTGTTTAGGAATATTAAATTTTGATTTTGAAAGTGAAGGAGGTATTTATTTAAATGAGGGCTAATAATATATTTAAAATTAGTAAAAGTGTTTAAATTCGTTATTGGATGGTTAATAGGTAAATATATTAATAGTTCTATTATATATTTATATTTTTTTGTCAAAGATATTTTGTGTAGTGTTTTAAAGATATTTATATATGTGTCTATCAACTATCCAATAATACCTTTAGATGCCTTTACTAGTTTATAACAATTTCATGGGTGTAATAATTAAGATATTTTGATGAATATGTTAAAAGAAAGTGACTTTCAATATATCAAAATTTATCAATATAGGTATTTATTTGTAAAGACACCAAAAATAGATACAATAAGTCTCAACCACAAGAATTTTAATTTTTAATTTTCTATTAAGTAGTGTATAATTATGGTAGCACTATAGTTATTTGAAAAATTGGATACATTAAATTAATTTTCTAGCATACTCATCTAAAATTGCAATATCTTGTATATAAATAATTAAAAAATAAACAATTTTAGTAGTTTTAAGGCCCGTTAGGCAATTTTAATTAATTTTCAATACTTTTGTTTGACACAAGACTTTATCAAGATCAAGATTATTTTCATAATTAACTATGTTTAACTTTCAATAATGTCCCATTTCTTAGAATACACGTTAAATTATGAATTTGGACACCAAATATGAACCCATATCCACTACACATTCCAAAAACTTTAGGATAATTTAACTACAATGAAATTGCACATGTTATTGAAACTAACTTGTCTTGTCTACCCAATTGGTAGAGTTTGAAGATAATTACAAAAGAAATACAAAGTTCTATAAATTAATAAATTGTATGAATGGAATTATAGGAAAGAGACACTAAAAACACTGACCATAACTAGATCTATATACATTTTTTGATTATAGGTAAAGTAGGTTTTGAAGAGTTGTAATGCCCCTCGCTTTTTGCTTGTGATAGATGTTATTTCATATGACAGTGTCGGTTTAGATGATAGTCTTATAGTGCATGTTTACAGTTTCGAGATGGTTGGACTTCTATGATATGGTTTATGTTCTCCTTGATCTTGATGGACTCTTTGATATTATGTTAGCTGATTATGGATCTATGTTAGGATGATGCTTGATTACTTGTACTTTGTGCTTTCACAGTTGATGGACATGATTATGGATTAATGTTATTTTAAGTTTAATATGTTATTTGATCATGATTATGATGTATAACTGGTAATGGAAGTAGCTAATTGATGATGTGTTTACGTGAACGGAACAGTGTCACATTACTCATGTTCGAGTACCCTGCCACACTGTAATTTCTATTCACCGTGTCTGTGATTACATGATTATATATGGATATATGCACAACCTTGTTGTTTGTTGCAGGATGCAGGTACCGGGCATCGACTCCACCTGAATTACCAGGTTTGAGCGTGCCCTAGCCAATGGAATTGTGGTTTTGAGTTAACATGAGGTTCCCTATTTAGTCAACATCCTCAAGGAGGATGAGTTTCAGTGTTGTACCTTGTCATCACTGTCAGTGGGACTGTTGTCATCATTTGTCGTTATGTCCTGTGGCTTCACTTAGGTCAGGTATCACCTTGTAAGTTGGGGTATATCCCATTTAAGTGTCAAATTATGCATGAATAATATTTCATTTAAATAAGGTTAAATTAAAGCTTAAATTAAATAAACATTGCTTGGGGTTATATGTGTGGTTTAATAATTATAAATAATTTAATTATTGATAATTGGTAAAACTAATATGAAAATGGTAATTAGATAAATAAATTGGATAAATAATTAAATGAGTAAATGAAATAAATAGTCCTAAGTTGTAAGTGAATTAAATTAAAAGAAAGTAAGTTTCACTAGTAAGATGATTAAATAATTACCAGCTTGATTAAATGAATTGACGGTAATAAGGATAATATTCTAAAAGATTAAATATTAGGGTTGTTGCCCAGTTTTATGAATTCAATATTTGGAGATGAGTAAAAATTAATGTCTCTTAGCCGTCATCTACAAGTTTGAGGTGTGGAATTCCTTGGTAAGTGAAATTGAAGAATCTCACAAGAATGTGGGATGTTGGAAGAAGAGAGGCATGTCTCTTGCAAACACCCGAGGAATGGACCCATGCTTTGAGACAGTGGGTTGTCGAAAGGAGAGGTAGGCCTTCTGCATTTATCCAAGGAGTTAGAGTCTTGGTTGGGCAGAGGGAAAAGAATTTGGGAAGAGAAGAGAAGGGATTGGATGCAGAGGGGAAAATAAGACTCTTGCAAAAGCTTAAAAAAATTTCAGGTATGCACTGCAAATATGCTTAATTCTTGTGAAACTGTAATAGAACTAAGATTACTGTGTTTTCCTTCATGGATGAGAGTTATTCAGTGATTGGTATTTAAATTCCTTCTATCTCTAGTTTGAGACCTATCACAATCCTCTATGTGCTTTAGATACAATTGAATGTTTTGAATCTGTCTATCCACTTTCCCCTGTTTGCATTCTGGAGTGCTGAGATTAAATCCCTCAGTGGGAAAACCTTTATTTTTTTGCTGTGTTTGTAATTCCTTACCTAACACTCTGTCGAACAAACAAAATTTTGCCCTTTAGTTTGGTCCTGTGCATCTGATAAGGCACATAGACTAGTGTGTAAACAGAACTCTGTTTCTTCTTGTTGATTGCTGTCGCTGAACCCTAGAGTATTGCTCATGTTAGCCCTGTCTAATTTTATATATGTTAAGAGGTATGTAGAGATACACATGATTATACTGCTGTCAATGAAATCATTGTAATTTTCTTGAACCCAGCCATAAACCCACTCTGCGAACCTGTGGAAGAGAGGTAATGGAGGAAGAACCTCCTGCCTCACAGAAACCTACAGCTAACCGCATTAGAGGGTCTTCTACCACCTTGGTGAAGCGTCATGCCAGCTGCAACCTATCAATTTTTCCCAGTTGGTATTTGCTATACACCTTGCTAAACGATCATGCCGTTTTAAGTTTCCAGTATGGCTTCTGGCTAATGGACGCTATTTACCTCCTATTCTGTTGATATATACTTGTGGACATTCTAACCTTGGCGCAACGTAATGTCCTTGTTAAGTCTGTAAATTAGAATTAATGGGGAGGCAACTTTAGGGTGGTCGGTTGTCAGACACTACGAAACCATAGGCGTATTGCCTTACTCATTGGCCGTCAGCTATCCACACAAGCAGTCCTCATTTTGGCATGTTTATTGCCTTGATGTTTTAGGCAGAATCTCATTCGATGCTGTGTGTTTTTAACTGTCGAAGCTGCTTTGAAGTTTCTAGATTTTCCTTCTTGCGAACTCAGTCATGGAACCTTGCATTCGCTTTGACAAATAAAATGTGAAGGCTCATTGTAAATGCCTACCTCGGCACCCATGGTGTGCTTTCTATTGTCTTCCACATTAGTTGGTGACTATCTATCAACCCACAGCAATGTAGCGCTACTATCCTCTGGCATGCTATCGTAGGTCCTCATTATAGAGTTGGTTTCATCTGTCAGAGAACGCCTTGCGTTGCACAAGTTCTCTAGGGTCTTCTCCATGAGCTGATCACATCATCATGCAAGTATTGTCTCTAACAACCAATTCTATCGTGCTTCGCATTTTACCATTTAATGCTGTTATCAGTATTTGCTATGGCTATCCAACGTTTGTGTGCTCTGCCAATACCTCTACATTATGTTTTGAGCAATTCCAAACAGTAACTATGGTAATGCTGGGCGCTATCCCTTTTTGCAGTATGTCGACCCACCAAATCCGTCTTGCACATATATCCTTCACTCCTTGCTTTCCGGGAGATTACACCATGAAGAGATCGATCTAGTCTCATTTCTCCATTACCTCTCTACATCTTACTCTGTGATTGAGAGGAGTAGTCGATGTTAATGACATGTTAGGGATTCTACCAGAGGGTCAGCAGCCAATTGTGGCCTAAGTAAATAAGGTTCCCATAATAAATTTTAATTAGGGTTCCTTATTCATTGGTAGTTAGGGTTTTGGGGATGAAGAGTAACATTAGAAGATACAAAATTTATGTATTTTGGTAGGCTTTGTAATTATTTTCCGTGTATGATGTTAAATATATTGCTCTATATGCATAATAGTTCTTACCAACAATAACCTAATAATATTGTTACCAAGTGTTTTGTGGGATATTATTATTATTATTATTATTATTATTATTATTACTACTACTACTACTACTAATATGTTGGTCATGTGACTCGTTTAAATGAGTTAATGGAAATTATTGTGATCAAATTATTAGGTTTATTAAACTCAGTTGTGATTGAATCATGTTAAGGGAGATGGCATATTGGATTGTAATAAATGGGAACTAGATGTGTGGAATAATAGTTTGGTTAAAGAATTTAGTGTAGTATTAAACTCTATCACTTTCTCTAGAAAAGATAAAATATAATAATAATGACTTATGGAACTAGAACCCGTTCGTGTGTTAATTCCTCATAAACGTTATGACAATTAGACAAGTTTATTCGATCTCTATGTAATTGCAACTATTGTTAAGTAGATGAGATTAAAATTGTTTCCTTTATTTTTATATATGGTTATGAATTAGATCAAAACTCTCAAACTTATCCGTATGAATTAAATTTAAATTATATTATAATCATTTAATCCATTTTGATTTATAACACTGACAATAGTTGTTAACGATATTTGCATCTTGTAAATTTAATTAAATGATTATTTAATAAATATTTACTTTATTGTGAATATAGAGTTATTCTTAATACGAATATAATCAATGCCAAGCTAATTTTAATGACTAATATACTATTATAATAATTATAGTCAATTACAATCTGCCTTAGTGGATTAGTTAGTAAGACTTAAATCATAAGTATAATTGACTTCTCGTAATGTGTTGATTCTATCTGTGGGGCATAACCCCATTCATATGGTCTTCAATTCCATATCTACCCATGTGGCTAGAGTTCCAGAGGCTTATCTTGGGATGTCTTGAGTTCATATGTTGTGTTGATAGATGTCTTGAGATCCCGTTGGTCTATTAAGTATGTCAACCCTAGTTATGTAAGGACTAAAAGACAAAGGGAAAGATAACTGGACTTCCTTGTGGATGTATTGTTATCCAACTAATTGTATTAGTCTGGTATCCAGTTTTGTGGTGAGTTATGGAACAAGGTGACATGGAGATCATAGATTTGTAATGAATATGTGTTATTATGGGCAATGGTCTAGAAGTTCTGCCCTTATGTTTTTGTTATGGAGAGTTAATGCCTTGCATTGTTATATACCTGTTGATATAAGAAATGATGTTATGCAAGATGATTAATGGCTTATATGGTTCCTGTACCCTCGTTGTTGTGATGTCTTGCTATGCTTGTTGAGTAGGGTTTTCTAGTTGTAGGTAAGGGAGTGGCTTCCACTGTGGGGGCCAGTGCCAAGTGGCTAGCTAGGGTAACCCACTGGGAGTTGGTAATTCAGTGATAACATAATTAAAAAATCTAGGGGTTGGGTAGTTTTCACACTAACAAGATAATAAGATTTTTTCCTCACTCATGCCTGTAGTGCTAGTTTAGACTAAGGATGAGGGGAGAAGGCTGGGATTGGCAGATTTACTTCCTTGTCATCTCGAAAGGAAGGTTGGTTCCACATGCGTCATCCTATGGGGCCGGTGTCTAGAGAGAGACTGCAAGGGTAACCAGAGATGGGGGCCAGTGTCTAGAGAGAGACTACAAGGGTAACCATAGATGGGGGCCGGTGTCTAGAGAGAGACTGCCTGGGTAACCCATGTTAGGACCATGCGATGACACTCTCCTTACTACAGCCTAGCACTCCCTAATTGTACTCTCTCCTTTGTTAAGCGTTGCCTCTGGAAGTACTGTTGTGTTGTTTGTGATGGTGACTTGTGATGTTGGAGTCATGTGTTGTCTCATAACCTACTGTCTACCTGACCGTATGTTGTAGTGGGGACCTTATGTTAACTCCTAGCTCAGGGGGTGGACCTCAGGGTTCCACATGGTCAGGTGGAAGAGCTTTATCCATTGGTTTTTTTCCTTGCCACTGTTCGTGAGCGTGGAGGATATGCCTTATGCATCTAACTTCAGACCTTGTACTTGGAGATAGCTTTTATGCTCATGTACTTGCCTATGTATCAGTTGAATCATAATGTATGTGTTCCAAATGTAATCAAAACTACATGTTGATGTACCCATATGCATAGACTATTGATCATGCGCATGTAATCTTAAGCAAGTTGTTTATCTATGTGGCACAAATGGAGATTTATATGTATATTCACTAGTACAATAGATGTGGAATGAACTACTGTGGATCAGTTAACCATGTATGATAAATTATGTTGATTAATTCTTCAAGTAATGCAACCATGGGACCTTAGAAGACAAGTTGTAGTTAATGGTGTGTGTTGTTTAGCTTAACAATACCTTGTTATCTTATACAAAAAAAAAAAATTCTACTTTGCATAGCCTAGATGTGTTTTTTTCTAAGGTTTCCATTGCGGGGCACTACAAGAGTCACTGAAACCCTTTACAAAATGTTGTCTAACAAAATAAGCACAATTAAACAACAACAGAATGATTGCCTACACCGAATTAACAAAAAAACAACTACAAAGAAAAATAGAAAACAAAAGTAGAAAATAAAGGACCGCAACTACATTTGCTTTAGAGTCTCAACAACTTCTAATTCTTGTTGATAGAAATCCTCGTGAAGTTTGACAAAGCCCTGCAATTTGTTTTTCTACTCATCAAAGGATTTCTTCTTACTTCCACGAGTTCAAGAGCTTGGTCCAGCTTGATTAGTCTTTGTTCCTTTCCCATTTCCCTAAACCATCTTCTCTTCTCAGAGATTTTTTAGTTTTTCAGTTAATAGTTTTATCCACGCCACATGATTCTTAATAGTACATTGACTTACCTTCATCACCCTCTCCAGGTTTTCTTTGATGGATTTTAGATCCTTTTCTAGTGCTGTAATTCTTTCATCACTTTGGTGTTTCCAATTCTCTAGGCTGGCCATTTCCTCTTTGAATCACTACAGATAACTTGGTCACTTCTTTCTCCATTTTCTCAAGTTTAGGAATGACCTCCCATCCCTGCATAATACTAATATCACCATCCCTCTATATTTGATTCTGGCTCCCCATCCTTTCATGCAATAAAGCCAACTTGATATTTATGTAGTTGATTTCGACATAGAACCATTTTGTCATCATATGCTAGGAGGCCACCACCTCCCTAATAGTACCCAAAACCTCTGACAACTCCTCCCTATTAACTTCCTTAGATACAAGTAAAGAGAAATCCTCAGAGATAGTGGGGGTAGGGTCTGAGATAGGAGGGAAAGGCACTCCTATTTCTAGTTCCACAACTATAGATTTACCTTTCACCTTGTTTTTGGTATCCTTAGTAGTAACATTATCACCACCCTTCAACTTATCCTCATCACAGGCAATCCATTTATTAGTCTCTAGTCCATCATGCCCTTAGAATATTCCTATTCCCTTCCCACTAACTTTGGTCACCGATATAATTTCAACTTTGCCATCCTTAGGCTTATCCTCCTCATCACCTTTCTCATTACTAGTTTCAGAGCCTTCAGACCACGAAATAATAGTTTCCTCTTCCCCTTTTTCATAGACTATTTAGGGGCATCTAATTTTATTTTCCTTTTTTTCTTGGAGGGAGTAAACTCCTCCTCAAATTCCATAAACTTTGGGTTTGAGGAAGGGCTAGATACAATCTGAACTAAATCCCTAGAATCCTCTTCATCACTCCACCCATTTTGAGCCTCTTCCTCCATAGACTCCGAAGAAGCAGTATCCATGTAATCAACTACCATAGGTTTAGTACTCTTTTTAGGCTTAGCATTTTTATCAAGGGTCTCTCTACAAGGAGTCATGACTTTCATATGATTTATAATTAGCAAAATAAGACCTTCATGGATGACCGACATTTTAGGATTCTTCCTACTCTCATTGGTAAAGTTTTCTTGGATTCTAGCAAATAAAAAGGAAAGGACAAATGCATTTTATGACAAAAATTATATAAAAAGGTAAATTGATACTCATAAATTGCTCGAAACCTCCTCTCTAGGGTTACATACCTCATCACAATTTTTGCCATTGTAGCCCATACAGGTTTCAAGGATGTGCTTTCATAACCCAAGTGCAATTTCACCAACCTACTTCTCTCATTATCCTTGAAGAAGATTTGTAGAGCCTCCTCCCTTGCCTTATGATCTTTAAAGACTTTTCTCCCTTCTATTGAAAGACCCATCGCCTAGGATATAAATTCTTCATTCAACGTTATCTTCCACCCAAACATTGTTACCTTTTTGTTCTTCTAGCCATGAACAAAAGATTTAGTGGCTACAAGATCATGGCCACGAAGCTTTTCCAAGTACATGACTAAACCACCCTCTTCTAGGACTTTCCACAGTTAGGGTTTGGGTAAAAGCAAGAAGTTGGGTCCACATGTAGGGGAAGTCACGCAGGCAAAAAAATTTCCTGACAAGAACAGGTACCTATTTTAAAGAAATGGGTACCCATTTAGGAATGGGCACCTGAACCTAAATGGGTACTCATTTACTAAATGGGTACCCGAGCCTAAATGGGTACCCGTTAGTAAACATGCATGCATTATAGAATGAGTACTCATTTCTAAATGGGTACTTGTTTTGAAAATGTATATAATATAAAAAAAAACCACTGCTGGCTCGTTTTCTTTAGTAGGGTGATAGGGATAGCAACATATGAGAATAGGTATGCATTTTTGAAGCCCCTGCTATCACAAATCCAATGTGTTTTTTTCCTTCTCACCTCCTCCCTCCACCTTGTCAGTTCTGAAGACCTCCAGGTTGGTTTCTTTCTTGTTTTTTATGCATTTTTTTATGATTGTAGGTTTAAATTGAAAAATTAGGGTTGAAGTAAAATTATACTATGTATGTTTTGATAAACCCTAAAAATATGTTATTATAAACCCTAAAACTATGATCAATAAACAATTATAAACCCTAAACCTGTAATCAATAAACAATTATAAACCCTAAAACTATGATCAATAAACAACTATAAACCCTAAAACTATGAACTTGATAAACCTTAGAAAACTAAACTATAAACCCTAAAACTATGAACTTGATAAACCTTAGAAAACTAAACTATAAACCCTAAAAATATGAACTTGATAAACCCTAAAACTAAACTATAAACCTTAAAACTTGAGACACACTACCTATTACATCCCAACCAAGACTTGTTATAGAAACAATAAGTAACATATCTCATAAGGATAAAAATAACATGATTTATGCATAGATAATCAATCATTAGTAACTTATAATCTATTTCTCCATTAAAATTTTTCCATTCCCTACTACCATTAGTATTGGTCCAGTAATTAGCCACCAAACTACCATACATCTTTGTCATAACTTCTTCTAACCTAGCATAAGGATGACCAACATTCAAAGGAGAACTCAGGATCTAACCCAGTCTTCCAAAAACTTGGAAATAGTATAAGGATAGGGGTTTGTTTGTTTTGGATTCATTATTCACTTGCATGTTTGGAGTTAAAGAGCTAGAATAGAAGATGAAAAGTTGAAGATATTATTGTTCTTGAGTTAGATTTATTGTTTTAGAAATAATATTTTAAGATTTGGAATGCTTTTTAGAGATTGCATAAGGGGAATGTAGTGTTTGGAGAAAGAATAAAGAACTTTGTTCAAATCTTCTTTTAGATTTAGATCTTAAAGTGTTGAGGTAATATTCTTTGTTTAAGGTGATACAAATAAATTACCATAAAATAAGCCCTTATTGAAAGTTACCATAACTTTTAAATACTTTCAATGTTTGCAACATCTAGCCCTAATAGATATAGGAGTGCTTACAACTCAACTCTTGATAAGGTGGGATGATAACCATGCATAGCTATTTCAATGGAAATGCTCTCTATGTGGTTTATGGATGCCATATTATCCTCTTGAAGTACCTCAATCCTTAAAGCCATCACCAAACATTCTTAGAACCTTATTCATACTTGAAAGAACTCATTCTAAAACAACACAAGTAAGGCTTGAGCACTATGAGACATCAGAAACAACAATCCTTAGTCCTCCTTTAATTTGAATATTCCAAGGTCATGATGTCCACAAAAATGCTATGTTTTCCCTCATGTATCTCATGGGACCCTTTCCTTTATTGACAATGATCCTTGTCTTGCATATGAAAACCCCTTCTCAATGGAACTAACTTCACTAATTATGGCAATCATCTAAATGAGAATGTTTATATATGACAACATTATGGGTATGATAGTCCATTGGCACATAATAAAAAAAGATCATGACCACACTCCCTCATGTCTACAAATGGTGTTGAGGCATGATATTTATAGAAAATCTTTTAACTCAGTTCACAATCCTCAAACCTTCCAAATAGCTACCTTGGTATGACTTGTATAGGGTTCCATGGATACTCAATCACCAAAATTTCATGGATTTCCTAAAGGCAATCAAATTTCAAGCTATCCAAATCACCTTATCAAAACCTTATCCTCTAGAAACCATGACCATCTCTAGCCTAACCTTTTGACTGTTCTCATGATAACCTTTCCTTTCATGCACTCCTAGGGTTTTTTCTTTAAATATACAGTATAATAGTGACCTCTGTTGGTATGGTAGTGAGTGATACTTCTATGATGCATAATAACATCACTGATCCAACAATAATACCCTACTGTCCAATGGTTGATAGATGCATGAAATAAATTTACTCATCTACAATAGACCAAAATAATTTTCCACTCCTATACTTATTTTTTGCTCATAAGCTTCATCAATTCATCTACATGTCAAATTAATATAGGCATCCACCTTCTCAATCATAACCCTTCTATCCTCCACTATACATGACACAAAATAACTTATCATAGTATCAATGTGCTTAGTTTGCATGCTAGACT
Organism: Cunninghamia lanceolata; assembly: GCA_027924645.1. Taxonomy (NCBI): domain Eukaryota; kingdom Viridiplantae; phylum Streptophyta; class Pinopsida; order Cupressales; family Cupressaceae; genus Cunninghamia; species Cunninghamia lanceolata. Next base: position 22,302 of record BSBN01001745.1, read on the forward strand.
TGTAGGGTTCTTTACAAATGATCTAATTTAGCTTTGATAAATCCTAGGTAAGTTGTACATAACATATGAATTAAAATTTTAATAATGTACATCTTGGGGTTTATATCTACATATCTACATATCCTTACCACTTTTTCTCTTTTTATATGCTGCTTCCTTTATTTTCTTTTCCTCTTATCTTGTTCTATTGAGTACCTTAATATGCACCTATGCTATGCTACCTCATTCTCCTCCTTTGTAGCCTTCTCTTCTTTGCATGTTTCTTTTCTTTATCCTCTTGTGCACTTCATCTTCCACATTGTCCTACTCATTCAACGTCCTTTTACACAACTTCCTTTCTATGGTCTCTTCATTCTTGGTTCTGAATGCCTCTTCACCTCTTAAGTGTGGTCACTCTCAACCTTGCACTCCCTTACTTTCCTTAGAGTTGTGGTTACACTTCTTATACATATTCATTTTTCTCTCTTGTTCTAGCCACTATGCCTTTCTATCTTTGGGCTCAAGAATCTACCTAACTATCTATGGTTCATTATATCTTTATAACTATCTCATGACCAATTATTCAAATGGTTCAACACTTGCTTCTACTCATCTATATGTTAGGACCATCTTTCTCCACCCTACTCTTTCCTTTACATCATGCCCTAGGGAAGCTTGTGTATGCCTTCTATGTGCTCCATTCTTCAAGGCACCTTTGTTTTCCTTAGCCACCTATCCCCAACTACATTTTCACCTTACACTCTCTTCTTCTATATGCAGCTTCCTCTAGTGCCCCTTAATTTTTGCACTCTTTTTCTCTCCCCTTATCCCTCAATTATGGTTAGCCCACTTTAACCTAGGATACTCTTGCATCATGAAGGAATGTGAGGTTAACCAATTTATGTGAGGAAAAATAACAAATCACATAAATATCCTAGGGTAGATTAATTAAACAACAATAAACAAAGAACCCTATAATGTAGAGTTGGGGGTGATAATTGATAATGTAATAAATACTACAAATGATGTAGAAATTAAATGAATAAAATAAGTTTGCTTAGCTATGGATCTCGTGTGGATTTTTTATTATGCTAGGTGTCATAAACTGATTTGTTAATGTATAAGAAAGTTAAGACTTGTCAAATGACTATTGTAGAAGTAAAATATTGACTGTACAATTATATGATTCAATTTCATGAGTGTAGAAATAAACTTGAGGTTGTAGACATGAACTTCTATGATTTTGGGCCTCTATAATATGTTTACCTCTACATATATGACTTGTAATAGCTGACTAGTAGCATTTAGGAACTGTAGACACCTAAAATTGACTTGCTCTACAAACTAATTTCGCGTACCTCTACACTAATTTATCCCTCCTATTAATTAAATAAATTCATTTTATTTAATCCCTAACCATCTGTCTATCTCTTGTGATCAATTAATTCACTTAATTTATCACTATACCTTATGACTATATCCTCATCGATTAAATAAATATTCTCAATATTTATTCAGTTAATTTTATCCATTTCCCTAATCCTTGTTAATTAGATAAATCATGCTTATCTAATTAATTTGCCCTATTAATCAACCTATCCCTAGCCTAGTTGATTAAATAGCAATTATTTAATCAATCTACCCTAGCCTACCTATCCCCTAGACCTAAGTTAATTAAGCTAAACACATAATTAACCTTTCTTAGCCCATCCTCCCACACACCTTTGAATAAAAATCATTTTTTTATTCAAAGGGTCAAATCCTCCTTACACATCATTTATCACCCTCTTACACATGTAAGTGAACATGTGTCTTCAACCTTCACATCTCCACATAAAAGTGAATTTTTAATTCACACTCCCCCATGAGTTGAATTTTTAATTCACTTGTCATATCCACTCTTCCCAAAAATGAATTTTTAATTCATTTTTATCTTCCACACCTTTCCCCATGTGAATTTAAAATTCACAAATAATGAGAGCCCTCCAATCCCATTGACTAAACCTCAACCATTGATCTCTCTCATCCACTCCTCTTGTGACACTTGTCACAAGGCTATGACTTCAATCCTAACCCTAACTCTCAATCATTTCTAGCCCTTGATCTCAACTTTTGATCCTCACCCTCCATCCTCTTTTCAAAAATCTATAAATGAAAGCCTTACCCAAGCCATTAAAAAGAGGAACTTCATCTTCCATCCAAACTCTGCCAAAATTTCTCTCAATCTCCTCATACCATCATAATGCCAAAATAACTCTAGCCATTCCATCTAATCTATCAATCTATCATCCAATCCTCTATCTACATTGTGTTGAATGCATTTTAGCAATCCACATTTCAATCAAATTGGGTAAAATCTAAGGAGCTATCGGGTGCAACTCCTTCCCGCTATCTTGGATTTGTGGGTCAAGTGAAGGTATAATCGTTTGTGTTTGCATTTGATTTATATTTCTACTTTCATTTTGTTCTCATAGATCACATGAACATTATTCACAAGTTTGCTAAGTAGGGACTTCTCCCTTGGTCAAACCCCTAGGTGGGTAGATTTAATATCAATGAACAAAGATTGAAGATTGTAGGTAGTCATGCAATATGCTCCTAGGATTTTGATGCAATGTTGATGTAATAAGACTACTATATATGCACTAAATTTATTTTGTACCTTGACAAACCTTAGATCTTCCTAGATGATTCAAATGAATTAGGGTTGCCCCTTAAATACATCACCCTAGCGTGTAATTTGAAATAATTCATACTTTAGTTAGTTTATAACAATTGGTAAGAAATGGAAACATGGATCAATTTTAGAAATTTAAATTTTAATGTTTATGGTTTATATTAGGGTAAAAGCACAATAGTGTGTCACACTTTCAGCTAACTAAATAATTTTGTGTGGATCATTTACGCGCGATTTAGTTACACCCATTTTTGTTACACCTGAAACCATGTTGTGCCTATGTGGCACCTACGTGGTTGTACATTTCCTGGCGGAACCTTATCAGGTGGTAAGGTTGTGCCCATTTAGATTTTGGAAGTAACCAAAGAAAATAAAAATAAAAAAAGGCAAAATTATAATTTTTCCCAGATTGATATAGTTTTGGAGTATTCCACCTGGAGCCCACAACGAATAGTGACCCACAACTAGACTGCACTGCCACCTCTAGCCAACACTGCACTGCACTGCAAGTTGCCACCTCCAGGTACTATTTCTCAACACCCACGTGTACCTATTGATTTGAATAAATAAACAATACCCACCTATTGATTTGAATAAACCCTAATCACGAATGCTAGGAATGTATACTATTTATCTTATAGATTATATCTTATAAATCCCATAGTTTATATCAACGAGCTGTAACATCCACACAACTTAATGATAAAGTTTATGGTGTCATCAAGATATCCAACGCGGTCATGAATGTCAACCATGCACACATACTCATCAATTGTAGGTGTAATGCAATAAGGGTTATTCATATGATTGAAGCATACATGTAGTGCTCATCCACTAAACCTGTAACTTTCCAAGTGTCTATGTTTCCACATTTTCCATACAGATAGCCAACACGGGTAAGAAGGTCAACCATGCACACATACTGATCAATTGTAGGTGTAATGCAATAAGGGTTACTCATGTGATTGAAATATGTACAATCCTTGTCCACTAAACCTACATAGTTGCATGCACATAGAACACTTGAGCAAAGCTTAAAATGTTAGGATATGTTCCAGAGTGCATTATTTCAAAGATTTTGAGAGCATCCTTGCAAAATCCATTTTAAGCATATCCTGCAATCATTACATTCCATGAGATGACATCTTTTTGAGGCATTCTGTCAAAAAAGTTCATGTGCCATGTCTATGCTTCCACATTTTGCATACATGTCTACCAGGGCCAATGCTTAAATTTGATAGTTGTAGAGTTGTATTTAAGCATTTTAGCTGTAAAATACAACTAAAATTTTGAAAAGCCTGTATCATATGAAAGGAGAGATTTTGAACAAACTATCAAAATTTATATAGGATTATGAAGATATATACATTTGGTTTTTATATAATTTACTTATACTCATGCATGTCATAGTATTTTAAAGGCACTATTGAATAGATAACTGTCATACAAAAATTTCTTGACAGGCAAGGTTGACTGTCAAATTTAATCCTTGACCAGGGCAATTGACACTGTAATATCAGACAAAAATCCCCCTTCCATTATGCTCTAATGGATGTCCATACCCTGTTCCAATGCTCCCATTTTGGCATAGGCAAGAAGGATGCTGAAAAAGGTTGTGGAATTTGGCTTTACACCTACCAATTACATTTTCTTGAAAGTTTCTAAAGCCTTTCCAACACTGCACTGCACTGTAAGTTGCAAAATCCATTCTGTACATATCCTGCAATCATTGCATTCCATGAGATGACATCTTTTTGAGGTATTCTGTCAAATAGTTCACGTGCCATGTCTATGCTTCCACATTTTGCATACATGTCTACTAGGGCAATTGACACTATAATATCAGAAAAAAATCCCCCTTCCATTATGCTTTGATGGATGTCCATACCTTGTTCCAACGCTCCCATTTTGGCATAGGTAGGAAGGATGTTGGCAAAGGTTGTGGAATTTGGATTTACACCTGCCAATTGCATTTTCCTGAAAGTTTTTAAAGCCTTTTCAACACATCCATTTTGTGCATATCCTGCAATCAGGGCTTAAATGTGACAGTCCACCTTGCCTATCATGCAACTTTTTAATGACAATTATCTATTCAATGGTGCCCTTCAAATACTATAAAATGCCTTAGTATAAGTAAATCATATAAAAATTAAATATATATATCATCAGAATCTTATATAATTTTTGACAGTTTGTCCAAAATCTTTCCTTTCATCTGATACAATCTTTTTTAAAAATTTTGATCATATCTTACAACCAAAATGCCTAAATACAACTATACAACTGTCAAATTTAAGCCCTGCCTGCAATCATTCCATTCCATGAGATGACATCTTTTTGAGGCATTATGTCAAATAGTTCACGTGCCTTGTCTATGCTTCCATATTTTGCATACATGTCTACCAAATCCATACTTTAGCATTTATTATTCATAATACATTAGCCCATATTATCATCATTTATTAATATAGGTTAGTGTGTGCTTATTTGTATGCATTTGATTAGATTAGCCTAGATCCAACTTAGGGAAATTTTATTTTCCTTTACAGTTTTGTTAAACTCGTCCATATTTACACTCCTAGGGTTAGTATTAGAGCTATATGTTCAATGATTTTAAGACATTTTAGATTTGATATTACTATGATTTTATTATACTTTTTATATTTTCTAGGGTTTTATCTATATATGATTATGTATTTTGATTAGGATTTGGGTTCTATAGTGGTATATCTCTTTTCCCATCCTCTCATGCTAGGATATTTTATCGTTATGGCCTCTTTTATATCTTGCTCCTTGGCTGATTTACATGCATACATTTCAGATTTTGATAGGCTCTTATCTTTGATATGCATACATACCTAGTGAGGGTATACCTTGTGGCACACCTTGTAGGATGGGCATAGTTTTCCCTCCTTAACCAATGCATGAATGTGTTATACATTTTGCTGATAAATCTCTTATATGTCATGTAGCCTTATCTCCATAGATTTATGTGGTTTGAATGCATTATCTTCTTATATACATGATGATGGTATAATGACAATCATATTTCTACTTGTCATGTTGAATATATGGATACTTTTAATAACCTTTCACATTGTCTTGCCCCACATGATCATAGCTTATGCCATGATGGTAATTTAGTGGCTTCTCATGTGTCCTTTATTGACACCATGTTGTCTTATCCTACATTGGATTATGACATTGTGAGCCTTAGTGAAGAACTTTTACATGATGCCTAAGATGGTTATATAGATGCCTCTTTACGTGTAAATTCATTTTTACTTTATAAAATGATGATATCTTATTGATTAGTGAGCTTAGATTACACTTAAGTGGTAGAGCCTTATAATGGTTTGATTCACCTTGTTTTCTTTACACTTCCTTCATGAATTTGGCTCATAATTTTATTGCCTATTTTCTAATCATAGTTCAATTAAGGCTAGCATGGACTTAGACAAGTTCCCTCATGATTTATCTTTTGATCCTAATTCATATGAACTATCAATTTGGCTTATGTATTTTCTATATCTACCTTTCATGTGGACCTTGAGTCACATGATTATAATCTTATGGGGCATACTCATCAAAGATTAGGAAGAGGCCAAGATGTCAATTTTCTACCATTAGTAAATTACAATCGAATGCACTTAACTTACCTCTTATGCCTAAAATCAAATCTAAAACAAAGAAGTTTAACATCATTCAAAAATTACAAAACACTCCAGCCAAAATATCTTTATGGGGCTTAATGTCTAGATGTCACCCTTTTATAGAGATATATTGCAAAAAGCCTTAGAGAAAATATAAGCTAGATCCGGTGTTGGTCCAAATATACAATAAACAATAAATGATGATTTACAAATTTCATCTCATTGTTACACATTGCAAAATATTTTCCAACCCTTTGTACAATGTATGCATATTCTATTTATAGAAAAGTGATAACACTTATCTCACATATGATTGACACTTGTCAATTCTTACTACAATTTAAAATTAGTTAGGTGGTTAGCACCATTACAAGTGCCACCTAGGTCCAAACTCATTGATGAACAAGGGCTATGTATTACAAAGAGAATCAACTCCTAACTTTATTTTGTTCTTGTAAATGAAAGAAAATAATTGCCATGAAGACACTAGACTCTTTTATCCTCCCAACATGAATGATTTAAATAAGTGCATTGAATTTGTTTCAAGGGCCTCTATCAAAATGGAGTTGAATGTAGAATTCAACACCTCTTTCCCATATATTGTAGCTCAAAGCCTTCTAAAACTTGTCTCTAGGTATAAAACATAATTCCAAGACCCTTTGATTTCTTCTTGTTAGTATTTATTTCAATAAAATTTGCATTTTTATTCAAGATCTGTGAACAATCTAACTAGATTATTAGTTTGAAAATCTAAACTTGGCTAGATGTATTAGATTGAATGTATATTTAATTTTTAAATTTTAAATGTTTATATATAGTTTTGTAAAGTTAATTTAAATGTGTAGATTGTTCATGTGTATTTAATTCTTAGATTTTAAATGTAAAAATTGAATGCACATATAAATTCCTTAAATTATAAATTAAATGTATGTTAAATTTTTTAAAATGTAGAAATTTACACATACATGGCGTTTGACATGGCATCTCATCATAGTGATGGCCATGATAGTGAGAATAATAGTGGTGATGCACATAGTGTAAGTATGAGTGAGTTATATGCTGCCACTCTTGATAGACTCAATAATGCTTTGACACATTTAGTTTAGACGATCCATAATACACCTAACCTATCTAATGGAGATAGGTTGGTGGGGACTAGAGCAGAGTTTACATGTATGATTGACATAGTCAAATCATACAATCCATACGATGATTTGAGTATTGAGGATTTTTATGTGTCACTTGCTAGCACTGTTACTTGGACAGTGAAATGGCCAGAAGTTAATAGGTTTGTTTCATTGAATATGGTGCATAGTATGTTTCCACAGTATCACAGACATGACAAAGTTAGGGGCTATTTTGTCACTAGGTGTACAAATGTTGTTACTGCATCACTTATATATCCTAAGTGGTTAGCATCACATCATAGATGGCCACACAGTGATGAGTTGCCTTTGTATTTTTGCAAAAAACTATTTTATTTTACTCATTTACGACTTGATGTTGATTTCACATCTATACCAAAACATGTGGGATAGGGTCATGGGAGGTTTTTAGAGAAATTCTGACATCCTGATCGAAATCCACTTGAAAATAAGAGGGCATTAGTGGGTCCAAACCTTTTGGTACTTCCAAAAAGGTTGGATCTAGGATGGTCAGCTGAGGTGGCAGTTACATCATCGAGACAACATATTTTTGAGAGTTTAGGTTCTATTGCCAGTGATGTTGAGCATTTGGCATCAGATCGTGTTGGTAGATATATGTTGCATCCATGCACCAGCATAGTATCAGTTTATTCAACTTCTACCAGTTATGATCCTTACATATGTGTTGACATAGTTTCACCATGTGATGTAGCGCAGACTTCTGGAGAGAGTGCTTTACGTAGATTGAGTACATGTCTAGCATAGGATCTACTTTCTATATATCAGTTTGTCAGTTCTGAGTACGACATCCATCTCAACACTGTGTCCACATTTGTCAGTCAGTGCAGTGATTAGTGAGATACACATATGACTAACACAGTGCCATCACAATAGACTCCATCATAGCCTAATGCTGGTATTGTGTCACCTTATGCACCAGGATCATTCCATGATCTTTTGTTTGATGAAAACATTGCAATGGCTCTCAATTCATCTGATCTTCATGGGATTGGGAGGGTCATCCATGGAGCTACACAGGTTGCTGATGATGAGGTATATATATTTTAAATATTTTTAAATTTTGTAAAATTTAGTCTTGTGCATCATACACGTGTTGACTGTTATTTAATCAATCTTACATTAGGGACCAATGAGAGAGGTGCTAGGACATGACATTGTGCAATAGATAGTGGATGCAGATGAGGTTGGATGTGAGGTATTTAGTATTTAATTGTACATTTAAAATTTTTAGAACATGTGTACTTGAGATTGCATATTTTTTAATATATATTTAAATTTAATTTAATAGAGATAATTTCTATGTTTAGGGATCTACACATCACTCAAATGTTCATAGATGGATGGGATGAGACACACATGGTTTAATATAGGGCTCAGGATGAGGATTAGTATAGGGCTCAACTCACCATTCTAGTCCCAGGTTGAGTGAGGTCCGTTCTGCCAATAGGAGGTGGGAGTCATGATGTTGTGCACAGTTAGATGTATTCATATGTTCTTTGTTATGTTTGCCCAAACTCTCATGATGTTATATTGTAGTTATACTTGATGTTATGTTATGCGTTTACATGTTGCAGTTAGACTTTATGTTATTTAGACTTGATGTTATATTGCAGTTAGACTTGATGCTATGTTGTTATAGACTTGATGTTATGTTGCAGTTAGACTTGATGTTATGTTGTTGCGTTTACATGTTGCAATTAGACTTTATGTTATTTAGACTTTATATATATGATATGTATATATGCACATTTAGATGTTTAGTTAACTATAGATCTGTATAGATGCTTTCCTTTGAATATATGGGTCTTAATTTGGATAAAATCAAGTTTGAACTTAAATAGTTTTAATTCAAATTAATATATCTTAAATAGGGAAATAATTCAAGTTGTATATTATTCTTCTAAATCACATAAAGCACATATGACATGCTCAATTTTTTTGATTTCAAGAAGTTTGAGTTATCAAAATTTGAGAATTAAATATAGTGGCATCAAAACAAATAGGATGGATGGATGGGAAATATGTTATTCTATTTTGGCATGCAATGATTTCAATTTATGATTATACTACAACATCTACATTTTATAAAAGTTGCCTTCAATATTATAAAATAACATTTTGATACAACTAACATTTTTCTTAGGTGCATACAATCAAAGGTTTTGTATTTATATAAATATGTTTTATTATACCCTACCATTGCTAACAATAAATAAATACATGCATAATCAAGAATCCTAAGTAGGTCATTAGGTGAAAAAAACACTTCCCAATGTGATATTCTAATTTAGTTCATCAACTTAACCCCAAATATATACATAAGTATATTTCATCATTGATCCCTTTACAAAAATAAGGAAATGACTATTACAAAGTGGAAATAACAAGGTATTCATTTAATAGGTTTAGCAACTCTCACCAATCTATCTTAAATTATGCACGAGTCAATACATAGAAATCTTTATTAAGTGTATGTTTTCCAAATGGGTGATAATAGCTAAATTTAGTATATGATGATATGAATTATTCACTCACTAATTTTTAATTAAATGACATATAGTATAGCTTAGTTTGAGTTTTGGATCATAGTAAATATATACTTATTATGCTAATTTGGAGCATTATATTATAACTACAATGTTGAATAATCTTAAAGTTAGTTGCATTTAATATGGAGCTTTAACTTATAAAAATAAATGAATGAATTTGGAAGCATGGTAAAATTCATGAAGTTTAACAATACCCAAAAAGCTATTGGCATTGAATTAAAAATCATGCTTGCCATTAGAATTGCTTCATTTCAAGGACTTTTTTGAATAAAGCTTTTAACAATTTATATGATATATTAGGCATGTAGTGCACACAACTATGAATGGTCTTCACTACTAACAACTATTTCACTATCATATTTTTTTGTATTTTTTGAATTCTATAAGGTTCATAATACAATACACATTAATTTTCAAATACATTACAATGACTAGGAATAATTCTATATGTCAAGGCTATAATGTATTGAATAGAAATCAAAACTTGTTTTGAGTCAAATGTAGGTGTGGGTAGTGCCCTTGGTTGATAGGGTAGAAATAATAAGGAAATATAAAAATGTAACAAAAAAAAGGCAGATAGGATACCTAGTGAAAATAGGGAGATATTTCAATTATACTAATGAATTAAAAGTGGGTACCAAAACATAACATCAAGGGGTAAAAATAAAATTAGGGGTGTTTATTATTTACTTACAAATGCACATGCCATGCCATTGGTTTATTAAGTGAATCCCTTGGACCTTATAACAACTATTTTACCATTATAAATTTTTAAATAATGTTTTGTGAGTTTTATAGGGTTCATAAAATAATATACATAACATAAATTTCAACTAAATTACAACTACAAGAACTAACTGTTAAGTTCTATGCTCTTTGTTGCACAAACTCAAAGAACACTAGTCTATATTACACCAACCTCTCTTGTCCAAACAACCTCTACACTATGTGATACTTTGCACAATGATTTGTGCTCCAATCAACTATTGAGCTACTATATGTATAAAAAGGATCCTAGATCAATTGTATTCCATTTGCATAATTGATCATTATTAAAATCCTAAATGTAAAAAAATGTTCAAGACTAAAGTGATTCTTTGGTTGTGGTTACCAAAGACATCCTAGAAAGCTTGTATTATGTGACACATATTTTATAGTGATAAAAATTTCAAACATTACAAGACATTCATATTTATATTTGAGTGATGAAACTTACTCTATTTCACTTAAATAACATATTAACTTTAAATTTAATCAAATTTTTATTATAATTCATAAAAATAAGCCAAGGAATTTGTATTAAGAATGTCTGGTAGAAGAAAAATGTCCTTTAGTTAGAAGAAAAAATCACACAACGTTTATTGCACCTTTTGCATATAAAATTTGTAGTCAAGAAAATTGCCAATTTTGAATATGAAATTAGCAAGGAAAATAAAATATTAAAGTACATGTGGGTAAGAACAAAAAGTTGGGGGGCCAAAAAGTGGCCAAATTTTTTTCAAAAAAAATTAATACATAACGAGCATGTTATAACACGCTCGCATTATGGTTTGGTAATGATGAGCCTTAGCATTATAATGCGTGCACGTTATGACTAATTATATATATAAAAAATAGCATTTCTGCTCATTTCATTTCTTTATTTTCCTCTACACCCGTGGCCTGCAAACCCTAAGAAGCTCACTCACATTTTTGAAGACTCGATTCAACACCAAAATATTACCAATTCATTGCCAAAATGCCGCCATGACATTGAGCAGGCCAAAGGAGTGAGTTTTATTTATTTTTTCATTTGAATTTGTTTCTAAATAGGTAGGTTTGAGTTGATTTTTGATGTAAATTTCCTTAATTGTCAGGAAATGTTAATGCACCTCCTCCTCCTCCTCAAAATCCACAAAATCCTGAAGAGGAAATACCTATCGAAGAACAACCTGAACAAACTACTCCATCCATTCCTCGACATGCCCCTAAAACACAAGAAAATCTAATGGGGTAAATTGAAAACAATAAAAAATACATTGAAGACATAATTGCAATGTTGAAAGATCCTTCCACTTCAACCTTGCATAGGTCCATGCTTGCTCAATCTCTTGAATCTATGTTATCAAATGTAGATTCAATTAGTAAGCAAATATCTAGTTGGTCGGATAAGAGGAGAGAGTTTAGAGAGTATTATGCAGACAAGCTATCGTATGAAGATGTGAAAAAGTTACAAATTACAAAATTAGACTTGTGTTCCATTTTCACAAACCCACAAACAAATCAACCTCCACCCATTACATGCAAGAGGTTCCCTATCCATTGGTGCAACAACCAAGTGATAAGGGACAATTTTGGGCAGAGGTGGTGGATGGTTTTTGACCATCTTCCATGTAAGAATAATGAGGTCTCACAATACTTTTTGAGGAAACTCTACTACGAGTTTGTCCTTAATAAAGTGCCAAACTATTTTGATATGCAGGACTTCCAGGGTAGAGGTGGGGGGTCAGCACAAGATAGACCAGGGGCATGCATTGACCCACAGTGGCCAGTGAGATGAGTAATTAGCAGACCAGCCCATGAGCATGTTTCTATCCCTTCCATTGTGAAGGAGAGTGTTGAGGTCGATACACTTCAGTCCATTAGTGCCTTGACCCAGAGCATCATAGAGCATGCCATTCCTACAGTACAGCATGGGTTGGGAGATAGTGTGAGGAGTAAGGTCCCACCCCATGCTTGTTAGACTTGTGGGTTAGCCTATGGTTATGACCCCATGGATAGTCAGGACACAGGTGCACAGGCTACATCTGCAGTTGAGCAGATGGTGATGACAGATACCCTCCTGAGTGAGACTTTCAGCCTTGATACTCAGGTAAATATTAGCAAGTTCATTGAATTTAATTTATTAAATTTTATTTTTGAAATGCAAGATTAAGTAATTTAGTTTGACGATTTTAATAAAATTTTAGGGTCATAGTGTTGATGTAGTTTTCAATGGTTCTCCACATATATATTACACTATATCATCTATTGTTGGGGTATGTAACTAGTAAACAATTATAAATATTACATGTGAATATCATCGTTATATGAATGGTATTCTAATATCTAATTTTGGATGTTGAATAGGTTAATATTGGAGATTTCATGGCAACACCTGCCAGTGGTGGTGGACTTCAAAGCTTCACGGAGGTAATAAAATAAATAGTTTAATGAATTAATTGTACTTACTAGATTTTTGTAGTGACTTGTGTGCTTTATTGTGTGTACTTCCATGTTTAGGTGAACATGTATGTTAGGAGCCATGATTTGCATCACTATTATAGTTTTCGTAATTGAATAATGTTGTTTTATTTCTAGATGATGCAGGCTGTGGAGACACATCCCGATGTTCATAGGGCAATGGAGCATGGTGTGACCTCTGTAATTCATAGCTCCATGCCATTGACAGGGGTATGAGGCAGATTAGTAAATTTCAATTTACATTCATTGTTATAGTTGTTTATTTTTGAAAAATTAAAAGATTATTGATTTAAAGTTTAATTTCTATCTAGATGGTTTCATAGGACATGACATCACCATCGCCTATTCCTGCTACTAAGGCAAGTGAGAAGACAGATTATATGGTAGTCATAAGTGATTATTTTGTTAAATATTTCATTTTTTATAACATGTAATTTCTATATATTAATGTCTATACTTTTTATTGTAACAACTAAAGAGGCAGGAAGAACTAAATAGGAGAAGCAGCCCTCGGGTTTGTAGTAGACCACCCACATACGCGTCTCCATCCCCTAGAAGATCAAAGGCTGCCTATGATCTAGTCTCTTCACCAGCCAAAGGGGAATGACTTTTTATTTTGTCCCTTTGTTGTATGCCTATATGGCATTTGTGGACATATATTTTGTATTGCATATAGTTGACATTGTATGCCTATATGGAATTCTTGTAATCCTAAATGGCTATTTTGTATATATGTTATACTTATATCGACAGATATTGATGTATGCCTATATGGATATTTGGATAATACAAATCTTTTTTATTGATGGTGTCCATACTTGCATTGTAAATCCATGTTTGAATGGATATTTGTAGATGGCTACTTCAAATATTTAAAGTCCAATTGTATTACATAGGATGTTTGTTGATCCAATAAGCCAGCTATTGTTATTCAAGTATCACCTAAACCTCATTTTAAAACTAAAAGATAAAAGTTGTATTTAAAATAAAAATGAATCATCATGTTGAACAGAAAATATTCATATTCTTTATGAGTTGCTCAATTAAAAATATTCAAATGAGTATGCTGATCCATATTCTTTATGAGTTGGTCAATTGAAAATATTTATTAATGTCTTGTTATTATACCATATTGGGATGCAAAGAGTATGTTTGTTGTTTTGAATAAGATAGTCAAACTCATATGCTTATGAGCACCTAATGACCATTGTGGTTATTAAATGTAATTCCTCTTGCATATAAGGCGAGGTTATGAGATTACATTGAGTCTTACCTAATTTTAGTATGCAACATAACATTGGGGCTATAGGCTTCCATAAGTCATCAACAATCAAGGTTCAAGGTTGTCATTGAAGTCAAAGGGTCAATGTTAGTTGTCATTGATGTCAAGGTTGATGCCATGATGTTGATAAGGTGATAAAGTGATTCAAGGTAGGTGATGTCCATGAGGTGCATGATGTTGTGAATATGGTTTTCATGATAAGGTCTCTCAATTCATGTTGATGCTGCACAATAAAAACATGGTTCATATGATGCAAGGTTCATGTTCATGGTGGATGTGGTTTTGTTCATGCAGGGTTTTGTTGTGAATATGGTTTTCATGATAAGGTCTATCTTGAAAGGTTGATATGATGCAAGGTTCATATTCATGGTGGATGTGGTTTTGTTCTTGCAATAAGAAGTTAGTGAAGACACAATCTTTCATAATCATAATCTTATTGATAGTTAGGGTTTGCATAATGGGCATTAAACCCTAAAAAGTATCTACTTTTCTTAAGACTCTAAAACCCTCAATTGCTTGTCATGTGTAAAGTGCACTTTTGTTTTAATTTAATATTGACTTATAATCAGAAGTTACTATCACTTAAATCAACCTACGAAAGGGTCTTTAAGTCATTAGTTCACCGGCCCTTCAACCTAACTCAACTAGTGTCTCTGGTAAACTCTCATAAGCTCGAGCGCCATATCATAATTGAAGGTCATATTTAATTGATATGAGGGCAGGAAAAAGGATTGGAAGGTCGGTATTTAAAAGAAATTTGGAATACAAAAAATCATCTCTATGCAGTTGAATTTGATGGGCATGCCTTTATAAAAGGCTAAATGATAGCTTTATGCAGGACATCATGGTATTTGTAGTGTTTGAAGATTGAAAACTAGTTAGTGTTTGTAGCTCGGAATGTTTCGACATTTTAGGTGTGAAACAGGACCATGCCTAGCCTAAACGTACCCATCTAGATGCATTGGAATTGTTGGTTTGGCCGCATAAGGATAAGAACAAAAGTTACACCCCTTTGCAACTTTACACTGCCTCCTTTTGACGATTTTTGGGGCAGTAGAAAAACTTTCACCACGGATAAACGCCTCAGAGATATAAAAAATTGAGAGAGGTTAATGTAGAGGGACCCTACATGATTATGTTGCCTCAGACAAAATGTATCTAAGTGACACAATTTTTGAGTAACAACTCGTCAAAGATTGCTACCTTTTTGTACTTTGGACTTTTCAGGGATATCGCCAGTACAATGTAGCTCAGACTATTTCGGCATGTTTGAGTGCAAAACAGGGCCATGCCTAGCCTAAACGTACCCATCTAGACATGTTGGAACTATCAGTTTGGCTACACGAGGAGAAGAACAAAAGTTACACCCCTTTGCAACTTTACACTGCCTCCTTCTGACAATTTTTGGGGCAGCAGAAAACTTTTCACCACGGGCAAATGCCTTAGAGATATAAAAAATTGAGAGAAGTTATTGTAGAGGGACCCTACATGATCACTTTTCCCTTGATGGAATGTATCTAAGTGACATGGTTTCCTAATAATAGATCGTCAAAGATTGTTGCCTTTTTGCACTTTATACTCTTCAGGGATATCGCCGGTACAATGTAGCTTAGATTGTTTCAGCATGTTTGCGTGTAAAATAGAACTATGCCTAGCCTAAATGTACCCATCTAGATGCATTAGAACTATCAGTTTGGCTACACAAGGAGAAGAACAAAAGTTACACCCCTTTGCAACTTTACACTGCCTCCTTCTAAAGATTTTTGGGGTAGCAGAAAACCTTTCACCATGGGCAAACACTTAAGAGATGAAAAACTGAGAGAGGTTATTGTAGAGGGACTCTACATGATCACATTGCCTTAGATAGAATATTTCTAAGTGACATAGTTTTTGAGTAACATCTCATCAAAGATTGCTACCTTTTTGCACTTTGGACTTTTCAGGGATATCGTCGGTATAATGTAGCTCAGACTATTTCAACATGTTTGAGTAAAAAATAGGACCATGCCTAGTGTAAATGTACCCATACAGACGTATTGGAATAGTCAGTTTGGTCGCATTAGGAGCAGGACGAAAGTTACACCCCTTTGCAACTTTACATTACCTCCTTCTGATGATTTTTGGGGCAGCAGAAAACCTTTCACCATGTGTAAACACCTTAGAGATATAAAAAACTAAGAGAGGTTATTGTAGAGGGACTCTACATGATCATGTTGCCTAAGATAGAATATTTTTAGGTAATACAATTTTTGAGTAACATCTCATCAAAGATTGCTGCCTTTTTCACTTTGGACTCTTCAGGGATATCATCGGTACAATGTAGCTCAAACTATTTCAGCATGTTTGGGTGTGAACCAGGACCATGCCTAGCCTAAACATACCCATCTAGATGCATTGGAATTGTCAGTTTGGCCGCACGAGGAGAAGAACAAAAGTTACACCCCTTTGCAATTTTACACTGCCTCCATTTGATAATTTTTGGGGCAGCAGAAAAACTTTCACCACGGTTAAACGCCTCAGAGATATAAAAAATTAAGAGAATTTATTGTAGAGGGACCCTACATGATCATATTTCCTCAGATAGAATGTATCTAAGTGACATGGTTTCTGAGTAACAATTCATCAAAGATTGCTACCTTTTTGCACTTTGGACTCTTCAGGGATATCGCTAGTACAATGTAGCTCAGACTGTTTCGGCATGTTTGGGTGCAAAACAAGACCATGTCTAGCCTAAGCGTACCCATCTAGACACATTGGAACTGTCAGTTTGGCCACATGAGGAGAAGAATAAAAGTTACACCCCTTTTCAACTTTACATTGCCTCCTTCTGGTAATTTTTGGGGCAGTAGAAAACCTTTCACCACGGGCAAACGCCTTAGAGATATAAAAAATTGAGACAGGTTATTGTAGAGGGACCCTATGTGATCACTTTTCCTCAGATGGAATGTATCTAAGTGACACAGTTTCTAAATAAGAGCTCATCAAAGATTGTTGCCTTTTTGCACTTTGGACTCTTTAGGGATATCGCTGGTACAATGTAGTTTAGACTATTTCAGCATGTTTGGGTGCAAAAAAGGACCATGCCTAGCCTAAACATACCCATCCAGATGTGTTGGAACTATCAGTTTGGCCACACGAGGAGAAGAACAAAAGTTACTCCCCTTTGCAACTTTACACTGCCTCCTTCTGAAGATTTTTGGGGCAACAAAACATCTTTCACCATGGGCAAACGCCTTAGAGATATAAAAAACTGAGAGAGGTTATTTTAGAGGGACCATACATGATCATTTTGCCTCATACAGAATGTATCTAAGTGACATGGTTTTTGAATAACAACTTGTCAAAGATTGCTGCCTTTTTACACTTTAGACTCTTCAGGGATATCATCGGTACAATGTAGCTCAGACTATTTCGGCATGTTTGGGTACAAAATAGGACCATGCCTAGCCTAAATGTACCCATCTAGACATGTTAGAACTATCAGTTTGGCCACACGAGGAGAAGAACAAAAGTTACACCCCTTTACAACTTTACATTACCTCCTTTTAACAATTTTTGGGGCAGCAAAAAACCTTTCACCACGGGCAAATACCTCAGAGATATAAAAAACTGAGAGAGGTTATTGTAGAGGGACTCTACATGATCGTGTTTACTCAAAAAGAATGTTTCTAAGTGACACAATTTTTGAGTAACATCTCGTCAAAGATTACTGCCCTTTTGTACTTTGGACTCTTCAGGGATATCGTCAGTATAATGTAGCTCAGACTGTTTCGACATGTTTGAGAGAAAAAAAGGACCATGTCTAGCATAAATGTACCCATCCAAACCTGTTGGAATAGTCACTTTTGTCAAATCAGGAGCAGGACAAAAGTTACACGCCTTTGCAACTTTACATTACCTCCTTCTAATGATTTTTGGGGCAGCAGAAAACCTTCACCATGGGAAAACACCTTAGAGATATAAAAAACTGAGAGAGGTTATTGTAGAGGGGGTCTACGTTATCGCATTGCCTAAGATGGAATGTTTCTAAGTGACATAATTTTTGAATAACATCTCGTCAAAGATTGCTGCCTTTTTGCACTTTGGACTCTTCAGGGATATCGGCGGTACAATGTAGCTTAGATTGTTTCAGCATGTTTGGGTGAAAAATAGGACCATGCCTAGTGTAAATGTACCCATCTAAATGCATTGGTATAGTTAGTTTGATCGCATCAGGAGCAGGATGAAAGTTACACCCCTTTGTAACTTTACACTACCTCCTTCTGATGATTTTTGGGGCAGTAGAAAACTTTTCACTACGGGCAAATGCCTCAGAGATATAAAAAACTGAGAGAGGTTATTGTAGAGGCACTTTACATGATTGTGTTACCTCAGATGGAATGTTTCTAAGTAACATAGTTTTTGAGTAACATCTCATCAAAGATTGCTACCTTTTTGCACTTTGGACTCTTCAGGGATATCGTCGGTACAATGTAGCTCAGACTGTTTCGACATGTTTGGGTGAAAAATAAGACCATGCCTAGCATAAATGTACCCATCCAGACATGTTGGAATAGTTAGTTTGGTTGCATCAGGAGCAGGATAAAAGTTACACCCCTTTGCAACTTTACACTACCTCCTTCTGACCATTTTTGGGGCAGCAGAAACCTTTCACCACGGATAAATGCCTTAGAGATATAAAAAAATGAAAGAGGTTATTTTATAGGCACTCTACATGATTGAGTTTTCTTAGACAGAATGTCTCTAAGTGACATGATTTTCAAGTAACATCTCGTCAAAGATTGCTGCTTTTTTACACTGTGGACTCTTTAGGGATATCGTCGGTACAATGTAGTTTGGAATGTTTCGACATGTTTGGGTGAAGAAAAAGACCATGCCTAGCATAAATGTACCCATCTAGATGTGTTGGAATAGTCAGTTTGGTTGCATTAGGAGCAGGACGAAAGTTACACCCCTTTGCAACTTTACACTGCCTCCTCACGATTTTTGGGGCAACAGAAAACCTTTCACCATGGGCAAATGCCTCAGAGATATAAAAAATTGAGAGAGGTTATTGTAGAGGTACTCTACATGATCACGTTTCCTTAGACAAAATATTTCTAAGTGACATGGTTTTCGACTAACATCTCATCAAAGATTGCTGCCTTTTTACACTTTGGACTCTTTAGGGGTATCATTGGTATAATGTAGCTCGGACTGTTTCGACATGTTTGGGTGAAAAATAGGACCATGCCTAGTGTAAATGTATCCATGTAGATGCGTTAGTATAGTCAGTTTGGTTGCATCAGGATCAGGACACCAAAAATACAAAAGTTGCTTTGTGCAACTTGACAACATTGACACTTTTTTGCAACAGGACTCAAAGACTCAAACTGACCCCAAATGACTCAAAGTGACTTAAAAACAAATGAAATGGTCTTAGAAGACCTTATTACATATAATTGACTCAATCAAAACAAAATTTCATTTTTTGACCCCTCTTGGAGGCATGACAACCTAGGTGCCCCTGCACCATTAGTGCAACTAAAGTTGATAAAGTTTTCCTATTAAGAAAAAAAGCTTCCCTTAGCTTCAAGAAATATAAATATTCTATACTGACAAGGCCAACCATGTGAAGGTGGAAGCTCATGTGGCCTCACCTCAGACCTATGACATATGTAGTCTAGTAGATGTTGGACACCTAAGACACCTATTTTCTAGTCTCTATCTACCTAGTTGACATATCGTATATACCTAAGACATAATTAGAGACACCTATTATCTAGTTAGAAACTAAGACACCTAGAGACACCTATATTTTATACATTACCTAGATTTTATACATTATTCTCAGGATCAACTTCATCCATCACTTAGGTCTAACCCCATGAAGCATAACATGATGATGTAAAAATAAAAAAAGACAAACCTTACAAATTAATGTGCATACTTACAACTCAATGTAACATGACTTTACAAAATCAATGTGAATACTTACAAATTAATCCAATGAACCATCCGGGTTTGCTCTACTCTTTATTGTGTCAAATATTGCTTCATGGTCAGATTCACACACCTTCCACAAGCTTTTGTTCAAAGGTCTACCCTGATACTGTATCAAATGAACATTGGATGCCATGACAAGGTTCGAGTAATGAAGAATCTTTCGATGCGTGTCAAAGTCCTGAAACAGCCAAACATTAACACTCTTATGTGGGTACCTTCTAAGCCATGTTCCAGTAATAACCACTGAGCCTGTAGGGTATTCAATGTTTTCTCCATTTGTAACTAGGGCCTCCAATTTATTTTTGGCCTCAACACGACATAAGTAATAATTTGTTCCCTCTTCATTATCTTCATCTGCAATAACTACATATACGTGCCCTACATTGATATGTGTAGCAAATTAGATGAAATTAGTCAACATTATAAAAACACTACAAAGTAAGATGACATTAGGAATTTCAAAAACTATGCAAATAGATATATTACTTGGTTGAACTAGATTTGATATGTGGTCAAAGTCAACTAATGATTCTATCTATGTTAGTTCCAGTGCCACTGGGGGTCGATACATGTCAAGTGGGCTAAGATAACTTAACTTCCATTTGTCAATCCACTCCTTTGACTTGCACTCATCTTAAGCTTGAATTGTATAAGAAGAACAAAAGCATGACATATTTCATGTATGGATACTCCATGAACCTACAATTGAGCTTCTAAAAGAGTGCATCTCACTTGATCTTGTCAGTGTAGAATAGTCCTCATATGGTGCAATGTTAGTATCATCTATCAACCAAAAAAATCTACAAACTGAAGACTTACCTTCATTACCTGGACTCATGGAATCATTACACCACTCGACAATCAATTTTGCATCTATCAACTTTGTATTGTCTTTATACTTTAACTCTTCTTGTGCTATGGCTCTTTTGATACATGCTCTTGCACCATCATGCTCCCCCTTTCCGTGCCCAGCCTCACAAAAGTTCCACATATGTTGAATACCTATAAAATTATGCCTCCTACTCAGCTAATAGAAATTTTGTGAGTTCTTGAATTGTGACGCATAGTTATCCGACCATATGATATGCTAACTGAACAATATGCCCCTTCTAGCCAAATCATTGTAGAACACCTAAAAGTAACCTTGCACAAACTCCATAGAATGTGTACGATCATCACTAATATATAAATTATACTCCCTTATGATCTTTCTATCATCCTCTGTACTATCATTCACATGAATGAATGCAATGTACACAAATATAGAAACCTGTGTGGAGTTGTAATATTATGATTACACCTCATGCTGTGGTTGTAGACTGTAGTTCTTTGCAAAATTGACGAATGAAACAATGCTACCAACTAGAAATGTGTCCTTGCATAAATTGAATTGCAAGTCCAACCATCGAGCTCTATGGGCATGTCTTGCATACTCATACACTATGCTATCATGAAATATAGGCATAAACCGATACATTGGAATCTTTTCAATAACCAATTCACACCTCTTTGCTTATTACCATCTTTTGTACTGTATGCCATTGTTTTATACCTGCCAAACTCTACTAGTTCATTTCCAACTACATGTGTTCTTTCCATATGTTCACATATTGGCAAACGTTGCAAGCCACCACAATGATGACATGTGTCATCCAAGCATAATTTCTTGTAGAATATTTGACCTTCCTCTCTTTCACATAAAATTCTTGATATAAAGTCTCTTGAAGATGTTGGTGGGGTACATATGGCACAACCCTGCAAATCATTGTTAGTATGCATATCTAAACATATAGACCTGTAAGCATCAAAATGGTTAGAAAATTCAATATGTAATCTACAACAACAAGTAGTGCGTGTGTGATTTATCTTGACATAGAAAGGTTTTAGCATTTCAAAATATCTTTGACAAATTTTAATTTGAGGATACTTCTCTAGAAATTTACCATAAAACTGTATTTGAGTCTCATCCAAAAAATACTTTAGATGTGGCTCATGGTTCTGACTACCAATTCTCCTTTTTACCACATCCCTTTGATTTGGAGATACTCTTGTGTAACTCTTCCAAAAGTCTTCAATTAGTGATCTCAATGCTTCAACAATTGGTTTATCTTTTCATGGTAGTCTCCCTGAGAATGCCCATAATTCATTGGCATTAGTGTCCTCAATTCTTTGGCATCTTCTAATGGCTCTTGATAAATTTTTCCTATTAATTCTCAATTCTTGACTCATCTTTCTAATGAGACGAGCTTTCCTCATTTTACTACTTACTATAGTCGATGTAATCACATGCCGTGTTGCATTACTATCTTTTGTACATGAGGTGTTACCCACACTCTCATCACACTCATTAGATTCTTGAAAATAGATTTTTCACTTGAAGCCTCTGATGTTCTCAACCCAAGAATCTTCATGATGGACCTGTACTTTATACTTCACATTATTTCAATGAATAGTTGACATCTTGTAGTCTCATTTAAATTTTCAAAGAAAAATCTCTATATCTTATTAGCATATCTTCTACAAGTGCATTTTGGAATCTTACCTTCCATTGGCTACAAAATATTCTCATCAATATCAATCAAATGCATTGGCTTTCTATGCAAAATTCTAAGTGGTGTTAAGTTAGGTAAATTCATCTCAACATTAGGAATTTCATCAATATTTAAATGAGATGGGCTAGATGGTATACCTTCGATCAAAGATGGAATAGATGACATACGTTGAGGTTGAGGTGGGAATGATGGTGTACTTCCTTCATCACATGTGAGTGATACTGTACTCTCAACTTGAGATGTGGTAGATGGTGTCCCTACATGTTGACTTGTGGTAGAGGACGTGTTTCCAACTATGGTATTCAAATCTCTCATAGCACGAAGTTTTTGCATTCATTCTCTTTGTGCCACCAATACCATATCTCTTTGTGATAGTTGTGGTTCCTCTTCAATTGGCACGTCTTCATTTATTGTGTCCAATTTCCTCTTCTCATGAAGTTCCCTCATAGCCACTGCTTTCTTTGCATTCTTAGCTTCTATCTCTTCCTGTGTTGGTTTAATTTTTGATCGTTTCCTCGGCATGACGGAGAATTTGTCTGTAGCATGATAAAGAGACCAATATTATTTCCTAAGAAATGAATCCATACAAATAACTAAAATATATGTCATTCAACCCTTCATAGTAAATATACATACAATCATCATGTAAAAGAGTAAATGCCACTCAACCAAAATAGGTACAAAGCATACAAAGAAAATTATTGCAGCCATGAAAAGAGTACATGGGACTTCATACTTGAAAAGGTTGAGGCAGACCCAATTTGACATGTTTGTTGTTACTAGGGCTACTAGGATTTGGAATTGAGAAGGTGTTTTGTTGGTACTAGGGATACTAGGATTTGGGTGGCTTGTGAAGGAATAGACAACAGTTGTTGTGTCATGTGCATGTACAAATCATCATGAATAGGTGCATAAGGAATGTCCTAGCCCAAGATATGTGCATGCAAATCATCATTTCATGTGCATACTTGTATGATCTTGGCACCTATTCATTTGTATTTTAACTTGTTAATATGACAAGATAATAGTGGGATTGTATTTTTATTATGTTGTAAGGATTTATTCTTGTATAGTTTGACATCATGATATGTTAAGGTCTATTTATTACACATAATTATTAAAGAGCCCAAGTGTAGAAAATATACATGGCATCATGTGAGATTGTAGGCTACTTTCTTGATTGGGAATGTGTCTATTTTAAACATGTATGATAAAACATGATAAAGTAATTCAAATAGAATTAAGGAAAATGTAAAGAACATGCATGTAAAGACTTGACATACCTAAAAAATGAAGATTCGAATGGAGAGAGTACCCAATTATGTAGTGTTTTTTTCTTCTTGCATCAAACTCCTCAACAATTTGAGTTTTTCACCACTTGCTTCCTTTTCAATGTTAAATTGAAAAACACTCAAATATAATTACTAACAACAATACTATTAACCAATCTATAATGTTAAATTCCTAAAATTGAATCACAATTAACATTGCAACACTACAAAAATTGAAACTTGAATAGATGTATATCAAACTTGGTGTGAAAACTATGTTATTTCCTCCTTCTCAAGTTGGCAAAGCAGAAAAGGTGGTGGAAAGATCATGCAAAGGTGGTAGAATGTGTAAAGTGTGCAGGTGAACTTCCCAATAGCATGAAAACACTTCTTTTTTGTTAGAACACACGCATAATCAGCATGAAAATAGAGCATGTGGGCCTGGATCACGGGGGTCAACACTTTTTTATCGTTTCTATAGTAGGACACCATAAATATTTGTGCCTATCTCACCTTCGATAGCACATTTACAATATCTCACCTCTAGTTCCATTAGCTCATGTTCTATATCTCACTTATCTCTGCCCGTCACCTTCTACCTCTCCCCTCTCTATGTCTCTCAGTCGCTCCTTGTCTACGTCAACCCTAAACCCTAATCCCTTATCCCTAAATAATCCAACCCTATCCCTAATCCTTACAACCTCGACACTCTATTTTAACCCTAATCCCTCAACCCTCAACCCTATCCTGAAACCCTCGACCCTCGAACCTCAACCCTCAACCCTTAACCCTCAATGTCAAACCCTAATCCCTCAACCCTTAACTCTAATCCCTTGATCCTAACCATATCCCTAAACCCTAAACCTTAAATCCTCAACCCTCAACCCTCAACATCAAATCCTAATCCCTCAACCCTTCACTCTAATCCCTCAACCCTAAACCCTCAACACTATACCTTAAACCCTAATCCCTCAACCCTCAACCCTAAACCTTATCCCTAAATCCTAATCCCTCAACCCTCAACTATAATCCCTCATCCCTCAACCCTAAATGCTATCCCTATTCCTAAACCCTCAACGGGCTTGATACTATAACTTAAACCTTAATCCCTTATCCCTAAACCCTCCAACCCTATCCCTAATCCTTATACCCTCGACACTCTACTTTAACCCTAGTCGCTCAACCCTCAACCCTATCCCTAAACCCTTAACCCTCAAACCTCAATGTACTCAACCCTCAACGTCAAACCCTAATCCCTCAACCCTTAACTTTGATCCCTCGACCCTCAACCATGTCCCTAAACCCTCAACCCTAAAACCTCAATCCTCAACACTCAACGTCAAACCCTAATCTCTCAACCCTTAACTCTAATCCCTCAACCCTCAACCCTATCCCTAAACCCTAAACACTATCCCTATTCCTAAACCCTCAATGGGCTTGATACTATACCTTAAACCCTAATCCCTTATCCCTAAACCCTCCAACCCTATCCCTAATCCTTATACCCTTGACACTCTACTTTAACCCTAATCCCTCGATCCTCAACCCTATCCCTAAACCCTTAACCCTCAATGTCAAACCCTAATCCCTAAACCCTTAACTCTAATCCCTCGACCCTCAACCCTATCCCTAAACCCTAAACCCTAAACCCTAAAGCCTCAACCCTCAACCCTCAACCTTTCACTCTAATCCCTCAACCCTAAACCCTCAACACTATACCTTAAACCCTAATCCCTCAACCCTCAACCCTAAACCTTATCCTTAAACCCTAATCCCTCAACCCTCAACTCTAATCCCTCATCCCTAAACCCTAAATGCTATCCCTATTCCTAAACCCTCAATGGGCTCGATACTATAACTTAAATCCTAATCCCTTATCCCTAAACCCTCCAACTCTATCCCTAATCCTTATACCCTTGACAGTCTACTTTAACCCTAATCCCTCGACCCTCAACCCTATCCCTAAACCCTTAACCCTAAAACCTCAACCCTCAACACTTAATGTCAAACCCTAATTCCTCAACCCTTAACTCTAATCCCTCAACCCTAAACCCTATCCCTAAACCCTCAACACTATACCTTAAACCCTAATCCCTCAACCCTAAACCCTATCCCTAAGCCCTAATCTGTCAACCCTCAACCCTAATCCATCAACCCTCAACCCTAATCCCTCATCCCTAAAGCTTAAACACTATCCCTATTCCTAAACCCTTAATGAGATCTTTACTATCCCTCAACCCTTAACCCTTAAAATGTGAACCCTAAAACCTATCCCTACACCCTCGACACTCGACACTATATCTTAAACCATAATCCCTTAACCCTCATCCCTAAATCCTCAACCCTAAATCCTTAAACCTTCAACCCTAAACCCTATCCCTAATCCCTCTACCCTTGACACTCTACTTTAACCCTAATCCCTTAACCATCAACCCTATCCCTAAACCCTAAACCCTCAAACCTCAACCCTTAACTCTCAACATTAAACCCTAATTCATCAACCCTAAACCCTAATCCCTCAAACCTAAACCCTATCCCTAAACCATCAACCCTCAACACTATACCTTAAACCCTAATCCCTATCCCTCAACCCTTAACCCTTAAAACTTAAACCCTATCTCTACACCCTCAACACTCGACACTATATCTTAAGCCTTAAACCATCATCCCTAAAGCCTCAATCCTTAATCCTTAAACCTTCAACCCTAATCCCTCTGCCCTCAACACTCTAACCCTAACCTCGACATTAAATGCTAATCTGTCAATCCTAAACCCTCAACCCTCAACACTATACCTTAAACCCTAATCCATCAACCCTAAAACCTAATCCCTCAACCCTTAACCCTAAACACTATCAATAAACCCTCAACCCTCAACACTATACCTTAAACCCTAATCCCTCAACCCTCAACCCTAATCCCTCATCCCTAAACCCTAAATGCTATCCCTATTCCTAAACCCTCAACCCTCGACACTATAGCTTAAACCCTAATCCCTAATCCCTAAACCCTAAACCCTAAACCCTATCCCTCAACCCTTAACCCTTAAAACATAAACCTTAAAACCTATCCATAAACCCTCGATGCTCAACACTATATCTTAAACCCCAATCCCTTAACCCTCAACCCTAAAGCCTCAACCCTCAATCATTAAACCTTCAACCCTAAACCCTATCCCTAATCCCTCTACCCTCAACACTCTACTTTAACCCTAATCCCTTGACCATCAACCCTATCCCTAAACCCTCAACCCTCAACTCTCAACATCAAACCCTAATCTGTTAACCCTAAACCCTAATATGTCAACCCTAAACCCTAATCCTAAACCCTCAACCCTCAACAATATTCCTTAAACCCTAATCCATCAACCCTAAACCATAATCCCTCAACCCTAAACCCTATCCCTAAACCCTCAACCCTCAACACTATTCCTTAAACCCTAATCCCTTAACTCTAAACCCTAAACCCTAAACCCTATCCTTAAACACTCAACCCTCAGCAAGTTATACCTTAAACCTGAATCCCTCAACCCTCAACCCTCAACCCTAATCCCTCATTCCTAAACCCTAAATGCTATCCCTATTGCTAAACCCTCAACCCAAGACACTATACCTTAAACCTAATCCCTTACCCCTAAACCTTAAACCCTATCCCTCAACCCTTAACCCTTGAACCTTAAACCCTAAAACCTATCCCTAAACCCTAAACCCTATACCCTCAGCAATATACTTAAGCCCTAATACCTCAATCATCAACCCTATACCTTAAACCTGAAGCCTACACCCTCAAACCCTCATCCCTAGACCATATAACTGTTAGCTACCGTTGCACCAAAAGATCGACCTATTAATGCCTGATACAACCACTTGACTTAACAAGCATGGGAGGTAGTTAAGCCCTTTTCGTAAACCACCGCAGCGGAGCACTGAACAAGGAGACCAAGGGTCACACCTTGCAACAATCCCCCTCTAGCACAAGTGCGGGGTTTGAACCCGTGACCTTGGCTCTGATACCAATTGTTAGTTGCCGTTGCACCAAAAGATCAACTTGTTAATGCCCGATACAACCACTTGACTTAACAAGCATGGGAGGCGGTTAAGCCCTTGTCGCAAACCACTGCAGCGTAGCACTGAACAAGGAGACCAAGGGTCACACCTTGCAACAATAATCTCACCCTTATATCGTAAACCTTGAATATTGTGCCTCAACCCTATACTTAAATTAAACCTAAACTATATGTACTCTCAACCCAAGTCACCCTATGCCTTATATATCCTCAATCCATATCGTAAACCCTAAACCCTAATTCCCGCACCTTACACACTTAATCTTATACACTGAACAACCTAAATATTAACCCTCAACTATAACCCTCAACCCTCTACTGTCTACCTATTACTTAAGCCCTAATCCCTCAACCCTCAACCCTCAAAACTATATAGGCTCAGGTCCTTATATACACTAAACCCAAAACACTTACATACATACATGCATACATACAAACATACATACATACAAAGATGCATACATACAAGCATGCATACATACCTACAAGAATAGATATAAACATCCATGAAACATACTTATGAAATTTGAACATATCTCATTCAAAGGAAGACATAGCGTGAGCACATTATAATGTGCTCGCATTATGTCAAACTGGGAAAACACTGACAAATATGCAAAAAAGCACAACATAATGTGCTTGTGTTATAGCATTATAATGCACTCGCGTTATAGCATTATAACGTGCTCGCGTTATAGCATTATAATGCACTCACGTTATAGCATTATAACGCACTCACATTATGTTGTGCTTTGAGAATCCCAAGCTTTGGGCTTGGGATTTGCTTTGGATTTCCAACCCAAAGGCTTGGAGTGCCTTTTCAACATCCACATATGTGTTTTTACAGATTCTTCAAGATTTCACATAATTTTGTTCATGCTAACCCTCAGGTTTGCATGTGTTTCAAGGTCAAACAAATTAAACACCTGGGTAATGTTAGGCTTTCTCTTAGCTATTTAACAATGTAATTTTTTTCACATTTTGACAATGTTAAGCCTTTCATATTTAATTTCTTTTGTTTGTGTGTCTGGTTTTGGGAAAAAACCACTATTTGGTCTTTTTTTCATTGTAAATTAACCATTCTTTGAAATTTCAAAAAAATTACATATATAGAAACTAGACTCCATTCTACACATATTAAAAAAAAAAAAAAATGATTTTCAATTAGTTTTCAAAATTTATAGGGGTAGCACGGTCAAAATTCTATTTTTTAGGATTTGTCCACTTTAAAAATTAGTAAAACATCAAATATTCATCAAAAAATTATTAAAAAAATCAGGCATAAACTACATACTGTTAGCTAATTTCTCACTGAAGCGATTTTAAAAATACCAAAAAAATGTTAACCTTTTGAGGGAGCCACAAAACATGCTATGTTATGTTTTTTTGACAGAAACAACACCAATTTTTGTGGCTCCCTCTTTTGAACCCCTTAATCTATACAATTTTTTAAAAAAATTAGCAGTTTAGAAAGTAGACTTGGAGCACTACAAACATTGTTTTGGTTGTATCTCCAAATTTTGAGTGTAATTATGCTCAATTTCTCATCCAAGGCTAGCATTTCCTGATTTCAGAAAAAATGTGGCCAATTAAGACCCCTTTTTAGCCCCCCATCTTCTTGCACTTACCCATGTTACCTTTCTGAGTATGAAGTTTTCATCAAGTCATCCTCAAGTTATAGTGTTTCCTCTACTATTTTAGTATTAAATTTAGTAGTTTCAAGGAAGGGGGTTTTAAGTATTTTGATGTGGGTATTTGGTGACCGCCTTTGACTTTGTGGGTGTAGGTAGATTAGTTGCACATGATTGAATTTGTTTTCATATTATTTTAGGAGGGGTTGAATTGGTTGAGTTTTATTTGACATCTAAATTTTGACTATGACATTGTAACGCATATACCTATAATCTAAGACCAAATCAAGAAACAAAAGGCAATAATGAATGGAGACTTTATGGTGTTGAAAATTACTATTCATCAATCTTAACATAAAAACATATGATGAAGACTAGTATTGGCTCTCATACGATAGAAAGATAAATAGATTTATCAAGCTATGTAAGTTGTCAACACAATTAACAATAAGCATAAAGTTAAATGAGTTTTGGGCTCATTGACAAGATTGTTCAAGTCTATATAACAAATTTATCAAGCCAATAATGCATAATTATCCAATACAACCCTTTAAAAGTTTAAATAAATGCATTTCATATAACCTCATAAAAATCAACAAGCTAGAAACCAACATTGGGTGCAATTGATAGCTTCCAATAAGGATCGCAATGTATACGAGCTACACTATTTCAACATTGCTGAGAATGAGGTAGAAGATGAAGATTAGATTTAAGTTTTGCTAGTATTTAGGTATGAGTGATACTAATTTTTTAAATTATAAAGAGTTCTAGCTGTTACAATTCTCTTATAAATATCATACATAGAAAATCATGGTTGCTACTCTAAATGAAAGAAAAGAAATTACAACATGCCTAGATACATTCCAATACTTGGATAATGTCGGGGATTGGCTGCAAATGATAGCTTCCAATAAGGATTGCAATGTATACGAGCTACGCTATTTCAACATTGTTGAGAATGAGGCAGAAGATGAAGATTAGGTTTGAGCTTTTTTAGCATTTAGGTATGAGTGATACTAATTTTTTAAACTATAAAGAGTTCTAGCTGCTGCAATTCTCTTATAAATGCCATTCATAGAAAATCATGGTTGCTACTCTAAATGAAAGAAAATAAATTACAACATGCATAGATACATTCCAATACTTGGATAATGTCAGGGATTGACTGCAATGATAGCTTCTAATAAGGATCGCAATGTATACAAGCTATACACTATTTCAACATTGCTGAGAATGAGGCATAAGATGAATAGATTTAAGTTTTGTCAGTATTTAGGTATGAGTGATATTGATTTTTAAAAGGAATTTAAAAGCAAAATATATGATCTAAAGTCACTAGGTGTTGTATTGAAAGCATATATATTCAATTGGACAAAAATAAATGATTGGAAGCCTTTGAAAAAAATATTCTAAATCATGTCACATGTCCAATCAATATAGATATCTAGATAGATCTATAAAAAGTTTGAGTACATACATATATATCTAGTCATATGTATGTACATATATCCAAAAACCAACTTAAAGCTCCTGGTACATATAATCTGGACCCTCTCTATCTTTAATTATCTCTAAAATCTTTTCATGATCTTCAATAGGCAACCTCCACTTTTGTTTGGCACGTCCTTTTTTAGGTAAAGTTTTTAAATTTATTTTTGTTGCTATAACTAAGTGACTATAATGCAGAACCTTTTATCTTGGCATATAATAAACAAATACAATACCATGTCTATCTATATTTATTTGTTGATAATATGTGCCTTCAATAATGACTGATCCAATGGTTGTACATAGAATATATAAATCAATTTTAAGTTAATCAATTAAATACATACCTGTAACAACTAAATCAGATACACATTCATAATCAGTTGAATATAGAGGATCGTAGACATCGATATTATTATTGTCTTCAAAAGGAGGCATTGATATTAATTGTTTCATTTCCCATCGTGAAACATACCCATCTCTAATATTCTCACATTGAACAATATTTGCATTGTCCTCGATGCAATCAACACAAAAACATGATTTTTCTCTCACATTAATTACATAAGGTCTGCTACCTCCCATTGTCATGATTTGTTGCATGCTTCTAATACCATTAATTGTTTGACAATTAATAACATTTGATCGATCAATATTTGTAAATTATATAAACATCCAAGTGATTAATTTATATATATATTTAAATTTGAAAATTCAATTAAAAATCATGTGTATGTACATACTTTGAAATTCAAAGTTAACAAATTTTGACTACATGTACCTGTAACTTCCCAAAAATACCGTCTATTGTATGTTGAGTCATGAGCGGAAAAATGACTTTTGCACCATTCAACAATTTCATTTGCATTCTATATGGCATTACTTAGAAGTACACATTTTGGCAATTTATTTGTCACCTGTTACTTTCAAGGTTTATTTAAGAATTTAAAATTAAAGTTCTTAAATATAGATCTATTTTTTAAAAAAATATCTCTAGATTCTATATATATATGGCACAAACTACCTGCAAGTTCATGTTGATGAAGTGCACACTTCCCACATGCTCCTGCATTGTGCTCTCCTTTTCCATGTCCACTCTCATAAAAATTCCACAAAAATTTGGTGTTGCATCTAGCATGTTGATGACTTAACAAAAAAAAAGCCTTTGTAGACTTAAATTGTCTTATGAAGTTACAAATAATTACACTCAAACAAAATTAGCTTCAAAAAACTTGACATATATTAAATATATTAAATAAGTAATTGAACAATTTAAGTCTCAAAGTTAAAAGTAAATAAAAATTTAAAATTGAACCCTAAACAATGTACTTAGCACATCCATCAGACCATATCCAGTGTTGTTCTTGATTTATGTTGCGCCGGTTCAGGTCTTCAAAAAATATTTTCATACAATGAGCTACATAACTTCTATCATGACCCATATCATCACTGATATAAAAGTGAACCTCTTTGATGATAATTCGATCATCTTTGCTACTTTGTATACCATCTATCTGAAACTCAGCATGTCTATAGCAAACTTGCACAAAGATTGCAACTTGTTTTGAATGATAATATTGACTTTGAATCTTAGTTTGAGGACTAAATGTATAGTTCTCAGAGAAATCTACAATAGAGAGAATACAACCTAGTGGAAAGCAATTATTTGAATTATGAAATTGCTTAGCTTGCCATCTTGCATCATGAAAATGTTGGATATGTGGATATATGATATTGAGAAATCTATCCATAAATTCATTGTAAGGCAATCCACTCTCTTTGAGAACAATTTTTCTAGCCTCGACTCTTGACTTCATTAAGTATGTCTCATATTCAAATCTCTTCCAAAAAACTTACATTTCAATGTTGTCAACTTGTAATTTAAGATTCTCCAAATTTCCACAATCATTACATATATTTTTTATACACTGAACATTGAATTCATCTGAATCTTCTAATTTTTCACACAAAAGAGACTTCACAAATTGTGTTGTGCTACCAAGGATGGCTATATTTCAATCAATTACTACCATAACGTTTTTATATGATTGTAGATGTAGATCAAATTCAACATGATTTTGATAACAATAAGTTTCATGTACTTTATTTATACGTACAAATCATGGTCATAGTGTCTCAAACATCCTTTGAGAAATCTTCACATTTCAAAATTCTTGCTTGAATGCTTCAAAAAGTTCACTTTGTGTTGTATCTATAAAATATTTTGGATGAGAAATTTTTGTACCATTTTCACTTGTTATTTGTATAGTATCCCTTCTATTGGAAGAAACATGAGAGTGATTGGTCCAATATTCAACCATTTGTTTCTTTACATCTTCTAAAATTCTATTTTTTCGGGGAACTCGACAAATATTTACCCAATTTTCCTCAATTTTTGCATCTATTTCATTTCTCTTTTCAATATACCTTTGAACAATTCTCCTAGATAAATTTAGTAATCTATAAATTGCTTGAACTTGTCTTCTATGTGATAATTTCTTAATAGAAATTATAGTCATCAATGCTCTATGTGCAGCAGTTGGATCACTAGCTCGACTCTTGCTATCAATACAATTCAATGCTTCTTGCAAGTTTTCAACAATTGTTTGTTTTAATGAACCTGATGACTATTTCCTATTATCAACCCCTAACAACTCCAAAATAGGGGTCATTTCTTTTCATCTAAATAACTTTGCAACTAACTGTGCTCTTCCAATTAGAGATTTTTCTTCAAAAAATTCATCCCATATTCTTTTAGAGTGTAATTTTATTGTGCTTTTAGGTAACATATCTTCAGATGAAATCTAATTGAAAAGAGAATCCTCATCCATCTATTAGATTCAAGACAGACAACTGAGATGGGGGGTGAATTAGTTGTCCAAAACTTTCTTCCAATTAAACACTTAAATCTACTTTGTAATTCAGCAGCATATCAATAAATCAATCATTGAAACATAATGCATTTAAATCAAGAGCAGGAGCACATTAACACATAAGACACCAAGATTTTGACATGGAAAACCTAGTTAGGGGATAAACCATGGGGTGACTAACCCAAGATTGTATTCTTTGTTAGAAGAATAGAAAGAACAAAATGGCACATACCAATTAGGGCTCACTGCCTAAGCACACTGCTCACAAGAGGCTCACTACTTACAGGAGACACACTGTCTACAGAATAATAAGTATTACATACTTAAACTAAAGAATAGCATCTTCACCATGCTTGAGTCAGTTCCATTTAAGCCCAAAACTTCTACTCTACCTTTCGCTCTTCTCCTTTCTACCACACCCTCGTCTCCACGACTGCTTTGAAATGACTTTACAACTCCTTATTTATACAAGACATCGACTTAGGGATGATCATCCAAGTTAGCATACATGACAGAGAAAATACATAAATACAACATGACTAGTTACAAAAAGACTTCACGCGGATCAACACACTGTTAGCCACCCAGATTTGAGACTTCAATCTTCACTTAGGAACATGCCAATCTTCACATAACATCTTTAAGATCATCTGCAGGATGTGTAACTCATCTGGTCGGCCAAACTTAGGAAGAACACCATCATCCAGAAGTTATTCTTCAATTGCGATCTCAAACTCCAATGCGGACCACCAACATTAACTAGACATGATCCAAAAACCTCCACACGCTTGCCTGAATCACCAAGAACATCCACACTACATCTTCTTACTAAAATCCTTCTCTCCATCCAGAACCTCAAGAACACGGTCTGTCATTACTATCATAATGGAATAGATGCTTGCAGACCTCCAGATCATGAACAAATTGAGTTGTCAATTCACATTAACTTCCTAAACACTCCACCAAATCCGCAGAACAAGATATTTCATTTCTGGATCTCACCGGACCTATCTATGTCACACTGTCACCTCTGAACATTTGCCAGAACCAATTTTACTTAAGTGGCCATAACTTATTTAGATCTTCATGCGTACATCTGAAATCTTTACTGGGTCATCTTAAGATGCATATCTACAAACCCTTTGAAGTACATCCTCTGATCTTCATCTTATCTAGGATCTTTAGCTCACTATCTTCACTGTTCTTCTATTTTCTTGATTAGGACTAATTTTCTCAATATCATCAGTACATAGCTTATCCAATCCTTATCATCAATGCAACATGAGTATGTTGACATCAATGACAACACCAATTAGGCCCATACTTGTAACAATCTCCCCCTTTATTATTGATGGCAACATGTGATGTGAAAAACTATTTTAACCATCAAGACAAGAACTTTTTCTCACTGACACAACTCCCCCTATCAACAACAACCATTCACATGTCTTCTCTTCCTTTATTGCTCCCCCTTTGATCAGCAACCACTTATTTTTCACATGTCTTCTCTCCCCCTTTGACATCAATGGCAAAGGGCACATACTTGCACCAATTCAGAATCATAACAGTTGCTCCCCCTGAGTGACAGCTTTCAAAACATTAGTCGAGACCACAAGATATGACTGTGAGATCCACCTGACTGATGCACATCAGTGCACCTTAATTTAGAATTAAAGGGGTAATACCCCCTAACTTCTCCCTAAGATACTCAAAAGAATCCTTAGGAAGAGGTTTAGTAAAAATGTCTACAATCTGATCCTTGGAAGGTACAAACTCTAATTTGACTTCATTCTTGTTCAC
This sequence comes from Cunninghamia lanceolata, assembly GCA_027924645.1. Lineage (NCBI taxonomy): Eukaryota > Viridiplantae > Streptophyta > Pinopsida > Cupressales > Cupressaceae > Cunninghamia > Cunninghamia lanceolata. Next base: position 58,495 of record BSBN01001745.1, read on the forward strand.
TTGCTCTCTCAAAAAGTGAAACTTGATGGATATATGTTTAGTCTTTGAATGCAACACTGGATTCTTAGATATATTTATTGCACTTGAATTATCATAGAAGATTGTGATAGGCTCCTCATACTCCACTTTTATGTCTCTTAGCATTTGCTTCATCCACAAAACTTGAGTGTAATTGCCTGCTGCTACAATATATTCTACTTCTGTAGTGGACAGAGATATTGCCTCTTGTTTCTTGCTTAGCCAAGAAACCAATCTCTTTCTCAAAAAGAATGCTCCACCACTGGCACTCTTCCAGTCATCCACATCTCCTACCCAATTTGCATCTGTATATGCATGAAGAGAGAAATCATGATCTCTGAGATACCATAGGCCATACTCAACTATCCCTTTTAGATATCTAAAAATCCTCTTGATTGCCATGACATGAGATTCTCTAGGATCAGCTTGGAATCTAGCAACAAGACCAACAACATTCATAATGTCAGGTCTAGTTTGAGTGAGATACAGCAATCCTTCAGTCATTGACCTGTACTTTTTCTGATTAGCCTTGGGAGAATCATCATCTTTGCTAAACTTACATCTAGTTTCCATGGGAGTACTCATTGGCTTTAAGTCTTCCATCCCAAATTTCTTCAACAATTCTTTCACATATTTGGTCTGAGAAATGAAGATTCCTTTCTTTGTTTGAGTGATTTGTAGACCCAAGAAGAAATCTATTTCCCCAAACATGGAGATCTCAAATTCACTTTTCATTTGATTTGCAAAAGTCTTGCACATACTATCTCTTCCTCCAAAAATGATATCATCAACAAACACTTCAACAATCAAAATATTTTCATGATCAATTTTGAAGTACAAATTACTATCAATAGTACCTTTGTTGAAACCAATCTTCAAAAGATGCTTATCTACTCTTTCATACCAGGCTCTTGGGGCTTGCTTCAGTCCATACAGAGTTTTCTTCAACTTGTAGACCATATCACCATGATCAGACAATTGAAATCCATCCGGTTGCTCAATGTATACTTCTTCTTCCAAGTCACCATTCAGGAAGGCAGATTGACATCCATCTGATAAACTTTGAAATCCTTGAAGGCAACAAAAGAAAGAAATAATCTGACTACTTCAATTCTTGCCACTGGAGGAAAAGTTTCTTCAAAGTCAACTCCTTCTACTTGGGAGTAACCCTTGAAGAGCAATCTGGCTTTGTTTCTGATTACTTCACCATTTTCATTCACTTTATTCTAGAAGACCAATTTGGTTCCAATCACATTCTTATTTTTAGGTCTGGGAACAAGATCCCAAGTGTGATTTTTTTCAATTTGCATCAGCTCTTCCTCCATTGCTTTAGTCCAATTTTCATCATTGCAAGCTTCATTCACTGTCTTAGGTTCAATCTTTGAAATCAGACAATACTCTTCTGAATCTTGATCAATCCTTCTTCTTGTTTGTACACTTTTGCTTTTATCACCTATGATCTAAACTTTAGAGTGATTCAGTCTTACATACCTGGGAACTTTGGGAGTTTCTTGCACTTCTGATTCTTGAATAGGTTCATTCAAACTTATCTCTTCTTCTAGATCAGTCTGAATCTAAATCTCAGAAGGGGCTTGGACTCCTTGGATAAAAACATCATTCTGATCATCTTCATCACATTCATAAAACCTTGAGGGTTTTTCAATCCCTTCATCAACCTTCACATTTGTAATTTCTATAATCTTCCTCAATCTCTTGTTATAACATCGGTATGCTTTTCTTTGAGTAGAATAACCCAAGAAAATCCCTTCATCACTTCTAGCATCAAATTTGCCTAAATCTTCATCTCTCTTAATGTAACATTTGCTACCAAAAACTCTAAAATACCTCACAGTGGGAGTGATGCCAAACCAAAGTTCATAAGGAGTCTTATTGGTATTGCTTCTGATTTGTACTTGATTGAGAGTATAGACTGCAGTGCTTACAGCTTCTCTCCAATAGATTTAAGGAATATTTTCTTCCATAATCATGGTTCTAGATGCTTCCTGGATGGTCTGGTTCTTTCTCTCCAGTACTCCATTCTGCTGTGGAGTCCTAGGAGCAAACAACTATCTTTTTATTCCATGTTTCTCACAGAATTCTATGAACTCACCGGATGTGAATTCTCCACCTCTATCAGACCTTAGACATTTTAATTTTAATACGGTTTCATTCTCTACCATAGCCTTAAATATTTTGAATTTCTCAAGAGCTTCTGATTTCTCTTTTAGAAAAGTCACCCACATCATCCGAGAGTAGTCATCAATCAATAGCATGAAGTGTCTATCACCTTGCACACTTCTAATTCTTGCCAGACCACATAAATCAGTATGAACTAGGTCCAATAATCTGATAGAAGACTGTTCCTTACTTTTGAATGTGACTCTGCTCTACTTACCCAATTGACATTCTTTGCACAAGCTATTAGTAGGTTTCACAAGTCTTGGAAGATCTCTTACAGCCTGAGTGTTGCTTGTATTGATGATATTATGAAAATTCACATGACACATTCTCTATGCCATAACCAACTCTAATCAATTTGAACAAATAGATAATTTTTACTAGTACCAACCAAATGGAAGATATTACCTTTTGTTTGAGTACCAGATGCAATCTCTATTCTGGAACTTTCAAAGATCTTGCATTTTCTATTCTTGAATCGGAGATCATAGCCTTTGTCCACCAATTGTCCAACACTGAGAAGATTGTGCTTTAGACCTTCAACATATAGTACATTACTGGTTTTGTTCTTTCCATCAAAAGAAATGGTTCCTCTTCCTCTGATTCTGCCAGCAGAGTTATCACCAAACTTTACCACTCCTCCTTCATACCTTTCCAAATCTATGAACTTGTTTTTGTCACTTGTCATATGGTGAGAGCATCCACTGTCAATGACCCAATCATCCTATTCTTCAACTTGGCAAGCCAGAGCTCTTTCTACAATTTTATGATTGACAGATTCAGAGGGCACCGGATCTTCTTCCTTGATGGAAATAAACACCCAGTCACTTTTGGATTTGTTTCCTATCTCTGATTCATCATCTATTACTCCTTCATTATCATCATCTTCATGAACATAGTAACAATTCTTTTGGAACCTTGATCTGTTAGGATTTGGCCTTGAAAATTTTTTCAGACACCTTGAAACAAAATGACTAATCTTATTGCAGTTAAAACACTTAAAAGATAATTTCCCTTCATACTTACCGGATCCTCTTGGCAGCCTTTTTACAATAAGGGCTTCAAGTTGAGGAGCTTCGGCTTCATCTTCTTCTAGGTCTTTTCTTGCTGTCTCATACCATGATATAGTTTCCTTGAAGAGTTTTCTCCCAGATCAAACTTTTGTTTTCCTTTTAGAGAGGCACTAGCTTTGAATGCAGATTTGGTCTTGGGGGGGCATCTCCAAACTCAATCAATTCAAATGCAACCAATTTACCAACCAATTGATCTCTTGTGATACCTGAAATAGATCTGAATTCTTCAATAGTAGCAACCTTGTACTTATAAGATTCAGGAAGGGATCTGAGAACTTTGCCAACAATCTCATCTTCATCCAAGACTCCACCAGCACATCTAATACCACAAACAAGCTCATTAACTCTTGGCATAAATGTAGGGATATTTTCATCTTCTCTCATCTTCAGATTTTCAAAATTTCCTTTTAGACTATGTAGCTTGGCACATTTAACATACTTGTCTCCTTCATGCAGAAGTTCTAGTTTTTCCCAAATCTCAAAAGTAGTTTGTAGGTTAACTACATTTGTCAGCTCTGAATCAGACAAGGCACTTAGAAGAGCTTCTTTAGTCCTCAAATTATTTTCAGCATCTCTGATTTCATCTACGGTTTTCAGACCATTCCATGGAGGAGTATACTTCTTTGAAGCCATGATCCAATATTGCATTCCCATACATTGCAAGTGACATTCCATGCGACTTGGCCAAAGAGTGAAATTGGTTCCATCAAACCTCAGACTATCTTTTTTGTAGGATGAAATCCTGGATCTCCTCAGGCAGTTAAGCTCTTTTAGAGGAACTTAGCTTTGATACCAATTGTTAGATTCAGGATAGACAACTGAGAGGGGGGTGAATCAGTTGTCCAAAACTTTCTTCCAATTAAACACTTAAATCTACTTTGCAATTCAGCAACACATCAATAAATAAATCATTGAAACATAATGCATTTAAATCAAGAGCAGGAACATATTAACACATAAGACACCAAGATTTTGACGTGGAAAACCTGGTTAAGAGAAAAACCATGGGGTGACTAACCTAAGATTGTATTCTCTGTTAGAAAAATAGAAAGAACAAAATGGCACATGCCAATTAGGGCTCACTGCCTGAGCACACTGCTCACAAAAGTTTCACTACCTACAAGAGACACACTATCTACAGAATAATAAGTATTACATACTTGAACTGAAGAATATCATCTTCACCAAGCTTGAGTCAGTTCCATTTAAGCCCAAAACTTCTGCTCTACCTTTCGCTCTTCTCCTTTCTACCACACCCTCATCTCCACGACTACTTTGAAATGACTTTACAACTCCTTATTTATACAAGACATCGACTTAGGGATGATCATCCAAGTCGGCATACATTACAGAACAAATACATAAATACAACATGACTAGTTACAAAAAGACTTCACGCGGATCAACACACTATCGGCCACCCAGATCTGAGACTTCAATCTTTACTTAGGAACACGCCAATCTTCACATAACATTTTTAAGATCATCCGCAGGATGCGTAACTCATCTGGTTGGCCAGACTTAGGAAGAACACCATCATCTAGAAGTTATTCTTCAATTGCGAGATCAAAATCCAATGCGGACCACCAACATGAACTGGACACGATCCAAAGACCTCCACAAGCTTGTTTGAATCACCAAGAACATCCACACTACATCTTCTTACTGAAATCCTTCTCTCATTCATCTAAAACCTCAAGAACATAGTCTATCATTACTGTCATAATGGAATAGATGCTTGTGGACCTCCAGATCACAAACCAATTGAGTTGTCAATTCAAATTGACTTCCTAAACACTCCACCAAATCCACAGAACAAGATATTTTATTTCTGGATCTCACCAGACCTATCTGTGTCACACTGTCACCTCTGAACATATACCAGAACTGGTTTTACTTAAGTAGCCATAACTTCTTTAGATCTTCATGTGGACCTTTGAAATCTTTACTGGGTCATCTTAAGACACATATCTACAAACCCTTTGAAGTGTATCCTCTGATCTTCATCTTATCTAGGATCTTTAGCTCACTGTCTTCACTATTCTTCTTTGTTCCTGATTAGGATTAATTTTCTCAATATCCTCAGCACATAACTTATCCAATCCTTATCATCAATGCAACAAGATTATGTTGACATCAATGAAAACACCAGTTAGGCCCATACTTGCAACACCATTTTCATCAAATTTTTCATATCATAGAACAAATCTCTATTACTAGGTTTAGTTTGTTCTTGTACATGTACGTCACCTTGGTCATCAATATTTTCCATGGGTTGTTCTTCAGTAGATGTTCCTTCACCCACATTTCTCTTCCTCTCTCTTGTTCGATCATACTTCCTCGATCTAGTCCTTTGATTCTCCATCACAAATTACACTCAAATTTGAATTCACCTGCATACAAGTGTACACACATGTGTGATTTCAATGAATGCATGTAGTTAATATTGCATAAATAGAACACTAAATTATAAATTGTTCATTTGTTAAAGCCAAAGTAAAAAATATTCAAATTACAAACATATCATAGCAAATTTGGTATCATAAGCATATTTGGTACATATCTTGATGCCTCTAATTTAAATATATCGTAATAAAAGACTTATATGATGTGAAAGAGAAAACATGATATATAGATCCTATGAAAAGGTATATAGCAATGAAAGGATAAGATTACAAAGGGAAAGATCTATGATTCGTTAAATGCAAGGATGTGATGTAAATAAAATCACACTAGATGTAATTGATTTCATTTGTTAAATACTAATTTGTAACAAGGGATGGAACCCACACATGAGAAATAAATAAAAAGTAGAGAAGGGAAAAGGTGCAAGGGAAAACATGATTGTGCACGTACATAAAACTAGTTTTCTCTAGATGCCTAGGATAGTATATATAATGATTTATTCATGAGGGGGGAAAGACATTATGCCTCTATTTTAAATATATATCATAATAAAAGACTTATATGATCTGAAAGAGAGAAAACATGATATGAAACAAACCTTCTTTTGTTGAAATAAGTCTTCTTTTCTCCAAATAAGCCTTTCTTTTCCAAAATTTGTCTTCTTAAATTGTATTTAATCAAATTTTCTTGAGTTGAATTTTTTTTAAAATTGTATATATATCAACTCTTTACAGCCGATACTTTATCACCCAACTAGGTACCGATCGATATTTAATCAGGCGACAACTTATTGCCCGATAAGAATACACCTAAAACTAAGTCGTCTGTAAAGTACTCAACTGAGTATGTCTAGTTGGCTGCCTACATGGCAGCCAACTCACCTTTTTTCATAGATTTATGAAACATTAAACTTTAACAGGGTATTTCTTTTGTCAGAATGAATTTTTTGCAACAAAGAAAAGTACTCTTTTGTAGAGCTCAAAGTGGAGAATCCAAATATGTAATTTTTTTCATATTTTATTTAGTTTTAATAAATTTTATTTTTAAAATACTGCAAGTAGGTTGTTAAAATTAAAAAAGAGGCTGATTAGAAATTAAAAAAATAGTAAAACATATTAAAATTTTTTAAAAAATATATGGTGCACTAGATAAGAGAGTCCTCTTCAAAAGGGTATATTTTATTTTTTGAAAATCATTAAAAAATAGACAATAGTTGACGTCCCATGAAAACTATCAAATTCTGACAAATTTAACTTTAAAACGTTATTATGAGAAAAATATACATCGAAATTTGATTTTTTTTCCATGCACTAGATATTGAAGTTACCTATTTGAAAAAAAAAATAGGGAGAAATTAAGTTTGTTTTAATTTATTTCTTGACGTCCCGTGAATGTCACTTTTTCCTAAAATTTTCAGCATTCCAAAATTTGTTCTTATACTAATAAAAAAAATTGAAAACAATTTTTAAAAAATCTAAAAAATTACAAGAATAAACTTCACCAAAAGATCTACATTTCATTAGTTTGCATCATTTTAAAATTCAAAACATAAAGACCACTTTTATGCGGTTGAAGTTTAGAAATTTTTTTGCTGTTGGTTGATTCCTTTATAAAGTGTGACACACTATTGTGCTTTTACCCTGTATCTACATATATCTTGAGTTAAATGTAGTAAAAACATAGTACTCTCAACAATTAGGTCCATATTTTTCTTGACTAGTTGAACTTGTGCATAATTTTCAAGTATTAAGCTTTCTTTTCATGGATATTTTAAACTTACATTTCTAGATATTAGATTAAGTTTATTTCTAGATATTTGTTTGTAAGTTTTCAATACATGGATATATTTGTGAGTAAATTTGTAAGTTTTTGATATGGATATATTTGGAAATGTAGGTGACATGGATCCAATGGAAGACCAAGGGGTGGATGAATTTTTAATAGATGAAATTATTTTACAAAACCCCCCACCCCATCCACCTCCAAACCCCCCACACACTCCACCTCCAAACCCCCCACCCCTTCCACCAATTGAGGCTGAATTGCAACAAAGCATTAATGAAAATATTAATGCAATTGAGGAAAACAATAATTTGATTAATAATCAACCTCACTTGATGCCCCCACATGTAGTACGGTTTGCATCTTCAATGCAAACCATTATTGATTCTATTAGGTCTATTAATGCAGACCTAGATACATTCTGCCGTTGGCGAGAGGAGAGGAGGCAATTCTATGTGGATGGTCTTTCATATAAAGACATCCTTGATCTTCACATTACCAAACAAACATTAGCCCCATTTTTTGTTCACCCCACAACTAATCAACCTATACCTGCAACAAAAAAAAGAATATCAATTAAGTGGTGTAGGCTTGAGGCGATCTTGAGACATTTTTGGGAGTGGTGGTGGATGGTGTTTGATCACCCACGACATGCTAATTTTGAGGTACCACTATATTTTTTGAGAAAATTATGGGTGGAGTTTCAACTGGGTCAAAAACCTAATTATTTTGATATTAGACCATTCCAGGGTGTTGGTGGTGGCATGCCACAACACAGGGTATGGGTACAAATTGATCCCAATCGACCCGTTCCTGCTGCTCTTATTTTGCCCATGATTTTTGTACCCATTCAACACCAAGAAATGTTGTCAACATTAGGGGCATTGAGTAGACTCTCGAGTAATCTCATTGAATAATCTTCCCACATGGCAACTGAATTTAGTGGTGGAGAGCATCATGGAGAAGTCAGTGCATCTCATCATAGAGCCTCACACAGGTCAGGGGCACATTTGTGTCAAAATTGCAATCAACTATGTTATGGTCCTACTCTTACATCCACACCAGATGCAGCTACAAGAGATGTGGAGTCATACTTGGATCTACTATATTCGGATGATCATCCTACACAGGTACATGGAGGTCACATTTTATTTTGTTTCAAGTGCTTAATTTGAACATATCAAAATTTATATTTAATCATGATTTAAATATATATTGTGAACTATTTGGTGTAGATCTCAAATCGCTCCAGGGCCTCAGCACAATTTGATACACTGAGTTTTGCATCTACAGCTGTAGAGACCAGCATACCTTACATGGTAAACCAATATATATCAACCCTAAAACCATATACATGTCTAGTGTGAAACAAGTGTATAATTAAATTTAACTCTAATATACATGTATGTGAAACATTTTTGTTGCAGCGAGGAGGTCACATGGCAGTTTCCATGTCTGACCAACCACTTGAAGGTGTTGCTTGCAGTGTTCCTTCATCATCGTCTATTATTCCTGAGTATTCCCTGGTGTGTGTTTCCAAAAATTGTACTAAATTTGTAATTTTCTTTATTGAGTTTATATAAATTTATATATGCCCATATATGTAAGTGTAGGATGATAGGAGTGCCATTAGGATAGTGACTAGTTAGGATACTGATCAGGGACAATTTCATGAGTCATCCATGTATTTTCAGGTCCTAAACTTTGCTAAAATTTCTAAGTTTTTATATTGTATATAATACGGTTACATGTTTCGGTAAATATTCTAACCTAGATTTCAAACTTGCTTTATTTGAATTTCTAGGAATTAGCAGCTCAGACTTTTGGTCTAGAAGCTGAAATAGCTATACCACCTGGACAACAAAATGTGGGAGTAGATGAGCATGATCTCATCATAATTTATGGACACTTTAAAGCCTAGATTTAAATATTTAATTTCATATTTTGATAAATTAAATCAAGTTTAGATGCTAACCCAATTCTGGAGTGCTAAATATTTGAATATCTAGGAATTAGCAGCTAAGACTTTTGGTTTAGGACCAACAGCTATACGATCACCTGGGCAACAAAATGTGGGAGGAGATATCCAACATCATACTGTAATTTATGCATACATTAGTCTATATTTAAATATTTAATATGAGTATTTTATAAATTAAATTAAATTAAATCAAATTAAATGAAATTTTAAAATTTAAATTTCATATGCACATGTATGCATGTCATGTTTTTAAATTTTTTATCTAATTTCAAGTTTCTTTCTCTTCTATACAACATGAGGCAGATCCATCCATTTCACGAGGAAGAAAGAGGCCTCTTTCAGATTTGAACTTGAGTGATGATCATAGGACATAGATCTTTATTTCATGGACTGCACGATGCATTGTTTTATATATATGCCACCACGACTATGACTATATATGTTGAACTTGATATTTCATGGACTTAGAGATATTTCAGTATTTCATGAACTATGATTTGTATTTAATATTTATATGCTGACTATGAGTAGATGTCTTATTACATTTCATGGGTCTTACCTATATTTTAGTATTTCATGGACATGTGTGTGTGTGTGTATATATATTATTGAATATATGCTTGTACATTTTAGTATGTTAGATCTAGTATGTTAATGCTTTATTGTTCACTTCTAGATTATATTATTGAGACATGTTAGAATCTCTAATAATATTTTGAATTTAAAATGAAAAACTATCTAATGTGTTTAAGTTCTAGTATGCATGAATATCCATGTATTTTTCTATGTATGGATGGACCATGAATTTTTCTATGTACCATGCTAACATAAAACTTTTTGATGTAGACCCTCCTTTGGATCCTTTCAATATTTCATATGATGTATCCTTAAGTGATTACACATAATACATCCGTATACATATTAATATTAATAAAATACATGGTTTAAACATACATGAGGATGCAACTAATGATATATTCATGATGATAATAATACACTTCTCAAACCAATCAAATTTAAAATTCAATGCATAAGATAAGCCTACATATATGGTAAATTTTAGAATAATTTTTAAAACACAATCTTAAATTACCTTAACTCTTATAGATAAAAGGAAGATAAACTTTGGACATAAGTTCATGAGCATACAACTCCCTCACTTGACGAGGCTAACTATATGAAAGTAAATGGTGAAGGTTTTCATAATGGTCACCAATAAATTGGTCTTATTCACTATAACACACCCTACATGTTGAAGTTACACAAAAATAAATGAGAAACCAAGCGATACAACATCTAAAGTAGTATTTTTAGATCATAACATTTTGTATCCCTACATCCCACTCTTGTTCATGTGAGTAAACTTCAGCATAACATGGATAAAACCCATTGAGAGAACTGGTTTTAATAGTGACATATATTTTGAGTATATTATAGACACACCTGATGGGGGAGGACTTCGTTGCTTTCATATCCTCATCTATATTTCTTATCACTTGCTATTTTTGGTTCTTTCACTTTTCCTTAGTGGTGCATGCTAGAACACAAATAACTTGAACATGTGTTGTGTTGTTTGTGTCACTTCTTCTTTGTGTTTCATATCATTTATAATTTATTCTTTTATAATGCATATGTGTTGTGATCCTCCTTCCTTATTCATCCATTTACCTTGTGTGTCCTTACACTATGGCTTCTTATTTATCCCATGTTTGTTGTGTTTATCAATTCTCATTTTCACCTTCTATATTTGGACTCATGCTTTGTTTCCCCACTTCAAGGGTATATTTTTTAAATTGCTCTTATGATTAGTAACTATGCTTTCTTGTGTGTCATGTTTAACTCCTATGTACCCAAATATTAATATAAAACCATAGACATTGAGGCCCATTTTTCCTATGTGCTAATGTGCATGAAAATCCAATGGAACAATAAAAATAAATAAGGATCAATAATGTGCCCACCCAAAGAGGCCAAATGAAAGATGCATGTTGCCTCAATTTGCCATTAATCAAAATCATCTTAAAATAAAAATATAAATGTAGGAGTTCACAATACAATACAAAGACTTAGGCATGAAGCAAATATTTTAAAGGTTTCACATGTGCTAATCTAACTAAGATAGACTACCAAAGATGTTGAATATGATAACATAGGGGTTTGATATGAACATTACAACTAGGGGAAATGATGCAAGAGCATCCAGGGTGTAAGAGCAATCTTGCATCAACCCAAAAAAAATGTTGTTTCTTTTCAATAAGGGCTAAATTTGGCATGGTTACTATTTTTAGTAAGTTTGTATTTGTGCACGGTTGGATACAAATCTTACACAGACCTTCAGAATGGTGAATTGAAGCTAATGGTGAAGAAATCACTTCAATATCATTTGTCATTTGTGAGATATTAAAATTTCAAATTCCAAAAAAACCTTATTGAAATATTCAAAGTCAAATTTGAGGCACTTAGAGGCTCCAGATGGGCCCAAAATTTGGTGGGAAACCCAAGCAATCTACCTTTAGGTACTAATTTTGTACAACCGTCTTTTTGAGAGCTTTTCAAAAAGGTATTATGATTGAAAATCCAATGGCCGGATCAAAAGTTATGGCCCCGTGAAGTTGACCTATTTTTGGAGGGAGATGCAATTTCGAAATTAAGCTGGTGGCCACCAAAAAGGGGCTATATATGACCATTTTTGGGAACCCTTGGGAAGAAGAGTTAAGGGGGAAGGTGTAGAGTCAAGAAAAGGCAGGAAAATAGAAACCTTAGTTGATTTAAGGGTTACAGAAGGGTGAAGATTCCAGAGTCTTGAGAAAGGGAGCTATAATGTGTTGCAGCCTACAGGGGATTCATCCTCTGATTGTATTTGAGCTTCTGTAATGTAATGTTTTGCCCATATTAATAAAATATCATTCTATTTTCTATGTGTAATTTCCATTATTGTGTGTTTCATGAATGACCCCCTTCATCAAGTGGTATCGGAGCTAGGTTTCCTGAGTGTGTAGACAGATCGCCAACTGTGAGACAGTTTGCACTAGGACCTGAGGTTGTGGGTTTGTTGCAGGATCAAGATGTCTCCATGAAGAAACCATGGTGGGAGGAATGCTTTGATGGAAGAGGGTTTTAGAGCCCTACAAAGACAAATCGATGCATTGCAAGAGGAGCTGCAAAGAGGGTTCGAGCCAAGAAGGAGAGAGTAAAGCGAAGATGAAGTTGAAGAAGAGCTATTTGGGGAAGAATAAAAAGTTGTGGGAGATCCTGCAGAAGTTAGGTTGTTGAGGGCCATTTCAAAGATCAGAAAGATGTCCAGGATCAAAGTTTCTACCTATTCTAGAGATTTGAATCCGGAACAACTTATTGATTGGATCAATGATATGGAGGAGTATTTTGAGTATGAAGATGTGGAGGACCCAGATCGGGTCAAGTTTGCAAAGACAAAGTTGAAGGGCCATGCCAGTATTTGGTGGAAGGAGGTCTAGTTAGAGAGAAATAGAAGAGGAAAATCAAAGATTACCAGATGAGATTGGATGGTGGAGAAATTGAAGAAGCAGTTCATTCTTGTGGGCTATGAGATGGATTTGCTGAAGAAGCTGCAAGCATTGAAGCAAGGTAACAAGTCTGTTAAGGAGTATACAGAAGATTTTTATAAGATCACTATCAAGACAGGCCATGGAGAGGCCAACAAGGAGAAGGTAGCCCATTACATTAATGGGTTGAGTTCAAGTATTCAAGAGGAGCTGAGCCTAGTCAGAATGACCACCATAGAAGATGCATACCAGTTTTCCCTGAAGGTAGAAGAGAAGCTGAATAAAAGATTTGACAGCAAGCAAAGAGGAAGAGGTCAAGGTGGAAGGACTGGTGGAAGACCCTATGGGGGCCAAAATGAAGATTCAAAGAAAAGTGAAGAAGCCGGCACCAGACTAAATCGGAGAGGAGATAATACTTACCGCCCTCAGGACCAGAACAATGTTGAGCAAAGAGGAAGAGGAAGAGGCAAACCCGGGGAAGGACCTACAAGAGGAGGTTTAAGAGGAACCTGTTTCCAATGTGGAGAAGAAGGACATCGAGCATATGAGTGTCCACAACATCAAGGAAGGACAAATAGAAGACCTGAAGGTAATGCATGAGTCACACATGTCGATGAAGATGCACAATCTGAGCGTTCTAAAGATGTTGAAAGGAGAGAAACCCTAGTTGTCAAAAGAACTTTGTTGAATGAGGAGAAAGAACCCAATTAGAGGAAGAGTTTATTCTGCACAAGTTGCAAATGTGAAGGTAAGTATTGTGATATTATTATTGACAGTGGAAGCACTGATAATCTTGTTTCAGAGGAGATGGTTGACAAGTTGAAATTGACAAGAAGAAAGCATCCGCATCCATATTGGATTGCATGGTTACAGAAGGACTGTAGAAATTTGGTCAATGAGTAGTGTTTGGTGAAGTTCAAGATTGGGGACTACCATGATGAGGTGTTGTGTGATATCATACCAATGGATGCATGTCATATGTTGTTGGGGAGCCTATGGCAGTATGATAGGATCACTGTCCATGATGGTCATGCAAACACATATTCCCTTACAAAGGATGGAGTTCATCATAAGTTGAAGCCCTTGAAGGAGGTGGAAGAAAAGGTATGTAGTACTACCAAAATTTGCTTGGTAGATGGTAGGAAATTTTTGGAGGGAATGAAGCATGAGCATCATTGCTTTGCATTGATTCCCAAGATTAGTCAAGAGAAATGTGAAGATGTAACAACAGAAGTCTCAGAAATGTTGGAAGAATTTCAAGATATTGTCTTTGATAATGTACCAGAAGGTTTACCACCAATGAGGAAGATAAGTCATCAAATAGATTTGATACCAGGAGCCAGTTTTCTGAATAAGCTAGCCCATAGAATGACTCTAGCAGAGAATGAAGAGTTGAACAGACAAGTTTAGGAGTTGTTGAGGAAGGGATTGATAAGAGAGAGCCTAAGTCCATGTGTGGTACTTGCAGTACTAGCACTGAAGAAAGATGGAGAGTTGAGGATGTGTACAGATTCCTGAGCCATCAACAAGATCACAATCAAGTATAGATTTCCATTGCCCAGAATGGATGACATAATGGATTGTTTGATTTGAGCCAAGTACTTCATGAAGATTGATCTGAAGAGTGGGTATCACCAGATTCGAATAAGAGAAGGAGATGAATGGAAGACAACCTTCAAGCCAAAGTAGGGTTTGTATAAGTGGTTAGTCATGCCATTTGGGCTAACCAATGCACTGAGCACATTCATGCAGCTCATGAACGAGGTATTGAATTTTTTTTGGAAAGTTTTGTTATTGTTTATTTAGATGATATTTTGATTTTCAGTAAGACTTGGGATGAACATATGATGCATATCAAAAGAGTTTTTGAGAAGCTGAGGGAGAAGTTGTTGATCAATCTGAATAAATGTAGTTTTTCAAAGGAGTTGGTATACCTAGGATTTGTTGTCTTAAAGGAACGTCTTAAGATGGACCCAGAGAAGGTGAGGGCTATCATTGAATGGCCTACGCCAAGGAGTGCTTCTGAGGTAAGATCTTTTCATGGTTTGGCAAGTTTTTATAGAAAGTTTATCATGAATTTTAGTAGCATTTGTGCACCCCTAACTGAGACAACGAGAGGGGATATAAAAGAGTTTAGATGAACTAAAGGAGCAGACAAGAGCTTTGATACATTGAAGTAGAAAGTCATAAAACAACCTATTTTGGCACTTCCAGATTTCAATAAGGTATTTCAGGTAGATTGTGATGCTAGTGGTAGTGGTATAGGAGCTGTTATGAGTCAAGAAGGTAAGCCCATTGCCTATTTTAGTAGAAGTTTAATGATTCCAAGAAAAGTATTATGTTTATGATCATGAGTTTTATGCAATAGTTTAGGCTTTGAAGAAATGGAGACATTATTTGTTTCCAAAAGAGTTTGTTTTATATACTGATCATTAGGCTTTGCAGTATCTTAATAGTCAAGGAAAGTTAAATCAAAGGCACTTAAAATGGGTTAATTTTTTGCAGAGTTATACTTTTGTTTTGAAGCACAAGAGTGGGAAGTCCAACAGAGTTGTAGATGCCTTGATCAGAAGGCAAAATTTGTTGATAGAAATGAAGATAAAGGTTGTTGGGTTCGATGAGTTCACAAGTTTGTATCCTAAAGATCCAGATTTTGCAGAGGCTTGGAAAGCTTGTTTGGAACCTATTACTTTGGACATGACAAAATGGTTGGATTACATAATCCAAGATGGCATGTTGTTTAGAGGAAGCCAGTTGTACATTCTAAGGAGTTCCATGAGAGAGAACCTAATTAAGGAGAAGCATAGCGGAGGATTAGCTAGACACTTTGGTCGAGATAAGACCATTGCTATTGTTGGTGAACATTATTACTGGCCATAATTGTAGTAGGATGTGAGGAAATTTGTGTAGAGTTATAGAGTGTGTTAGATGGTAAAAGGAACAAGTCAGAATATAGGGCTATATCAGCCATTACCTATACCAGAGAAGCCATGGGATGATATTAGTATGGATTTTATTCTTGGTTTACCAAGGACATAGAGAGGACATGATTCCATTTTTGTGGTGGTGGACAGATTCTCAAAGATGGCCCATTTTATTCCTTGCAAGAAGACTAATGATGTTGTTCATACTGTAGAGTTATTTTTCAGGGAGGTGGTGGGATTACACGGTCTACCAAAGAGCATAGTTTCAGATTGAGATACCAAGTTTGTTGGTTATTTCTAGAGGACATTGTGGAAGAAGTTGAAGATAGATTTGAAGTTTAGTTCTGCACACCATCCATAGACTAATGGACAGACATAAGTGGTGAATAGGAGTTTGGGCAACCTGCTATGATGCTTAGTAAGAGATAAGCCCAAGGGATGGGATTTGATTTTACCACAGGCAAAATTTTCTTACAACAATTCTGTCAATAGGAGCACAGGTAAATCTCCATTATAGGTTGTGTATGGGAGTAGCCCAATAACTGCCTCCGAAGTGAGGAGGATGGATAAGGGGGAGAAGAGTAGTGCTGAAGCTAAAATTTTTGCTAGGCACATGAAGAATTTGCACAAAGAGGTAAGAAAGCATATCCATAAGATGAATTCTTAGTATAAGGCTAAGGTAGATTAGAAGAAGAGACATAAGAAGTTTCAAGAGGGTGATGAAGTCATGGTTTACTTGAGAAAAGAAAGATTTCTAGCTGGTACATATAATAAGCTGAAGATGAGGAAATTTGGACCATGTAGAATCCTGATTCAGGAAATGCATTTGAGGTAGAGTTGCCTGATGACATCAATATTTCACCAGTGTTCAACATTTTAAATTTGACAGAGTATCATGATGATGGACTTGATAAAGGAACACAGTGGGACATTCCAGCATCTATTTCAGAGGAGGAGATAGAGGGCATTTTCGGTGCAGGGCACCTAAGAGCATTTTGAGGTTTTTGTTCAGTGTGTGTTGTAATAAGGCTTTCTAGCCATGGTTGTAAGGTCCACTCTATATGGTCAAGAGATTTGGGGTAATCTTATAAACCTCAAATCCTTCTTAGTCCATTTGGACCCTAGTTGTGTCACTTAGGCCTAGAAGGTCTAATGATGATTTTTTGAGTCTATTTGGTAGTTTTAGTGTTTTGGCATGTTTTAGGGAGTATGGTAGTTGTTTGGGTTACATTGGATATGTTGAACCAATCGAGATCCTTGTATGAATGCCAAATGCCATAGTGTCAAATGGTGTCAATGTTGTCATGGCACATTTGGTCGGTCCCAACCCACTTTTGATGGTTGCAACTATTTTTGCAAGTTGCATACTGACTTGGATGGGTTGATATTGTTGACATCTTACTCCAGTAGGGGAGAGAGGATTCTGTACCAAGTTTTGGGCACAAAAACCAATCAAACTGACTGTTTTCCCCTAAATTTCTATTGTTGTACGACCTATACGGATTGGAAGAGGGGATCGATGTGGATTTTCTGAAACTAGGTTGAGTCTAGATTCCAATGCATCAAGTTTGAGGTCTTGAAGTGATTTGAGTAGGAAGATATTGTATTTTTAGTTCAGACTGGTCTAAAACCCTCATTCCTAGGGTTTGTCATACAAAACTTGCCCTAGAATGCATTCTAATCGGTGAAACTTCATGCCACTTAGTGAAATGCAGGCTAGGGTTGTATATTACATGATTCCAAAAGCATTTGGTGGGAAAAGACAGTCTTCGATTTGTGGAGTGATGCCCTAGGTCAAATATCTCTATGTATTTGACTGAAATTATGTAATTTAGTGATGTAATTGATAAAATCCTGATAGGGTGAATGAATGGATGGTGGTTTTGAGATGTTTGGGTGTTGTGAAAGTGATCCAAGTTCCTGTCCTAGGTTTATGACCCCAATTTAGACCACTTACTTTGTAACCTAGACCTAAATTGATCAATTAGGCCTAGAGACCTAGTGGGTGTGTTGAGTTGCTGGAGTAGAGTTGGAACTGGAGGCTCGAACGTTTGTTAGAGTCCCTTAAAGGGTATTCAAATCCACCATTTGTTTGCCTGGTCATTAAGGGTTTTCTCAAGTTGTGTAGTGAAAACTGGTTTAGGAGGGCTAGTAGCCTCACTAAGCCAAGTAAGGGTTGAAGAGTTGTGAGAAGTTGGGGATCACACCAACTGTAGAAAAGGTGTTTGTAGATCTGTCTTAAGGTGTGGAAGGAGTCTTGAGGATTGAACAATAGCCTGGTTGACAAATCCTTCATATGCCCTTGGATGTGACTTTGGTTGGATGAAGTAGTGAAGTGGGTGAGTGGGTAGAGAAGAGTAAAACTAGAAGCTTCCCTTGTGCCACTCTGCATCAATTTTGGATAGCCATGTGGGTAAGAGTACAAGAAATAGGCAGTATACAGAATACTTGGTGAAATGGAAAGGAAGGCCTGTTGAAGGTTCATCATGGTTATCTCAGACTGAGGTCAACCTTTTTGGTTTCCCTCTAACTCATGAGAAGTGACAGGGTCACTTTTCAAATTACCCTGGGTGTCTGATGCAGGAGCATCCAGGGTGTAAGAGCAATCTTGCATCAACAAAAAAAAAATGTTGTTTCTTTTCAATAAGGGCTAAATTTGGCACGGTTACTATTTTTAGTAAGTTTGCATTTGTGCACAGTTGGATACAAAATCTTACATGAACATTCAGAATGGTGAATTGAAGCTAATGGTGAAGAAATCACTTCAATATCATTTGTCATTTGTGAGATATTAACATTTTAAATTTCAAAAAAATCCTATTGAAATATTCAAAGTCAAATTTGAGGCACTTAGAGGCTCCAGATGGGCCTAAAATTTGGCGGGAAACCCAAGCGATGTACCTTTAGGTACTACTTGTCACAACTGTCTTTTCAAGAATGAAAGAATATATACTAAAAACACAAAACATTGATGCAATATGTAACTAGATAACATGTTGAATATGAAATATACAAGTATATATACAATTACCTAATGTGTTCACATTTTAGTTGAAGAATACAAAATTGACCTCACATATTTGTATGGTGAAAACTTCTATTGACAATCATCCAAATATCTACTTGTAGGGTACACCTGCAAAAATAATGTTCAAATGTACAAGTAAATCAACTATATATTTACATGAGTCAATACAAATTTTAAGATAAAGGGAATAATATAGAAGGTGAAATGACAATGAAAGAATATATACTAAAAACACAAAGTTACATTGATGCAATATGTAACTAGATATCATGTTGAATATGAAATATACAAGTATATATACAATTACCTAATGCATTCACATTTTAGTTGAAGAATATAAAATTGACCTCACATATTTGTATGGTGAAAACTTCTATTGACAATCATCTAAATATCTACTTGTAGGATACACTTGTACAAATAATGTTCAAATGTATAAGTAAATTAACTATATTTTTACATGAGTTGATACAAATTTTAAGATAAAGGGAATAATATAGAAAGTGAAATGAGAATAAAAGAATATATACCAAAAACACAAAACATACCTAGAAAATTATTCCATTGTACTATCTGCATCTGAGTCTCTTTTTTGTAATGCATCTATAATTGACTCATGTTCTTCCATAGAAAGTGTCCATAACTTTTTATTAGCAGGTTTCCCTTGATATCTAACTAGTTTTATATTTGTTGCTACAAGCAAATGTGAGTAGTGTATGATCTTTTTATGTGTTTCATAATCTTCAAATGCAGGCAAACCATTCTTTCTTATTAGATATTTTCATAGCCAGGTGCCAACAACAACCACAAAACTTGTTGGATACTCAGAGTTATCATCATCTTTTCTAGGATGTAACAACTTTTATTTTATCTCAAAACATCGAGCCAACCAATACTCAGTTTCCTCTTTATTTCCCTCAGGTGCAACAATAGCATACACATGTCTTGCAAAAAAATTATTTAATTCAATAAAGTGTGTCATACATATCTAAATCACATACATATGTACATGCATACATATATGATTAATTATATAGATTACAAAAAAATGTAATAAAAAAATATTGAAAATTAAAGTACTTTCTTGTACATGGTCTGAAACACGATCATAGTCATCTAATGCAAACATTTGATTATCATCTTTAATTGTTGTTTCAAGTTGATCATGTGTTTCTATAGGTGTCAAGGATCTTTGTTTCCATTCTTCAACCCATTCTATATTTTCACATTCTGCCCAATCACCTGTAATACAAAATTGACAAAAACATGCAAGCTCCCTAGTCCATACAGTCCATGTGCTTGCATTTGAACTCTTAATTGAATGTCATTTTGTTGATCCAGTTATTGTCTCACAATCAAGTCAACTAGGAATATTCTCTTCTTCAACTAACCAAAAGAATCGTCGAATTGTAGAATCTCACTTGATCCCGTAGATAATTTTTCATTACACCAATCCACAATTCCATGTGCATCTCTAAATTTTGCTGCATCATCAAATTTTAGTTGCTCTCTAGCAAGAGCTCTTTTCACACATACTCTAGCTCCATCATGTTCTCCTTTACCATGTCCAGCTTAAAAAAAACTCCACATATGTTGGATATTATTTTCTTTGTGCTCCCTACATAGCCAATAAAATATTCTTGCATTTTTGAATTGCCCTGTATAGTTATCTGGCCATATGAAATGTTGTCATCTGGATTTCTCTTTCTTTTAAACTTTCATAAATTTCTTTGAAACAATATTGCACAAACTCTAAAGAGTGTAACCGGTTATCACTCAAATAGAAATGATACTCCCTCATAAATTTTCTATTATCTTTTGTACTATCATCTGCATGTCTGTATACAATATGAACAAAGATGGCCACCTGCATTGAATTATAATACTGAGATTGAATTTCCTCTTGTGGAGCAAGAATATAGTTTTCTGTAAAGTCAACCACTGATAGAATAGTTCCAATTAGAAATGTGTTTTTACATGTACGAAATTATCCATCAAGCCACCAAGCATATTGGGAGTGTTTGACATATTTGGATACAATATTATCTTTAAAATATTTGATGAATGCATGCACACAAATTTTTTTTTGTGACTAACTCGCAACGCTTTCTAATTTTTCCATCCTTTAAAGAATATTCAACATTCTTGAATCTTTTCACATCCACTAATTGTTGTCCAAATTCATATGAAATATTTTCATGCATACATTCTCCTAACAATGAAAAGTTGCCACATCTACTGCATTGTCCAGAAATACATGCTTTTGGATAAAATAAGTTTCCATTAGATGTCTCACAAAACAAACTTGATACAAACTCTTTAATTGTTTGAGGTGGCATATTAATACCACATTCCTGAATAATTTCGTTAGTATGCAAAGTAGAACACATATATTGAAAAACATCATAATAATAATGAAATTGAACATGAGTTTTACAACAAGAGATACGTTGTTTATTAATTTTCACATACCAAGGTTTACATTTCTTGAAAGATGTTTGACTTATGGTAATATTAAATGGTACTAACACTGAATCATCTAAGATTTTTTTATACAATTCAGTTTGAGCCATGTCTAATAGATGTTTTGGATGAGGATCACGAATTTTGGACCCCACTCTTAATTTTAAAACATCTCTAACATTAAATGATACCCTTGTATTATCATGTCAATATTTTTCAATTAAAGATTTGATTTCACTATTTAATTTCATGTCATACCTTGGGAGTCTACCACTAAAACTCCAACATTGGTTAATTGGATTATTTTCAATAGATTCTCTTCTCTTTGTTGCTCTTCTCAAAGTTTTAGGATTTATATTTAGAAATTCACTAGTCTTACTTATCATTCTTTTATTTGAAAATGATTTAATGACTAAAGCAGTTGTTATAGCTCTTCGTACTGCATTGCTATGTTTAGTTTGACTCTTTTTACCAATAGAATCAATATCATTAGTAACACTAGATAAAACTTGTTTCATTGATTCATCTTTCTTTTTAGGTTTTACAAAAATGCCTAACTTTTTTATTACTTTTTGCAATTTCTACATTTTCATCAATTGTATTATGAGTTGACATTGAAATCCAAGAGTTTTTCTATAAAAAAACTTTTTATATAATCTATTTGCATGGGTTCTCATTTATCTCCAAGAAATCTTACCAGGAAGATTATCCAAGACATTTCTTTCAATCTTAAAACAAACATTTTCATTTTCACTCATATAAGGGATTTCATTCTCATTTCTTCTTTCCATATTTTCAGTAGTATAATGGAGCTGATCATTGGTATATCTAGCTTCATTTAATAAACTAATTCAATTAATATCATTGACAGGTGGGTTTGAAGACATACCTGGATTTGTTTCTATAGTCGCATTTTCCATATCAATGAAACTTGGCTTTGAAGACATGCCTAGATTTGTTTGTATAGTCGCATTTTCCATATCATTTAAAGTTGGGTTTGAAGACATACATGCATTTGTTTCTATAGTTACATTTTCTTTCAAATTTACCATTTCCACATTTTCATCATCTACATTCATCCCATCCTTTATAGTCTCTTGAATGTCTTTCTCTTCAATAGTCATGGAACTAGATGCTTCAATATTTATCTATTGAATCATTCTTCTTCTATCTCTTTGCCTTTTTGCTTCCTTCTCTCTATTTGTTTCAATTTCTTGAGGTGTCATGACCCTCCCTTTTTTTTTTACTTTGATTTGATCCCATGATTACCAAACCCTCTTGATAAAATAACAAATGATATTTAATCCAATTTCAGATTGATGTATTTCTTTGAAATTTTGAAGTACAATTAGATGTAGATCCTTTGTTGCATAGATTTTGAAGTAAAAGTAAATGTAAAAAAGTAAAACCCTCTTTTTTTATTCCTCTTAAAAATAGCTCTTGCACTTGATTCCACCTGAAAATTATTCATATGATTGATTCCTTTCAAAATCTGAATAGAATATGATATGCCAAGAGATTCCACAAGACACTTGTAAGTAAACAAATGCAGAAAATGTCGCTACCGGCCCGTACATCAGACTTGCAAGTTGCAAGGATACAGTCATAGTATGTTTTTCCCTGATGATGGGAAATAACGGATATAAATAAAATGGGTACTTGTTCATCAACATAACGGGTACCCATTCTTAAAAATAATGGATACCCATTTATATCGAGTACCCATTTTATAACAGGTACCCGTTATATAATAGATACCTGTTTTAGAACAGGTACACATTCTAAGAAATTTGAAATGGCCAACCACCTTTTCCCTTGCCTTTGGTTTAGTTTTAGGCTTGGGAAAGGCATGGGTAACTGACCTTGAGCCTTGGACCTACAACTTTTTTTCTAAGTACAAAACAAGAGGAAAGACTGAGTTTACCTATATGGCTGACAACATTTTTTCTAAATTTTTTTACGAAATTAAAACCCATTATAGATGACAGTGTCTATTTTTCAAATATGTAATTTCTTTTTATTGGACTTGTTTTTCTATTTATTAGTTATTTTATGAGCAAACTAGTCCAAAAACTTGAAATGACAGGTGTTTGTATTTTTTTAATAACTTTTGATTTTTAAAGTTTTTTGAAAAAAAAATTATATGTCATCAATATAAACATCATTCTTTACACAATGAAAAAAAAATTATTTTATGATTAGTTTTGCTTAAATTATGTTGGTCGTACACGAGGCTTTTCAAAAATAGTAATTAGGGCCAATAAAAAATTAATAAAAAGAATATTTGGAAAAAAATTATTAAAAAAATCCTCATCAAACTTCACTGTACTACACATCTTTTCCCAAAAAGATTTATAAAAATACTTTTATTTAGGTCAAGTTATGTTGGTCGTACACATGCATGGTATGGTAAAAAAATGACTTTTAAACAATGGTTTTTAGAAATGCCTATTGAAAGTCAATTTGTATCATCTGGGTATTAAAAAAAATTACATATTTGGAAACTAGACCCTGAGTACTACATTTCATATTACTAACTTTTTTTAAGATTCAATCTTTAAGTGCCTCAAATGTTTAGGTCAAATGTGATAAATTCTAAAAATTAGATAAAACACTTCCACTTTTTGGCCAAAAAGTGGACCCACCTTCTTGCACACACCCATTTACAGTGGACCCCAACATAGTCTGAAGGCTCCACCCTATCTCTGTCTCCCCCCATTATCTTTGGATTGTCTTCCCCACTATTAGAACAAACACTAAAGTAATGCAAAGGCCAATACTAAAAGCTTCGTTGGAAGTTGCTAGAAACAACCATAAAGTGTGTGAGTTTCCTTTTTCGCATCATTAAAACCTCACAAGTTAGATCCGCCACTTGGGGTATAATCATTTGACAATTAGATTCTTTCTTGTGCAAGGATGGAAATGTACTCCTAAAGCTTGATGTCATAATTCACCCCTTAATTCACAAATGCACCAACTAATTTATTTCCCTCATGATACATGTGATAATTCCACCTCATCAAAGTATTCCGCCATTTTAATAGAATCCCTAATAAAGGTGTCAATAGTCTAGATAGATTTTTAGATTCCCTTAAGACATTGAATAATATTTTAAGAATTTCCCTCCACCCATATTTTCTTAAACCCTTTAGAATGAGTAATTTTTATAACTTTGAAAGCTAGAGTTGCTTCAACATAATGGTTTGTCTGAGTTCCCAAAGGAAGTGCCATTGCTGAAATAAACATACCTTTGTCATTTATCAACACCCCCACATCCAGCAAGCCCTGAGTTGCCTTTGTGATGCAGGAGCATCCCAGGTTGAAAGGCAATCTTGCATCAACCAAAAACATTTTGTTTCTTTTCTTTTCTTGCATTTCAGTCAATTTAGTCTCAATAGATTGCACTGCATTTTACCACATGACCACTTCACATCTTGAGGCACAAGATCATGATTCTACAATGGCTCATCTACATCATATCTAGATTTTAGGAGATTTGTAATTGCCTACAGTAAGTTATCACTATTTGAAGCTTCATCAGGATTCACTGTTTATAGCATTTAGCATTCAATTTAGCATACCAAGTTTGCGACACCTTCCCATGACTTGCAGAACCTAATGGAATATCTCACAAGGTATTATGGGACTAGAGGTGCCTTCAACTAGAGCCGCAACATGATCCATCAACATTGGAGGCTTCACCATTGAAATTAGGCTGACCTACACGTTTAATCAAGAATTGGGATTTGGGAACCTCTTGCGGCTGATGCAGATCACTCCAAGAGCTTGGAAAAGATATATAAACATCTCCTAGATTCATTTGGAAGTAGCTATGATAGTTAGATAGTTTTGAGTTCATGGTTCTAGATTTAGAAAGTTTTAAAAGGTGAATGTGCCCAATTGTCATATCTTGAGTATATTTGATTGTAGAGATTGTAAAACCCATGCATCAGACCTGTGATCCCTATTGTAAACATTTGTGAAGTTGAAAAAAATAAAATTTCAATTTCTTATTTCACTCATTGTGTTTATTCTATTGTGTTTACTTTAAGGCTGCATGGTTGGATAGTCCTTTCCTTGGACTCTCCATCCGTGACTGCACCAAGTGGTATCAGAGTGAAGTTTTTGAATCTTTTGGAAGAGAAGGCATTTCCAATATATCCTAGGGTGTAAAAATTGCTGACTTGAGATAGCCTGCAAGTGTTTGTCAATAGAGCACCAATTGTGAGATAGTTGCAACCTTGTAGTTAGATTGCCCAATTGAGGCAGTTGCACGAGATCTTAGGAAAATATGCCACCAAAAAGGATGCTTGGTATGACCAATGTTGCTGGAAGGATGGAAGAAATGTTACAAATGATGAGAACAATGAGAGTCCAATCGGATGCTGTAGAAGAGGATAGGAAGAGAGGTATAAACCATAGACATGAGGATGAGAGTGATGATGATGAATTAGGAGTTCAAGTTGTAGATAACAATGAAGAACCCTAGAGGAAGAAGAGTCAGATCAGGTGAAGATGTTGAAAGCTATTTCTAAGATTGGTAAGAGACCTAGAATTGAGATTCCAAACTATGTGGGTAATTTGAACCTTGAGGAGTTGATTGACTAGATAAATGACATGGAAGAATACTGAGTATGAAGAAATTGAAGTTCCAGAAAGAGTGAGATTTGCAAAAACTAAGTTAAAAGGACATCTTGCTATTTGGTGGAAGGAAGTTTAGTTGGATAGAAGTAGGAGAGGAAAAGAAATAATCATAAAGTAAGATAGAATGGTGACCAAATTGAAGAATCAATTCATACCTGCTAATTATGAACTAGAACTACTGAAGAGATAGCAAAACCTAAGGCAAAAGGAGAAAATGGTAAAGGAGTATATTGAAGAATTTCATAGAATGATCATTAGGACTAAACATAGTGAAGCAAGCAAGGAGAAAGTGGCATGATACATTAATGAACTAAGAACAAATATTCAAGAAGAACTAAGCTTGGTAAGGATGACAACAGTGGAAGAGGCATATCAATTTGTGTTGAAGGTTGAAGAAAAGTTGAACAAAAGATTTGAGCATAGACAGAGAGGTAGAGAAGGAAGATTCTAGAGAGGTAGGACACAATGCTGTGAAGGGAGGTCATATGCCGAGCATAATAAGGAAAGTAGCCATACTGTAAAGAAGAAAGAGACAAAAATTCATATCACCGAGGGAGAGATGACGAGTTTCTACTGCAATAACAGAGGAGGTCATAATTCTTACCACAATGAAGGATACCAAAGGGATGAAAGAGGATTTGACAAGAGATCATTCAAAGGAACCTATTTCAAGTGTGGAGGTGAAGGACACTGAGCATTTGATTGCCATCAGGGGAGCACTAACAAAATGATAGATAATAGTGCAAGGACAACTTATGTGGAGAAAGAACCAGTTGGATCACCAAGTTCAATAGGGAAACTAGAAAAGGGTAAATCATTGGTTATGAGGAGAGATTTGTTGCAAGTAGAAATAATTAAGGAGCCACTGCAAAAGAAAAGTTTGTTTAGGCCAAGATGCAAATCATGAGGTAAGTGTTGCAAAGTTATCATTGATAGTGGTAGCACATACAATTTGGTTTTAGAAGAGATGGAATCTAAATCTAAAGAGATTAGAACATCCAAAACCCTACAAGATAGCATGGATCCAAGATGAACACAAAATATTGGTAAGTGAGCAAGGTTTGGTGAAATTTCATATAGGGTCTTATAATTATGAACTATTGTGTGATATTATGCCAATGGATGTATGCCATATATTGTTGGGAAGACCATGGTAGTATGATAGAAATGCAATTCATGATGGGAGAAAGAATACTTATATGTGACATCAAATGGAAAAGGCATATCTTGATACCTTTGGAGGAAGAGAGTAAGAGTGAAGTATGTGACAATGCTAGAATCTGTTTAGTAGATGGAAGGAAATTTTTGGATGGATTGAGACATGAGAACATGTGTTGTGCATTGACTCCAAAGAAGTGCAGTACCCAAAGTGCAAAAAACACCACTGCAAAAGGAGAAGAACCACCACAGAAGGAAGTAGCAGAATTGTTGACAAAATACCAAGATATTGTATTAGAGAATGTGCCAGAAGGATTATCACCAATCAGGAGTATCAGTCATCATATGGATCTCATACTTGGAGATAGTTTGCCAAACAAAGCAGCACATAGGATGACACCAACAGAAAATGCAGAGCTAAACAGACAGATACAAGAACTATTGAGAAAAGGGTTGATAAGAGAAAGCTTAAGCCAATGTGCGGTACCTTTAGTATTAGCACCAAAGAAAGATGGAGAATGGAGGATGTGTACAGACTCTAGAGCTATCAATAAGATCATAGTAAAGTATAGATTTCCATTTCCAAGGATGGATGACATCATGGATTACTTAAGTGGAGCAAAATATTTCACAAAAATAGACCTAAAGAGTGGATACCATCAGATTGGAATCAGAGAAGGAGATGAATGGAAGACTACATTCAAGACAAATGAAGGATTGTATGAGTGGTTGGTCATGCCTTCTAGATTAACTAATGCACCAAGTACATTCATGAGATTGATGAACAAGGTACTGCAGAAATTCTTGGGTAAGTTTGTTATTGTCTACTTGGATGATATTATGATTTTTAGTAGAACCAAAGAAGAATATTTGTGACATATTAGACAAGTATTTTAGAGGTTGAGAGAATAGAAATTGTTGATAAACATAAAAAAATGTAGTTTCATGAAGACATAATTGGTATGTTTGGGATTTATGATTTTTGCGAAAGGATTGAAGATGGATCTAGAAAAAGTAAGAGCAATTGTTGAATGGCCAACACCTGTGAATATTGGAGAGGTAAGATCTTTTCATAGATTGGAAAGTTTGTATAGGAAGTTCATAAAAAAATTTAGTACCATTTGCACACCAATGACAGAGATAATGAGAGGGGACCGGAAGGATTGTAAGTGGAAATCTAGAGCACATAGGAGTTTTGAATTGTTGAAGCAAAAGATGACAGAGCAACTAGTGTTAGCATTACTAGATTTTGACAAAGTGTTTCAAGTTGATTGTGATGTGAGTGGAAATGTAATAGGAGAAATGCTAAGCCAAGAATGGAGACTAGTAGCATATTTTAGTGAGAAGTTGAATGATGAAAGGATGAGCTATTTAGTATATGATTAGGAGTTCTATGCCATAATTCAATCTTTGATGAAGTGGAAACATTATTTGTTGCCAAAAGAATTTGTGTTGTACATTGACCATCAAGCTTTGTAGTATTTGAATAGTCAAGGTAAGTTGAATCAGAGACACATGGGATGGGTAGATTTCATGCATAGTTATACATTTGTGTTGAAGCACTAGAGTGGAAAGTCAAACAAAGTTGTAGATGCATTGAGTAGAAGGAGAAACTTGTTGACATAAATGAAGGTAGAAGTACTAGGATTTGAAGAACTCAAGCACATGTATAAGGATGATCTTGATTTTGTGGAAGCATGGAAAACATGTATAGAACCAATTGTGATAGACATAATAAAGTGGGTGGATTACTTCATTCAAGATGATATGTTGTTCAAAGGGAATTAGTTGTGTATTCGACGAAGCTCAATGAGAGAATTTGATCAAGGAGAAATATAGTAGTGGATTAGCATGACATTTTGGTATTGATAAAACAATAGCTTTGGTGAATGAACATTATTTTTGGCCTCAAATAAATAAGGATGTAAGGAAGTTTTTTCAAGGTTATAGAATTTTTCAAGTTGCAAAGGGGAGTAGTCGGAATACTAGATTGTATAAACCTTTGATAGTACTAGAAAGACCTTGGGAAGATATAAGCATGGATTTCATAGTAGGGTTACCAAGAACACATAGGGGACATGATTCTATATTTGTAGTAGTGGGAATATTTTTAAAGATTGCACATTTAATTCCTTGTAAGAAGAAAAATGATGTTGTACATGTTGCTAGCCTATTTTTTAGGGAGATTGTGAGATTGCATGGATTACCGAAGAGTATAGTTTTAGACAGGGTTACAAAGTTCATAGGATACTTATGGAGGACATTGTGGAAGAAGATGAAGATAGATCTAAAGTTAAGTTCAAATTTCACCCATAGACAGATGACAAACATAAGTTGTAAATAAGAGTTTGGGCAACTTGTTGAGATGTTTGGTAGGAGATAAGGTAGGAAATTGGGATATAATTCTATTGCAAGTAGAGTTTGCATATAATAATTCAATGAGAAGAAGTACAAGGAAGACACCATTTGAAGTTGTGACTGGAGTACAACCTAGAGTAGTTGTGGAACTCAGAGACATTAGTATGGAGTACAAAAGGAGTGTAGAAGCAAAAGAATTTGTAGGATACATGGAAACAATACACACTCAGGTATGGAAGCATTTGGAAGAGATGAACAACAAACTTATAAGGGACAAGAAGATGAGAGGAGACACAAGGAATTTTCTATTGGGGATGAAGTCATGGTATATCTCAGAAAGGAAAGATTTCCAATAGGGGCATATAGAAAGATGAAGGTGAGGAAGTTTGGACCATGTAAGATTATCAAGAAGTTTGATTCAGGGAATGCATATGAAGTGGAGTTACAAGAAGTAGTTGGAATATCACCAATCTTCAATATTTAAGATCTATATCAGTATCATGGACAATCAAGTGACAATACCATAGGAGAATGTTTGGAGGGTAAGATACCACATCAATTACAATAGGAACAGATAGAGCAGATTCTAGATAGTAGAGTTGGGTGCAACACTAGAAACAAGTAGTATAAGGAGTACTTGGTTAAGTGTAAAGGAAGACCGGAAGAAGATTCATCATGGATTTCTTAGGTTGAGGTAGCCCACATTGATTTTCCTCTCTAGCCCCTAAAAAGTGAGGGACTCACTTTTCAAACAACCCCGGGTGTTTGATGCAAGAGCATCCCAGGATGAAAGGCAATCTTGCATTAACCAAAAACATTTTGTTCCTTTTCTTTTCTTGCATTTCAATTAGTTCAGTCTCAGTAGATTGTACCACATTTTACCACATGACCACTTCACAACCCACAACACAGGATCATGATTCTACAATAGCTCATCTACATCATGTCTATATTTTAGGAGATTTGCAATTTCCTATAATAAGTTATCGATATTTGAAGCTTCATCATGATTCACTATTCAGAGCATTCAACATTCAGTTCAGCATACCAAGTTTACGGCACCTTCTCGTGACTTGCGGCACCTAATGGAACATCTCACAAGGCATTATGGGACCAGAGACACCTTCAACCAAAACCACAACATGATCCATCAACATTGGAGGCTTCACCATTAGAATTAGGCCAACCTACACATTTCATCAAGAATTGGGTTTTGGGAACCTCTTGCAGCTGACATGGATCACTCCAAGAGCTTGGAAAGGATATATAAACATCTCCTAGTTTCATTTGGAAGTAGTTATGATAGTTAGATAGTTCTGATTTCATAGTTCTAGACTTAGAAAGTTTTGAAAGGTGAATGTGTCCAATTGTCATATCTTGCGCATATCTGATTGTAGAGATTGTAAAGCCCATGTGGTAGGCATGTGAGCCCTATTGTAAATATTTGTGAATTTGAATCAAATACATTTCCAATTTTTTGTTTCACTCATTGTGTTTATTTCGCTATGTTTACTCTAAGGCTACATGGTTGGACAATCCTTTCCCTAGACCCTCCATCCGTGACTATACAACTTTGGCAGCCTCATTAAAATTAATCTTAATCCATCCCAAAATTAGAGACTTCCAAGCTAACCCTTCACTATATTTCTTCATATTCTTGAAGGGGATTGAGATATCAAATTGTAATTTCTAATCCTTCATAATTTGAAGATCACTATTAGAGATCCCTATTTTCAAATCGTTAGAGATTTCTTTAGAGATCCCTAGCACGAGTTCTCTTTGGTAGCTACCATGATTCTATTCGCCACTCTATCCTCAACACCTATTTTTTCTCTAAATATATGATTGTTTCACTCCTTCCAAAGCCCCCAAGCCACATGAGGTAGCATAAGGGACCATATGAACTTTAGGGAGGGATTGGAAGAAGGAGAAGTCCATTGCTCCACCATCTCTTTGATAGAATTAGGAAATACCCAACTAACATTCTAAAGGGTCAATAACTTATCCCAAATAGCTCTTGAAAAGGTGCAACCAATCAACATGTGAAAAAATTGGAAGCTATATACATGATTATTCAAAGGTGTAACCAATCTATATACATGTTATCAGACTTGCCATGATATAATTGGAAGATCTATACACATCTAAGGAAGGGAAAACAAATTAATTGTTGCAAATCAACCCTAACTTACGAGAATTCTCTTAGATGAAGGTTACAATAAATACATGTATTAATTGAAGGGCCTAGAGATACCATCAGAATCAACATTTTGAACAATCTATGGATGTAAAATTTTATGTAGAGGTAGCCTCTTTGAAGAATCTTTTTTGCAATAGCTACATAGCTATAACAAAATTTTATTATGATAAATAAAAATGTAATGAAACTTCTATTTAACAAAATTGTACATTCACAATATCAAGGCAACAAATACTAACTTGAGAAATAAGATCTTCAGTTACAATAGAAACAAGCAACTTTGAAGAGAATTTCAAATCAAATTTCATGATACTACACAAAAAGTTAACCATACTCAATTCCATGCCTGGAATAAGCAAATCTAAGAACCCTTCAAGTATAAAGGAAAAAGTTAAAGGTAAAACATAGGATGGTCTATGAATACTCCTTTTCTTTAAAAGGAGGAATACCATAAACAAACAACACAAGACTCCTAAACTCATTTCTAACCCAGAATCATGCTCCCTTTCCACTATAATAGACATATTTGCATAAATATCTATAAGAAAGCAAGGGCACTTTTGAAAATTAGGGAGGTAAAAGTAAGGGTTACACTAATGTACCCATTTTAGAAGGTAAGTAATCCAAGGTTCCACACATGGTTTACCTTCCATAGAAAATATTCAAAGACCAACCAAAATATGCAAATTTTAGTTCACCGTAATAAGTGAATTTATTTTTTTGATCGGTAAAGGTGTGGGAACACCATAATTATATTAATATAAAACTAGTATTAAAAAAAACCCAACAAGGCATAGAAACAACAACCCCTTACAACTATCCAGGGTGCTCAAAAAAGTAGACAAAATATACATGCTCAAAGAGTTTAAATATAGCAATATAGCCTCTGACAAAACATAGAAATTCAAATAGCTACCAAATAAGAGGGATGATATTACATATATAGTAAAAAACAAACAAAAATACTAAACCACAGGATTGCCTTCATTGAGATTTGCCACCAGAAAACCCTATTTTTCCATGTTATCAGCCACATCCTCAGCAATTGGCATGGGAGGTTGATAATGCAATAGAAACATCCATCCATGGAAGATGTCCTCAATTTTTTCATGTTTCTTTACTCTAATTTGACAACTACGTGAGAAGAGAGAACGCTCCAAAGAGATATTGCAGGACCTCTATTTTTTTAGAAATGTGATATGGACTCTTATCTATCTACAACTAAGGTTTAGAGGTGTGACTCATCATGTAACTCTCCACATCAACACATCTAGTGAGAAGTGTCCTTAAAATGAATTTTAAAGATTCAATGAAAATGAGCTATCATGGAACTTTTTACAACCTCTTACATTTCATGAGAAAATATAAGGTATTTATTGTACTCACCTTTTACATTTGTTATAGGACAAACATATAATATGAAGTATTCCAATGCATGTATATTGCCACCTCAGTAGTTCTATAGGTAATAATAGTATTTGTTTACATATTTGAAGTGTTTTCATTGTAAGTGGATCCTCAAATAGTTTGTTATCTACTAGGATGTTCCCTTAAAACCTCAAATATATAGGAGGCACCAAAACTCACCACTTCGGCCTTGGGAGATAGATTGACCACCATTTTCCACTTAAGAATTTACTAATGATGATTATGGAGATGAGATAATTAAAGTTGTAGTTGAGGATGATGCAGGGTCACAAATGCATAGAGATTATTGGTAGAAGATGTGTCCCCACTATTATATCCATTAGATGTAGGTAGAGGAGTGGGTTAAGGAGGATCAAAAGGAGAAGGAGGAATTAGAAGATGCATCCCAACTATTATATGTACCTGATCATGTTATGATTTTAGTTATGTTGATGACATTTGGTATTGTCCACACGTTGACATGTATGGTTGGTCTTCATGTTTATTGGTTTATGGCATGGGCATCTATATGATCTATATTTTTTTTATGGAATTTTAGTTTCTTTGTATGTTTATGTGTTTTTTATATGTTGATGTGTGTATGTAAATGATATAGCATCAATTTATCTTGGCAATCAATGAACATTGTATGTCATAATGGAATCCTCATAAGATGAATCAATCAATGCACTAAAATGGATCACATAATCATTAGTTGAATCAATTGCAAAATTTGTATGAATATTTAAATGAATAATTGATGTGTTAGTAAAGCTCAAATCTATATTATGAATAATGGATAATACATGTTTCTTTCTTTCTCATTTTCATTCTTTTAACCATTATTTCATATGATCAAACATGTAACAAACACCATAATTCTCTATTTTATTATTTATCTAAATGAATATAATCAAATATTTAAGTTTTCTAAATTATCAATTAAAGTATAGCTCAATTGAATTACCTCCTCCCTTAGTTGGTGTTTTGAGAGCCTTTTAGCGAATGATGGTCCCTTGGGTCGATCAGGAGTTTGACTTAAGAATATTGGCAAAGTGGTGCAGTCATGGTTAGGAGGGTCCACAAAGTGAACTATCCAGGCTGTGCAACTAGAGTAAATACAACGGAAATAACTCTAAGATATGAAGCAAATACAGATTCAATCATTCAATATATCATGGAATTCAAATACAAATTGGCTAGCAACATGCGGGCTTACAATTAGGGCTCACAAGCCTGATTACTCTGTTACAAAACATGTGCAAGATAAAGCTTTGAAGCTCTTTCACAAAGAATTCAAACTATTAAACTTGTAAACTATGCTAACTACTTTCCTAGGCATCTATTAGATCTTTTATATCATTTTTAGAACATATGATTCCTCCGCGTCGGCCAAGAAAGATCACAAACTCCAATGAAGAGCTGTAACGTGTGTACATGGATAGGTTAGACCTAAATGAATGGAACTCCTCCACAAATGAATGGAATGATGTGTGGATCTCAAGGGAGGTTGGCCACGAACCAAACAACATTGAATGATGTGTCTTTGAACTTTGCAAGTTGTGAAATGCTCTGCAAGTCTTCTCCTTTAGCTGATTATCTGAGACTGTCAGGATGCTCTATTATGAGAAAATAGTTGATCTTTTGATAGCGATATCTTTCTGGTACTTGATCCAAATACTCTAAGTTTTGGATATGATGTACATGAATGAATCTAGATGCTAAGTCCAGCTCTGCAAGGTTTGAAATGCAACTGCAGTAGAATGCGGACCAAAATACAGAAATTGCTACTAACTGAACTGAATTAGAAAATGAAATGAAACAAACTGAAATGCAAGCAAACTAAAATGCAAATGTTTTTGGTTGATGCAAGATTGCTCTTGAACCAGGGATGCTCCTGCATCACAAAGATACCACATCATTCACATTTTGGATAGACTATAAAAGTAAAGTAACATCAAGATATAAATTAATATATAATTACTCACAAAAAATAAATGCATATAATAAAAAAGTTAGATGTGCAGAAAAATTTATATCGGCAAGTCTAGGCCAAATTAGATGGCAGAAAGAGTTCCATGATGAACTTCTATCAACTCCTCCTCTGTCATCAACCATTATCCCCTTAGATTTATTAGTACTAGTCTTTGTTTATATTATATTCAAATGGAATACACCATGAAATTTAACTTTAAAATTTACCTCTAAGAAAGATTGGCCTTGCTCATCTCCTTCTCTACCCCATGATGCTTGTGCTTATGCCTCAGCTCGTGAAGGAAATGTATGAGGGACATCATACTTTGAAGTGTTAATGGGTGGCTCACTACTCTCTCCAAGAGGACCTAAGCACAACTGATTGCAAAAAATGCAATGATGAGGCACACAAACATGTGTGGACAAGGAGGGTCTAGTAATATCAGGTGATCCAATATGATCACCAATATCATGTGGTTGTGCAAGCTGAGAGGTCTGTGTAATCAAGTGCTCAGTCAAAGAGTGTATGACAATGAGGCCCTGTTATGTTGCATTTGCAACAACGTCTGGGTGCTAAATTAGAGGTGGAGAAGAGATAGAAGGAGGGAGAATAAAATGACCTTGCACTTGTCTCATTGCCCCAGGTCTATCTTGAGGCATTCCTTTACCTTCTCCTTGGAACTGTCTAAAATCAAAATAATTCACATGTTGACCCATTACAAATTCTACATATAGTTTACGAATGAAATATAAAGGTACATCAAAAATGTTGTTGGGTGGTTTATCAAAAACCATCCACCAATGATCCCAAAAATTCTGAGCAATACCCTAATGTGTACACCATTTGATTGACTACTTAGGATTACAAACATCAACATGCAATCCAATTTTAGAATTGATAAAATATTGGGCTAACATATCTTTGGTAATGTCTAACTCTTTCACTTGGTCGCATGATAAACCGTTAGCATATTCTACCTTCTTGGTTTCTTGACATTGCCTAAATGATTCATGTTGGTTTGGGAGGGTTTGAACATAAGTAATAATCCCCTCTAAATTTGATGTGATTGAAGACAATCAAGGGTGGCGGCAATAAATTTCTACAATCGTTACTTAGTTCATCAATATTTCAATTTTCTCTTGGATTGTTGGAGGGTTTGGTGGGGGAGGGTTTGGGTTTTGATGTTCTTCATCCATTTTACCTATTTAAAATTTAAAACATACCAATTTATGATGGAAAACAAAAAAACTTCATTTGATTTAAAATAAAAAATAAAAAAAGAGAAGAATGAGACCTTATCTCTTTGAATTTGCCTCCTCCTTGAATCGGATATTCATCCTACTGCTATCTAATATCCGTTTCTAGAGCTTTGCATTTTGCAAGCCACAAGTTTTGCAAAACGCAAGCCTTTTTTGTTTTTATCTTTTCCAATTCAATGGATATCGATTTTATGTTTCACCAAATGGTTCCAAACGGATATCCATTCTAAACGGATATCCATTTTGGTTTGGTATTTTCAACCCATAAAAAAATCAAACTTGATCATTTCATGATTTTGGCAATGTAAAGCACGTTTTTTCTTCCTATTGCCACTGTTTGGCCCATGATGATCCTACACTCACCCATTAGCATGATGATTAATGAACTATGAATGGTTATGTTTTGAATTACATGATGAAAACTTTTATGTGTTATGTTTAAATTATTCACTTCGGCTATGGCTATGTATATACATGATGGACTAACTTGATTGTAACTGAGAATGTAGGTTGACCCCAATGACAATGGAACTTGGAGGTCATATGGTAAACCTTATTGTGCTTAACCAATGAAACCAAAACTAATCCATATGGAGGGATTAAGGTATTGTGTGATTTGTAATGTAGTTTATTGTGTGTCTATGTGTTATTAGGAAGGCCTTGTTAAGGTTACTTTATTTTGATTTTTTTCTATGTTTAAAGTGGCCTAAAATGAATATTTCATTTGTATTTACAAAGTTTAAAAGTCCTATTTCATAAGGTTATTTTTGGGGGGCATCTTGAAGTATAAAATTAATTTTGAAACCAAAACAATGTTTTCTTAAAACTGCCTTTTTCTTTAGTCATGAAGTCTTAAATATTTGGGAAGATGGATGAGGTGTCACCACCTCATCCCATCTTCTAGTTAGTGGTTGGGGGCCATGACTCACCATGGGTGAAGAGTCATGGAGGCCTCGGTGAGTCATGGGGGCCCCCTCTTCTCATGTAGCTCCAAGGTGAAGACACTTGAAAATTTGTAGGAGAGGTGTGTCAAATTTTGGGGGAGAAGGAGAGGACACTTGTCTCCTCCATAAGTTTATAGGAAAAGAATCCAATTTTGATATATACTACTCCCAAATATGAAGGAAGGGTTTTGGGCTTTTTGAAAAAAAATGGTGCTAGGAATTGAATCAGAAAGAAGGAGAGGTTTTGGGAAGTTTTCGTCTAAAGTTTTCTTGCATCACATTGTGTTGAAGGTAGGGTCTAAAACTTGTGTATATTTTTGTAAATATGTTAATGCTGAAATTGTTTGGTTGGTTGTAAATTTTGTGAGTAGTGAACTAATTTTTTTGTTGATTGTAAAGTTTGTAGGTAGTGTATTCTTGTGTGCATTAGTAGGGGTTGAATGTAAGTCACCTTCCTGTTCTGTAGTTATTTTTGGGGTGGGGAGTATTGTGTTTTGTTTGGAGTAGACTCTCCAAGTGAATTGAGAGCACCATATGTATGGGGTTGAGTTGGCTTGGTCCACCTTGGGGAGACTGTAGGGTAAGAGTACCCAGTCTGATTTATTTTTAATGAGAATGCTGAGATGGTGTAACTGCGATAAATTTGGGTGAATGTAGTTCCTTATAATATGGAGTGATCTATGGAATGGAAAATGCAGAAATGAATAATCTTCTTATTCCTCTCCCCAAGACAGGGTCACCAACTCTCCCTTCTAAGGTTCCCTTAAGGAAACCACTGTGAAGTTGATCCCTGTGTTGTTGTATGTGCTATGTCTTTGTTTACATAGTTTACCATGTGCCCTCCAAGCTTGGGGGTGGACTGATTTTTAGTCCTATGGCTGGGAGGTGAGATCCCATTGTCATTGGCAGCAAGTTCCTTATGTTAATAAAAAGTAGATGTAGAGCAACCAATATTTCCCTCTGTGGAGATTTTTAACTTGTTGTACCTGTTCAAAAATGACTCTATTTGATAGGAAGTGTTGAGAAAATTTTGTATATATTCATAAAAGATTTACTTAAGTTTCAAATCCAATGTATATGGACCATAAAACATTACTATAATTTTCCATCATTCAAGAAAATAGATATATCTTTTGAAGGAATAAGATTTTTAATTTGGAAACCAATTTGTTTTTCTTTTTTAAATAGTAAAGACTTATTCTGTTACTCAATGAATTTAGAAAATTGAGTTACCTTTATTGAAAAAAAATTATTACCTAAATAGTTTTTCTCCTGGCTTAGTACTATTTACAAGCTCTGAATTTATAATAACATACAACCCTTCTAAATTGCCTTTAAATTTACAAATAATTTCGATCTATTTTTCTGTTGTCTTAAAGGTGTCTTTTGTTCCCCAACATGTAAATTCCTAATTTTGCATAGTATATCCACTATAGATATATTGAATACCTTAACACCAGTGTTAATATTTTCTAAATGTAGCATGAATGAAAGCTTTTTATGTTTAAAAGCAAGGAATTCACTCACATGATTAAATTTGATATTTACTCTAACCTGCTATAAATCAATTGAGAAAAAGAAATAAAATAAATAAATAAAAAACAAGAGCTGCGCAGCCAAATGCTACCAGCATAAAGCAAGAGAAGAGCATGGGAAAGAAACATATGTGCTAAAAAGTTGAATTATGTTCAATTAAAAAGAAGCATTGGATAGTAAAAGAACCAGGTTCGAAAAATTCAAGCTACTGTTTGAGGAGCACTGTTTGGAGAAACTGTTTATGCTTTTGTATTTGATTATTTTCAGTTACAGACCACTTTAAAAAAGCCCCCTTAGAATTAAGGGGTCTAATTGAGAAGAAGTATTGGATGTAATTGAATATGGTAACTAAACAAAATTAATTCCTATAAACTTCCGAGTTTTTATGAAGCAACCAGGAAAGCTGCAATTCCAGGTAAATGGAGAACTGTTGTGACCAACATCTGTCAAAACATACATCTTGCATGCATGAGGCTTCATCGATGCTGTGAGGCTGCCTTTATGAGTTGCTGCTAGGTCTCTATGTTGTAAAACCAAGCATACAAAGTCATCAATAAAGCAATATAAAGTAGCTTTCTAGCTCATAAAATTGTGTATGTAGGTGAAATTTAAGTTTAAAAATATTCATTGCCCTCCACAAAAACATCATGCTTGCAGATTTTGAGCCAAAAAAAAAAAGAAAAGAAAATAAAGATTAGCCTTAAAGAGTGTGAATACAATATTCACACTATATTTCAAACACCACCTGAAAAAGTAGAACATAAACGTGTAAGGATTCCATAGAGAATTTGTGCAAAGGAGAATGTCTAGCTCAATTGTCTAGAAGATGTACCTGTCATGCAAGGTCTATGATGCAATTTGATTCCTTAAACTCCTCATCTACTGTTACATGTTTGATGACACTTAATATCAATACTTGCACATCTTTTTTAACACAAGAAAAAGAATACAACTAATTGTTGACTATACTAAAGATGTAAGGGGTAATATAATGTTCTTATGCTAAAAGATCAATGAAAATGGAACGTATAAAATAAGGAGCTTGACTGACCGAGCTTGCCTTGCCAACAAATCACATGGCATTGGTAATCATATCAACAATAGTTAGTTGATCGCAAGAAAGGTTCCTATATATAAATTTTTAACAAGAATAATGACAAATGCAAAATGCTTGTTGATGCTACAGAGCACTACATCAACTAATAAAATACTGTGACTTTTTAAAGCGTGCATAATAGAGGTCATATTTTTTATGTACTTGAAGTATGTAGCCATTCACACATCCTTAATTACTGATTGACATAAGGCTCTAGAGAAGCTTCCTACTAATTGTATAATCATGCCTTGTTGAGAGCAGACAGGGAGGGTAGCAAATCTTGAACTACAACCAGAAATGGTCTGAATAATGCTGATTCTGTTTATGATTGTGTATGTACAAAAGACACTTCCAAAGTCAGCAATGTCCCACTCATGATCACAACCAACAAATAGAAACATAAAATAATGTTTGTAAGGTAGATAATGCACTTAGTATGGTGTGATACACCTTCACAATATTGTTTGACAAGCAAATTGGGGAGGTCTTTGCCAACAGGAAGTTAAATTGCATTGCTAGGCCATGTTTCAAGAGACCCATCTTGTCTCTCTTATTTGCTTGAAGGTATCTTGTACTTTGGCTCCTTGTCTTCATGCTCTCATGGAATCCAGGGACTCCCATGAGTCTCTGCTAATTTCTTTCATAAAAGTCTTAATGTGCAAGCCTACTGTGAACTACCAATATTTGAAGACCATCAAGAAAGGAATCAGAAACCAGCACGGACCAGCTGTCTAAAGGGCCGAACTTGGATGAATAAGATGAAAGACCCTTTCCCAAGAGAGCAACTTTGATCTGTTCAATATGTTTCCAACTCAACAAACATTTTTATATGCAATATCAGCCCCACTACGAATAGTCAGTTTTTGATAGAATCCATACAAAAAATTCTTGAGCAATGGAGTTGAAAAAGGTATCATTCATGTTGGACTGCCAAGCTTAATTGTGGTGAGCCTTGCAATGATTCCCTTGGATAAGTATTCTCCCTAGCCCACACAATGGCAAACAGAGATACATATAAGCTAGAGATTTACTGCATTCTGCACATTTGATCTAAGAATATGAACTATGAAACTACTCAACCCCAAATCATGCATGGGAAGCAGCCGCAAGACTCAAGCTATGACAAAATCTGTACATTTGGCTAATATAGAAATATCATAATAATTGTCCATTAGGTATTGCTGCACAAAATAAACAAATACCTGTAAAACATATCAGTTTACAGACTGCTTCAAAACTGTAAAGCATATCAGTTTACAACAGTAGCTGAGAATGAAGACATACAGGATCAAACAAGTTAGGAATGTATAGAATTGTAAAATGTCAAGTACAGAACTATGTACAAACATCAGAGATCTTATTGTTATGGTGGCATTGGCTACCTTTGAAGGACAGTAGAATTGTGGGAAACATATTTCTCCTTGTCTGTAATTTGCTCCGTGTGTGTACACTGTTGCTGTTTTTTTATATTACTCATCTAATGTGTCACCTGATTCCATGCACAAGTATCCATGTATCCAAAATAGATGCAAGCATCATACTTCTCAAATACAGCCCCAGATACTACCCAGATATGTATGTGTATCTCAATATATCCCAGATATAGTCAGAAACATATCAGATACAACCAATACAAAATCTGAGCCCTAACCACCAATGAAAGAAAAGAAAGAACTAAAAAATATAAATGAAAAGAGCAAACTTATCCATATTCTCTCTTCTGACACATGCCCCTCATCTTTAATTTCTTTGTTTTTTATTGTATATTTTTGCCTATATAATTTTTATGTGGCATTATATATGCCATATCTCAGTCATAACTTATCCAGAGCTTCTAAGATCTTCTAGAGTTAATATTGAACATTAATTTCTCTCCTTGAAGTCATTATTGAGTGGATATTCAGTTTGATGTCATTATTGAAGTATTTTTCACACATTGTTTGTAAGAACCCCCGGTTCTCCCCGAGCTAATTTTCCAATTGCTGGTTTGATGTTTTGGAGTTTTTTGAAATATTTACCAGATAATGCATAAAATTTAAAGAACAAGGAAAAATTGAAGCACAAATATGAAATATAATATTATATCAGAATTATTATTGTCATGAAATTACATTGAAAGCATTCATACCCGGATAACAAACTTCTGATGATCAAGCCCTCATTCTGAATCTCTCCTGTAAATCCAATGAAGCACAAATGCAGCCTCTGATGTGAAGCTACCAAATGATGCAGCCTTCAAGTGATCTTTCACACCCTCAGGTAGCTGGAACAATGAAGAATCTTCATTCTCCAAAGCCAAGAATTCTGAAAACCCTAGGTTTCCATCCTCAAGAGCCAAGCTCTCCAGAAGCACAAAATCCAATATATAAAATGATTCAATGATATCCTTTTCCTTTGCTTTGGTGCCTTTTATATTCTTCTCCAATTAGGTCAATTTCCCCACTGACTTTATTAAATG
Source organism: Cunninghamia lanceolata (assembly GCA_027924645.1). Classification (NCBI taxonomy): domain Eukaryota; kingdom Viridiplantae; phylum Streptophyta; class Pinopsida; order Cupressales; family Cupressaceae; genus Cunninghamia; species Cunninghamia lanceolata. The sequence continues at coordinate 100,904 of BSBN01001745.1, forward strand.
CATTAATATATAGGCTCTCCTCTTAAAATATAATTAATGCACTTTAAGTCACTTAATTGAGGGTCATGGCCCCATTGATTATAAAGTGACATTATAACTTTATAATAAACCTTTATATTATTTTATTATCATTAAAGAGACCTTAATGATAATAACTCCTTTAATAACCATTATTTCGCTAAACCAATTGATCATGGAAATCGACCCTACATCCAAGACATGACCAGGTGCCTTACCAAATATAGAAATACTGGACTCTACAGACAAGGTGACTTACTATAAATAGTAAGTGTGTGAGACTGAGTCCTGGAACGCCAAACGAAGGCTCAACTTGAACCAAACTCTACTCTGAAGAAGAAGGCAACCAGATAATTGCCAAAATAAACCCTCTGAACAACTCCATTAGCCTACGAGGGTCAAAAGATAGGCTAATCCCCCAAACTCTGATGCTCCTAAAAAAATGGGGACATTACATGTTTGGTTGGCATGTAGATATGACAGATTATAGCAATATCCTGCATTAAGTTGGAATAGTTGTGGCTTGGATATTTAGTTTGCTGTATGTATTGAAGAATTTTTTTTGCATGTTAGTGGCAGTAGGACTGATATCTAGTCATAAGACAGATTAAAGAATATACCCTGCATGAAATTGAAGGTGTATTTGCGACTTGTAGAGGTTATTGCATCTTCCCATCTCCATTTTTTCTTGGTTTCTTTAAGTTTAGTTGCTTGGGTTGAGCAGTTCCAAAAACATTTCTGCCTCTTACCTTTTTGGTGATTATCTAGATTCCTCCAGCGAAGTGCTTATTGGGTAATTCTTGAAACGTCTTCAAGGTGACTGTTCTACAACATCTTCACTTGATAACTTATTGATTAATGCCAGTATTAAGCTAGTTTATCTTCTTTCGTTTTTCAGATGTTGGAAGGTATTTCATATTGGTTTGTTAATTTACAGCAGCCATATATATAGTTGAGGTATCGATGGGATCCTCCTAATAAAATTTCCCTGGCATGGTTGTAGATTGCACCTAATCTAAAATATACAATGACACCATACAACAAATTGTAGTATAAATAGAAATATGAACAACAATGTATACACACAAATAGGCAGCAACACTAATTGTATTGTATCAATAGAAAAGTACAAATGAGTCCAAGGGCATCGCACATACAAGAGCACTCTCTCCACTTATTAAAAACAGTCGTTTTATTTAACACTTGTGGCTGACTCACTACAAAATGTCAGGCTATGTATGGTAAACATAACTGACATCTTTTAGTGGCTACATCCACCCCTCTCCAAACCTATTGATGTCCCAACCAACACTTACAAACTCACTATAAATGGATTGGCATAAGACTCTCCACTGCAGTTCTATTCGATTTTTAAGGGGTCACTCAGCTGGTGTCCTGGTGACACAGCAATTAGGATAAATTAGACCCTAACTTTAGTGATTAATTCTACCTCCTAGGTGCTGGAAAATCAGACCCCATTTTTAGTTTTTGTAACTGTTCTTTGAGGTGCAGATTTTGTTCTAAGTTTAGACGCTTTTTTTAGTTTACTTGAGGTTCTAATTTCAGACTATTTTTAGGCATTGCTGCTTTAATCTAGATGGTCAGCAATCATTTATTTTTAGTTTTCTGTCTTATTCTAGGTAGACAGCAGACATATATTTTTAGATTTCTTCTTTATACTGGGCGGACAGCAGACATATATTTATAGAGTTTTCTTTGTGTAAAGACATCTAAAAATAAAACATTGTTTTTTTGTTTTCTGTTTGCCCGAGTTGGAGTCTGTTTAGGACCCTAGGCACTCACTAGTTTATATCAGAACTGCAGAACCAAAACTTAAAATAATAAAAAATTCAGACAGCAAGTGTTATTCTGATTTCAGCTTTTTTATTCATTGTTTCTTGTCCTTTCAGAAGTTTGTGTGTGCAGATTATAGCACTCAGATTTGCAGGTTTGATTGAAGTTTAAGTGAAACAATTTATGTCAAACCCTAGAGTGCAGAATATGCAAACCATGTACTGAATTTTAAAATCATATCAAAGTGGAGAATCTGAAATCTTCTAAAGTTTGGAGGGTTTCAACAGGTGATGTCCAAGTTTCAATGATTGAAGTTGATCCATGTCTATGAGAGGCACAAGGACTTGTGATAGGTGTTTGGTGTGATGCTCAAAATCTTCCAACGATTGGAAGGTTGATTTTCACTTGAGATAGGTGACTAATTTATTTCAGTTCTAAGTTACCAGGTTCTTCTCATATGCCCATCGTGCCCGTATGGTTCCGGTTCGGGTACAGGACAGCGGGGGGTTCGCCCAGGTTTCTACCTGGGCACCCTAGGTTCCTTGCGGGTTCTTCAAACAGAGTGCCTCTGTTCCCCATGGGTTCTTTTGAAGCAACGACAACAAAACCAACACCTTCTGTAGCATTACATGAAAATTTCTTAGCACTGCAAAAAAAACATGAAGAGCAAAGGAAAAATTTCTTTCTTTATCTTATGATACAAAGCAAAACATTGCAAAACCAAAAAAAAGTTCAAGTGCAGACCTTGTACATGAATTTCAACTTCATTTCTATGATATTGAATACCTTCTCAAAGGGAAGATGTTTATTGATGAAAAACCTTCTCGTCTTTGCCAGAACTCCCTACTTATCAGTCGCTTTCCAGTCTGCTTCTTCCCACACATTTGAAATGGTCACTATACCTTTTACAATGAACAGAGATTTCCAACTTCAGATATATCGATTCTGATGCATCTCATTATACAGATGCTAGGGTAGGGCATGTTCATCGATGCACACATTTGAGGACCGCAATAATTTCGCTGAAGTAAAATTCCTTCAAATCAGTGCAAGAAAAACTACTTACTTGAGCAGTAGTTATTGGAAATGCACCAGGGTGATCAGAAAAGTATTGTATATCTTCACGCAAATCTATGGAAACATAGAGAGGGTTTTCAAAGGGCAAGAAGTCACAATTACAAAAATAAAAACTAGAGACAAGTGAACTGCCAGAATAAAGAGCTTAAAAGTACACATGTTCTCAAGGTGACTAACTGCAATAAAATATTGATAGCTTATTGCCCACCTAATTTGGTTCCAACAAGAATGATTGGCACAGTCGGTGCATAATGTCTCAGTTCTGGAATCCACTGCAATCAGGATAAAAAATAGCATTAAGATAGAGAAGAAAGTCTGTAAAAGCTTAATTCCTAACCTGAGAAAAGCACACAAACTAAATCTGGTATTCACCACTATCAATGTCAAGAAAATGAAGAAACAAAACTGCAATCTTGGGAATTACCTTCTTTGATATATTCTCATAACTAGCTCTGCTGATCAGAGAAAAGGCAAGGAGAAAGACATCCACACCTCTGTAACTGAGGGGCCTCAGCCTAGTCTTCTTGACCTGCACTTAAATCCAGTTCCTAACTTTTTGAACATTCTCATAAGCAGAAAATTTACAGTACCAAGAGGTGAAGCCTTGGGTATAACACACAAAAAATAACAGACTCCAAAAGTGATGACAAGAGATTTGTTTCAGCTATCATACCAAAAGTTGGATGTAAAGGTTTTGGCAAAACAGTTAAATATAGCAAAATTTGATCCAAAACTACACAGAAGTGAATTTTAGCAACCTCCGTTCTCAAAAAGTTTTTTGTCTTTTAGCCCAATCAACTCTCTTATGTTTACATAAGTGACACTTTACACTACACTTGGCCTAATGAATGGCGAAAAGCATTTGTTCAGTATGGATGACAAGATCAGCGTATATGTAAAGACAAACCCCAATGCTAATGGCAGACTGCAGCCCGGTGCATAAGACAAGGGCAATTTGGTTTATCATATCTCTATTTGCATAGACAGAGATCAAGTAACCAAATTATACAAACAGCATAGATTAAAATGCAAAGAAAATGGATCACAAAATATAAATCTCTGCAGACATGAAAGAAATATGGAAGGGCCTTTACCTGCAGTGTCCCACAATATCAAGTTCACCGTATTACCATCAACAACCACATTTGCACTGAAATTGTCAAACACCGTCGGTACATAGTCCTGATTAAACCAAAACACCTACAGCTCATCCTCATTCACCATCCCAAACAAAACAAAATAAATAATTATGATTACAGTAATAAAACGCAACAACAAGCCTGAGCTCAGTAACAATGGAACAGATCAGAAGCTTTCCATAATTCTTTCTAAGTTTATAAGAGCATATCAGTTTATGGTGTTATTGGATAATCTCAGACTGATGCTCTGATTCGTCTCAACATAAACCCTTAACCCTAAGCTGCTATTTATTTTTCAAAGAACATTCATCTCATTTGAAGAACCATTTACATAAGATAACTGATTTGAACAGGGGGATTACATTGTAGAACTTACAGTTGGAAAAGTATTGCTGGTATAGGAAATGAGCATGCATGTCTTTCCCACAGCTCCATCACCCACGGTCACACACTTGATGAATCTGGAAGTGCTCATGTCATCAAACCCAATCTTCTAAATCACTCAACTAACCAAAAAATCAGCCCCTGTTTAGAAAGAAGCCAGCTTTAAGACCCCCCATAAATCTAATCTGGCTCAACCTGAGCAATGAATAAATAAAACTTGACAGGCACCATACAAGAAACTCATCAAGCTGATCCAAAGGATGTGGGTATAAATAATATTGAGTGAAGTTTGACAGAAAAGCCTTTAAAAATGCACCCAGAAACTGTTTCAACAGGTCAGAGAAGATGAATTATTGATCCAGAAAAACAAATAACCAAACACTAAAGGCAAACAAAAGGATTGGCAAGCCACAGTTAGACAACAAAAGGTTAAATGCCCAGAGGTGAGAAGAGGCATGAACAATTCAGTTAGAGCAAGTCAAAATTTATTGGTGCAGTAAACGATGAGCACTAATAGCTCCTTTATTGTCATTTAACAGGCTGTATTTTTGAAAGGGGAAGCCAGCAAAAGACAGTGAGGATTGGTCTCATATATTAAATGCCTAAAAGACTGGAAAGTCTTCCAAATTGACTTCTTTATATTCTATCTGCTTGGGTGTCATTCTGGACATCTGAGGAAAATGGAGGAAAAAATTACCCTTACCTGCTGTGGTGGATTGAAGGGCCTCTAATCGAGAAGAAAATCAGCTGGGAGGCGTTGGAATGGAGCATCGTCCTGTTGTGACCAAATCACACATTGCCCCATTGCAAATGGGGACCCCCCTTTTTTTGAGCTCTGATGCTTTGCATGAAGTTTTTGGTGTCTTTCTGAGATCAATCCTGATGTATGTTTGAGATCTTGAAAATGACTGAGTCTGGTAGTCTGATATCCTGAAACATTGAAAAATTGATTGAGTCTGAAATCTGGTGGATCCTCCAAATTCTATAATCTACATGTTAAATCTGGTGGATCCGAGACCTATCTCAAACATCCTGCAAGGTATATTGAAAAATATTTAAAGTATAAGAAATTTCTTATACTTAAATATATTTTTCAATATACCTTAAGCTCTGGGACTTCCACTTCTAGGCGCATTTCATAGTCTATGTCACTCCACATTGGCACCTAGGAAGAATTCACATAAAACAACATCTTTGGGTGGACTCCTTGATGAATATAACATTTTAAAGACCTCTCCCCTTGCTAGAACTCATTGGAGTATCAAAACTTTAGTCAAATTGACCTTAGGCGCCATTTTGCACCCAAGCTCTTATTAAGGAAACTAGGTGCTATTTCACAGTTAGAGCATCATAAATGGGCGCCTTGTGAGAAGAGAGTTTGAGGACATGAGATTGGATATCATTTAAGTGTTAAAGTCATCAAAAAATCCAAGGAAATAGGCCAAGTATGCTAGGCGCCTTGGCTTGTCACTCCATACCTCAATTAGCGCCTAGATTGAAATTGCATTCCAAGACATCTTTGAGTAGGCACTTGAAAGATAGAAGTCATTTTAAGACATGTCTCATCATTTAGAATTGCCAAATTACAAGTAAAGACATTTAAGTCTAGGCGCCAATTTGTCATCAAGACAACCTCAGTAAGCGCCTAAGGGGTATAGGGTTTTTGAAGCCTTCAACAAGTGTTTGAAGTCATTAGAAGTGCATTAAGACCTTAGGCGCCATCTTTTGTAGTTTAGTCATTTCTAGCTCCTAAGGAAAACCACTCAAAACCATGTCCAGAAGTGAACGCCCTGAGGAGAGAAATCATTTTAAGCTATCACAATTGTCTGAAATCCTTTAAAGTGATGAAGATATGTGTGCTAGGCACACTTTACCCCTCCATAACATTATATAAGCGCCTAGATAGAGAAAGGTTGTTCATATGTTTAAAGTTATTTCTTTGTGTTATGAGGTGATTAATGTTGTTTCCTTGTTTGTTGTGCAGGAACGTAAAGTGTTGGTGAAGCTAAGGAGTTGTTCAAGGAGTCGCCTTCAAGCGAGGAGCTTGGAATCACCTTCAAGGAAGAGTCATCATCATGTCACAATACTTCATGGTCATCTACATCATGTCAAGGACACTTCACACATTAAGATTCAAGACTCATTAAGCTTCAAAGTCTCCTTGAGAGGTCATCTACTCTACATCCAAAGAAGGTATTATCATCTACACTCCAAAGGGCTACTTCATAGATCATCCTGTTAGAACATCAAGCTGCATCATTGATAGAAGGAGTGTTGGTGAAGTCAAGGAGTCATTTGAAGGACAAGCACCTGAGTCACCTTCAAGTTGCAGAGGAAACACCACTCTAAAAGGTCATATCAAGTTCAACATTCATCATCAAGTTGCATCATCCATCCATTTAACTTCAAGTTCTTTCAACCTTCAAGTCCAAGAGAGATCTACTCGGATTCATGAATGAAGCATCATCATCTACAAGTTGAGAAAGAAACATCATCATCATCTACTCTTCATGAAGAAGCATTGAAGAAGATCAACATCAACTTACCTACAAGAAGAAGAAGCATTACAGAGTTAGTCAAATGAGTCACAAGCATCATATATCATATTACTTACAATGAACAAGGCAAGATCAACAAGATACATCTCAAGTGTTCATCATCAAAAGCAATTACATCGAAAATATCACAAAGATGATACAATTTGGGAATATGCCCAAAAGCATATTTAATTAACAGTTGAAATCTACAAGTATGCTGAGGTGGCACCTATGTGGCGAGTACACATCATCATTCAATCATAATCAGCCACATCATTTCAATTGCATTCAATGTATCTACAACAAGAAAGAAGCCAAAGGGACGCCTATGTGGAAGATGCTCTAAAAGATTCCATCTTATCCTATCTTCTTGGAAAGCGTGCCTTCATTGCCTCTCTCATGTACTAAAAATAGCAAGTTGTTGTAACTACCTACTGAGTTGGCATGATCTGGACCCTTGGCTACATGAAATGATCCTAGCCATTCATTGTATTTCTGGACCACTATATAAAGGCCTTGTTGCCTCATTTGTAAAGTAGTAGTCAATAGGCAAATAGTTTAGTAGGAGTAGAATAGGAGAGACTCTCGAAATTCTCTGAGAGGACTTGAAGTTGTTGTAAATATTTCTCAAGATTAATGCAAAGACATTGGAGCTTATTTGGTGTTAAGCGTTGTCTTGTGGAGTAACATGGTTTCTTGTATCTTGAATTGAATGAAGAGATATTTCAAGTAGATTAGAAGTAGATTAGAAGCTCTTTGATGTAATGCATGTTGTATTGAATATTTGATCAACTCCTAGCTCATGCTTTTAACATTCATCGCTGATGAAGTGTTGTGTAAAGCTAGTCTGAGCTTCATCATTTGCTTAAGTTCGATTATGGATGTTTGTTTGAGCTGCACCGTTTAATAGGTGTTCATATGAGCCTTCATGATTTGAAAACCATTCGCGTACCTTAGGAGATTGCACCAACTTCATGTAGTTGTAGGCATCCTTGGTGAAATGGAGTTAGGGTAATTCAGGAGTTTGTTTATTCAAGCATCATCATTTACTTCATTGACCTTAGATCAGCTTTCTGAACCCTTATCTTTTGCTTTTCTTTATTATTGATACATCATCCACACTGAAGGAGGAATAAGCTAAGTGAAGTAAGAAGAAGTCAGTGTAAGTCCCTTTGTGATTATCAGCAAGATCACATGTAATCATTGAGTTAACCCATCACGAATCATAAGAAAAGGAACCTTGGAGTCATCTCGTTTGATCACTTTGTTTAGCATTCGAGAGGCTTCGCTCAAGAGAGAGTTGGATACCTTGTGTTTTACTCTATTGTTGACTTGTCAAAAAACAATCATCAACACGTCCAGCATGCCCATACCCATGCCCATTCCCATTCCCATTCCCCTGCTGCCTCCCAGCAAACCACCATAATTAATCAGACTGCCTGGAGTGTCAAACAAACCACCAAATGGCTGCGCTTCTTCCATATAACCTTGCAAGCATTGGTTCGAAAGTCTAACCTGGCACTAGCCCACTCCACATTCCATGTTCTCTGCCACAACCCAGAAGCTCCGCGATTGATGACAATGGGAATCGGCACCCAGAAATGTTGCTTGGAGATGGAGAAGAGTATTGAAAATCAATACAAGCCCTGCCGATTTCGATTTCAAGGAGCCGAGCAAACCCGGGGCCATGCATTTAGAGACACGTTGACGCCAGCAAGGAAAACACCTGCCCTCAGCCATGAACACGTGGTTCAATATGTTAGTGCCTGAATTGACTGGTAGTTTTTTGAGCAATTTTCATTCAGGCACTCTCCCTAAGTATCCAAAAAATGTTCTAAGTGATGGACCTCCTCAGCATTTTTCAGCTGCATCATCATTTTTTCTTGAGGAGGAGGTCATCATCATCATGTTTGTTTCAATGAAGGTCAGCATCATCATCTTCTCCGTTGACCGGTTTCTCATCGTCATCATCATATTTCGCTGTCGAGTGATGTTTGGGTTTTATCCTGATGATGATGCTGATGTGCTACAGTGCACCCTGATCTGCTTGCGAGGGTGATTTTTTTCATTGTCTCCGGTGATCTTCCATTTATCACCGTGCGCAGGCATGATGATGATGTTACTTATTCTTTGAGTTGCTCGACCTAACTTGTTTTATCCTAAGGGTCGTCGTCATCATCATCATATTTCCAGTTATCATCCTGCTGCTTGCGGAGGTCATCATATTTTCTGCCTTCATGATATTTCGCCGGGGTGATATTTTATCATCGGGTGATCTTGATTAATATCATCCTGATGATGTTGTTGAAGAGTTCTAAGTGCGACCCGATATCCACTAGGGTCATCATATTTTGAACGTCAGGATGATCTTAGTCAATATCATCCTGATGATGTTGTATCACTTCTTGTTCGTTGTTTTGTCATCCTGATGATGCTGACGTCATCCTTATATATCAGGGTGATATTTGTTTCTCTGCCTATCTGCATCATGATATTTCCGAAGGAGGGGGTGATATTTTCATATCACTCGAGTGTGTTTGTTCCAGCATCATGATAATGCTGATATCAAGGAGATATCCGCCTGCCGGCTTCGCGCATTATCTACTGGGGGTGATCTTTTCAAGCAGCATCATCATATTCAGTTATCGCCCCGATCTTATAATGGAGCTACAGTGCAACCTGATGTTTGAATGTCAGGAGGATATTTCCAAATATCCGGTTGTCTTCCGAATATCATGATGATGTTAATATGATGATGACGTCATCAAGGTCCGGGGGGGGTCATATTTCTAACACTGATCATCTTGAAGAGACCTCCTGATATTTGCAAACATGATGATGACGTCATCCGGATGCGAGGAGGTGCGCAGTAGGCAGATATGATGATGACGTCAGCAGTATATGATGATGACGTCATCAGGATGTTCATCGGCCAGACTTTTTGTTTAAGCTCAGCAGGAGGATGTTCCTCCGATGGATCAGGTTGTGCCGATTATCATGAAGGTTATTTTTCAAATATCATGATGACGTCAGGGTGATATTTCGAACAACGGGATATCATGCTATTGGAGGATGATGATGATGAAGTCTATACTAGTGTTGTCAGGAGCGAAAGCACCGACATGATATATGCTCATGACCTAGTATATAAAGTGTTATTGAGGTCATCGCGGGGTGCATGTGGGATATTGTTATCCTGCATATTCGAAACATCATGATGATGCATCTCGGCGGGAAGTGGTTGCGATGAACTGTCTGATGTTCTTCCCGAGGCCGCGGGTTGGTGCGCCATCAATGGCGATTGTTGCAGAGGTATGGGCGATGGCGTGGGCTGATGTAGTACCTGATTGAAGATCTGGATCCCTAGGCGGCGGCGCAAGGCTCGAGAAATCTTCCTGTCTCCTCCCCTACCTGCTGCATTCAAGTTTGGGCGCCAATCTGCGTTAATGTTTGAGCGCCATTTTTATCATACTGTATATCTGGCGGGAGTTTTGGTCAACCTGGTAGTTAATGCTGAAGGCACCTTCCTGCTATATAATGCAGATGGTGTCATTCATTCAAAGGTTGTTGAAAGTTGAAGATTTTGGCTCTGTAATCCATAACCAGCTGATCTGGTTGCTCTGTACAGTTTATCTTGTGAGTTTATGTATCTCCTGTTGTAGGACTTGGCATGAATCCACTGATTTCATGGTTGATCTTGTATGAGTAATGCTGTCTTAGCATGTGTTGTGTTAATTCTGTCTCCAGTATTGCATGTATCCTTCTTCTGGATCTGGATGTTTGCTTATGTTTAGATTCTAGAGCATAGAATTCCTATGTTGAATGTCTGATCTTTTAACCTCTGCTCAAGGGGCAGATTAAACTGTTTTCAGGTTGAACATTGGGAAGGGTATACTGCAGTAGGGATGCCATAAGTAGAGATAACTTAACACTCTTCATTGGGAGATATCTGTAAGGCAGATATCATGTGTATCCCCCTGAAATCCAGTTTTAGCTATTTATGCTGATCATTCACAGGTGTATGTCTACCGACTCCAAGCCCTGGATAGGCACCAATCATGCTGTGTTCTTGTGTTATACACCATGTCCAACTTTGCATCCAAATTCATATCAAAACATTTCATACTTCCACCTGTTAGTTGTAGGAGTAGGATTAGGAACCCCCTGCATGCTCTCATACCCAACCAGACATCATGTCCAAGAATGTTGCCAGCCTTGTGATCTATCATGCAGATCTTGGTCCATACATGAGAGTATTCTGCCTGTAGTTGTCAAGTTAGATCTTTCTATCTTTGAGCTAGTCAAGGTTACATCTTAAGTTATAGGGATACCCCCCTTGGTGCGGCAGAACCAGAAGTGAAGGGGAGGAGCTCACGCAACCTCCTGTATTCAGTTGGCCTGAATTTGCCTGTGCATTAGAAGTGGCAAACCCTAATGCTGATTCAGAAGAAATGTCAACACAATATACTGTGGAGTCCATGACCCTGACATGCCAAAAACCATGCAATGAAAAGCTAGCCTCCTCTCAGGAATAAAAAAACAAGGCCTTTAATCTGCTCCCAATCAGGAAACACGAAAATGTCAGGAAAAAAGTTTTAAAAAATTACAACCTTGCAAATCTGTTTAATATTTCATCCGGGCACAGTTTCCCAGGAGAATAAATGCCATATTTGTGAGGTAAAAACAATTCCTGTTAAAGGCAGGGACTAAAAACTACTAATGTTTCATTAAGAAATTAAAACTATAGTTTCTTGTGTTTTTTAAAGGAAGTTCAGTTTGTATGTGAACTGAGAAAATCTGAAACTATGCCGTGTTGCGAAATATCAAAAAGAGTTATAGAAAAATAATAAAATAAATAAAAGAAAGAAAATTTTGAAAGGCCAAATCCCCCTCCCTCTGTTGTTAAAACAAAGCAGATTAAATAAATAATGAAAATTTTTAAACAGTTCTCTTTCCTTTGCCCTCGCTTGCACAGAAGTTCGATGTCGGCAGAGCCTGCATGGCTCTCAGCTTCAAATATTTTCTCTATACAACCAAACCATAAATTTCTTCCTCCTAAACTAATTTTCACTCATGTATTAAAATGAATGTAAATGTTTTCAACGTTGATGTTAAAGAGACAAAATCAAATCCAAATGAATGTAAATGTTTTCAACGTTGATGTTAAAGAGATAAAATCAAATCCAGATTGCTAAAGAAGGGCCATATGATTCTTACTTCTTTTCCACAATCCTTGAAGAATCTCTCCACCTGAATCTTCTCATCCTTGGCCACCACTCCTGCACACAGGAATAGATTAGAGTTTTCAAAATAGAGAGAAGGAAAATTGATATAGGCCTAGAGTTTGGATACTTTGAGGAATGAATCTCATCCCTTGGATGAGAATTCATTTCCGTCAAAGAAAGTTTCCATATCCTTCTTGCCTCCTTTATTGTTATAAGTGTCAAGCTCTAGTATTCTTTGAGCAGGAAAATAAAGTTTCCTTTTATTTAAACAACTTAATTTTGTAAAAACTCTAAAAAAAATAATGACAACAAAATAATAATAATATTAATTCCAGTCGAGATTACCTTATTTTTATTTGAGTTGGGATTCATTATTTCTTTATTAAAAACAATCTTGTAGTAAAATAATTATTATATTTTCTTGAGTGCAACACAATAGACAAATAAGAAAATTATATAGACAAATAAAAAAATTATAATGGAGCCCTAAATGAATTGTCACCAGATATGGGACAGTCCTCCTTTAATTTTTTATCCCATTATAAACTTTACTTTCTTTTATTTATTATTTTAATATTTTTTATAATCTAAAAATAAAAGACTCCCTATCGAGTAAAAAAGTATTTCTTTTATAAGAGTAAAATATTTGCACATAGTAAAATGTTAATGTGTATTCTAATAACAAAACGTGATATGAGGGATTAGAATGAATAATTGTAGTTTAATTCTTTTAGTGTAGTCACTCATTAAGAAAATGGTAAATTTAAATTTTGCACATGAATTCTTTCTTGATTATCATTTTACTTGCACATAGTAAAATGTTAATGTGTATTCTAATAACAAAACTTGATATGAGGGATTAGAATGAATAATTGTAGCTTAATTCTTTTAGTGTAGTCACTCATTAAGAAAATGGTAAATTTAAATTTTGCACATGAATTCTTTCTTGATTATCGTTTTACTTGCACATAGTAAAATGTTAATGTGTATTCTAATAACAAAACGTGATATGAGGGATTAGAATGAATAATTGTAGCTTAATTCTTTTAGTGTAGTCACTCATTAAGAAAATGGTAAATTTAAATTTTGCACATGAATTCTTTCTTGATTATCGTTTTATAATTGTAGCTTAATTCTTTTAGTGTAGTCACTCATTAAGAAAATGGTAAATTTAAATTTTGCACATGAATTCTTTCTTGATTATTGACGAGCATGATGTCATAGTGGAATTTTATTAACTCAAACAAAAAAATTGAGGTTTTGTGTCATGTTCACATGTTGAGATGTGGGCATGACACTAACCTAGTTATAGGCCTAGAGAGGACTTATGAGATTCATCTCCTGCAGAAGAAAACTCAAACTAAGCTCAAGCGTCTCATAAAACAAGTCCACACACATATATTTTAAGCCTTGTAACCTTAGGGATGTTAGGTATAGCAGTTTCAAATCTATTACACTAAAAATAAAGAGAGACTCCCCTTCTTATCTCTTGATGTTAGCATACTCTTGGACAAGGAAACAAGTGTTAATATAATTTGTAAAACAATTATTAAAAAATGCAATAAGTTCATCCTAGGAAGTAAAATAATTCTAGGAAAAATATCTGACCAATCTTTTGCATTCTTACTTGGCGATTTGACAAAAAACCTCAACCCTACATCATCATGATCAATCACCAAATATTCCTTTAAATCAACATATATTTGGATGTGCATTTGACCTTGTGTTGTATCTTTCCCATGAAACATGGATAGTTGGTTGTAAACTTCTCATGGCATGGAGTTAAGACAACTTGGTATCTAAGAGCCTAGGTCTAATTGTTTGTAGTCATTAACAAGGGACACTTTGGGAGGTTTAACCTTTTTGGTATTTAGTGCACGAAACTCAACTTTAAACTACAACATATCATGCTAAAGCATATCCATATGGCTCATAAGATCGACAAGCTCTTGCCTAGATGCACCCAAGTTTTGGTAAGGATTTAGGGAGGACACAAAACTACTAGTATAACAAGATGAGGTCACTAAAACATTCTTTATCATCATAATTAACATGATAGCATGGGCTAGGAAAATAAGATGAAGCATAAGATGTAAGTGGCCTAGTATGTTGCAACATGTCTTCCCAACCAATGGTAGATCATAAAGTCTTGTATCTTTTATCAACCAAGTACTACAAAAAATAGCCTGGGATAAAAAAAGTATAATAGTTAATCAATGAAATTAAAAGTATTTAAACCTTAGTCCATTCAATAACCCACCCTATAAATATTATATAAACTATAATTATATCATAAATTATTTAAAATTTATTTTAGTAATAAAATGATTAAAAAATAATTAATTATCTATATTAGTGATGTTATTGTGTTTTATAAGACCTATTACTCAATTTTATCAATAAAATATTATTATTCCAAGAAGCACTTAAAATGTAAAATCATAATCTTGATCTAGTATTGTATTATCAGTCCAGGACTTAAATTTGAAAGTCAACCTTGCTTGTCAAGCAATTTTTTTGTGACAGTTATTTATTCAATGGTGCCTTTAAAATACTATGACATAATCCTATATAAAAACTATATATATATATATATATATATATATATATATATATATATATATATATATATATATATATATATATATATATATATATATATATATATATCATAATCCTATATAAATTTTGACAGTTTGTCAAAATCTCTCCTTTTTCATATGATACGGTCTTTTTAAAATTTCAGTTGTATTTACAGTGAAAATGCCTAATACAGCTATACAACTATCAAATTTAAGCCCTGATTATCACTACTATATTTATATTTAAAAAAATATATCTATAGTATGCCCACATATATCTTCTAGAGGTCATGTATTTGCTTTTTGCCTTTTTCATAATTTTTGTGATTTTCTCCACTTTTTTTTCAATCCTTTCCAATTTTTATTTTATTTTTATTTTTGATTTTTTCTAATTTCTTTTTTTGGTTCCATATTTTTTGTGATTTTCTCCACTTTTCTATCCTTGTTTTCATTTTTTATTTTCTCCAATTCTTTTTTAGTTTTTATTTTTTATTTTTTCCAAAATTGAAATTTAACTTTGGTGACAATAATCTTAGTAGGATATAGACTCTCATACATATTTAGTGATATTCATAAGATTGCTTCCTTTTTAATAAAAGTTAATAGAATTGAGTTTTAACTTTGTGAAGAGTAGGATATAAACTCTTTCAGTATAAGGACATGAAATGAAATAGATAATTGGTTTGATTTTCTTGTTGAAATTATGTTTGAAACTGTAAACTTTTTAACTTTGTTTTTCTTGCCCTTTTAGATTAAGCATCTGAATAGATGTTCCCACAGTAGATTTGGTGGATTCAATCAAAATTTTGTTGTTGGTGAAGACTTGGAGTAGATTATAGATTTCGCCATACTTTATGCGGCTTTCAAATTTATATCTATATTTTTGCTTTGGAATGTGATGCAGAGGCATCCACACTAAAACCTTGACATATAGCATGTATGTCCAAAACCCATCAGCATCATCATATTTTCTTTGCCGACCGATATCCTCCTGCAGACAAACCTTCGACCTTTCGCCTGTCAGCAGCATCATCATATCCGGCTATCGGCAGCATCATCATATTCGGCAAGCGCAAACATCCTCCTGATGTTCGCTGTTCACCTTACCGCCAACCTCTATCTTCAGCATCATGATGTTCAACATCATGTTCATCAGCAGGTTATAGAACATCCGGTTCCTCCCATATATCCTGATGACGACAACCTCATGCACCTTTCCTTCAATGCTTACGTCACCCCGATATCCTGATGACGATTATCCTGATGACGATGACGTCACATGCAGTTCCTTCAATATCCTGCTGTCGGCCAAACTTAACATTATCGGCCCGCGATGGTTTTATCAACCCGATCTTCTACCTTATGCCGATACGCTCCTCCTCGGCAACACCTGATGATGATCACCCCAATGCACATTCACTTTATGCAATCGACTACATCATGCTCACCTCCATCTACTCGGATGACGCCCGAAGTAATTGCAGGATATACACAGAAATATCCTGATGATGCCGTTGCGATGGGTTTTCCAACCTTAGCGAATTTCGATCCGCCGAACCTCCTGGGATGACCCGATCCGCTTCCTGGACAACTTTCCAGACTCTAACAACCAGCACGACCTAGCACATACCCATGCTAGGGTTCTCAACACCTTTCGACTGCGATCCTGCACACCTGCATGCAAACAAACAGAAAATGCAAACTAAACCCTAAACTACTGTACATAGCCATTCCACCGATTCGACGAATCAACCGGTGGAATGGATCAGCGAATCCATGAAACCACCAGAACAGTAAATCGATCACACAATGGAATCCAAAACAGAGAATTGACACAACAGGATCTCTTTATTGATTTCAAAAGATGCAAATACAATATTCAGTCTCTCCCTCTGTCTCACTCTCTGCAAAGTCTGGTCGATGATCGATGATATGCAATACCAACCGATCCTACTACATAAATAGGATTTCCTGCGAGTACTACCACTCGATTCCAAGCGGCTGGGAAATCTCTCCAAGCGGCTGGGAGATCCAACCGGACCTACAGCATAACAACTGTCTTAACAAACTAGCTAAAAATAGTAAAGTATGGTCAACATGACCTTATTACATGCATTGGTCTTATCAGACCTTCTTGGAAACATTAACCAGACTTAAAAAAACTAACTGCCTCATGGAGGCCAGCTGTCAGGTAGGTGCTCCTGCACCATACTCCCCAACAGAAAAGAACTCATGTCCCATGAGTTTAGTTGTGTAAGTCCTCCACCTTTACACTTTGTCATGTCAGTGTTATGACCTGTTCCAGCTTTGTCCTCTGCTGTCTCTTGGCTGCTCCAAGACTTCTGAACTGTAACTTGCCTTGTTGCAAGTAAATCCTCATGCCTGTCAATGTAGGCCCTTCTCTCACATACCTTGTGTTTGTCAGGTTGTCTGACCAGAACCTCTGTCTGAACTGCCTCTTGAACTTCTGCAATGTTCAACTCTGTCTTTCTTTCAACTTTTATAGGACAAACAATAGTCCCAACTATGACAACATCCTTGTCATTCCTCTCAACTGGTTGCTGTTGGCAAACCTGTTTCTGCACCTGCTACTGACCTCTGTCAGTCAAAACTGTAACTTTCTTCAACCTGTTGTCCTTAACAACTTCTTTCCCTGCAGTGTCCTCAACTGCCTTTATGCCTGCTCCTATAGGCATCTGCACAAATTCCTTCTTTCCCACTAAAATGATTTTGGCTGCCTTCTGTACTGCAGCATCTTCCTGCAATGGCATCAACCTAATAGTCTTCCCATCTTTCTTGATGGTGTAGGTATTAGCATACCCATCATACAGTACCCTCCTATCAAATTGCCATGGTCTACCCAACAGTAGGTGACAACATTCCATGGGCAAAATGTCACACAAAACTCTATCATGATATGCTCCAATCTGAAAATCCACATATGCCTGTTCATAGACAAAAAGTGATTGACTATCACTCACCCAAGATGCCTTATAAGGGTGTTGGTGTGGAATCCTTTCCAAATTCAGTTTATCCACCATCTCCTGAGATACCATGTTGTCTGTTGAACCAGTATCAATGACAACCTTACATACTTTACCTTTGCTCTTGCATGTGGTCTTGAAAAGAGCTCTTCTTTGCATCATATCCTTTGATGTCTGCAAACTAATTCTCCTTAGCATCAATGCTTCTCCCTCTTCAGGATATCCATAATTTTCAGGAAATCTATCTCCTTGATAAGTGTTTGAACTCTGCACACTTTGCTCTACTTTCTCTTCTTGCACAAGTTGTACTTTCTTGTCATTCGTTCTATCATTTCTGGATGATGAACCTTTGCTTTCTGGACATTTGAAAAATGGATGACCAAACTCACCACAGGTGTAACATTTTCCTGAAAATGTAGTAGAACCTCTACCACTTCCAAATCTACCTCTATTACCTTTCCATCCACCTCTGAAATCAGACTGTCCCTGTCCTTTACCAGTGTCTTCTTGACCCTCATTGGTTTGCCTTGTTGTAGGGGCTAATCCTCTTCCCCTCATATTGCTTCCTCTTCCTCTCATGGACTTATCTTGTCCCCTATTCATCTTTTCTTCAATCCTAATTGCCATTTGGTAACAATCCTCCACACTCTTAGGGTTAGCCAAAACTAACTCATCCTGTATGTTCAATCTCAAACCAGCCAAGTACCTAGCCACCTTTTCTACCTCATTCTCATGATGACCAGATCTCATACTCAATTTATAAAACTCCTCAGTATATGCCTTCACATCCATTTCCTTCTGCCTTAAAAATTGCAGCTTCTTAAACATCTGAATTTCATAATCCCTAGGCAAGAATTTACCTTTTATCCTTGCTACCATTTTATCCCATGAAGTGATCTTTGACTTCCCTTGTTTCCTTCTCTCGGATTGTACATAATCCCACCATACCAAAGCATGACCTCCTAACTTGGTCTTTGCAATCTTTACCTTCTGATCCTCAGCAACATCTTCACATTCAAAGTGATTATCAAGTGCAGCAATCCAATCCAGTAACTCATCTTCATTCAAACTTCCATTATACTTGGAAACATCAACCTTTACCTTAGGTTTATCACTCTGCACTGCCTTTAACAGTTTTGCAAATCTCTAGTCTTCAGCATCCAGATCTTCAGCTACCTCTTCATACTCTTCAACAGTATCTTCATCTTCTTCAGACTCACTGTCTTCCACTTCCCTCTTTTTGTTCTTTTCCAGGGCTACAAGCCTGGCTTGAAGTGCTTCAGCAAGCTCCTTCATCTTCCTCATCTCTTTGGCATGTTTTTCCTTCATCTCCTGCAATTCCCTTGCAGTACCAGTACCTTTCGGAGGCATTTTGTCAACCTCTCACTCCTCTACCTCTGTCCTTTCAGTGACAGAACCAACTCACAACAGCCCAGACCTTTTGCTGAGCTCTGATACCACTATGATGCAGAGGCATCCACACTAAAACCTTGACATACAGCATGTATGTCCAAAACCCATCATCATCATCATATTTTCCTTAACACTGTCAGCATCATCATATTTTCTCTGCCGACCGATATCCTCCTGCAGACAAACCTTTGACCTTTCGCCTGTCAGCAGCATCATCATATCCAGCTATCGGCAGCATCATCATATTCGGCAAGCGCAAACATCCTCCTGATGTTCACTGTTCACCTTACCGCCAACCTCTATCTTCAGCATCATGATGTTCAACATCATGTTCATCAGCAGGATATAGAACATCCGGTTCCTCCCATATATCCTGATGACGACAACCTCATGCACCTTTCCTTCGATGCTTACATCACCCCGATATCCTGATGACGATTATCCTGATGACGATGACGTCACATGCAGTTCCTTCAATATCCTGCTGTCGGCCAAACTTAACATTATCGGCCCGCGATGGTTTTATCAACCCGATCTTCTACCTTATGCCGATACGCTCCTCCTCGGCAACACCTGATGATGATCACCCCAATGCACATTCACTTTATGCAATCGACTGCATCATGCTCACCTTCATCTACTCGGATGACGCCCGAAGTAACTGCAGGATATACACAGAAATATCCTGATGATGCCGTTGCGATGGGTTTTCCAACCTTAGCGAATTTTGATCCGCCGAACCTCCTGGGATGACCCGATCTGCTTCCTGGACAACTTTCCAGACTCTAACAACCAGCATGACCTAGCACATACCCATGCTAGGGTTCTCAACACCTTTCGACTGCGATCCTGCACACCTGCATGCAAACAAACAGAAAATGCAAACTAAACCCTAAACTACTGTACATAGCCATTCCACCGATTCGACGAATCAACCGGTGGAATGGATCAGCGAATCCATGAAACCACCAGAACAGCAAATCGATCACACAATGGAATCCAAAACAGAGAATTGACACAACAGGATCTCTTTATTGATTTCAAAAGATGCAAATACAATATTCAGTCTCTCCCTCTGTCTCACTCTCTGCAAAGTCTGGTCGATGATCGATGATATGCAATACCAACCGATCCTACTACATAAATAGGATTTCCTACGAGTACTACCACTCGATTCCAAGCGGCTGGGAAATCTCTCCAAGCGGCTGGGAGATCCAACCGGACCTACAGCATAACAGCTGTCTTAACAAACTAGCTAAAAATAGTAAAGTATGGTCAACATGACCTTATTACATGCATTGGTCTTATCAGACCTTCTTGGAAACATTAACCAGACTTAAAAAAACTAACTGCCTCATGGAGGCCAGCTGTCAGGTAGGTGCTCCTGCACCAGAATGTAGCAATATTTCTCATCATGCCTAGGACACTGCTGCGATCGACGATTGTTTTGCTATATTTCTATTATTGACGCATTCGAATTTGAAGCAATTAGTAGGAATGTAATTTTGGGCGTAGCCTTCATAGATCTCTTGGGCAACACAAATAGTGGAAGGATGTATTGATTTTATAATAAAGGTCAAACGGAGATTATGCCACTTTCTCGGCTGAATAAAATAGAGTTCCTTGTTCTCATATAAAGGCATCAAACACATCGCAGCACTTCTATAACGGTGGAGATTATTCAAACAAAAAATGGAATGCATATGGAGAAGTTTATTCAGATTTCAACTCTGCCATGTAGCTTATATGGTGTTGCTATTGCATTTGGCTGTTCAAAAATGTTATTCTCTTAATTTTGAAGGTATGCTATATATAACAAAGGTGCACTTTTGGGAGACTCTTATTATTTGTGAGGCCTACCTTTTTCATTCTCGTTCATGTGACTATTTACCTTACTGTTGCTGATACATCTAGACTTGTGGGACTGTTGATCCTAAATTCCAAACTATTAGACTTTATGATGTTATGGGAAAACTAATTGGGTGATGTTAATAGATGCTTTATATTATGGGAAAACTAATTGAGTGATCTTAGATAGATGCTTTATATTAGAGTAAAACTAATTGGGTGATGTTAGACAGAAATTAGTTTATATTATGATGTTAAAGGAAAACTAATTGGGTGATGTTAGATAGATGCTTCATATTAAGAGAAAACAAATTGGGTGATGTTAGAAAAATGCTTTATATTAAGGGAAAACTAATTGGGTGATATTGGATAGAAAATTGTTTTGAGATTCAATCTTGGGAATGGATGTTTGAAATGCAAAAATTAGAACCTAATTGTATTGTGACTTTCCTTATGCTTATGTGAACTTGTGATATTTTATGCGAGTGCATGTTTTAAATTGCTTTGGCTATGATATTTATATGTGGGATTACCTTTGCAATTGAGTGTGTAGGTATTTCTAACAAACCACAAATACTGGAGATCATCCCACACTCGATGTTGTAATTCCTTGTGAAACCGATCCAGTTCCACGAGGAACTAAGAACAACCCTATGCATGATGAAAATTCTGTATTGTTAATTTACATGTGGTTAATTGGGTTAAGTCTACCCTCTTTTAATTTAAATTATAATTTGTGTTGTAAGAAGTTTGTCGTTGAATTATATTTTAAATTTTAAATTTTTGGAGACCCTTTTCATGTGCTTTAACTTGACCCTGGGTGCTGTAACTACACTAAACTTGACCCTGGGTTGTACCCCATGGGTCTAGGGACCTATTTGACTTTGGTAACCCTTGGTAGACCTCCATATGGTCACCTTAACTTAACACTAAAGTTAAGTGACGAAATTGGAGGCATGGGAGGGAGAGGATGAGTGGTACCAACACTCAACCCCATCTCTTTTCACTTCCTAAGGTTGGAGATGACTCAAGACCCACCAATTGTGGAAGACTTGACTTCAAGTCTCTCTCACAATTGGTGAGAGCACCCTTGGAGTTGTGTGGTCCTTCTTGAGAGGAAAGGAAGGGGATGCATGTGTCACCCTTTCCCTTTTTAACTCCTCTTTTCTCTCCCACATGTTGGAGAGAGGACATGTGGTAAGGGGTGAGGGAGACTTGGGGATGGGTAAGTGACATGTGTCAACACCCATCCCTTGGGACATGCTTGTAGTGGGGAGGAAGAGTGAGGAGGTGACAAGTGTCACCTCCCCATTCCTCTAAGCTCATGAGTTGAGCTTATTTTAATCACACTTGGGAGAAGGTGAAGGGTTGTTGAATTTTTGAGAATTTAAATTGTTTTAAATTTGATTTTGGGAAAAAGATAGAGGGAGTTTGGTTGCTTATGTTGGAGGAGAATTTGGAGAAGATCTACATCAACTTTCTTCCATAATAGGGCTTTTAAAGGTTGGTTTTCAAGGCTAAGGCCTTCCCTTTGTATTTTAGTTTGCTTGCATGATGCATATGTGTGCGATGTATTTACTTGAGTTGTATTTTGTTATTGTGGGAAATTTTGGTAGGGTGTTGTAAGAGCCTCTCCCACTTGGGAGAAAATGCTCAACAAGTGTGGGGTAGGGGAGGAGTGATCCTCCTCAGGGTCATTACCTTGTTTTGTGGTGTTGAAAGCCTTGAGGGCAATATATGTGATTTTGGCAAATTGAGACATGGCTTGAGAGCCAAAATATGGGAACTTTTAAATTTTTTTGCTAAACATGTTGGCTTGAGGCCATAAGAGAAATTGTGTTGGGATATTTTGTAGGAGTGACACTCTTGAGTTGAGTGTGTCCACTCCCCTACCCCTTTGAACTCACCTTGGTTGAGTTCATGTGTTGTGATTATCTATGGGTGCAATATTGTGTTTTGGATGTTTGTGTGCCTTGTTGTGAAGTGGAATGAGACCCTAGGTGTGTGGATGACCTCCTTAGCTTGGGGGCGACCCTCTTGCAGGTGTACGATAGAGAGGAGAGCAAGATATGTGGTTTTCTTTCCCCTTTGTATGATATGTAGGTTCAATGGAGCTAAATGTGAAGTTGGAGAAATTCCTTGTGCTTGGAGTTCATATTTTATTTTCCTTTACTCTTAAAGCTCATGGGAGAGAGCTTGGCCTTCTTAGGATATCTTACCATTGTTAGTTGTCAAAGATAAGAACTTGGTTCTCTCTTTTGGTTGTAAAATTATATTCTCGAAAGTTGTGTGTTGGACTTTTTTTCATTGAATTGAAAATTAAAAATTGTTAGTTTAAATGTTTATTATTCAAAAAAGTTGAATGAAGAAAAATTTGTTTTGTAAAATAATTCATTGTATGTAAATTTTTAAGCTTTTGGTAATTAGTAAATTCGTGGTTCTTATTTTGTGATAAATATGAAAAAAATTGCATATTGTTATTGTGACGAAAGAGAAAATTAGTTGTTGTTATAGATTTGAACTATCTAAATTATTTGTATTATTCTTTCTTTTAAAAAAAAAAAGGATGTGTGAATATTAATCATGCAAATGTATATACTTGATAGAAAATTGAGTTCATTGTCTTGTAGTGGATTTGAGTTAAAAAAAAAAATAGATATATTTATCATTGTATATTAATTATAAAGTAAATTTGTATGTAGTTGAAAAGAAAATAAAGAGATTATATTTATTATGAGTATTTGAATGTATATATTAATTGTATTTATATATAAACTGAATTCTTTATTTCTGCCAAACAAAAATTGACTGTAATAAATAACCATGTTAAAAAGAATATATATATATATATATTATAGCATACTGTAAATTTAAATAAATAAAAAAAAATTTATGAATGTTGTGTGTGTGTATATATATATATATGTTATATTGAATGAAACTCAATATATAAAAATATAAATAAATGAATAAAATACAGAGGATACTATTTTTTTTTTTTGACAGTCGTGTTAATTTTCAGAGGGAAATTTTAAGGTATATGGTGGGGGGGTTTGAATCCCCCATTGCCGAACTATTGGTGTTGGGTGTGGGGAGGGGGGCGGAGCCCCCACCGTGGGTGGGGGCTCCGCCCCCCTCCCCACACCCCTATTACTTTAGAACCCCGCAGCCTCCCTTGCAACGCTCACTGCTCCCTACAAACCTCCGCTCCACCCCCAATCACCACTCATGCCATTCACCTCTCCGCGGCCCCTCTGTCTGTGCCCCCCTCACAGTGCTTCCACCTACGGATTCCCTCCGCCGACGGCCACCACTCTGTGGTCTCCCCCATGTGCCGCTGCCTTATCCTCATAGCCCTGCCAAACCAAAACAAAAGATTTAGGATTTCAATGTTATTACAAATAAAAATAAGAAAATAAAACAATATGCATATATTTATATATAGGAAACCTAATACATGAACTCAATAACATATATATATTTTAAATATTTATAATTATATGAAGCCATCTCATGCATTTCATAAGTGGCCATTATATCCTGCAACAAAATGAGAAAATAACAAATTGAGAAAATGAGAAAAAAAAAAAAAGAGAAAAAGAGAAAGAAAATTAAAAGTGAAAACAAAGAGGAGAAAATGCATGAGATCAATTTAGGGTTAAAAGAATTAATCAAATTTTAATGTTTCTTTTAATCATTTGAGCAAAGTTAATTACGGAAATTAAGTAGATGTTGTTTTGAAACCCGAATGGAAACCTAGCATACTTTTTCAAACGATGTTAGTAAATCCTGTTACGAGATCTGATCTACCAAGAAATTAGGAATAATGTAAATGATGTAGAGATAACTCTGATTGATTAAAAACGTGAAGGAGAACAAATGTTCGAACTTTGTTGAGAAATGTTTTAAATTTAGAAAACGCGAAGGAGAACAAATGTTCGAACTTTGTTGAGAAATGTTTTAAATTTAGAAAACGTGAAGGAGAACAAATTAATATTAAATTTCAGAAAACGTGAAGGAGAACAAATGTTCAGACTTTGTTGAAAAATGTTTTAAATTTAGAAAACGTGAAGGAGAACAAATGTTCGAACTTTGTTGAGAAATGTTTTAAATTTAGAAAACGTGAAGGAGAACAAATTAATAATAAAATTACAGAAAATGTGAAGGAGAACAAAAGATCAGACTTTGCTGAAAAATATACAATTAACTTAATCAACTATATTCCAATGTAATTAGGGAGATGTAAGAAATTTATTAACCCAAATCAGGAAATCTCTTAATCAAAATTTAGTTTTAGTACAATAAACCCTACTCACGTTCGTGAGGCATTATACTGCCAAATTTTCTCAAAATTTAGGGTTTAGTTAGGTTAGTAAAGTTTAGCCCTATTAGGGACGTTAACCGCGTCGTGATGACCCCCTTGATGACCTTCTTGTGATTGGTATATGCACGTGTGTGTATTACCCTACTTTGCAACTGTTTTGTTTATGCCTTAAGCGTATGTCAACGAGCACGCTTACGCGTGTGAGGGAGTTTCTAGGGAAGTGTGGAAATTTTTTGATATTTCGTGTCATGACCACATGACAAATGTGGACATGACACGTGGATGCGTGTTGTGACCGCATGGAAAATATGGGCATGACATTATTTTAGGATAGAAAATCAGTACTAGTTCTTCAAGACAAGGGTATGATCATGATAACCCAAAATTTTGTATGGCATTTGGTATTTTGAAATTTCTATCAAGATACTTCCACTTTGGAATTGTTTGGATAGTTTTAGCTTGGAGTAGAAACTGCTAACTTAAGTGGAATGAATGATTTGATAGAATTCATTTAATAGAGTAGATCTATTACCAATTCCAACATTACGTTATCTAATATTATTCTAGAATTTCTCCCAATAAATGTTGTTTGAATTGATCAAGACATGTTTTTATCTTATCTACAGGTAATAGAGGACTGCATTCACATCAAAGAGAATGGAGATTGATAGATTCAAAAAACAAGCATAGCCCACAACTTCGTTCTGATGGTAGTGGTAATGGACGTGCTCAGGAAGGTAAACATGCACTAGTTTTTCCTCTATCTCCATTTCCATTATCCCCATCACCAACTCCCCTTCATTCTCCTTTTGAACCTTCAGTTGCACCCTCACAATCACCTTCAAGTTCTTCCTCTCATGACATTTTTTCTTCTGCCACACCAATGCCTTATTTTCCTTCACCATCCTCAAGCAGAAAATCAATGACATATGTGATACATATAGGGATTCCCCTGGTGGCATCTCTTCTCATAATTTCTGTCATTATAATATGTATTTTTTGCAACCGCAGTGTGGTTACAATAAGGCCTTGGAGGACTGGTATAAGCGGTCAGCTGCAGAAAGAATTTGTTTTAGGTTAGTTCAAGTTCTTTCCAAGGGTATGGTAGTTACTATTTAATAAAATGGTATTTGCCTGTGAAAGTCACAACTTAGATGTTGGTATCTTTGAATCCCTTATATCACCCAAGCATTAAGAATCAAATTGAAAACTTTACTGCACATATAGAGATGACATAATCTTATTATCTCAGAAGTAGTTTCAGCAAGCTGAAGATTATGCACCTATGCGATTCTTGGTTATCATTTCTAAATTTGCAATAACATGATGAAAAAGTAAAAAAATCATGATGAGTATGACTATTCAAAATTTAGGCTATCTTATCTTTAATATATTCATTTTTTAAATGATTCCTCTATGTGCATCATCAAGCTTGTGATTTCTCTTGCATGTTTAGTGATTTGTGTTGTTTGCTTGGAACCACATATTGTGGGATTGTGTTTTGGGCATCAAAAGATTATATGAATTTCCAGGGTAGTGTGCAGCAGTTGGTGTTGAGGGTATTTAGTGGCTTGGGGACCAAGTCCAGTGGTTACAAATATATAATGAATATTGAATAGTTCTACCTATGTGTTATAGGTGATAGCTGTAACATATTTTCCTAATGCATCTTGATGATCTTCTTTTAGGACTACTATTATTAATTTATGAAGTGTTACTCTTTGAACATTTATCTTCTTTCCTATTAGATAGGCATCTCAACTTCTGTCACTGAAAACTGCTGCCTTTTGCTAACAAAAATCAGTTGATTGTCATATATGTTGAGAGCATTAAAAGGGAACTGAAAATTTGCGTAGGAGAATTTGAAGATCCACTGTCCTATGACTGAAATCTTTGCTGTTATATGTTGGAAATCTGCAATTTTGTGACTGCAAAAATAACTAAAAACTGCTATTTTTCGTGATAGAAAATTAGGGATAGAAAACCACCATCTTGGGACTGAAACACAACCTTGAGAGGTACAAATGGAGCTTGAAATCCTAGGTATTGTTGCCTGATTCTATCTTGAAACCCTGCTATTTTGCCAACTGAAATGAATGAAAAGTGCTTTCAAATCTTGCAAAGTTTGTTCATTAAAAACCAAATAGGGCTGATTGTGGTGTGGGGCCAACAAAAGAAAATAAAATAATTTTTAATTCATTTTGGTCCTTTTTTTTTTAAAATTTGAGTGGACATCCCCACAAAGTCCTCGTGTGTTTCGGGGACATTAGGATCATTTTTTTTGATTGGGGACGTGTCAAAAAATGCACTACTTCATGTATTTGTAGTTTTCTTACAATTAGTAAAAGCACCAAAGGTGTTATCAAATGGTCGATAGGCACAAATATTTATAGGCCTATCACCAAATAGTATATATTTATATTTTTCACAGTGTAACTATTATTTGTAATGTATCAAATTCAACTCTCTTATTAAAATAATACTTTTTAAAGTATGTCTTAGAAATGTGTTTCACGAATGTTATAAAAAATATTATATGAACTCTACAATGTAAATTTATGATACCATTCTTGTATCCTACAAAATTTGAGTTATCCTAATTTTAATTCTAACTCTAATTCTAACCCAACCATAATTATAACCCTAATTCTTACCCTAACCTTAACCCTAAGCCAAATTCTAACCCTAAGCCTACTTTTCACCCTAACCTAACCCCAACCCTAATTCTAATGCTTGTCCTAACTCTAATTCTAATCCTAACCTTAATCTTAAAAATAATCTTAATGAATGTGTGAATGAATGTTGGCATTCACTCTATGTGCATGTGTGTATGTGTGAAAAGTTAATTTTGCCACACTTTGTCTAAAGTCGATGTGTGTGTGAAAAGTTAATTTTGGAATTCACTTTGTTTGAAGTGCACGTGTGTGTTAACTAACTTTGACGTTTACTGTGTGGCTTTGTAGGTTAACTTTGGCATTCATGGTGTGTGTGTGAATGAATGTTGGCATTCACTCTATGTGCATGCACGTGTGTGTGTGAAAAAATAATTTTGGAATTCACTTTGTCTAAAGTGGATGTGTGTGTGGAAAAGTTAATTTTTGCATTCACTTTGTTTAAAGTGTGTGTGTTTGAACTAACCCTAACAAAAATACTTTGACATTCACTTTATGTGAAGGATATGTACAAAAATATTTTCAAACTTCAATGATGTTCACTTTGTGTTTGAATTAATTTTGACTTTCATTATGTGTGTGTGGGTTTGAAAGTTAACTTTGGCATTCACTATGTGTGTGAATGAATGTTATCATTAACTCTATGTGTGCGTGAAAAATTAATTTTGGCATTCACTTTGTCTAAAATGGATGTGTGTGTCTAAGAGAAGTAAGTTTTGGCATTCACTTTGTTTGAAGTGCATGTGTACGGAAAGTAAATTTTGGCAAGATGTGCAAGTGCCTAATGAGGTAGGTAATTTAAATTTGAGTGGACGTCCCCACAAAGTCCGCGCGTTTCGGGGACATTAGGATAATTTTTTTTTTTATTGGGGACGTTTCGGAGCCTTCCCCACATCCATTGAACATCAAAAAAATGCCAGGAACGTGTCACCGGTGAACAGAGTTTCCAGAATAGACTACTGCATGTATTTGTAGCTTGCTTACAAACATAATTCATTCGTTTCCCTATCATTGTTTTCTCCTCAATCAGTTTCACTTAATTAAAAACATTAGTTAACATTGATGTAGATTTAAATGTTAATGGACTCTTAAACATGTAAAACTTGCGAGTTACTTAAGGGTTGCAGTGTTGCACTGTGTAACTTTACATCAACAAATCTTAACTTTTTTTTCAGTTAAGTCACAGTTTAGGTAAAGATTAAATGATGGTATGGGATTCTTTCTTCCACTGGTGTTCCTAAACTAAACCGACTAGAATTAGAAGCAGCTTGTGAAGAGTTCAGTAATATCATTGGTTTCTCACCTGATGGGATGATATTCAAAGGGACTCTTTCAAATGGTGTTGAAATTGCTGTAACATCTACCACAATATCATCTGCAAAGAATTGGTCACCTCGCTCAGAATTTTATTTCAGGCACAAGGTACCAACATGCTCAATGAATTGATAAAATCTCTCTGCAGTGTCTCTTCTTTTTTCTGTGTACATTTTCATCTTAATGCCATTTACTATTTGAGTAAGACTTCAAAGTTTTCACTTTTAATGAGATACTTGTATGAAGGGCAATATTTTACTCTGCTTTATTTGTTTAAGATGGGCTTCTATTCCTATTTTTCTATAAGATGCACTGGTCTAATCCTTTTCCTTATACATACTGCAGATTGAAATCCTTTCTAAGATTAACCACAAAAACTTTGTTAATCTTATTGGGTTTTGTGAGGAAGAGGAGCCATTTATAAGAATGATGGTTTTTGAATATGCTCCAAACGGTACACTGTTTGAATATCTTCATAGTGAGTATTTCCTAATAAAACATCATTGCAATTTGTTCAGTGGCGCATTTGTAAAATTTAGGTTGATTCTTTTAACTAGATGTTTAGTTTTTGTCTTATTTTAATGTTTTATATGTATAAGTTTATATAATATTTGAAGTTCATGCAAACCAAAATTTAAAATTTTATTTTCAACAGGTAAAGAAGCCGAACATTTGGACTGGGCAGCAAGAATGAGAATTATAATGGGTGTAGCATACTGTCTTCAATCTATGCATCATGAACTGGATCCCCCTATTACTCATCCTAGCTTACATTCTAATGCAATCTATTTGACAGATGATTATGCATCGAAGGTATATGAAGTTTGGTAGCTTGTTTTGTTATCTTAAGACTAAATGCTTCAATTGTGTTTGTCTATTTTTAGTGGTGGATATCACAAATCCTCGTTAATGTTTGAGAATGGTTATTTCAACTTTCAGACCTTGATTTGTGGAAAGAGGCTGCCCTTAAGGGTGATCATGTGTGAAAGAGGCTGCTCTTAAGGGTGATCATGTGAAGTTATCTAATGGTGTATACGCCTAAAAATGACACGATTCATCCTAAATAAATATTCTAAATATTTATTCCATTCTTCTATCAATTAAATAAATATTCTAAATTTATTTAATCGATTCACTATCCTACAATTAAATAAAATTATTTTATTTAATTAAATTCCCTAAATTTTTCTAAAGCTCTAAAGACTAAAATCCACCTCACAAAATCCACCTCATCAATCCACCTCATCTCTTCCACCTCACCATGTTGCACATATAATTAAATATTCTTAATATTTAATTAGCTAATATCCTCCATTTTCCAGAATAAATCTTTAAATCAATTATCCTCCACAAATTGAATTTTTAATTCAATGTTCCCCATTATCCTCCACTCTGAATTTTTAATTCAACTGTCATAATCCATTGTCCCCCACTTTGAATTTTTAATTCAATTGTCATAGCCTATTGTCCCCCACTCTGAATTTTTAATTCAAATGTCATAATCTACTGTGAATAAAAGATTCACTTTTATTCCTAACCATTGATCTTCATATCTTCTCTCAACCGTTGATCCTCATTCTTCCAAGTCTATAAAAAAAGATTCATCCCTCCATTCTAATCATCTAGATTATTTGCATTGTTACTATACAGGATTATACTCACACCCCTTTGGCATCCCAATACTATTTGCTTGAGATCACCCTCTTGCTTTGAAGCTCTACTTCATAGCAATACCTATCCATGTAGCCATTTACCATCGACATCCTACAACACAGCTAAGAGAGTGCACTCACTAAGGGCCTATTTTATCAGCAAAAGACAGTTGTAATAGGCAAACAACATAAGCTTTGAAACATGGAATGTTTGCATTGTTATTCATTTACTTCATTTCCTTTTATCTTTCTTATTTTCATTATTCTATTGGTGTTTGGGTTTTGATATTGTTCATTTGATTGAATCTCACATTCCCATCTACAAGTGGAAGTGAGGATCTTAATAGCTATGATGATATAGAGCTCTCAGACAGACATTCTCTAGATGGTGACAGCAATGTATTTTGCTTTGGAGTTCTCTTGCTTGAAATTATTTCTGAAAAGCTCCCATATACCCAAGATCAAGGTCTGCTTCTCAATTGGGTACAGTTTTCATTTTTTATAATTTAGAAAGTTTATTCCTTTGAGAGAAAAGTTCAAATTCTTTATTTAATTTTTTCTGAATTCGTTCACCTTGTATTTGCAGGCTATAGAATACCTTCAGAACAAGCACATGATGAATGACATGGTAGATCCTTCTTTGACATCTTTCCAGAACAATGAGTTACAATTAATATGTGAGGTTGCGCAGTCCTGTATTCACCCAGATCCTCAACAGAGACCAATGATGAAGGATATTGTTTCAAAATTAAGAGATTTTCTATCAATCTCACCAAATACAGCAAGTCCAAAATTACCCCCGCTATGTTGCGCAGAACTTGAGATTTTTTTCCCAAGATGGTAGCTAGTATAACTTCTAGATCATAACCCCTCTGGTTTGTTAAGCCGAAAGGTGTATGAAGTGTGCATAATAGCTGTAAAGAAGGATTTTGTTGAGCTTTCTGGTTTTCGCCTATTTAGTTGTTGTTTTGGCCAAGGATTCTTCTTGCAATAAGGAAGGTTGTTAGCTTTCATCAAAATCATCCTGTATAGGCTCATCTTGCCCATTACCATACTAATTTCTCCAATTTCCATTCAATTTACTAGTTGAAAAAGCTTATTAAAAGGTTTCCTTGGCTCTGACATATGTAGTTACTTTCTAATATGCTATATTTGTAATCATTTTTTGTTAATGTGAATGAAGATGTTCATATTGGTTCTGTGTGCTTGCTCTTTCTACACATTTCTATGAGGGCTGGATGCTGGCTCTGGTAAACAGTCAACCTTTCTATTAGTTAGAAGGGTACTGCTCTTGTGTACCTTTATGTTCAAACTATTTGAAGGTACCTGACATGCAGAGGTCCCATAAGGAGACTTGTTAAGCTCTGTATTTAGTATCAATGTTTGAGTTATTTTTTATAAACGAGCAGAAGTTGCAAGAAAGCAGTTTGGAGCTAATGGCTAACTAATAAGACATGTATGCATTCGATGCAGTAATCTATGTTACAGATCATTTATCAGCCAATGTATTATTATGAATTTATGATGTCAGCTGGATAGATATTTGCTAGACTATTTTTTTGGCCAAATATTATAGCATGATAAGTTAGGAGATGGATAGTTTCCTTCGTAGCATCCTGAAAGGAGTTCACTGTGTATAAAATGACCTAATTGTCAAAGGCAAACTATCTAGTACTCTATTTATCGCTTGATCTATCTTCTTATGTGAAGTCCCATAACTGCCCCAGCTATGTATATTGTGTGATTATTTTGTAAGTTCTTTTGTTGCTGCTAACAGTGACGCCATAAATAAAATAATATTGTCATGTAAATTTTTGTGATGGTTGTTATTTTGTATCAGTATTACTTGTAAACTAGTAGTAGATAGCAATTATGGAATGAAGGTATTAGCATAACCGTAGTTATAGTTGCTTCTTTTGCATCGTTGTTATATTTAAAATACAAAATTAGACAACTACACACAAGCTATAAGCAATTACAGAAGGTGTTGTGATCCTAAACTTATGGCTGCTGAAATTGAAGATGAAAGAGCCAAAATAAAAGAGATTTTAAAAAAATAAAAATTGGCAGAAATATGAAACTACATTAAATCTAAAAATTTAAAAGATAATTAAATCTGAAGCTTTAAGTAAAACAAAACAACGCAACTGTTGATAATAGAAAATCAAATTTGTAACTGCTAAAAAGTAAATCTGAAATGGCACCTGTTGTAAGATCTGGATGGAAAAACAACCCAAAACATTTTTGAAAATAGAGGAACGTTACACAAGTTTGAAGAGAACTTTCCTAAGTCAGTGTAGGTACCAATGCGGGTGGAAATCCAAGATGGTATGAACTATTGCCTTGGTCAAACAGTCATCACACGAGTTCTTTTCCAAAAACGTAATATTCTCAGGCCATGGTCCCATGTGGCTGCTTAGCTTATTTTGTCTAGCAGCTGCCACTCAATTTTTTCAAATTTTTAAGGAGTCTTTTGTAGAGCTAGTGGTTCTATGAATATTTTATTTTTCTGCTTATTTTAAAGTAGTTATTTTAAATTGTAATTTTTTTACTATATAACTTTTTAAAACAATTTTTTCACAAATCATTTCTCTTTCATTTGTCTTAGATATATTATTTTTAAAAATGCAAAACTTGCAATTCCCATATCTCTATAGCAACAGCATTTCAAGATATATTCCTAATAGCATTGAAAATTTAATATTTTTGTTAAATGTGAATTTGATTTACAACAATGATAGAGGAGAAATACCAAGAGAAATAAAGAAATTGTGGTGGTCATTATTAGCTTATTTAATTAAAAAGAACCAAATCATTCATTACAATCCTCGTTGATAGGAGAATCTTGAAGCTAAGTTGGATTTTAGAAAATAAAGCCTAAAGTTCCAGCCTTATCAAATGGTGACAAAATTGATAACATTGAGGTTAAAACAACCTAAGAAAAACATCTCTCAAGTGTGCAAAGAAATGTGACTACTAGTTGCTGATTCTTATCTTCTGCTGGCTAGAGTTAAAAAGCTTCCTAGCTTTGGCAGTGATCTCCAAAATATGTGTAAGTACTGCTGTGAAGCCCAGTAACATGCCATTGCCCAATGTTGCTAGAAAATGATAGTTTGAATTATGTAATAACTATAATGTGCGGCCAGAAAATGAAGGTTTAAATTATGTAATGACTATAACGTGCATCTCTTTAAAGAGTGAGCTGAATACCAGAGTAGGAAACATGATCATCACCTACTGTTGTTTGCCTCAGCAAAACACATTAAATGGGGAAATGACCTAAAGTGGTTTGCAAAGGCCAAAATTTGGGTCCTCAAACAACTGAAGAAAGTAGTCAAGTAATGACAACACTTCCATTTCAATACATAAAATTAAAAAGAGATCCAAGTTGGTGTTTTTTTGCCTCCACCATTTATCATATTAAAACATGAAAGCCTGAAATCTTCAGGCTGCGCTGCTGGCCACAAACGGATTAAAATAGTCTATAGATATAAGATACGAAACTAATAAGGCACACACTTTTTACTCTGTGCGTCCAGAACAATAAATACAAAAAAGTATAGTTAACCTATATAAAGTTAGTATGGCGAAATTGATTAACAAATCACATTCCACATGTTGCATGAGAAGTCCTTGTAATTGTCAAAATGGTTGTGGTTAAACCAATTCAAGAGCATACTAAATTAGAAATGGATGCAAGCTCTATTGAAGAAGTTAACATGTAATTATTTGGAAATCAGAAGCGAAAAATAGATCTTAGAAAAAGACATAGTATTCACAAAAAGATGTCAATGAGACTGAAAAGGTATATGCAAAAACTAGCATCCTCTATACAAAACTCACACTTAAACAGAATTTGGAATTTTTAATAGCATTGACAAATATTGACAAAATTAAATATTCTAAACAATAAAATTAAAATTTGTTTTTACAACCTTGAATTGGCAAGATGCACAAAATTTTCATTATCATCAGTGAATTCTATTAAGGTCATTTAGGCTAACCTTCTAGTAGAATCACTTGGTATTGTTTCATTGCTTGGTATATTATTCTTGTACTCATCAATGTGACTAGTTTCACCATCTTCTTCAAATGTCATCATAATATTGTGCAAAATACAACACACAAAAATAGTTTTTGGCGACATTTGCAAATTTGGATGGTAAATTTATGAATTCAAAGTTTGTCAAATGCCCTTTAGCTTTCTAAAGGCTTGCTCAACAACAACACATGTTGATGATAATTTAAAGTTGAATGAACTTTGATTATCTTTTGCAGCTCCACTAAAAGGTGTGATTAACCATGAAGGTAATGGATATCCACCATCATCAACAATGTACACTCTCATATTTGATGAACTAATAGAAATTCAAATTCCATTTAACTTGTCTCCACCTTCACATAGCCTGGAGAAGGAATAACTTCTTAGGAGCCTAGCATCATTGATAGATCTAGGCCAACCTGAAAAAACATCCACGAAACCCATATTACTATCCGTGATGACTTGTAATGACATACTGTAGTTGTGATCACGATCATACAAATCAGATGAACATTCATTAGATGGAAGCTCAAGATCAACACGAATTACATTTATAGCCCCACAACAATTTGGAAACCCTTGTTTTTGGTGAAATCCATGCTTTACAAGTTCAAGCATTGAATGATCACTTGGCTATTCTATGTAATTTCGGAAACAAACATGCATAACATTAATGAACTTCTTCACAATTCTTACAACTATTGACTTTTCCACACCCAAAAAGTCCATTGATGTTTTTGATATTGATAAAAATGGATTTTTGAAAGGGCACAACCCTTTTACAAAGAAACAACCAAAAGGCAAACGAAACAAGTACCATGCGATATGGGACAAAAACAACACAAAACAACATCCCTGCTGTAAACACAAGACAAAACAAACCACAAAACAATTATAGACAGGTTGTCACAACATAGGAATAGCAAGGGATCAACAAACTACACAACACTAGACCCCGACCTAGTTTGACGCACACCCTTAGCCTAGGTATGAGAAACAAAAACCGAATTGGGAAGACCTGTTTTCCTCCTTTGGATGATGGTCCAAGACACACCATTATCTAGATCTTTAAACAAAGGAGAAAGAAGAGGGGAATCCTCAAAAGTCACCATAACCTTAGACCCTTCCCTCAAAGAGGAAGAAAGGAAATCTGAAGAATCAAGGAGTTGCATAGCCTTTGAAGATCAAGAAATCATAAGGGATCCACCATAAACAGTTGGGGGGAGAAGGAATAGTCAAAGACTCTGGAGCCACAACAAACTTGGTGGGAGCCACCTTCGAAGAAGCCACAGGGTCCGCATCATCCAACACTTGATGAACTAGACTCGAAGGCATGATATCTTACGAGTTGGAAGTCGCAGAGGTATCAATAGTCAAATGGCCAAGAAGAGCATTCTGCCACCATGATGTTGAACTCGCATTCTTATAGTGAGAGTGAGAACAATCTGAAGCTAGATGACCAATAGAAAAACATCTTCTACAGTGAAAGGGATTACCCTCATAGTCAAGTGGTTGTGTCCACGACCTATTCTCCACCATCAAATGACATCCGCAGGGAAAACCTTAGAGGTGTTGATGTCAACCAGAAGGTGGGCAAAAGTAGTGTGACCAAAGTCTATAGTGATAGAATCAATCATCTGAAATTGTCCAATAGCATTATCGATGGCCTCAAAGCACGAGACCTCCTAGAATTGTAGTGGAAGATTGGGTAACTTGATCCAAGCTGGCATAATGTTTTATGGTTCTGTGAGAGGGTTGAAGGATGGAAACCATGGCTTGAGTGAGAGGGAGTGTTCACCCCACATCCAAGACCAGCCCTCCAACACTGTATCCCTATCTTCATATGATTGGAACATCAATATAAAGAATCCCCTTACACAAGGGAATAGTTCTATTTTGTCCTTTGTAAGGGGCCTCAATGACTCCAAAACCCACTGATGCAAATCTAGAAGGGAAGGCCATAGTCAATCGAATCTTTTAATCAGACTACAACAAGCATAATGAGCCTCATTTTCAACCACATACTACCCACAGACCACCACTGGGCAAGTTTGAGAGCAGGACAAAGGTTTTCATGCATACGTCATCTTTCGATGCAGGTACACCACTAGAGATGCCTCCAATACTAGTTGACACAATTTTCGTGCTAGCATCAATACTTGTTGAAGTAGAAACAAGGGCCATGTGGGAGTCTAGTACAACACTGTTAGAGGCATCCCCAAAAGTTCACTGATGTTAATCATATACATTCTAGATGACAATCTCAAAATAGCAATAGCCACCTGTTTCTCAATTGGAAGTACTTTACTCTTGATAGATGTTGCTAATGATAGAGGTATATCACCTTGCTTAAGATATTCATATAATGATTCACATAAAAATTGAAATGATGCATATGGTAACCTAAAGATGCTATGAAACTGTTCGTCATCACATTTAACTTAAAAAATGCAATGGTTCCACCAATGCAAGGAATGTGGTTTGATATAATACTCACCATTAACCTTCCCTTCCAATTGAGAAGAAGACAAATCTGACTTAAGGAGTACACTTTGTTGTTGATAACATATTGAATGAAGATTCAAATATATTTCATCTTCTACCTCATCATCTAAATATTGAGAAGCTTGAGATGATTCTTTTTTATGTTTCTTTAATATGTTAGTTGAATATTTAACATCACACCAAACTTGCAATGTTATTTGGTGTATTGCTAAAAGACATTTTAACAATACTTTGAATCTTTTTCTACCATTCGAATCCACCACCTATGCTACATAATTTAAACTAAATAATAATATTTTTTGTACTATAAATATAAAAAACAAGGTCTATGCTCTAAACATACATTATAAATAGTATAATCACAAATACAATGTTGTAGTTCAAGATAACAATATGAATCAATACATATTAATTCCAAAAGAGATGCTAATCACAATACACACTCAACATGGAAGATAAAATATTACTATAATAAAAGATGCACTTTATTCATTAGTAGCTTTATACATTTTATTTGTGTTATATTATAGTTGGATGCTAGTAACAAATACAAAATCAATCAACTTTTGAATATAATTGGTTGATTTTTAACATTGCTTGACCAATATTGTTTAGTGCTAAAACCATGCTCATTCGGACATTATTTTTTTTCTCTTCAAGTTTGAGTAACTTTTCTTCATTCAAATCATCTTTCTTCATGTGTTGTTCATGGCATTTCATGCATCCCTTAACCATTTGTAGATTAGAAATCACCAACCTATTGTTGTCAACAATAACATCCTTGATGCCTATTACTTTGAACATTGATTTTCTTTTTTTCCTATACATTGTTTGTACCTTTCATTACCATTGTTAGATTGGTCATAACTTTCCATATTTGATGCTTCAAATTCATGTAATATCTCCATTTGGAGAATTGTTCTCATCAAATGCATAAATTGTGTTAGAAGAGTCAATAAATGATATTTCCCAGATTGATGCCTTGATCTTTACCAAATGTGGCCTCTAGTGCATCATAAAGTTCAACAATGAACTTTGCAGGAAGTTTCATTTCAATACTCTTCCGACTTGTCATATTCCAATAACTGTCATTCTCAGATGGAATATTATGTTCACAATCTCTAATTCTTTTGTAGTCAGGTTGAAGATGTGACCAACAATCTTGACATTGATTGGTTGTGAGAGGAACACCATAAGTAAAGCGATATTCTTGAATATTTTTCACTTTGTAGTGGGATTTAATACTTTTCTCATTGCACCACCACTTGATTGTGTTTCTCTCTCAATTTCATTTAGCTTCAATGAAGACTAATATGTTTGCAATGCTCTAATGAACTCTACTTTCTGGTTGAGGAGGTACATGAGACTAATTTTTTATGACTTATACTTCTTTAGTTAGAATTTCCTTTTCAATTATCAGTTCTTCATTGTTCACTTGCATACTTAGAACAAACTCTAGGTAATAGTCATCATTAGAGGAGAACAAATTTCCACCTATGCCATCTTGTGAAAGCATTGAAGTGAAATTTAAGAAAGCATGTTGAAGAATTGAGTGGTATATAGTTTCATCCATGAAAAAAAATATAATGTCAAGTTACCTACATTAAAACAATTAAATTGACAATATTAAGCATGCAATAGATTTCAATACTATTGACTACACCATTTAAATTTTTTATATGCTAACCCTTTAAGAAACAAGATTGTTTGTTAGAAAATACAAAATGAGATCATAGGTGAATGGATTTAGGGGAAAAATAACATTGCAACACTATGAGACGGGTAGAGAAAATAAGGAAATGGATTATTTAGCTAACGTGACTTCAACACATTATTTTCTAGGCTAATGTGAGTGCAATACATATTTATGAATGGCACCAGAGGAAGCACTCATAAAGGGTAGGACATTCCACATAATGAGGAAATATTAAGGTGATGAAAACTACAAAAATGAATGTGTAAGACACATCCAATATGGAAGGATAAAGACACATTCAACAAAGTGTTGGGAAAAAGGAATCCCAACTAAAGTGGCCAAAGATGAAAACACACAAACCAAGGAGAACAAGGATGCAAGAATATTTTCTTTTTCATTCATACACAAAAAATTACAATCAAAATGTTTACATAAAAAAATAAGAGCTATGGCTATGTATTTACTTCATACAATAAACTACCTAGATTTTGGAGCAATGAAGCTTTCTGTGCGTTGCTCTATGTTGCTGCTACAAATTTCCAGAGCACTACTCTCTATGCAATATCCTTTGCTGCTGTAGGTTCTACTTCTTCCTATCTGTTGACTTCTTCTTCTTCTCCTTTGTTTTGTTCTGCTCTGTCTCACACAAAAACATTCTTTTCTTCCTTTTTGTCTTTCTTGCCTTTTCAAAAAAACTGTCGCTCATTTTCAAATTCAACCACCAAAAATTAATTTGCTGTTAGAAACATTAACTAGGATAACATATGTCTGACACAACAAATGGGGGGAATGATCCAAAACAGACCATCTCTTCTAACGTAGCACTGAATGTGGTTGGTGATCGCTCAAGATTACATATTCCAACACAAAGGACGTTAGGCAAATTTATCAGAGTATTGACATGCACTCCTACACTTAGACATGCCTCTACATTGGTTATTCTTCTATTTTCTTTTTTAAACTTTAGTTTTAGTTCTAAATATGGCTGACTGGCTCTAGTTCAAAGGTGATGACTTTCTCCATGCAAAGTCATTCCTTTTCAAAAAATTAAAAAAAGGCTTTTATAAATTTAGACTGAAGTTGTAACTTCATAAACAAAAAAAAGTTTATAAATAGCTGAAAGGGTAGCATTCAAGGTTTAAATTTGACGGTTGATCCTATGTGTCAAGCAAATTTTTTGTGATCGTCATCTATTTGAAGTCGCCTTTAAAATATTAAAGTCAGTATATATATATTGATAGTTTACCTGAAATTTTGCCTTTCAAGTGATACAACCTTCCTAAAATTTTAACTGTATTTTATGGTTAAAATGACTAAATACGACCATACGACCATCAAATTTAGGCCCTGGTAGCCAAATTTTTATTTAAAGAAGTCCTTTTACTTACTTTTTTACAACATAAAGTGTAGAAATTTCAGTTTTATCAGCAGGTACAACAAAAAGAAAAAGACAAAAAATAATATTACAAAATTGATCTTTTTAGAATTCAAGGCCCATAAATGAGAAATAAATTATTTTTGCAAGTATTTCAAGGGTGAACAACAACTGTAAAAGTAAATTTTCAAGTGAAAATCTTGTAAACAACAACAATAAATTCTGTTTGGCTTCTTAATTTCTCAAATTTTCCTTCAAATTTATGAAAATAACAAGTGTAGAGTGTAAATTTTGGCTAAATTAGCAACCTAAGATAAGGAGCGTTCTAAAAAATTTTTAGACAAAATGCAATACTAACACTCTCATTGGAGGTGCCATATATCTTGTTCATGAGTATTCCAAGGTGTAGGAAACATATTTACACCAAGTTGCACCAGAAGGGTTTGATCTTGAGGGAAAGGTCAAAGAAGGGAATAATGTAGCCAAGAAGTTGTATTCTTGCCTTTCCCAATTGGGTTCTTTTCCAATCATAGTGCAAAGCCTTGAGTTTATCTTGGTTTGTATGAAGCACTATGATCTTGAAAGTAGAGAGATACAATCAATTGATGGGCTAACACTATGTGGCCTCAAGTCCGATGACATTGAGCTCACATTCTCAATTCTACCATATGAAGTATCACTTGAGGTAGACCTCGAAGAATGTGAGAAGGTGTGGTAAAAGCATTTGGTAGAGTGTTATAAGAAAATGGCCAAGTGGTGGCCGAAGGAGAAAAGGACCACATTGCTGAAGAATGTAGGGTGAGGAGAATTGAAAGATGAATTCATAATTATGATCACCTTGCTCAACTAGGTCGTGGGACAGGCAGAAGATTGAAGTTTCAACCCATGGATGTTTTATTTGATCAACACCATATGCAATGATAGTGAGCATTTCGACTGAGCCACCTTGGTGAGTGATTGCTTGCATAAGCAATTGATTTAGAGTTTGAGCAAACTTGTGAGTTCAGAATGTCATCATACTTGGTGCATATGATGGCTCATCATGGCAATTTTAGAGGGTTGTGTTGGCACCCACCCTAAATTTGTATAAATCCTAAGTGTTGTGTCTCATTATTGTTTTGGAAGTATTATACCCATCAGTGATAGCTGATCTAAGAGATTTCAAATGGGTATGCCTTGGTCAAAATTTTATGTTGAAATGGTCCTTCACCTTCCCCATGCCTTGGTCATGTGCTAAAATTCCCTAAAAGTCTAAAAATTTCTAAGTTAGGGAGTTGCCTTGTCATTTTATGATTTTTTTATGCTTTGCAGGGTTTTCCCCTATTATGAGATGTGGAGTTTGAACCAGATACTACATGTTTGGTTCCCCTTCATTTTCTTGCATCAACTTCCATCCCTATAAACTCTTTTTCCTTTCATTTTCATCCACTTCCTTTCACTTGCTCCTTTTGCATAATCTTTTCATGATTTTGGACATGCTCTACCTCCCACATTCTTTTCCTTCATCCTTCCCTATGCTAAATCTTTGCAAAACTCATTATTCCATTCACATTTCCATATTCATAGAAATCTAACACCCAATCAAATCTCTTCTACCTTTCATCTAATCCAGTTCCCCTTCTAAATCATGCATCTAGTTCTACATCACATCTTTGCTTTCCTTCTATCACCCCTTATGTAGAGTTTCCCTTCACACCCAGATCCTAGCTATTCCTCTGCCTCATTTGCCATATCCAATTCTATACTATTCTCCCACATCCACTTCATTTCTCTCATATTCCTGACCAATCCTTTGCTACCATGTGGCACATTCTAGTTCCACCTCTGGTCCTATGTGGATTCCCTACAAATCTTATGAACTTCACATTTACAAACTTCTAATGGACTTCTGGATGTTGCTTTCCCCCACCTCACATCCGATACCCTCATCCAGTTTCACCTTGATTTTCCACCTTCATCTCTTAGCTAAATCTCCATGTTTCTTCCTTGTGAAGATCTGATAGGTTATTAGATCTCGTTTATATGTTTCCACATGTTTTCCTGCATTTCTTCCAAAGATGAATCACACATCCCCTCCATTTTGCAGAAACCTAATTACATCTACAATATCTGTTCCTTTCCCATTTCCTCCACCCAATTGTCATTGTTGCAAGTATGAGGATAACCAGTGTTGTCATTGATGTCAACATACTCATATTGCATTGACAAGAAGGATTGGATGAGCTGTGTGCTGAGGATATTGAGAAAATTAGTCTCAATCAGGAACAGTGAAGAATAGTGATGAGAAGAAGGCAAAAGTACTCAACAGGTTGAGGATCAGAGGATGCGGATTAAAGGGTTTGTAGATATCAGTCTTGAGATGTTCCAATTAAGATTTTAGAGGTCCGCATGAAGATATGAAGAAGTTGTGATCGATCAAGTAGAACCGGTTCCAAGAGATGCTCCGGAGTGACAGAGTGTTACAAAAAGGTCCGGTGAGATCCGGAAGTGCATTGTCCTTTTTTGCGGATTGGAAGGAGTGTTTGGGATGTCCTTGTGATGTGTCATCTCAATTTGTACATATTTTGGAGGTCCGGAAGCACCTTTTTCAGTATGACAGTGGCGATAGACTGTGTTCTTGAAGTTCTGGATGAAGAAGAAAAGAATTCTAGTAAGTGGAGGAAGTGCAGATGTACCTGGCTATTCAGGAAAGCCTGTGAAGGTTCTTGGATCTTGTTGAGGTTGTGTTGTTGGTCCGCATTAGTGTTAAAGCCCGGAATTGGAGATATACTTCCGGATGAAGATGTTCTTGTTTAGGCTGGCCGACCGAATGAGTTATTCATCTTGCGAATATTCTTGTGGATGATTGCTAACTTAGATGATTGTTCCTAAGTCGATGCCTTGTATAAATAAAGGTTTGTGAATTCATTTTGAAGTGTGTGATGGAGTGGATGAGTGTGGTATAGCGAAAGAGCGAAAGGTAGAGCTGGTGTGTTTCAGGCTTAAATGGAACTGATCCAGACATGGTAAAGATGTCAATCTCCAGTTCAAGTTTGTAATACTTGTTATCTTGTAGATAGTGTGTCTCTTGTAGGTAGTGTGCCTCCTTGTGAGCAGTGAGCCCTAATTGGCATGTGCCAC
The DNA here is from genome assembly GCA_027924645.1 of Cunninghamia lanceolata. NCBI lineage: Eukaryota > Viridiplantae > Streptophyta > Pinopsida > Cupressales > Cupressaceae > Cunninghamia > Cunninghamia lanceolata. Next base: position 144,605 of record BSBN01001745.1, read on the forward strand.
CCATTTTTCTTATTCTTCTAATAGAGAATAATCCTTGGGTTAATCACCCTGTGGTTTTTCCCTTAATTGGGTTTTCCACGTCAAAATCTTGGTGTCTAATGTGTTGATGTTTATTTGCTCTGGTGTTTATGCTTTACGCTTTCATGAATGGTTAATTGAATGCTATTAACTAATAAAGAAGAATCAAGTGTTTGAAGTAGAAGCAAGTTTTTGTACAACTGATTCACCCCCCTCTCAGTTGTGTGCCCTAGATCTAACAATTGGTATCAGAGCTAAGTTCCTCTAAAAGGAGCTTAACTGCTTGAGGAGATCCAGGATGTTGTCATACAAGAAGGATAGTCCGAAGTTTGATGGAACCAACTTCTCGCTTTGGAAAGGTCGCATGAAATGTCACTTGGAGTGTATGGGAAAGGCGTACTTATCCATGGTCACAAAAGCATATGTACCTCCACAGGGTGGTCCGACAACTCTAAATGAAATCACAGATGCTGAAAACAATCTGCGGACAAAAGAAGCTCTTCTAAGTGCATTAACTGACTCAGAGCTCTCAAATGTTATTGACCTACCAACTGCCTATGAGATCTGGATTAAACTGGAACTTCTGCATGAAGGAGATGAGTTTGTTAAGAGTGCAAGGTTGCAAAGTCTCAAAGGGAAATTTGAAAGATTGAAGATGAGAGATGATGAAAATATCACTACCTTTATGCCAAGAGTAAATGAGCTGGTGTGTGGAATTAGGAATGCTGGTGGAGTTCTAGATGAAAATAAGATTGTTTACAAAATTCTCAGATCCCTTCCTGTTGCCTACAAAATCAAGGTTGCTGCCATTGATGAATTCAGAGCCCATACAACTGTCACAAGAGAGCAATTGGCTGGCAAACTAGCTGCATTTGAAATGACCGAGTTTGGAGATGATCACCCCAAGACTGAATCTGCATTCAAAGCCAGTGCCTATGTGAAAGGCAAACAAAGATTAGATCTAGGAGAAAACTCTTCAAGGAAGCTGTCATGGTATGATCAAGCAAGGAAAGACATGGAAGAGGAAGAAGCAGAAACAACTCAACTTGAAGCCCTCATTGCAAAGAGACTGCCAAGAGGATCCGGGAAGTATGAAGGAAAATTACCCTTTAAGTGCTTCAACTACAATAAGATTCGTCATTTTTCTTCAAGATGTCCGGAAAGATCTGGAAGGTCAAATTCTAACAGACAAAGGTTCTAAAAGAACTGTTATTATGTTCATGAAGAAGATGATAATGAAGGAGTAACAGATGATGAATCAGAAATAGGAAACAAATCCAGAAATGAATGGGTGTTCATTGCCATCAAGGAAGAAGATCCAATATCCTCTGAATCTGTCAATCATAAGGTTGTAGAAAGACCTTTGGCTGCCCAAGTTGAAGAAAAGAATGATTGGGTTATTGACAGTGGATGCTCTCACCATATGATAGGTGACAAAAACAAGTTCCTAGACTTGGAAAGGTATGAAGGAGGAATGGTAAAGTTTGGTGATAATTCTGTTGGTAGAATCAGAGGTAGGGGAACTATTTCTTTTGATGGGAAGAGCAAAACCGGTAATGTACTGTATGTTGAAGGATTGAAGCACAATCTTCTCAGTGTTGGTCAGTTGGTAGACAAAGGTTATGATCTCCGGTTCAAAAATGGAAGATGTAGGATCTTTGAAAGCTCCGGAACTGAGATTGCATCCGGTACTCAAACAAAAGGTAATATCTTCCATCTAGTTGGTTCTAATAAAAGTTGTTTGTTTGTTCAAGTTGATCAGAGTTGGTTATGGCATAGAAGGATGTGTCATGTAAATTTTGATAACATCATCAAGATAAGCAATACTCAGGCTGTAAGAGATCTTCCAAAATTGGTGAAACCTACAAACAGTTTGTGCAAAGAATGTTAGCTAGGTAAACAGAGCAGAGTCTCTTTCAAAAGCAAGGATCAGTCCTCTACTAGATTATTGGAATTAGTTCATACTGATCTATGTGGTCCGACAAAAATCAAGAGTATGCAAGGTGATAGATATTTCATGTTACTGATTGATGACCATTCCCGGATGATGTGGGTTACCTTTCTAAAAGAGAAATCAGAAGCCTTTGAGAAGTGGATGATAGGAAGAGTACAAGTGGAGGAGCATTCTTTTTGGGAAAAAGGTTGGTTTCTTGGCTAAGAAAGAAACAAGAGGCAATTTCCTTGTCTACAACTAAAGCAGAATACATTGTAGCAGCAGGTAGTTGCACTAAAATCTTATGGATGAAGCAGATGCTAAGAGACATTAAAGTAGAATATGAGGAGCCTATCACAAATTTATGTGATAATTCAAGTGCAATAAATATTTCTAAGAATCCAGTATTGCATTCTAAGACCAAGCACATATCTAGCAAGTTTCACTTTCTGAGAGAACAAGTGAACAAGGATGAAGTCAGATTGGAGTATGTACCCTCCAAGGATCAGATTGTAGATATTTTTACTAAACCTCTTCCCAAGGACTCTTTTGAGTATCTCAGGGAGAAGTTAGGGGTCATGGCCCCTCCGGTGATGAACTAGGATGCACTGATGTGCATCAGTCCGGTGAATATCACAGTCATATCTTGTGATCCGGATTGATGATGGGGAGCTGCTACTAAGGGGGAGCAGCTCGTATGATTCTGATGTGTTAGAATTGCAAGTATGAGCCCTTTGCCATTGATGTCAAAGGGGGAGAGAAGACATGTGAAAAACAAGTGGTTAATGATCAAAGGGGGAGTAGTAAAGGAAGAGAAGACATGTGAAGAGTTGTTGCTGATAGGGGGAGCTATGACAAAAATGAGAAGTTCTTGTCTTGATGGTTTTTCACATCATATGTTGCCATCAATGACAAAGGGGGAGATTGTTGCAAGTATGAGGATAACCAGTGTTGTCATTGATGTCAACATACTCATATTGCATTGACAAGAAGGATTGGATGAGCTGTGTGCTGAGGATATTGAGAAAATTAGTCTCAATCAGGAACAATGAAGAACAATGATGAGAAGAAGGCAAAAATACTCAACAAGTTGAGGATCAGAGGATGCGGATTAAAGGGTTTGTAGATATCAGTCTTGAGATGTTCCAGTTAATATTTCAGAGGTCCGCATGAAGATATGAAGAAGTTGTGATCCATCAAGCAGAACCAGTTCTGAGAGATGCTCCGGAGTGACAGAGTGTTACAAAAAGGTCCGGTGAGATCCAAAAGTGCATTATCCTATTCTGCGGATTGGAAGGAGTGTTTGGGATGTCCTTGTGATGTGTTATCTCAATTTGTACATATTTTGGAGGTCCGGAAGCACCTTTTTTAGTATGATAGTGGCGATAGACCGTGTTCTTGAAGTTCCAGATGAAGAAGAAAAGAATTCTAGTAAGTGGAGGAAGTGCGGATGTACCTGGCTATTCAGGCAAGCCTGTGAAGGTTCTTGGATCTTGTTGAGGTTGTGTTGTCGGTCCGCATTAGTGTTAAAGCCCAGAATTGGAGATATACTTCCAGATGAAGATGTTCTTGTTTAGGCTGGCCGACCGAATGAGTTATTCATCTTGCGAATGTTCTTGTGGATGATTGCCAACTTAGATGATTGTTCCTAAGTCAATGCCTTGTATAAATAAAGGTTTGTGAATTCATTTCGAAGTGTGTGATGGAGCGGATGAGTCTGGTATAGTGAAAGAGTGAAAGGCAGAGTTGGTGTGTTTTAGGCTTAAATAGAACTGATCCAGACATGGTAAAGATGTCAATCTCCAGTTCAAGTTTGTAATACTTGTTATCTTGTAGACAGTGTGTCTCTTGTAGGCAGTGTGCCTCCTTATGAGCAGTGTGCTCAGGCAGTGAGTCCTAATTGGCATGTGCCATCCATTTTTCTTATTCTTCTAACAAAGAATAATCCTTAGGTTAATCACCCCGTGGTTTTTCCCTTAACAGAGTTTTCGACATCAAAATCTTGGTGTCTAATGTGTTGATATTTATCTGCTCCAGTGTTTATGCTTTACGCTTTCATGAATGGTTAATTGAATGCTATTAACTAATAAAGAAGAATCAAGTGTTTGAAGTAGAAGCAAGTTTTTGTACAACTGATTCACCCCCCCTCTCAGTTGTGTGCCCTAGATCTAACAATTGTCATATCCATTTCCACATGGATTCCTTACAAAAGTCGACATCTTGTAACCACTCATATTTTTATAATTTCTCTAGGAAGCCCTACCTACCTCAACCACTCCCTTGCATCTCTTAGGACTGCTATTAATGATCTTTTTGAGGTGCGATAAGAAGTTGAATGAACTTCATAGGCTTGAGGACTCTTGTGGACCTTGTAATGATGGATTTTTTACATGAAGGTATGGGCATGTTGTTCTCAAAATCAGCTATGCTCATTTTTGTAGACAACCCCTACGCAACTTGTCTGTTTCGTAGTCTACACTCTAAGTTCACAAATCAAGACGAGATTCTCTTGGACTCGTGCAAAGTCATATGACATTCTAAGCTATTTTGTGACATTCCCTCAAATCGATTCCTCAAAGTTTGTGCAAATTGATTAGGTTGCAAACTAATCAAAATATCAATTTTGATCATTTTGGGGTGTTGGTAAATTTTTGAATCTTTACATGCAAAGTTGGCAAAATTCACCGCTCTTGCATACCCTTTCATTTGCTTGTGTTGTGTTGGCAATTTTCGCTGCTTTTACATAGTTTTTTGTTTACACATGCCCAAGCATCACTTTTTGCCATCGTTACATGTTCTTTACTAAAAAGCAAATGCAAAGTTAGTGATTTTTACCGTCGTTGCATTTCAGTTAAAATGTCAAGTCGGTGATTTTTACCGCCCGAGTAGGATCTTCAAGATCTCAAACTTCAGTGGCATTTATGGCCACTCGTGTTGAGCATTAAGAGCTTGTTTCTTAACCTTTTTAATTGGTAAACTCATTTTATTTCGTCATTTCTTTTTCATCAAGCCTCCTAGTCAATTCTTGAACCCTCCCTCAAACTACTTGATTGCATTGATCTTGGATTCAAACGGATTTCAAGTTGTCATTGTCGCACTTAGGGTTTCACTCTTTTTAACAGGTAAGTCTTTCAAACCATTATTTTTCATTATTGTTTCCTTTCTAGGGTTTTTTGTTTCTTGTTCGAATGTTGTTTCAAAATAAATCGTCACTTTTACATCTTCCTTCTTTTTGAGTCATTTGTAAAACCCTAGTTTTTGCTCAAATCTCCTCTGGCTGATGTTTTATTGTAAGGGTTTGCCAATATTCGTCTCATGAAGAGTTAATCTCTGTGTGTCCAGTGACAAGTTTTACCCCTTAAAACATGTTTATTGAAAACCTTGAAACATCGACATGCAATGTCAGCGATAATTGCCGCTCCAACTTGTTTTTGTTTTGTTCAGGTTTTATGTAATGTTGGCTATATTTTCTGATTGAAGTATTTCCATAAATTTGTGAACAAATGCTAATTCGGCAGAAATTGCCGCTTAAGCATTTGAAGTTGTATCCAAATGCAAGTGTATAGGCAGTGAAATTCGCTGCCCTTACACGAAGAAAACCTTGAAACACCTACATGCTATGTTAGCCAAATTAACCGCCTGATACACTTGCAAATTTCTCCTAACATGTAAAAGCGGTAATTTTTGCCACTGATGCACATGAATTTTTAGTTTACCTACAAGGTCGGTAAAAATGGCCACCCTGGTACATGCAAGGGCGACAAATTTTTCCGCCCATGCATTCACCCTCTCAAATTTTTCTAACTCTGGGATATTTTCAATTTTGCTTCCCTAAGCCCACTTTCCTCCATTTTTTGGCCTGCTCGCACTCTACCCCTTTCAAGCGTATGTCCATAGTCGTGATCGTCAACATGCAATTTTCCCAGATTACTAGTATTTCCCCTAATTGCATGATCATGGCTTTTTGTTGTAGTTTCTTCTACAGATTTTCTCTCTTCATCGACATCCTTCTGGTGATAGCTTTTTTAGATGACTGAGTTGTCTCCGAAGAAGTCAAAATTGATGAAGTATAAGTATCAAGGTGTTTTTCCAATCACCTCAGTTACTTCTAATGTCGATGACATTCAGGATACAGAGATTGGCCATGTAGACATGGCTGAATTTGTGGAAAGAACTAAGTCCAATAATCCCAGTTTTGCAATGAAGATAATTATTGACAGTAACATTCATTTGGTGTCATCTTTCCCGGTGGTAGCCCATAACACAGAGTTTGTTCTTCAGTGTGTTTAGTTTTACAATAGACATACTAGGGCTCTGATGGATGCAAATGGCAATGTGATAATTATATTAGATCCTAAATTCATTGATAAAGTTTTCATGTGCCCTGCTGTTACAGAAGTGATAAAACTAGATTTTGTTGAAGCACAAAAAGAGTATGACAAAAATCCTGAGAAGGCTAAGAAGATAATCAATACTAAATGGCTCAAGACTCCAAGGTCAAACTTGTCTTGGTGGCCGAGGAGTTTTCCTAGAAGTGACTTTATAGAAGAACTTGGTGATCTTATAACTTTTCTCAGCAAGATAATGGGATTGGCCTCTTCGTCACTATTTCTTGAGTGGATGTACCCTTTCATCAAGGTAATACTCCAAGGTAAACAAGCCATCTTCTGGGCTGAGCAAATCAGCAATGCTCTGCATGAGCAATTGACAAAGGTATCCACTACCTTCAAGTTCTACATGACTTCTTATTTGGTGTATATAGCAGCCTCCATGAGAATCTTTCGAGGTTTGACATCAGAAGGAGATAGAAGAGTAATTCCCGTGTATCAGTACTATTCTCAATTGACATTGAAGGGTTCTATTCGCCACTTCAGGAGGGTAACTGATGCTTTCTTTGCAGTGTTCTTGTGTCTTTTTGACCCTCATCTAGAACAAAGAAGAGTTTTAGATGAAGCTTGGACAGTGGTGAATGATTTTGGATGCATGTTCTTACAATTTCCTTCTTTCTCATATCTAAGGGTTTGCTTTTTCCAAGGTCATCCTTATATGCTGCCAAGATTTCCCTCAGACAAACTTGTTTTAATAGAATTATGTAGACAAATGATTGTCGTACATAATAAACAAATAGAGCTCAAGAAACCAGGTTTTAGGTTTCTAGTTGAAATTGACAGGTTTTCGGTATCAACTGCTACAAAGGCTAGAGCCATGGAAACTGAAATGCAGCTGGTAACCATGAAACAATTCAAAAGAAGACCAAGGTTTGATTACAGAGGTGTGAAAGATAAGATCAAGAGGAAAACCCAGTTCCATGAACCTATGGTCGAGGACGTTTGGATAGATTTGAGAACAGAAGAAGATATCAGAAAGTTGGATTATAGCCGTTTATCTCTGGAGCAGATTGAATATCTGGGATTGGCTGATATTCCTAAAGACCTAGTGAATGATGGAGAGTTGATTGATGACAGATATAACACTGAATAGGTTGCTGGCTTTCCTCTCCCACCTATCCAATGGTCTCAAAAAGAATTGACCTCTTTGAGGAAAAGATTTGAGCCTATATTCGCAAAGACCAATAAGTGGCTAGAGTATAAGGGAATTCTTTGAAAGAATTCCTTACAGGATCAGAGATTGAAATTCAAGAGAAAATAGGTAAAAAGGTGGAGAATAGGACGAAGAACAAGAGTGATGTTCCCTCTTCTTCCAAGCCACATAAGCCTAGGATCAAATTTGTGACGAAGAAGTCAAAAGTTGTGGAGAAAGAGTCTGAGACAAAAGATATGGGAATTGAGAAACAAAACATTGAAGAACCAGCCACTGAGGAAATGGAGGTTGAAGATAGACCTATAGATCAACAAGGAGAGGAAGTTTTGTCTCCACAGGAGAATGCACAACAAGAAATGAGAGTCTCATCTCCTTTGTCTGACACACCTGTTTCAGTTCCTCTGTCTATTTCACCCATTGATGTCCCCTCTTCCGAATCCCCATCACCTTCCAAAACAATTTTTGACAATCCTCAAAATACTTTTGAAGATGTTCTTCATTCCTCAGAGTCTATTCCTAGTCTGTCCTCTTCATCTTTTGATATTGGGGATACTTCTATTTTTGATCACTTTGTAATGAATACTGAACAGGTATCTAATGTAAATGTAATAGGTGTAGTTTTTACTAATACTCCACCTATTGTTTCCACTTCCAGTACAAGTGCAATTCCGATAACACCAACAGTGGGAACAGATCCTAATGTGAGTACTTCTATGCTTCCACCATGGTTTTCAGCTTATACACCAAAAAGGAAGAAACAAGCCATCTCTCCAGATGACTTTGATTTTAGTAAGCTGGTGCTTGCGAAAGCCAAGACCCTGAAGAAGCTAAAGATTCTTTCAAGAATACTCAAAGACAAGGGACATAAATTTTTGGAGATTGCAAAACCTTCGCAGGATGCAACCATGGAAAATTTTAGTATGAATGATTACTCTATCTCTAGAGTTGACTTAGGCAAAATAACTCATGAAAGTGCAAAGACTAACATGCAGTCAACAATGGACATTTTGATTCAAAAATTTGACAAAGAGAAAGAAATGAAGGATCATTACAAAGCAATGGTTGAACAGTTGACTGCACTGGTGAGGAAAATCACTTTGAATTTAGAATCAGTAACTCCCGAGGCCATTTCTGTGGAAGACCCTATTATCCAAAAAGTAGAAAATACTCATCTTAAGGGAAGAGTACTTGGAAAGGATGCGCACACAAGGAATCTCTCTACTCATAGAGGTATTTGAGAAGATAGACAAGATGGAGAAAATAAGAGAAGAACTTGATGACCTGATTGATGTTATTTTTCAAGATATCGAGTGCCTAGAATAGAATCATGATAAGTGGGTGGAAATGAGAAAGCTAAAAATAAGCACTCTGATATTAATTGGTGTCATTCCTAATAGGGACTCATATACTGAAACCAAAGAGGCATTGACATATCAGAGCCATGTGTTGAAAGATTTGATAAATGACCTGGAAACTGCAAGGAAACTAAGTGATCAGAGTGATGTTAGTCTTTTGCATAAATTGGAGGAGCTACTGTGCAATCTTGTGTCACAGGATAACCGATTTTTTTCTGTAGAAGAATGATTCAGAAATTTGAAGATATGTTCCAGAAGGAGTTTGAGGAAAAAACATTTTCAATAGCCTCCGTGGACAATATTCTTGACAATCAGTTAACTTTGGATAATCTAAAGACCAAGTTAACTAGTCATGCAAAATCAATCACCATGGTCAGAGATGCCATAGTTAGAGCCAGGATGATTTTCAAGAACACTGTTAGTCCAGACAGTCTTGGGATGCAAGCAGCCTTCACCATGTATGATTTCCATATGAAGAAAGAAGGCAATACAAGTTGAAGTAGTTTTTCCACTACTTAGTTTATTTTCTACTTTTTAGATGTACTTTTGAAACAATTTTGGACATATTTACATGTACTTTTCTCATATGTAATTACATGTAAAAACATAGGAAGTCCCAAATCAAAAAGGACTCCTTTGTTGAATAAGTCATAGTTAGTTTTTCTTTTCCTATTTTTTCTCTTGGTTCCTCTTATAAATAAGAAGGACCCCCATTGTAATTATCTATCTTTTAGTTATTGAAGCAAAACTCTGCCAAATTGAAGAGCATTTTAAGACTTTGTGTTCAAATTGTAAATCATAATTTATCAAGTGAATAGAAAAGCAAGTGATTGTTCAATCTTTGTGTTGAAATAACTTGTGGTTTATTGGAAATTGTTCTTGTGACCTTTTCCTAATACTATCTTATCTACTTGATCAAATTGTAGTGTGAGTGTGAATAATCTGGGAGATGTTCTAAAGCTGATTTTGGAGACTTTGTGCTACAATAATTATCTTTAGTTTGTGATTTTATGTTTTGAAGTAAAAGATATTGGAAAGGCTTTGAACTACTATTATCTTTTGTGATTATATATTTTGTCGTAGTATTTGGTGAAGACTTTGGGCTGCACCTTATTCTACTTGGTTCCAAGTTATAAATCAATAAAAGAAGCAACAATAGACTTTGTGCTCTCGTGGGTTTCTTGGTTATTCAATTTGTATCGAGAAAGTGCTCTTTCATTTTGTAAACATCATTTCTAAAGAAAGAGAAATGGATGATATGATCTTACCCCTAAGTTAGTATTTAGTTTAAATAAGTTTGTGATAGTTGATAGGGAACCTCCCCTTGCTGAGAGGAGAGATTTATCTCATTACACTGTGGTCAATATAACCATTTTGCCTTCAGTTAGTTGAAGATAAAATATTCACCCAATAGGGCAAACACTCCAAATGAGCATATTTTTAGGTATGATCCATTTGAGTATGACACAAGCATGCATGGGAAACCATTTCATGTGCAGATGAACAATATTTTTCTTCTAAAGCTGCTCAATGAAGTTGAACGAGCTATATATGGAATTTTCTCATTCATTGTTAGAGGATGGGAAATATTTGGTTATAGAGTAGAGCTTAAGTAAAGAAGAAAAACATGTGTGAAACCTAGGGTTTCTTCCAGTAACAAGTTCTTGAGCATTTTCTTTGTAATTTCTTCTGGGCTTTTTATCGAAGGATATGAGAGTACATTACAATCTTCAAAGAACAAATTTAATGTGCAAATTCAACATCTTTTCAATTGTCTCCATGAACATTCTATACACTTTTGGTATTTTGGAAATTTACCCTAGTCATATTTGTTGATTTGAGTGTTGTTCTTGATTAGTTGATTACTGGATATTATAAAATGCCTTGCAATGCTTTTGTAAGGTACCTTTTCATGAGAATACATGAAACCTATGGGTTGTTTATGGATTATTAAAGAATACTTGAGTTGATGTTTTGCAATTTCTTCTATTTGCATGTTTGTATGTGTAGTGCCTAGCTCATGCATAAAATCTTTTAGATACAATAATTGTTGATATTTTGATTAGGTATCATAGTTTGATTACATTGGTATCTCCTTTGTTTGAGAATGTAGACTCTGTTTCCCTCACTAGATAAAGACATCGATGTGCTATCTATCTAAACCCCCTTTTCCCTCCAACACACCAAAACATAACAAAGTATTAGTCTATTATCTCATTTGTGTTGTATGTTTTACTCACATCCATGTCTAGATTTATGCATCTGCATTAGGGCCTATCACAACATCATTCTATACTCTCTACATGGTTGTGTATATGCTTTATCATGAAGGTGTAAAATCCTTGTGTTTCTTAAAACCAACATACATGCACTTAGTGACAGTAAAATTGGAGTTTCCTATGCATTGGGTATGGTTTGTTACAAGGCCTATTTTTTTGTTGTTATTGGTTTTCTCTCATACACCTCATAGAATACCCCCTTGGTCTAGTAGATCCTAAAGAAAAAGAAGGTCTTATCCACCTTATCAATGTTGTCCATTATTACCTCATTCCAATTACAAGTTTGAAGTCTTTGTCTTGAGTTTGACACACTTGGCACTCAAGAACTGCCTTGCTTTAGGGATTTGTGGAACCTCAACTTTGAGAACCAACAAAATTGGCACCATTGTTGGGGATGAAAACATATGGATCCTATTTTTAAGACTTCTGCAATTTGGTGAATTTTTCCAAGGAGATTAAGTTTTGGTTCTTGGTTTGAAAATCTTTATTTCTAAATAAAGTTTGTCTCTTCCCAAGTGAAGAGTGACAACTTTGTTTAGTTGAACCCATTCAAAAATTAAAGACAAGAATTAAAGATGAAAAGAGGGAGGCATTAAAAGAACTTCCAAGAGCTTGATGATATGGAAACATACCCAGGGAGATAGTGTATTGCCTATAAAGCACAAACAAAGGTATGTCTACTAGATACTGTTAGATTTAGGGCAGACAACTAAGAGGGGGGGTGAATCAGTTGTACAAAACTTTCTTCAATTTAAACACTTAACTCCATATTGTTATTTAGCAACTTAATAGTAAATCAATCATGAAAGCACAATGCAACAAATCAAGAGCAAAAACACACTAACACATGAGACACCAAGATTTTTGATGTGGAAAACCTGGTTAAGGGAAAAACCACGGGGTGATTAACCCAAGAATGTATTCTCTGTTAGAAGAATAGAAAGAACAAAATGGCACATGCCATTTAGGGCTCACTGCCTGAGCACACTGCTCACAAGAGGCTCACTGCCTACAAGAGACACACTGTCTACAAAGAAATAGGTATCACATACATGAATTGGAGAATAGCATCTTCACCATGCTTGAATCAGTTCCATTTAAGCTCAATACTTCTACTCTACCTTTCGCTTTCCTCCTTGCTACCACACATTCATCTCCACAAGGACAACTTTGAAATGACTTCGCAATCTCTTATTTATACAAGACATCAACTTAGGAATGATCATCTAAGTCAGAAAACATCAACAAGAACATCCGCAGGATGTGTAACTCATCCGGTTGGCCAATCTCGAAAAGAACACCATCATCTGAAAGTTATTCTTCAAATGTGAGCTCCAACTCTAATGTGGACCACCAACATGAACTGGATATGATCTAAAGACCTCCACAAGATTGCCTGAAACACCAAGAACATCCACACTTCATCTGCTTACTGAAATCCTTCTCCCCTTCATTCGGAACCTCAAGAACACAGTCTGTCATTACTGTCACAAAGGAATAGATCCTTGCGGACCTTCAAACCATGAACCAATCAAGTTTACAAATCATAAGGACTTCCCCAACACTCCTTAAAATCTGTAGAATAGGACAATGCATTTATGGATCTCACCAGACCTTTTTGTAACACTCTGTCACCTCTGAACACCTACCAGAACTGGTTTAACTTGAGTGACCACAACTTCTTCATATCTTCATGTGGACCTTTGAAATCTCTACTAGACCACCTTAAGACACATATCTACGAACCCTTTAAACCGCATCCTCTGATCCTCAACCTATCTTGGACTTTTATCTTACTGTCATCACTGTTCTTCATTGTTCCTAATTGAGACTAATTTTCTCAATATCCTCAGCACACAGCTCATCCAATCCTTATCATTAATGCAACAGGAGTATGTTGACATCAATGACAACACTAGTTAGGCCCATACTTGCAACAATCTCCCCCTTTGTCATTGATGGCAACATATGATGTGAAAAACTATTTTAACCATCAAGAACAACCTTCTCCTTACTGTCACAACTCCCCCTATCAACAACAACCATTCACATGTCTTCTCTCCCTTTACTACTCCCCCTTTGATCACCAACCACTTGTTTTTCACATGTCTTCTCTCCCCCTTTGACATCAATGGCAAAGGCACATACTTGCAATTCCACCACTTCATAATCATACCTGCTGCTCCCCCTGAGTAGCAGCTCCCCAACATCAATCCAGATCACAAGATGTGACTATGATACCCACCGGATTGATGCACATTAGTGCACCTTAGCTCATCACTGGAGGGGCAATAACCCCTAAATTCTCCTTGAGATACTCAAAAGAGTCCTTAGGTAGAGGTTTAGTAAAGATATCTGCAATCTAATCCTTGGAAGGCATAAACTCCAATCTGACTTCATTCTTGTTCACTTGCTCTCTCAAAAAATGAAACTTGATGGATATATGTTTAGTCTTTGAATGCAACACCGGATTCTTAGATATGATTATTGCACTTGAATTATCACAGAAAATTGTGATAGGCTCCTCTTATTCCACTTTGATATTTCTTAGCATCTGCTTCATCCACAAAACTTGAGTGCAACTACCTGCTGCTGCAATATATTCCACTTCAGTTGTAGACAGAGATATTGCCTCTTGTTTCTTGCTTAGCCAAGAAACCAATCTCTTCCCCAAAAAGAATGCTCCACCACTGGTACTCTTCTGGTCATCCACATCTCCTACCCAATCAGCATCTGTATAAGCATGAAGAGAGAAATCATGATCTCTAGGATACCACAGACCATACTCAACTGTCCCTTTTAGATATCTAAAAATTCTCTTGATTGCCATGACATGAGATTCTCTAGGATCAGCTTGGAATCTATCAACAAGACCAACAACTTGCATAATGTCTGGTCTAGTTTGAGTGAGATACAACAATCCTCCAATCATTGACCTGTACTTTGTCTGATCTGCCTTAGGAGAGTCATCATCTTTGCTCAACTTACATCTGGTTACCATGGGAGTATTCATTAGCTTTGAATATTCCATCACAAATTTCTTCAACAATTCTTTCACATATTTGGTCTGAGAAATGAAGATTCCTTTCTTTGTTTGAGTGATTTGCAGACCCAAAAAGAAATTCATTTCACCAAGCATGGACATCTCAAACTCACTTTTCATTTGATTTGCAAAAGTTTTACACATACTATCTCTTCCTCCAAAAATGATATCATCAACAAACACTTCAACAATCGAGATGTTTTCATGATCAATTTTGAAATATAAGTTACTGTCAGCAGTACCTTTGTTGAAACCAATCTTCAAAAGATGTTTTTCCAATCTTTCATACTAGGCTCTTAGGGCTTGCTTCATTCCATACAGGGCCTTCTTCAACTTGCAGACCATATCACCATGATCAGACAATTGAAAACCATCTGGTTGCTCAATGTACGCTTCTTCTTCCAAGTCACCATTTAAGAAGGCAAATTTGACATCCATCTGATATACCTTGAAATCCTTGAAAGTAGCAAAAGCAAGAAGTAGTCTGACTGCTTCAATTCTTGCCACCGGAGCAAAAGTTTCTTCAAAATTAACTCCTATTTGAGAATAACCCTTGCAGACCAATCTGGCTTTATTTCTGATTACTTCACCAACTTCATTCAGTTTTTTCTGGAAGACCCATTTGGTTCCAATCACATTCTTGTTTCTAGGTCTGGGAACAAGATCCCAAGTGTGATTTTTCTCAATTTGCATCAGCTCTTCCTCCATTGCTTTAGTCCAGTTTTCATCATTGCAAGCTTCATTCAGTCTTAGGTTCAATCTTTGAAATCAGACAATACTCATCTGAGTCTTGAGCAATTCTCCTTCTTGTTTGTACACCTTTGCTTTTGTCACCTATGATCTGATCATTAGAGTGGTTAGTCTTACATACCTTGGAACTTTGGGAGTTTCTTGCACTTCTAATTCTTGATCAGGCTCATTGAGACTTATCTCTTCTTCCTAACTTACTGGATCAGTTTGAATCTATTTTTCAGAAGAGGCTTGGGCACCTTGAATCAGAGCACCATTCTGAACATCTTCATCATACTCATAAAACCTTCAGGGTTTTTCAATTCCTTCATCAACCTTCACATTTGTACTTTCTATAATCTTTCTCAATCTCTTGTTATAACACTGGTATGCTTTGCTTTGAGTAGAGTAACCCAAGAATATTCCTTCATCACTTTTAGCATCAAACTTTCCTAGATCTTCATCCCTTTTAATGTAACATTTTCTACCAAAAACTCTGAAATACCTTACAGCAGGAGTGATGCCAAACCAAAGTTCATAAGGAGTCTTACTGGTATTGCTTCTAATTTGTACTTGATTGAGAGTATAGACTGCAGTGCTGACAGCTTCTCTCCAATAGATCTGAGGAATATTTGCTTCCATCATCATTGTCCTAGATGCTTCCTGGATGGTTCGGTTCTTCCTCTCAACTACTCCATTCTGCTGTGGAGTTCTTGGAGCAGACAACTGTCTCTTTATTCCATGTTTCTCACATAATTCTATGAACTCTCCGGATGTGAATTCTCCACCTCTGTTAGACCTCAGACATTTCAATTTTAATCCGATTTCATTTTCTACCATAGCCTTGAATATTTTGAATTTCTCAAGAGCTTTTGATTTCTCTTTCAGAAAAGTTACCCACATCATCTGGGAATAGTCATCAATTAGCAACATAAAGTATTTATCACCTTGCACACTCCTGATTCTTGCTGGACCACATAAATCAGTATGAACTAAGTCTAATAATCTGGTAGAAGATTGTTCCTTGCTTTTAAATGAGACTCTGCTTTGTTTTCCCAACTGACATTCTTTGCATAAACTATTTGTAGGTTTCACCACTTTTGGAAGATCTCTTACAACCTGAGTGTTACTTATCTTGATGATATTATCAAAATTCTCATGACACATTCTCCTATGCCATAACCAACTCTGATTGACTTGCACAAATAGACAACTTTTACCAGTACCAACTAAATGGAAGATATTACCTTCTGTTTGGGTACTGGATGCAATCTCTGTTCCAGAACTCTCAAAGATCTTGCATTTTCCATTCTTGAATATAAGATCATAGCCTTTGTCCACCAACTGTCCAACACTAAGAAGATTGTGCTTCAATCCTTCAACATACAGTACATTACTAGTTTTGTTCTTTCCATCAAAAGAAATAGTTCCTCTAGCTCTGATTCTACCAGCAGAATTATCACCAAACTTTACTACTACTTCATACCTTTCCAAATCTATGAACTTATTTTTGTCACCTGTCATGTGGTGAGAGCATCCACTGTCAATGACCCAATCATCCTTTTCTTTAACTTGGGCAGCCAGAGCTCTTTCTACAACTTTATGATTGATAGATTCAGAGGGCATTGGATCTTCTTCCTTGATGGCAATGAACACCTAGTCACTTCTAGATTTGTCTCCTATCTCTGATTCATCATCTGTTACTCCTTCATCATCTCCTTCATGAGCATAGTAACAATTCTTTTGGAACCTTGATCTGTTAGAATTTGGCCTTGAAAATCTTTCCAGACACCTTGAGGAAAAATGACCAATCTTATTGCAGTTAAAACACTTAAAAGGCAATTTCCCTTCATACTTACCGGATCCTCTTGGCAGTCTTTTTGTAATAAGAGCTTCAAGGTGAGTAGTTTCAACTTCTTCTTCTTCCAGGTTTTTTCTTACTTTTTCATACCATGAAAGTTTCCTTGAAGAGTTCTCTCCTGGATCAAACCTTTTTTTACCTTTTACAGATGCACTAGCTTTGAATGCAGATTCAGTCTTTGGGGGTTCATCTTTGAACTTGGCCATTTCAAATGTAGCCAATTTACCAACCAATTGATCTCTTGTGATGGTTGTGTGGGCTCTGAATTCTTCAATTGCAGCAGCCTTGATTTTATAAGAAGCAGGAAGGGATCTAAGAATTTTGTCAACAATCTCATCTTCATTCAAGACTCCACCAACATTTCTAATTCCACGAACAATCTCATTTACTTTTGGCATAAAAGATGTGATATTTTCATCTTCTCTCATCTTCAGATTTTCAAATTTTCCTTTCAGACTCTGTAACCTTGCACATTTAACATATTTATCTCCTTCATGCAGAAGTTCCAGTTTCTGCCAAATCTCAAAAGCAGTTGGTAGGTCAATAACATTTGAAAGTTCTGAATCAGATAAAGCACTTAGAAGAGCCTCTATAGTCCACAGATTATTTTCAGCATCTGTGATTTCATTTTGGGTTTTCGGACCACCCTGTGGAGGTACATACTGTGTTGTAGACATGGTCCAGTACGCCATTCCCATACATTGCAAGTGACATTTCATGCAACCTTTCCAAATATTAAAATTGGTTCCATCAAACTTCAGACTATCCTTCTTGTAAGACGACATCCTAGATCTCCTCAAGCAGTTAAGCTCCTTTTAGAGGAACTTGGCTCTGATACCAATTGTTAGATTTAGGGCAGACAACTGAGAGGGGGGATGAATCAGTTGTACAAAACTTTCTTCAATTTAAACACTTAACTCCACATTGTTATTTAGCAGCTTAATAGTAAATCAATCATGAAAGCACAGTGTAACAAATCAAGAGTAGAAACACACTAACACATGAGACACCAAGATTTTTGACGTGGAAAACCCAGTTAAGGGAAAAACCACGGGGTGATTAACCCAAGAATGTATTCTCTGTTAGAAGAATAGAAAGAATAAAATGGCACATGCCAATTAGGGCTCACTGCCCGAGCACACTGTTCATAAGAGGCTCACTGCCTACAAGAGACACACTGTCTACAAAGAAATAGGTATCACATACATTAACTGGAGAATAGCATCTTCACCATGCTTGAATCAGTTCCATTTAAGCCCAATACTTTTGCTCTACCTTTCACTTTCCTCCTCGCTACTACACACTCATCTCCACAAGGATAACTTTGAAATGACTTTGCAATCTCTTATTTATACAAGACATCAACTTAGGAATGATCATCTAAGTCGGTAAACATCAACAAGAACATCTGCAAGATGTGCAACTCATCCAGTCGGCCAGTCTTAGAAAGAACACCATCATCTAAAAGTTATTCTTCAAATGTGAGCTCCAACTCTAATGTGGACTAGCAACACGAACTAGACATGATCCAAAGACCTCCACGAGATTGATTGAAACACCAAGAACATCCACACTTCATCTACTTACTGAAATCCTTATCCCCTTCATCTGAAACCTCAAGAACACAGTTTGTCATTAGTGTCACAAAGGAATAGATCCTTGTGGACCTTCAAACCATGAACCAATCAATTTTACACATCATAAATACTTCCCCAACACTCCTTAAAATCTACAGAATAGGACAATGCATTTTTGGATCTCACCGGACCTTTCTGTAATACTCTGTCACCTCTGAACACCTACCGGAACCGGTTTTACTTGAGCTACCACAAATTCTTCATATCTTCATGCGGACCTTTGAAATCTCTACTAGACCACCTTAAGACACATATCTACAAACCCTTTAAACTGCATCCTCTGATCCTCAACCTATCTTGGACTTTTATCTTACTTTCATCATTGCTCTTCACTGTTCCTGATTGAGACTAATTTTCTCAATATCCTTAGCACACAGCTCATCCAATCCTTATAATTAATGCAACATGAGTATGTTGACATCAATGACAACACCGGTTAGCCCCATACTTGCAACAGATACACTTTTCAAATAAATGTTGGTCCTTCTATTAGAAATAATGTGCATGTTGATTTAAGGGATCAATATCCTTATACTTTAGATGATTCTAGTGATAAAATGATTAGATCTAGTAGAATAAACTATAGACATGACTATGTCATACCAAGAGACTCAATAAACATGGATGAAAGTGATATAAATATATTCTAGGAGGCACAATATGAAGATTTGAATGCATCAAATCTTACACACATAAGAACTACAGGAGTAGGATCACATCCTAATGCTCCTACCACATAGAACTGAGCTTGAACAAGATACTGCATTCCATGATTCTAATGTAGCTACATAGTCAAAGAATGGCCATATAGAAAGGGAAATTGATCAAACAATAGATTTGCTTGACCATTTTAGACAAAGGAAAAGGGAACTTCAAGCTCAAATTGATTTACAACAAGCCCAACTTGCTTAGAATGCTCAACAAAAAAACTAGCCTTAACACCATAATATTCCTAATCATCTAGTAGTAAATCAACAACCTAACCAATAACAACATAACCAACCAAATATAAGAGATCATAATAGGAGACAAGCTCAAAGATTATCACCACCAAGACAACCCCTAGGAATGGAAAGATATAGATAGTTGGAATTTTATGGCATTCCTAATTATCCAAATCAGATACCTAATGAGACTAGGGGAAAAGTACCTAAGTTCCAAGGTAACAATGTTGTCACTAGTGAAGAACACCTAAGATGCTTCATCAATGTAATTGATGAAGTTGTTTGTGTAGTCCTTAGAAGAAAGTGCTAAAGAGTGGTGTAGAAGTCTTCTAAACAACAACATAGATTCATGAGAAGAATTCATGAGGGTATTCAGAGTACAATATGGAGATAGGATTGATCCAAAGTTTGCAATCCATGAGCTAAAAATCATCAAGAAGGGCATGAATGAGAATGTTGTAGAGGTCAACAATAGATTTGTTATGGCCATGAGGAAGGTGCTCCCTAATGTGAGACTAAATGAGTCGATGTGCTTGGTTCTCTATTGTGGAGCATTTGATACAAAATTAGGATATTACCTTCATGACAAGAACCCTTAGACTTTAAGAGAGGATTATACCATGGAAATCAACATGGAAAGCAACATGAGGGCATCTAGAAAACATGTCAAAAGAGATAATGTAAAGATTTTAAAAATAGACACAACAACTTCAAGAAAACCTCTTACTACTAAAGATAAGTTAGATAAGTTGATGGGGGCTATGAAAGATCTTACTTATAGGGTTGCTAGAAATGAGAATGATTTACCTTCGAATAATACCACTGCTCATTTCAACAAAAGATAGTGGTTACATAACAGGCATTACAATACTAATTGGTATAAGAGACTAGGGCAAAATGATAAACAAGTTGTTCCAAAGCAATGAAATCCAAGGCACCAAGACAAAGATACTCCTAATCCTTTGAGGAAAGATCATGTGAATGTGCAAGATAATTTGCTATGGTGTAAAACATGCTTTTTCCCCCATGATCCATCAAATTATACTATTGCATCTATACTACTGAAAGAGAAAGAAATTCCCAATGATGAGGGGACCCTTGAATGTTATGAAGATGTTTATGTGGATCATCTCAATGAATATGAAGGTGACAACCTCTTTTGGTGTAATCATGATAACATTTAGGTTCAATATGAGTTTTCAAACCATGATTTCAAACATCTTAAAGAACTTACGTAACAAAGATATAGAAGAGCAAGGCCTTCAACTGAAGACATTAAGGCTCTTACTGATGCAACTATCATGCAGGTTCAAAGTGAATATCAATTTAGAAGTAGGTAGGTGAATACCTGAAGTGACAGTGGAAATATAACTACACCAAAGGTGATGAGTGTACCTATAAATAAAAGAAAGCAAAGAATAGACAAATGGTAAGAAGAAAGACATTACAAAAAGGAGTGTGAACAAGATTGAAGAATAGTTAGATCAAAAGAAAAAATTAGCTATGCTAGAGACCCCTAAGCAGAAGAAGTACATCCCAAAGAATAAAAGTACAGGTATTCTAGATAGTAGTTTCAAAAATCCTAAGGTGAGAGATAGGTGGTAAGATAAATCAGACAAAAAAAACATTACATGAGGGGAAAGGTACAACTAAAGAAATAAAAAATGTCATAAATGAAAATGGTGTCAACACTAGTGTCCAAGTAATGCCTTTTTATCCTTGATACTCATGCCATAACTGTACCTTTGTCCACTCCTTTGCCAGAATATGTCCCCATTGACATGGCCATCACACTGAGCCAACTCAAGGTCTAAATACTAGTAAGGGAATCATTTAGAATCCCTGAATATAAGAAAAGGGTCTTTCAATATATCAATGCCCCAACCATATTTGAGATTCCTATAGTTCCTTTGAGTAATGCTATAGATGATGTAACTACTAAGACAACTACTTAGCAAACACCTAAAGTTTACCTTGGTACAGTTCTATGAGTAGTCAAACAACTATTGATCTATTTTAACACAGTAGTGATCAAAGGGCGGTTGGTACATAATTGCATGCTTTATTTTGGATCTTCAAGTAATGTGATTTCATTAGAAGTTATGAATCAAAGTTAGGCTTGAAGGTTTCCAAATCTTATAGCAAGTGTTATGTAATGGATTCTTGAGAGGCAAATGTTATTGGAGTTGTCAATGATGTGGAAGTACAACTTGTTCATATCTTGGTAAATATTTTATAATGGACATAATCATTGTTGATTGTCCAACCAAGTGGGGTATGCTATTGTCAAGAAAATGGGCAACTTTAATAGATGGTAGCATATGAATGGATCTATCCTATGCCACTATACCAACCAATGTAAAAAGGTTCAACTATATAGATAAAGGAAAATGTTACATATTGTAGAAGACCCAAATAAAGCTAAGGATAAGGTGCAATATGCAGAAAGTAAATTGGGGGACATAATTGGGTACTTTGATGATGATGCAGGTAGCCATATAGATCTTGCCCCATGTCCAAAACCTCTTTTCTATATAGACAATAATATGCCAAATACTGGCAAGCATTCTTAGGATGGGGAGAGTCATCCAATGTGGACTGCATTCCTTTTACTGTCATTGGAGTAGGAGAAGGAACAAGAGCAACTAATTCTAGTTAGGTGACCTCCAGAGGGAGAAGCCCAGAAAGCATGGGATTGGGATTAGAAGGGCCTAGTTCAGATGTAGGGGAGCACTAAAAGTTATTTGACTCCCCTTGTATCATGAGTAGAACTTAAACAGAAGGTCTACTTGAGGTCAAAATGGCTCAGTAGGGGTGGGGCAAAAATAGTCTAGAGAGAAATTTCCCCATTACTAGAGGGGTTGGAAATGACTATGGGGAACTATGTGTATGAACCCATCATGTGGGATCTTCAAGAATTGGTGAAACGACAAAGAGACCGCTTGCTTCTCTGCAAGACAAGATTGACCTAGTAGGACCCAGAAATGATATGATGTAGGGATGATGGAAAATGAAACATCCAGGGACTTGGGTTCCACCTGGACTGATAATGTGATTGATCCCATATTGGAAAGATGCACATTGTCATGAGTTATAACACATACATTAGAGGGGTTATAGGTATCCTTGTGAAGTTGGTTGACAAAAAGGAATTCCTCCATGATAACATTGACAATGCTAATAGGGACAATCATAACACCTCGAACAATGTTTTGATTAACCTAAGCGCTAATATAGTGAGGTCCATGAGGCATATTTGGGATAATGTCAGCTAGGGAAAAGGTGATAATAGGCCCAACAGTGGATTTTTCTTGAGGCATTGATGATTGGGCATCCCTACACCAATTATAGTATGGAAATGTGAAGTAGATGAGTCAACCTTCCCTTCCAACTCAGATGATGAAGCTTCCAAGTCTACAAAGTTGGAAGAGTGAGGGGGAAATGGATTTGTATAGATTTGGAGATTCTAGTTAGGCTTAGATACATATTTATTTCCCTTTTTGCTTTCTTTAGAAACTTGAATAGTATTAGAATCAATGAGTTCTTGCACAATGTGCTTGAGACACATGTATTGTTAGGTGTTGTGTCCTGGTATCTAGTGAAATTGATAAAAGGCCATGGTATCATAGTTTTTGGGAAAAAGTTTGTTTGGATCAAGAGGCCTAACAAGTAACAACTGCACAAGGTTAGGGAAAGGATTTGCTACAACACATATTACAAAGGCTTGGACAATGGGGTGAATTGCCTAAATTTTGGCCTCGCAGTGATACTTGGGCCATTGCCTTTGAAATAGGAGAAGTGTCCACACTATCACTACTGACTATGGAAGATGTGTTCTTTAGAAAAGTAGTGGTCCCCTTCTTAAAGTTCTTGTTTTGGTTGTTTTAAGGTCTGGTGGGGGTGAGAAGAGTAGAAGATGTCTCAAGCTAATCAAGGGATTATTGATAATC
The DNA here is from genome assembly GCA_027924645.1 of Cunninghamia lanceolata. Lineage (NCBI taxonomy): Eukaryota > Viridiplantae > Streptophyta > Pinopsida > Cupressales > Cupressaceae > Cunninghamia > Cunninghamia lanceolata. The sequence goes on from BSBN01001745.1 coordinate 167,895, forward strand.
CTTTAGGTTAGTGCGCAAATGGAGAAAAGAGGGATATCTCATGATTAGAATTTTCTCTTTGAGTGTTGGTTGAAGGTTCCCTATAAATATCCTTTGGACATTAGAGTCGAGAAGAGGGTAAGGTATCTGTGAGAAAAACAATTGGTAATGGAAGATTAAGTTAGTCACCTTCTCTTGGGGCCCTTGTTTATAATATAATAAATTAGTGAAAGTTGTTTACGGGCCTATATTAGTCTAAAAGTGTTGTAAGGATTGATTAACAAGTTGGTTAAAGGAATTTATGGAATGCTTAGGAAGTGAGAAAGGCCATTCTAATGTGCTATCTTTCAATGAGTGTGGGAAATGTTTTTCTAACAACTCATCTTGGAATATGAAATTTGTGCATAGAGTTGTGAATGTAGACACATACATCTAGGCATCCCCTTTACCATTATATTTTTCAAATCTAGGGACTTCAAATATTGTGGGCAAAGGAGTAGCTAGAATTCAAAGGGATAATAGGATATGATAGACATAAGGTGACATGATGGGCTACATGGAAGTGGTTGAAAGGGAAGTAAGCTATTGTTGGAGACTTCTAACACTTTGCATAAGTTGGTTGATCACTAGATTTGTTATGTGCAAAGGGAGTGTGATGGTGGTGGGCATGAAAATTCTAGATGATGGTATGCATGCTACAAATAGAGTAGGAAAGGTTTGCATAGATATAGAATGTGAAGCAATGGAAGATCCATTGAATGATAGAGGCTAAGAAGGGGAATGAACCCATATGAATGTATGGGGTTCCTCACCGCTCCCATTGATGTGAAATTTGGAGGAATGAAAGTAGTCATATGAGGAGGCATAGGTGTATAGATGGTAGAGGTAGGTAATGTCATGAAAACCTATGGAGATGTGACATGATGGGAAGTATGGATAGTCTTGAGAGAAGTAGTCAAGGTAAACACATTGTTGTGAACAATATGGGCTGATCCAAGCAATAAGTCAAGACCCTCATGATGGTTCATAGACATGTTTCTAAGGGATTCTATGATAGAGGGTGCAATATCAAAAGTGGCCTTTTGAGTTAGAAAGGTCTGGAAATCTTGAAGATGTTGCTCTAGATTTTTGATTTGGGAGGATGAGGGTCTCATAGCCTTCTCGAGGTCAAAATATAATTGTGCATATGAGAAAGCCATGGTAAGCATAGAAGGTACTATGGTTGATCTTGATAGAAGAATTTTAGAAATAGGTGTCATGATGATAGCAAGATTACCTAAAACTAAAGGAATTTCTATGGTCATTATAGTCATAGTAGAAAAGGATTGAGATTTCAACATGTTCTTATAACTTTGTCGAACAAGATTTTTAGAATGAGAAGATTGGGTCATAAAGCTCATAAAATTTATCAGAGCTTCACAATGTTGTGCAATGCAAGAAGTTTTGGTCTAGATATCAAAGGGTTTTAGAAGAGTAAATTTCACATCGGGTTCACCAGAAAATGTGATATAGAAAAAGAGAAATCTACTCTAATTTAATTCACACCTAATTCAATTGAGCTGATTTGTAAATTAGATTAACTTCTTCTAAATTTTATCTCAATCCTACAAATAAATACTGAATAATGAAAGATTTTTAAAAATAGACTTCAGAGAACATAACAACACTAAAAGTAGAACCTATCACAGAGACTTGGGAGCCTTGGCCAAGGACAACAATGTGTCACAAGGACCTTTGCACTATGTGTTTTCATATGTATGACACTATACAGATGTTAGGGTTTGATAGAATTACTTTGTGCTTTTTAGATACGCTTCCATTTCACCTGTATGATATGGGAATCAACCTGTATAGAAAAAATAGGAAAAAAGAACAAGCATAATATCTAGATAACTAGATAATCCAAATGAAATACAAATGATAAAGTTGGAAGAAATGATGAAAACAAATAGTCTAAAAAAACATAAATGAAAGCTATAGACAAACCTTCATCCATCTATTACCCTTCAAGTATTTTTCTTTTGATAGAGTCAAGAAGAAGATTGGGACCTTGACATGGTCAAATCCTTGCTTTGGTCTTTTGACCTCCATAAGTAGTCAAATGATAAAGATATTTTGGAATGTGTGTGCACCTATCCTAAGTGTGTCTAGAAACTAGGATGCAATGGAAAAGTGATTCTAGGAGCACCTCCTTGGTCTATAGAGAGGACACTAGGCCTGGTGTGGAAAATGACAAGGATGAAAAATAGGAAATGGGTTTGGGAAAATGGACAAGGATTTTGTGAGATGATAAAAAAACAAGGGAATGCTTAGTGGAGAGATAGAATTTACCCATAGATTCACTTTTAGTGCTTTGTAAGGAAAATTTATATAAAATATATTGCTTTTAAGGATCTTGATTTATAAGCCATTAACCAAGGGATTTAGAGAGCAAAACATTGTATGCTACTTATTGAAATACATAACGGGGATGAATTATTTAGAGAAAAAGAGTGAGCAACTTAGAGGAATCCTAGGTGAAACTCCAATCCTTTAAGTCTTTTACAAGAGCTATCCTCTACTTAGATTCAAATCTATAAAATGGGCTATGAGAACAAGAGCTTGTGATCATGATTCTATGTGCCTATACTAGAAAATGCTAAGCTCAAAGATAGTTGCAACTATGGAGGAAGTACTCATAATATTTTCATGTCTAATAAATACTCTTCTATTTTTACTAGAAGAAATTACCTTTTTTCTCCTCTCTTACTAATTGAAGGAACTTTCTATTTTTCTAGATTCTTTTGGATTTGTTTCAAGGAATCATTCCTAGAAGAGCCTAGTGTGTCCATAAAAGGAATTACTATGGCTAATGACCATTATCAAATAGCTTGACATGCAACTATAATGTATGGATTGTGGTACTATATGGTATGTGATGCTAGCGCATCATGCTCTAGTCTGGAGAGAATGACCCAAAATTCAACATGAAACTTTAGAATGGGTTTAGGAACAATGCACTAATCTAGATTTTTGGAATGACTTGACATTTCAGAGATGTCTTAGGTTGAGTTTGCATGAGGGGGTCATTAAGGCAAGTGCAAGACAATAATGTGAAATTATAGAGTGTGTAATTTTTGACGTTATAGTTGGATGTATTGGAAAGAAATCCAAGAGACCTATGTAGAGTTACAAAGATGATTTAGTCAAAGATTATATACCTACAAGACCATCTGAAGGCTAGAAACTTAGATGGCCAGAAACACTTTGATGCACTCTAAAAATGTAGTTTATTGAGATGTAGAAAATATAATTTTTTTTTTGATCTCCTAGATTTGACCATGCAAATACCATCCAAATTCTCCTAGACCTCTATTGGATCATAAGGCATATTTGGATGGGTTTGAATATGCCAAAGTGGAGCACCCAAATTAAGGAGTCATTATTGCAAGTTATGGCAATTGTAAGAGCATCTTCTATTTTAGCAAAGGAGACCATGACCAACTTCATGGCCATTAGAATTTGGACCAAATATGGCACCACTTTTGGGTCATTGTTTTGGATGATGGTTTTGGAAAACCTATCTTGGTTTTTTATTTGATAATTACCTATTTATTAGTGATTGATGATGGAGTATAGTATGAGTTGTATGACTAATTTGTAGATACTATTATGCTACCAAAATTACTCTAGAATCTAAATGTTGGTGATACTATTGTAAAGACATAGCCTAAGATTTGTATTGTAACCACTTAGTTGCTAAATTTTGTAATTATTTTTCTTCGAGTGTGGGTTTTTTCTCTTGAAAGGGTTTTCCCTACTAAATCATCTTGTCATAGTATAATTTTCTGTGTATTCTTTTCTATAAATGTAAGATCTTTTTTCTCACATACCTCCCGTTAAAGTTTAGTACCATTACATCCTTTCATTTTGTATTAAAGCCCGATCACCTCAAATTTTAGGTGTTAGGGACATGTTTTTTTGTATTAATCTTGGATTGAGTGGGAGCTTGTGTAGAAGGAAATCTTGTTGTAGGAAAAATGGCAATCACATCAAGGATAGAGATGGAGAGATTTGCATGCACTAACTTTAAGCTATGGAAGCTCAAGATGGAGGATATGCTCACAGATAGAGATCTATGGGCTATAGCTAGTTCCAAACTTGCTGCAATGAAATAAGAAGGCTAGGACATATTAGATAGAAAGAAAATAGTCTTATTATACTTTATTTAGAAGATTCAATGTTGATTAATGTATATGAAGAAGCCATTGCATAATCTATTTGGAAGAAGTTGGGAGAAATTTATTAGGATGAATCCCCAGTAAATAAACCTTTTATAAGAAAGAAGATATATACTCTTAGGATGGAGGATGGTGGTTCTGTAGTCAAGCACTTGAATGTGTTCAATATGATCATGCCCTAGTTGCACTCTATGTTTAACACACATAAGTATTGAGAGGGGGGGTGAATCAATACTTAATCAAATTACTTTACTTCCAACAAGATTCAAGCTAATGTAAGCATGAGAGATACAACAACATAGAAGCACACAACCATAACACCAAATTTATGTGGAAAACCCAAGAAGGGAAAAACCACAGTGAGCAAGCTCCTTTGATCTACTGTCCAAATCCAACCTCACAAATAAAACATGATTATATTAACATTTATGGGCTACAACCCAAAGGAAGTTGTAACTTCCTGAACATATACAACACTTACAAATTTTACAAAGAATTTTTAACCACTATAATGCAACACCTATCTAACTCATCTATTCTTTTCACACATACTGATTGCTACAACCTTCTATTGATCACTTTAGATTTTTCACAACTATTTCACCTCCTTGCAATAATAACACCAAATTTAGGAACATCAAAACATCTTCAAGAACTCTTCTTTTTTATCATCATAATATCCATAATCACCTCTGCAACTATATTATATCATATGAACTAATCCTTAGCACATTTCATCATCATGTCTACTTCAACAGTAAGTTTATTCACACATATCCAATGCTTTCACACAATACACACTCTATATCCTATACTTGACACATTTGATCTTACATTTATATCCTCTACAAGCATCAAGATCTTTCTCCTTGGTCCCAAGACAAAACAAGTAACATGAAACGTGTAGTGGCCACAATAGTCAGCTCTAAAGCATACGTGGTAAGTATAAATCAAGTGTGGTTCAAGAACAAGGTATAATTAGGTCCTACTTTACTTTAGCACATTCTTCCAAGCTGGCACACATGACAAAGTCTTCATCGTACACCAAGTCAGCTCCTTAGACACTTATCCTTCCTTGTATTTGGCTCTAGACTGAAAGCGGTACAGGAGGAGACAAAATTACATCATGTGGACCACATACTAAATATGATATGACTTGAAAAAAATTCATGTACACTTCTCTTATCATCTCAATATATTTCATGTTGGCACAAACACTTGATCTCTAATGCCAGTGTCCTTAACAACCTCTGCTTACACAGTCTTGAGTTAAAACAATGAAAACCATACTTGCGGTGGACACAATCATTTGAAACTTGAACAATACATACCAACCAACCTTATGAGCTTATCACAAGGCCAATTACCATTGTGCGGTGAACTATGGTGGCCTCATCTGTCTTCCTCTACTTACTTCAATTAGCACCAAGGTATGTCTTTACACTGTTGACTCCGAAGAAGTAGTTGTGGTACATATTTGTTGGCAACATAGTCAAAGAGATATTGCTGCATTGGTCAACATAGACTATTGTCATTGATGGCAACAAGGTTTGGTAAATGGGATTTCAGTCTAGAAGACTTGGTGGTACCTATTAGGGTTTAGGGTTTTTAGGGTCGTAAAATTACAAATCTTTGCCTTTTAAAAATCCTTAAAACTTAAGTCCCTAGGCTCATGCACTTTATTTCCTAATTCCCTGTTGACCACCTATGATAGGTTTTTCATCCCTTAAGTCATGACTGAAAGCCTTTATATTCATTGAGTGACTGGCCCCATGTCCTAAGTCTTACCCCCTATGGTCCATGGAAAATTAAACCCATTATCCTAAGTCTTCACATAGATCATAAGGCTTAATAGAATGTATTTCGTAGTGTCGCAACACATATTACATGATGTCATCACCCCACTGCATGGACACGACGAGGTGACACCTATTGGAGAATATAAGCTTACATCCCTTTATTTTAGGAATCTTACATTAACCAATAGTATGCTACTAGGTGTCAGTCTAAAAGTGGTCCGAAGGAAAGTTCTAATCTAACGGTTGTGCATTATTGTAAGGGTATCTTGCCATGAAGGAATCTTCACCATGTAGTCACGAGATGGAAACACATGGCCCCATCTTATGAAAGAAGTCAAAAGCAAATGAAGGATGGATGCAAGGAGGCTTTATCACACCCATGTAGGGTAGGTAAAGTGGTGGCTTACATCTGGCTATGACGCTGTGAAGTGATGCCACGTGTCCAAGCTAGACAAAAAGTGTTGTTTTTAGTGAGGGATGTACATCTGATGTGGCTCATCCTAATTGGTCGAGGGATTTTCAACTATGATGATTGAGATTTTCAAATCTTGTGGGTAAATTACAGCCATAGATCTTGCAGGAATGAACTCAAATCAATGGCACAAGTTTAAACTTTTGTGATGAACATTGAAAGTGCCATGTGATATGAATGAAAGGTTAAGGCCGAGGCTACCTCTATTAATGCCTTAGAAGCTATGCTACAAAGCTTAAAAGGAAGAAAAGTTAGGAATTTTTGCATCATTTTTAAAAACAAATAGAGCTCAGGCACACATCAGATTTTCAAGCGAGCAAGGAACAAAGTTTAGACTTCTGCAAGCATAAACTAGTAAGTTCTTTCTTCCTATTTTTGCCTGACATATTTGAAGTTGATTGCTTGAGAAGATAGATAATTGCCTATTTAAGAAACCCTAGCTTGTTACAATCAGTTTGAAAATGAGCCAAACCAGTCAAGCCTCTACCTCTAAGCATAGCTTAGATGAGGACCTTATGGTTCATCTCCTAGGTTCTGCTATGAAACATTTGAATTTGCATGGTCTCGGTGGACCATATGATAAATTCCTTGACTTTTGTTACAATTGTAGAGATGCCAAACTGCATGTTCTTGGTTGGTCTTGTTTGAGCACTGACACAAAAGAATGGATTATAAGGCCCCTATTTGCCATGCTTGGTGATTTGACTTGGCCAAGCTTATCTGCCCTAACGTATTCCCTAATCCAAACCTACTAAGGGCAATAGCACTGAGACATGATCCTCAGACAAGGACGGTCTTAGCAGGAAATGACATAAAGATTATCAAGCTCACAAAGGGATACATTGCCACTGTGTTTAACCTGAACCCTTTGGCTAATAAGCCAATTGACCTAAAAGCATTAAAGAGGAAGTACCAAATTGTCAAGTGTGCCTATAGAGACTTCAACTTGGCCAATCATAGGCTAAGAGGAGTTGATGGTAAACTGGTGAAGATATTAGACAATGAACATGAACCTTTCCAATGTGACCTATTCATGTACTATTTTATCAAAACATATCACAGTTTTTGCCAAGTGTTAGGCAGGGATGCCTCAGATAGAATGCCCATCTCTCTAATGATTATGGTAGTAGAAATTTAGAGCCAAGAGACTAAGGAGCCATATGACTATGCCTCCTACATAGCAGATGAAATGCATGAACAAATGAAAGAGATTAAGAGCAAATTATTTTCTGTGGATGCCCATGTTGAATTCACATGGTATTCCACGCTGTGCCATATGCTTCTATTTTCTTTGTTTGGAATGTGGCTCTAGAATCTGCTCATCAAAATGGTAGATGCACAAGGAAATATGCTTCTAGTACAAATGTGGACATGCATGATTGATATGCATTGTACCGGTGTAGATTATATAATTTTTGAAGAATACTTTGTAAGGAGGATTCTTGGTTTCTTGGAGCTAGAAGGAGAGAGGCTACATCCAAATGTGATAGATTTCTTGAGACCTTTGGAAAGGACCCCTCACTTGGGGATTACTCATAATTGGAGTGGCTATTGCATCAGGGTCTATGGGTGTGAGGCCCCATCTCATATTTTGCCTAAATATGTGCCTAAGAGAATTACATTCTTGGAGATTATTAGGTAGTTGAATGAATTAGATAAGGAGCACCTGAGGAAGCACAAGAAAGGTTCATTTAAAGAGATAGTCACAAATTTAATCAACCACAAAGTGACTAAGATCGTGACAAGGATGGATGAGACATGGAAGTCTCATACTGATTTAAAGGATGCATTAGATAAACATGAGCATGATAAAGATTGTCTTAAGGCAATGCAAATGTCATGGCTACCAAGGACTGGTGAATTAAGAGACTTGATAAGATATGCAAGGTTTGATGCATAGACGCCACCAGAGATGAAGTTAACCCTTGAAATACTAGAGATTCTTGAAGGGGTTGTAGCTTTCCAATTAGAGAAAATTGATAAGAAAATAATGCCTAGCATACTGGAGGCCAATGGGCAAGTCAAGGACCTGGACAAGTGGAAAGCTGACTTCAATGACAATGTTGGCTAGCTCATATCTACTTGTTGCACTGATGGGGACCCCAAGATAGCGATTTTGAACTCAACTTTGGATAAGATGCATGTTTTGGTAATAAATTTTGAATTGTTTTATAAGGAAGAGAAGATTTTGATGGATGCAAGGTACACATGACACATTGACAAGATTTCAAAGTTGATTGCATTCTAGTGGCCGTCAGAAAGGTCATATGCTGAGTGGGTGGAGAAGTATGGTTAGGTGTACCTGAAGCGAATAAGCAGCTACTTCTCTGCATTTATGTGGCTAGGCTCCTCAAGTCATTTGGGTCCCATGTGACATATTATTTTGTATTCTTCTCTAGGCTCAATGTAATAAATGTCTCAATGCCCTTGAGTGGTACTTTGTAATGTACTTTTCACCAAAACAATACATGTAATGAATGCTAGGCGCCAAGCTCTGTGTCTATAAAGAGTTGGTTGCCTCTCTTTGTAAGGTTGTTGGAAGTTTTGGGATTTTGAGGAGTGAAGCTAATACAAAATTTTGGCCAGTTGTTCTCTCTATGGTCTTATGAGTTCTATTTTAATGTATGCATTTTTCATAAGCTATTTATCAGTTTCAGGTTGAAATATATGAATAGTACTGTAGTGCATGTATTTTATTAAGTGTCTCCATTGTTATCTGCAATCTCCTTTTGAATTAAGTAGCCAAGGGTTATCAAAGTTCTTGAATGCACATTTGTTGTATTGCATGTTTGATTTTTTACTTCTGTTTAAGGAATAGACTAAATGTTTTAAGTCAAATATGGAGGGGAATGTCTGATAACAATGATATTTATAAGCAGAGTTAATGGAAATCTCAATCTTGGGAGTTCTGTATAAAGTAGGAACTAAATAACCCTCTGAAACTTGTATGTTTGTTTGGTTTATGGAAGTTTATGTGTTTTTAGTTGGACTCCATGCCCTTGAATAGGCATAGACCATAGGCCTGCATTAAATTTATGAATCATTTATCCTAATCTGACAACCACACACAAACATAAAATTTTAAATCAACTCAAAACTTCAAACTGTAGGATAGTAGGAGTAGGATTTAGGTTTCAAATCCTCTAAATCACAACTAAAATAAAGTCCAAAGACAACCCCTTTGTATTTACCTCATAGATTTGGTCTACATAAGAGAGGATTTATCTACTTTTGTGTCAATACCTAGTTTAAGCCAGGATTTACCATATGGGTATTGAGTAGGGACACCCCCCCTAGGTTTTGCAGAGCTTGAAGTGCAGAGGAGACATTAGAGTTTGTCTCCTATTCATTGGCCACTGACCTGGAGATCTTGTGGATAGAAGATGGCAATGTTTTAGGGAAACTCAAACAATCAACTAGAAAATATCCAACAAGACTAATTAGCTAGAATGACTAAGTATGGTCAGTACACAAAATGATTGACAATAATAGGAATGGTATGCCTCTGCAGTTGAAGATCAAGTTATGCATTTCTGGTATGTTGTAAATAACGCTTTGGTGATGTTATGTTTTAGTGTTCAAGTCTTGACCTCCTCTGGAAGTCATATGGTGAATTGTCTGAGTCTGGATAAACAGAGTCAAGTTAGAAACAATGTAGAATACATGAGTAATTTGGTTAGCATTCCTCCGTTGATGAATATTTTGTTTTGTAGTTTTGAGGCAATGTAGATACATGTCTTGAGTATCTAATTCAAGAATTATAGAGCTTGAAGATCATCAGACCATATTCTACAAGTTCTCCAATATCAGCTTCCAGTTTGACAGTATTTCACTGTGACAGAACAATAGTTCTGAGATCCGCATTTTGCTATAGAAGATTATTATGTCTTGTAGTTTTGAAGGTTTTCTAAGAAGTATATAATAGATGTTGGCTATATTTTTCAGAGTCTCATATGGTCCACATTGAAGGTTATGGTATAACAGTTGAATTAGTCAAGTGTGTACTTAAGGATTAAGCTGACAGTCACATTAGATCGATATGCAGTGAAAGTATATGATTGGAATCATTAATCTAAGTGGGTCTATAATAGGTCTAGACTCATATGAATAGTCTTGCATGATTGATTGGGTCTGCATTGTTGTTTGTGCACAATAATAGGCTAACAAGGTATAACTTGAATATACAAGATTTATCTTTTGCATGCCGATCTAGTATGAGAAAATTCTTGATGCAGATATATATACTCGATAGATTTTAGCATTGGATGGATGACATGATGCAAATATAGTGTGAATTTGATGTGTGTGTGATCTAAGGTAGTTTTGTGACTGGAAAAGGATAGTGAGGGTAGACGAATAGAGTATAGTGAGGTAGAGCAGAAAAAGCAGGGTAGACATTATGAAGACATTTGAGTCTGTATACTAAGCTATAAATGGAACTACACCTTAGCATTATGTAGATGCAATTGTAGCAGTCTTTTCTCGGCAGTGAGCCATTCCTTCTCTATCTTCTATTTTGTTCTTGTTGGCAGTGAGCCTATTGTAGTGAGCACTTCTTTTGGACAGTGAGTCCTTGGGTAGTGATATCATAATATATTGTGAGCTAACACTCACCATGGTTTTTCCCTTTTTGGGTTTTCCATGTAAAAATCCTAGTGTCTATGTGTTATGACTTTGTGGCTACTCTTCTTATGTTTGTTTTGCTTTCATGTTATTGAATTTGGTAAAAGGATTAATAATTATGTGAGGTTTTACAAAATACTGATTTATCCCCCTCTCAGTATTCTTTGTGATCAACAATTGGTATCAGAGTGAGGTTCCTTGGATAAGTTTAACAACTTGAGGAAGATCTGGGAAAGAGTACTCATGGTAGTTAGAAGGTATCTTGCTCGAGGCAATATCGCAATTGATCAAGAATTAAAGACTGCTCTTGAAGATCTTGATAAGTATGAAGCAGATATCTAGGATTTGAAGGAAAATGTCAAAGAAATTGATGATTACATTCTGAAACTAAAGGAGCAAGTCAAGAAGTCCTAGGTGTTGTTATATGGAGCCTAATTAGACTTGAAGGTTAAATTTACCCCACTTTTATCAACGTAGTTTCCCCCCAAATTATTTAACAGGGAAAAGGGGCAGCACCCCTTGCGGGGGTTTGGGGGTAGCGCCCCCAAGTTGGGGTCAAGGGGCAGCATTTGCAGTGGTATTGAGTTGAAAGGATTACTGGTTGTAATCAATTTGATTTACTAGATAATAATATTGGACTCTCTATTGGTGGATGTAGCTCGAGTTTACGTGAACTATGTTAAAACTTGTCTCTTGCTGTTATTATTTCTATGTATTTTCATTCCTCTATTTAATCTTTATTTGCATTTAATTGATATCTTCTGCATGCAATCCCTAACACCAAGAAAGAAGAAAAGAGCTAAGTGAGCAACTAAAAGAAGCACATGAATCCATAGACAGTCTATCAGGGTTGATTGAAGAAAAAACAAAAGTTGAGGAGTATCTAAATTAGGTTGTGAAGGATAAGTCTGAGGAATGTGAAAAATTGGGAAAAGATGTGTTACTTTTGAAATATGATCTAGAAGTGGCTAATAGATGCAAAGAAAAATTCAAAATAAGCTCTACAAAGATTGAGGAGTTGATTGAAAGTCAGAAGAGTCCAGATGACAAGCAAGGCTTGGGATTTGAAAAAGGAGAAAGTTCAAATTCAGGAAAAGTCAATAATGAGAAGAAGAAAGACAAAGGCAACCAGATCTAGAATCAAAGAAACAGACCTAGATGACCTCTAGTAAGACAACCAAATGCTCAAAGATACCCATCTTTCAATGGCTATTATTTCAAGTGTAATAATTTTGGTCATAGGGCTACTTAGTATAGGAGTAGAATGAATCAAAATGTTCCATCCTTCTCTGGTCAATGTTTCAATTGCAAAAGAATTAGTCACATGGCATGTAAATGTAGGAGTGCAATAAGGAATGGTTTTAACAATGTAAGGAACACACAATCCTTCAATGGAAAATGCTTTGCATTCAATAGATTTGGGCATATGGCTAACCAATGTAGATCAAGGAATCAAGGACAGAGGAATATTGTGTTACAATTGCAACAAACTAGGACATATGGCAAAATTTTGTAGAATCAAGAATGTGAAAAGAAACTACTATGTAGGAGAGAAGAAAATAGAGCAAAGGGGAGATAAAGGAAAGAGTAAAGTTGATCTAGTTGAAACCAAGAAGGAGATGGGCAAAATCTAGATCAAGAAAGATGTGATTGAAGTCAAGGATGGGTCCGCACTAGCTTCTAGTGCAGATACTTCCTCCAAGAAGTAAATTGGGAGCTCTGGCATAGGGGGAGCTATATTGAAAATCCTAATCCCCTAGACAGATAGTCAGTGCTAGGATCTGACACGAAGATATGATGAAAAACTTTATATGTCAAATCTTTTAAAAGAAACTCTAGTAAAAAAGAGGTCCAAATACAGAGTATTGTAGATCAATCCTAATCAACTACATTCTACAGTGAAGAGTTTGACAACATTTGGTGAACGAGCATTTATGATGACTAGGTTATCATAACAAGGGTTAAAAAGGAGCTCATTTGATAGACAAGTCACTTTGCATTCAAGCTATCAAGTGTTTAAGAGAAACTGAAGAAGAATTCTAAGCGATATCCGTAGTTCAAAGCAACTCAAAGTGATTCAAGTAAAGAAAACCCTAGTTTGACATAAAAAGGTATTTACAGTTGAAACCCTATTTTGAATTTGTTTAAATCTTTGCAAAAATGGCAACTCCACAAGTTGTTGGCATCACTGAGTGAGCTTGACCAAAATTCAAGAAACATCCCTTCAAATCAATAGAAGTCAATCCAATGGGTGCATTTTCAACTATACCACATGGAGTAATGCATGTGAAGGATGTTAGGGCTTACATTCATGTTGCCCTAGAGGAGCATAGAGATAGCAGGTTCTTAGATTTATTCTAAAGCATCTTGAAGGAAGAGTATAAGGCTTTGGAAGAGAAGAAATTCGTTCATTATAAAGACTTCCCAACATTTAAGAAAGATGAATGGGTTCGGTGTATGTTGAGCAGGATCCATGATGCATATATGTGGCTCAAGAAACCCTTTAAGATCACTAAGGATGCGATTAGGGCTGTAACAAGACTGAATTCTACCAGTAGTGTGCCCTTGTTAAAAATTGTGAAAATAACATTGTGACAGAGGAAACCAAAGCCCAATTTGACAAGAGGGCATTAACAATTAATGATATTACAGACCATGCAGTGAGGTTTGCATCAATGGTAATTGGATATAAGATCTATTTCACCAACCAGGAAAACTCTGTCTCCAGTACTACTATATATACTACTTATCAGATGATTAAGGAGATTGCAGACTTTGACCTCTATGAATTGCTAGGACAACAATTAATGGAAAACATGAAGAAGACAAAAGAGAGAAAATATCCCTTTAAATTTGGTATTTTGATCATCTGCTTATTTTTCTACTAAATGCAATAATTTCCAAGTATAAAGAACTTGTTTTGGTTAATTTATAGTCAAGTTGTTGCAGTACAAATTAGAGATCATCTAAGAAGCATTGGAAACTATGATGAACAAAATACAACCCTATGGGGCTATTTCAAGAATTTCCAGAGAATTATGCAATCTAGGGAAAGGACCAATGCATGATGGAGGTTGTTGAGCCTAGAACAATCTAGATTATACCAATGGGGTATGAAGTAGATGGAAAAATACTGGATAATTATGCACAACACATGTTGAGAAAACCTAGAGACCCCAAAGAAGAAAGATTTAGGACCTATGAGGAATTGTCAACAAAATTCCATGTTGAACAAAGAATGCCATAAATTCAGAAGAAGGCAAGGAAAAGAGCTGAAGAATATGCCCAAATTTAGGGATTTACAAAGGAACAAATCTCAGAAGCAAGAGCAAAAGCTCAAGTAGATAGGGTAACAAGAGAAAAGAAGGAAAGTGAACCGGTTAAATCTCCGGAAGAGCCTAAGTGGAAACTAAAGAACCCAACAGTGACTAAAAGAACTAGAGGTTCTACCTCTACAAAAGCTACATCTATGTCCTCCGGTCCCACACACTTTACAAGTGTGGAAGCCCCTACAACAAGTCATAAGAGAAAGAAGACAAAAGATAAAAGAATGCATGTGAGCATAGGAGTTGATGAGGAGGAAACATAATCAGATGAAGAAGTTAAAAAGACGAAGGTTAAATCAATAGTAGCTTCTGGTACTGGTCAAGGAAAGCCCTCCAAAAAGGGGAAAGGAAGTAAGAAGGAGAAGAAGGTAGAGCTTGTGAAAGTACATGCTATAATAAGTCTAGAGGATGTATTGAAGGCAATTATAGTGGATGGCAATCTAAAGCCTATTGCCCACCTATATGATGACTATGATGATGTAGATAAAAACATCATTGAGACTATTGTCATCAAATACTTGGACATATACAATAAAGCCCTTATTGAGATAATTACTAATCTCCTAGACATCTTGGGAAGTATAATGTCTGCAAGAAAAGAAGCTGCTATGGCCAAGGACATTGAGCTTAGAGAACATACACTAATAAAGCTATGTCCTAAAAGCACCCCAAAAGAAAAGGTAAAAGTCTCCAAAGTGCTTCATGGAAAATTTAGAACAAAGAGGAGGATGAACACTCTCATGTCAAATGACATTGAGAAGGTGGTTAAGGAGATTGAGGAAAATCACTTTGAGAGTATTGAAGGAATTTAATCTCCCAACCATATATGATAATGAAGAAACAAATGTTGGAGATGACACATCTATTTTGGAGGTCAGCCTTGATCAAGGGTTGGATAAAAATAATGAAGGGATAAAGGAAAAAAAAGATCAAGCCCCTACTACTGATGGTCTGGATATAGCTGACAAGGAGAAGACTGATGAGCAAAACAAAGTTGATGATCAAGAACTTGAACAAGCTGAAAGCCCTGCATCAGAACAAAGTATTGATGAACATGAGGCTATGGATCTAGAACCACTAGAACAGAATCAAGAAGAAGAAGTGTCTAAAGAAATGACAAGAGACACTACTGCTGCGCCAGTTGATTCTGTCAAAGAATTTTTGGAGAAACAACAAGTTTTGGATGAGTTTGAGCTTCTACAAGGACCAATAATTTTGGCCTCAATGTCTCCTATGTAGAAATTTAAACTAGTATGAACTGTCCAAGCAAAGGCATATGAAGAGATGCTAAAGTCACATATACAAGACAATAAACTCATTGGTGAAGCATCCAGCATCCTAAATAAGTTGATGCCTTCATACCAAAAAGATACATCATTGTCACCAACTAATCAACTCAAAGGTTTGATAAACTCTGTAAGTACTCATTTTGAGTCATTTGAAAAGTCTGCAGAAATAAAGGTTAGAAAATAATATAATGAGAGAAGGTTAGTAGAATTAAAGACCATGATTGACAATGATAAAATTTTGCTAGACAATAAAATCAAAAATATAGAAAAGGCTATCAAAGAATCATATGATATATATAAATTTTTCTTGTCATGGCTAGAAGTTACTAAGGAGTTAGAAGAAAAATCAAGGGTCTGGAACTCGAATTGCTAAATATCTCTAAGTCTTATGATCTGGCAACTGAATCAATAAGTAGCAAAGAGATACAGGTTGTAAATATCTACAATGACTTAGGCAATTTGATGAATAAGAGGGAATAAGTTAAAAATAGATTGTGCCATCTAAGAGGGCTGATAAGTCCTAAAATAGATTCAATGAGTAATCTTGTAGCAGAAGCCTTGAAAGTACAAGCAATAATTGATACACCTTCAGATTTGCAAAAAGCAAAAAAATTAGTTTTTATGATAAATGGTCATATTCAAAATTTGGAAACTACAAAGAATAGATGGGATGGAGAGTCATCTTTACTAAAGACCATTTATAATGATATTCTTCCTCCTACAACTAATTAATTGAGTTAAAGTTTGTAGTTGTACATATGTGGTAGAGTATTACATTTTTGAAAATTTGACACAATTTTCCTACTTGTACATACACCTTTGCCATTGATGTCAAAGGGGGAGAAGAAAATCAATGAAAAATAGCCAATCAACTAAGGGGAAGAAGTAAAACAGGGTGTACAGAGTAAGGGGGAGCAACATATATTTTTTAGTAAGTGTTGCCATCAATGACAAAGGGGAGATTATTGGCAACATAGTCAAAGAGACATTGTTGTATTGGTTAATGTAGAATGTTGTCATTGATGGCATCAAGGTTTGGTAAAGGGGATTTCAGTTTGGAAGACTAATTAGCCAGAATGACTAAGTATGGATAGTACACAGAAGGATTGACAATAATAGAAATGGTATGCCTCCATAGTTGAAGATCAAGTTATGTGGTTTTGGTATGTTGTAAACAACCCTTTGGTGATGTTATGTTTCAGTGTTCAAGTCCTAACCTCCTCCAGAAGTCATGGTGAATTGTCTGAGTCCAGATAAATAGAGACAAGTTAGAAACAATGTAGAATACTTGAGTAATTTGGTCCACATTCCTCCGCTGATGAATATTTTGTTTTTTAGTTTTGAGGCAATGTAGACACATGTATTGAGTATCCTATTCCAAACTTATAGAGCTTGAAGATCATCAGATCATATTCTACAAGTTCTCCAATATTGGCTTCTACTTTGACAATATTTCACCGTGATAGAACAATAGTTCTAAGATCTAGATTTTGCTATAGAAGATTATCATGTCTTGCAGTTTTGAAGGTTTTCTAAGAAGTCTATAATGGATGTTGGCTATATTTTTCAGTGTCTCATATGGTTTGCATTGAAGGTTATGGTATGACAGTTGAATTAGTCAAGTGTGTACTTAGGGGTTAAGCTGACAGTCATGTTAGATTGATATGTGGTGAAAGTATATGATTGAAATCATTAATCTAAGTGGTTCTATAATAGGTCCAGACTCATATGAATAGTCTTGCATGATTGATTGGGTCTGCATTGTTGTTTGGGCACAATAACAGGCCAACAAGGTATAACTTGAATACACAAGCTTTATCTTTTGCATGCAGACCTAATATGAGAAAATTATTGATGCGGATATATATACTCGATAGATTTTGGCATTGGATGGATGACATGGTGTGAATATAGTGCGAATTTGATGTGTGTGCGATCTAAGACATTTTTGTGATCAGAAAAGGATAGTGAGGGCAGAAGAACAAAGGATATGTGAAGCAGATCAGAAAAAGCATGATAAACATTATGAAGACATTTGAGTCTGTATATTGAGCTATAAATAGAACTGCACCTCAACATTCTATAGATACACTTGTAGCTTAGTCTTTTCCTAGAAGTGAGCTATTCCTTCTCTATCTTCTATTCTCTTCTTTTTGGCAGTGAGCCTATTGCAGTGAGCACTTCTTTTGGACAGTGAGTCCTTGGGAAGTAAGCCCTAAGGTAGTGAGTCTTTATGTAATTCAGTTTGATATCATAATATATTGTGAGCTAACACTCACCATGGTTTTTTCCTTTTTAGGTTTTCCACGTAAAAATCTTGGTGTCTATGTGTTATGACTTTGTGGTTGCTATTCTTATGTTTTTTTTGCTTTCATGTTATTGAATTTGGTAAAAGGATTAATAATTATGTGAAAGCAAGGTTTTATAGAATACTGATTCAACCCCCCTCTCAGTATTCTTTGTGATCAATACATATTATCACTTGAAACTTGAAGCACTCATACCTTTGACTCATAGCTACTTGTCCTCCAAGCCACAACACCATATCCTTATATGCAGAGAAGTGCAGAGTATTCTCTAGAAATAATGATTAAAATTATTTAAGTTATATGAATAAAATTATAATATTAATTATGTCATTCTATCATTATATCATAGATATTGTTTAATTTGATAAATATATCATAGAATAAAATGATAGAATAAGGTGATTAATTAAACAAATGTTCACCTTATTCTATTATTCTATTATTTTATTATTCTATTATTCATTTATTATTATTTTATTCTATCATTCTTTCATTATATTATATAAGCAACATATCCAGTGGATGGGTTGGATATTCTTGGAGACTTGGTAGCAACAGTAAAAGTAAAATAAGGAGAACATTTATGCCTCCCTTATTTATCTAAGATTCTAATAAATATACTCACTATGAATATATGTGATATTTATATTAATTATATAGGATATGCTATTAATGAAATATTTAATGGAGCTTGCAATGCATTATCTTTACATTTAATTTGCATGGTGAGTTGATTTTGTTGCAAGTATGGGCCTAACCAGTGTTGTCATTGATGTCAACATACTCTTGTTGCATTGATGATAAGGATTGGATGAGCTATATGCTGAGGATATTGAGAAAATTAGTCCTATCATGAATAGAGAAGAACAGTGAAGACAGTGAGGCAAAAATCCCAGCTAAGATGAAGATTAGAGGTTGTGCATCAAAGGGTTTGTAGATATGTGTCTTAAGATGATCCAGTAAGGATTTCAGAGGTTCGTATAAAGATCTGAAGAAGTTATGGCCACTTAAGTAAAATTGGTTCTGGCAGATGTTCAGAGGTGATAGAGTGACATAGACAGGTCCGGTGAGATCTAGAAATGAAATATCTTGTTCTGTGGATTTGGTGGAGTGTTTAGGAAGTCAATGTGAATTGACAACTCAATTGGGTCATGGTTTAGAGGTCCGCAAGAATCTATTCCAATATGATAGTGATGATAGATTGTGTTCTTGAGGTTCTGGATGAAGGAGAGAATGATTTTAGTAAGCAGAAGTAGTGTGGATGTTCTTGGTGATTCAGGCAAGCTTGTGAAGGTCTTTGGATTGTGTCCAGTTCATGTTGGTGGTCTGCATTGAAGAATTACTTCTGGATGATGATGTTTTTCCCAAGTCAGGCTAACCGGATGAGTTACACATCCTGTGGATGATCTTGAAGATGTTCTGTGAAGATTGGCGTGTTCCTAAAATAAGATTGAAGCCTCAGATCTGTGTGGCTGACAATGTGTTGATCTGCATGAAGTCTTTTTGTAATTAGTCATGTTGTATTTATGTATTTTCTCTATAATGTATGCCGACTTGGATGATTATCCTTAAGTTGATGTCTTGTATAAATAAGGAATTGTAAAGTCATTTCAAATTGATCTTGCGAAGATGAGAGTGGAGTAGAGAGGAGGAGAGTGAAAGGCAGAGCAGAAGTATTGGGCTTAAATGGAACTGACTCAAGCATGGTGAAGATGCTATTCTTTAGTTCAAGTATGTAATACTTATTATTCTGTAGACAGTGTGTCTCTTGTAGGTAGTGGGCCTCTTGTGAGCAGTGTGCTCAGGCAGTGAACCCTAATTGGCATGTACCATTTTGTTCTTTCCATTCTTCTAATAGAGAATACAATCTTGGGTTAGTCACCCCATGGGTTTTCCCTTAAGTGAGTTTTCCACGTTAAAAATCTTGGTGTCATATTTGTTAATGTGTTTCTACTCTTGAATTATTGCATTATGTTTCCATGATTGATTTAATATTATGCTGCTGAATTAAGAAAAGGATTCAAGTGATTAATTGTAAGAAAGTTTTGGACAACTGATTCACCCCCCCTCTTATTTGTCTATCCTAAATCTAACAATTGGTATCAAAGCCAAGTTCCTCTAAAAGGAGCTTAACCACTTGAGGAGATCCAGGATGTCATCCTACAAGAAGGATAGTTCAAGGTTTGATGGAACCAATTTCACTCTTTGGAAAAGTCGCATGGAATGCCACTTGCAATGTATGGGAATGCAGTATTAGATCATGGCTTCAAAGAAGTATGATCCTCCACAGAATGGTCCGCGTACCAGAGATGAAATCAGAGATGCTAAAAATAATCTATGGACTAAAGAAGCTCTTCTAAGTGCCTTATCTGATTTAGAGTTGACAAATGTTATTGATGTAAAAACTGCATATGAGATTTGACAGAAATTGGAACTTCTACATGAAGGAGACAAGTATGTCAAATGTGCCAAGCTGTAGAGTTTGAAAGGAAAATTTGAAAACTTGAAGATGAGAGAAGATGAAAATATCACTACATTTATGCCAAGGGTAAATGAGCTTGTTTATGGCATTAGATGTGTTGGTGGGGTCTTGGATGAAGATGAGATTGTTGGCAAAGTCCTCAGATCCCTTCCTGATTCTTACAAATATAAGGTTGCTGCTATTGAAGAATTTAGATCCTTTTCAGGTATCACAAGAGATCAATTGGTTGGTAAACTGGCTGCATTTGAATTGACCGAGTTTGGAGATGCCCCCCCAAGACTGAATCTGCATTCAAAGCTAGTGCCTCTGTAAAAGGAAAATAAAAGTTTGATCTGGGAGAGAACTCTTCAAAGAAACTATCATGGTATGAAAAAGAAAGAAAAGACCTGGAAGAAGATGAAGTAGAAGCTACTCAACTTGAAGCCCTTATTGCAAAAAGACTACCAAGAGGATCCGGTAAGTATGAGGAGAAATTGCCTTTTAAATGTTTTAACTGCAATAAGATTGGTTATTTTGCTTCAAGCTGTCCGGAAAGATTTTCAAGGCCAAATCCTAACAGATCAAGGTTCCAAAAGAAATGTTACTATGTTCATGAAGATGATGATGATGAAGGAGTAACAGATGATGAATCAGAGATAGGAAACAAATCCAGAAGTGACTAGGTGTTTATTGCCATCAAGGAAGAAGATCCAATGCCCTCTGAATCTATCAATCATAAAATTGTAGAAAGAGCTCTAGCTGCCCAAGTTGAAGAAAAGGATGATTGGGTCATTGACAGTGGATGCTCCCACCATATGACTTGTGACAAAAATAAGTTCATAGATTTGGAAAGGTATGAAGGAGGAGTGGTAAAATTTGGTGATAATTCTGCTAGTAGAATCAGAGGTAGAGGAACTATTTCTTTTGATGGAAAGAACAAAACTAGTAATGTACTATATGTTGAAGGCCTGAAGCACAATCTTCTTAGTGTTGGACAGTTGGGGGACAAAGGCTATGATCGCTAATTCAAAAATAGAAAATACAAGATCTTTGAAAGTTTTGAAATATAGATTGCATCTAGTACTCAAACTAAAGGTAATATCTTCCACTTGGTTGGTACTGGTAAAAGTTGTTTATTTGTTCAAATTGATCAGAGTTGGTTGTGGTATAGAAGAATGTGCCATGTGAATTTTGATAATATCATCAAGATAAGCAACACTGAGGCTGTGAGACATTTTCCAAGACTGGTGGAACCTACTAATAGTTTGTGCAAAGAATGTCAGTTGGGCAAGCAGAGCAAACTCACATTCAAAAGTAAGGAACAATCTTCTACCGTATTATTGGACTTAGTTCGTACTGATCTATGTGGTTTGGTAAGAATTAGGAGTGTGCAAGGTGATAGATACTTCATGCTATTAATTGATGACTACTCTTGGATGATGTGGGTGACTTTTCTGAAAGAGAAATCAGAGGCTCTTGAAAAATTCAAAATATTCAAGGCTATGGCAGAAAATGAAACCGGATTGAACATAAAATGTCTGAGGTCTGATAGAGGTGGAGAATTCACATCCAGTGAGTTCATAGAATTCTTTGAAAGACATGGGATAAAAAGACAACTGTTTGCTCCGAGGACCCCACAGCAGAATGGAGTAGTGGAAAGAAAAAACTGGACCATCTAGGAAGCTTCTAGAACCATGATGATGGAAGAAAATGTTCCTTAGATCTACTAGAGAGAAGCTGTAAGCACTGCAGTCTACACTCTTAATCAAGTACAAATCAGAAGAAATACTGGTAAGACTCCTTATGAACTCTGGTTTGGTATCACTCCCACTGTGAAGTATTTCAGAGTCTTTGGTAGCAAATGTTACATCAAAAGAGATGAAGATCTAGGCAAATTTGATGCTAGAAGTGATGAAGGAATATTCTTGGGTTATTCTACTCAAAACAAAGCATACTGATGTTACAATAAGAGGTTGAGAAAGATTATAGAAAGTACAAATGTGAAAGTCGATGAAGGTATTGAAGAACCCTCAAGGTTTTATGAATATGATGAAGATGATCAGAATGATGTTTTGATCCAAGGAGTCCAAGCCCCTTCTAAAATTTAGATTCAGACTGATTTGGTAAATCAGGAAGAAGATATGAGTTTGAATGAACCTGTTCAAGAGATAGAAGTGCAAGAAAGTCCCAAAATTTCCAGGTATGTAAGACTATATCACTATGAAGATTAGATCATAAGTGATAAAAGCAAAGGTGTTCAAACAAGAAGAAAGATTTCTCAAGACTCAGAAGAGTTTTATCTGATTTCAAAGATTGAACCAAAGTTAGTAAATGAAGCATGCAATGATGAAAGCTGGACTAAAGCAATGAAGGAAGAGCTGATGCAAATTGAGAAAAATCACACTTGGGATCTTGTTCCCAGACCTAGAAACAAGAATGTGATTGGAACCAAATGGGTATTCTGGAACAAACTGAATGAAGTTGGTGAAGTAGTTAGAAACAAAGCTAGATTGGTTTGCAAGGGTTACTCTCAAGTTGAAGGAGTTGACTTTGAAGAAACTTTTGCTCCAGTGGCAAGAATTGAAGTAGTCAGATTATTTCTTGCCTTTGCTGCCTTCAAGGACTTCAAAGTATATCAGATGGATGTCATGTCTACCTTCCTAAATGCAAACTTTGAAGAAGAAGTATACATTGAGCAACTGAATGGATTTCAATTGTCTGATCATGGTGATATGGTCTGCAAGTTGAAGAAAGCACTATATGGACTCAAGCAAGCCCTAAGAGCATAGTATGAAAGATTGGATAAGCATCTTTTGAAGATTGGTTTCAACAAAGGTATTGCTGACAGTAATTTGTACTTCAAAATTGATCATGAAAATATCTTGATTGTTGAAGTGTTTGTTGATGATATCATTTTTGGAGGAAGATATAGTATGTGCAAAACTTTTGTAAATCAAATGAAAAGTGAATTTGAGATGTCCATGTTTGGGAAATGAATTTCTTCTTGGGTCTACAAATCACTCAAACAAAGAAAGGAATCTTAATTTCTCAGACCAAATATGTGAAGAATTGTTGAAGAAATTTTATTTGGAAAACTCAAAACCAATGAGTACTCCCATGGCAACCGGATGTAAATTGAGAAAAGAAGACTCTCCCAAGGCTAATCAGAAAAAGTACAGATCAATGATTGGAGGACTTTTGTATCTCACTCAAACTAGACCTGACATTATGAATACTGTTGGTCTTGTTGCTAGATTCCAAGCTGATCCTAGAGAATCTCATGTCATGGCAATCAATAGGATCTTTAGATATCTAAAAGGGATAGTTGAGTATGGTTTGTGGTATCCTAGAGATCATGATTTATCTCTTCATGCATATACAGATGCAGATTGGGTAGGAGATGTGGATGACTGGAAAAGTACCAGTGGTGGAGAATTCTTTTTGGGGAAAAGATTAGTTTCTTGGCTGAGCAAGAAACAAGAGGCAATATCTTTGTCCACTGCAGAAGCATAATATATTACAGCAGCAGGTAGTTGCACTCAAGTATTGTGGATGAAACAAATGCTAAGAGACATCAGAGTAGAGTATGAGGAACCTATCACAATCTTCTGTGATAATTCAAGTGCAATAAATATATCAAAGAATCTAGTGTTGCATCAAAGACTAAACACATATCCATCAAGTTTCACTTTTTGAGAGAGCAAGTGAACAAGAATGAAGTCAGATTGGAGTTTGTGCCTTCCAAGGATCAGATTGCAGATATTTTTACTAAACCTCTACCTAAAGACTCTTTTGAGTATCTCAAGGAGAAGTTAGGGGTTATTCCCTCTAGTTTTGAATTAAGGTACACTGATGTGCATCAGTCCAGTGGATCTCACAGACATATCTTGTGGCCCAGATTGATGATGGGCAGCTGCTACTTAGGGGGAGTAGCTAGTATGACTCTGAAGTGATGCAAGTATGTGCCCTTTACCATTGATGTCAAAGGGGGAGAGAAGACATGTGAAAAAAAAGTAGTTACTGATCAAAGGGGGAGCAATAAATGAAGAAAAGACATGTGAATGGTTGTTGTTGATAGGGGGAGTTATGTCCATAAGGAGAAGTTCTTGTTTTGATGGTTATAATAGTTTTTCACATCATATGTTGCCATCAATAACAAAGGGGGAGATTGTTGCAAGTATGGGCCTAACCAGTGTTGTCATTGATGTCAACATACTCCTGTTGCATTGATGATAAGGATTGGATGAGCTGTATGCTGAGGATATTGAGAATATTGCTGAGGATATTGAGAAAATTAGTCCTATTAGGAACAAAGAAGAATAGTGAGGCAAAAATCCCAGCTAAGATGAAGATCAGAGGTTGTGCATCAAAGGATTTGTAGATATGTGTCTTAAGATGATCCAGTAAAGATTTCAAAGGTCCACATAAAGATTTGAAGAAGTTATGGCCACTTAAGTAAAATTGGTTGTGGCAGATGTTCAGAGGTGACAGAGTGACAAAGATAGGTTTGGTGAGATCCAGAAATGAAATATCTTATTCTGTGGATTTGGTGGAGTGTTCAGGAAGTCAATGTGAATTAACAACTCAATTGGTTTGTGGTCTGGAGGTCTGCAAGCATCTATTCCAATATGACATTGATGACAGACTATTTTCTTGAGGTTCAGAATGAAGGAGAGAATGATTTCAATAAGCAGAAGTAGTGTGGATGTTCTTGGTGATTCAGGCAAGCTTGTGAAGGTCTTTGGATTGTGTCCAGTTCGTGTTGGTGGTCCGCATTAAAGATTGATCTCATAATTGAAGATTTACTTCTAGATGATGATGTTCTTCCCATGTCAGGTCGACTAGATGAGTTACACATCTTGCAGATGATCTTGAAGATATTCTGTGAAGATTGGTGTGTTCCTAAAAGAAGATTGAAGCCTCAGATCTGTGTGGCTGATAGTGTGTTGATCCGCGTGAAGTCTTTTTGTAATTAGTCATGTTGTATTTATGTATTTTCTTTGTAATGTATGCCGACTTGGATGATTATCCCCAAGTCGATGTCTTGTATAAATAAGGAATTGTAAAATCATTTCAAATTGATCTTGTGGAGATGAGAGTGGAGTAGAGAGGAGGAGAGAGAAAGGTAGAGCAGAAGTATTAGGCTTAAATGGAACTAACTCAAGCATGGTGAAGATGCTATTCTTCAATTCAAGTATGTAATACTTATTATTATGTAGACAGTGTGTCTCCTATATGTAGTGGTCCTCTTATGAGCAGTGTGCTTGAGTAGTGAGCCCTAATTGGCATGTGCCATTTTGTTCTTTCCATTCTTCTAACAAAGAATACAATCTTGGGTTAGTCATCCCATGGTTTTTCCTTTAAGCAAGTTTTCCATGTTCAAAATCTTGGTGTCATATGTGTTAATGTGTTTCTGCTCTTGAATTATCGCATTATGTTTCCATGATTGATTTATTATTATGCTACTGAATTAAGAAAAGGATTCAAGTGATTAATTGTAAGAAAGTTTTGGACAACTGATTCCCCCCCCCTTTTAGTTATCTGTCCTAAATCAAACAGATTTGTCTTAAGAGCCCCTTGAAGGTTCAAGCAGTAGAGGAGCTTGTAGACTATCGTGGAGCCTGGAGACACCACGATGGATATGGTTTATTGTTATCATTCATTAATTAATTCTTCTCCTTCTATATATTCAAAATCTTTGAATGTTTGAAGCTCTCTATGGATAAAAATTAAATATGTTTTACACTCAAATTTTTATGCTTTAGATATGGATGGATTGGATATTATTTTTGACTAGAATATATAGTTGACTAGAAGGTCATATGGGTATAACACGCTCATTTTAATGAATTTCAACATGGTGTAATTGAAAAATATTGGTCAGAATCAGATCCTTTATTAACTTTTGGAATCAATACAAAACAAATGTTCTCATGTCCCAATCCATCTCAAAACTTACTCCCATCTATCGAGCATATCCTAGCATTACTGTAAACTTGATCTTCTATATCCTTAAGGGGCATTAACCTATGTGTCTAGTTGTTCCTCATTATAGTGTAAGTGTTTTCTCGCTAATTGGAGGCCATATTAATTATATCATAGAATGATAGAATAATAGAATGATAGAATTGTTGGATCTAGGGCATACAACTGAGAGGGGGGGGGTGAATCAGTTGTATAAAACTTCTTGTCATTCAAACACTTAACTCACTGTTGTTAGTTAGCAGCACATCAAATAATCATCCATGGAAGCATAATACATAAACACAAGAGCAGATAAGCATCAACACATTGAACACCAAGATTTTGACGTGGAAAACCCGGTTAAGGGAAAAACCACGGGGTGATTAACCCAAGAATTATTCTCTGTTAGAAGAATAAAGAAAAATGAATGGCACATGCCAATAAGGGCTCACTGCCCGAGCATACTGCTCACAAAGAGGCCCACTGCCTACAAGGAGACACACTGTCTACAAAGTGATGAAAATCACAGTCTTGAACTGGAGAATGACATCTCTACCATGTCCGGATCAGTTCCAATTAAGCCCAACAATCTCTGCTCTGCCTTTCGCACCTTTCTTCACTAGATCATACTCATCCTCACACCACACACTGAAATGAACTCTTAAATCATTATTTATACAAGACATCGACTTAGGAACAAGCATCTAAGTCGGCAAACAACCATAGGAGTATCCGCAAGATGAATAACACATCCGGTCGGCCATCACAAGAACATTCGTAGGATGAACAACTCATTCGGTCGGCTACACAGAGCAAGAACTTCATCCGGAAGAATAACTTCAATTCCGGGCTCTACCATCAATGCGGACCAACAACACAACCTAAACATGATCCAAGAACCTTCACAAGCCTGTCTGAGGTCTGGATACATCCGCACTTCCTCTGCTTACTGGGATCTCTTGTCTTCCTCATCCGGAACTTCAAGAACACAGTCTGTCGCCACTGTCATAATGCAAGAGGTACTTCCGGACCTCCAAATCACACACAAATCAGGATGACACATCACAAGGACATCTCAAACACTCCTTCCAATCCGCAAATTATGATAATACAATTCCGGACCTCACCGGACCTTTTTGTGATCCTCTGTCACCTCCGGATACTTGTCGGACCCGGTTCTATACCGGCAGCCACAACTCCTTCCGATCTTCATGCGGACCTCTAAAATCTTAACTGTAGCATCTCAAGACTCATATCTACTAACCCTTTAATCCGCATCCTCCGGTTCTCATCCTATACAGTACATTTACCTTCTTCTCATCACTGTTCTTCACTGTTCCTGACTGAGACTAATTTTCTCAATATCCTCAGCACACAGCTCATCAAATCCTTCTTGTCAATGCAATATGAGTATGTTGACATCAATGACAACACTGGATAACCTCATACTTGCAAAAATCTCCACCTTTGTCATTGATGGCAACATATGATGTGAAAAACCATTAAGACAAGAACTTCATCTTTTCATATGTCTTCTCTTCCTTTACTGCTCCCCCTTTGATCATCAACCATTTGTTTTTCACATGTCTTCTCTCCCCCTTTGACATCAATGGCAAAGGGCTCATACTTGCAATTCTCATACATCAGAATCATACCAGCTGCTCCCCCTTAGTTGCAGCTCCCCATTAGTCCGGATCACAAGATATGACTGTGATAGCCACCGGACTGATGCACAACAGTGCATCTTAGTTCATTACCGGAGGGGCCATGACCCCTAACTTCTCCCGGAGATATTCAAAAGAGTCCTTGGGAAGAGGTTTTGTAAAGATATCTGCAATCTGATCCTTGGAGGGAACATACTCCAATCTGACTTCTTCCTTGTTTACTTGTTCTCTCAAAAAGTGAAATTTGATAGATATGTGCTTAGTCTTAGAATGCAATACCGGATTCTTGGAAATATTAATTGCTCTTGAATTATCACAGAAAATTGTGATAGGCTCCTCATTTTCAACTTTGATGTCTCTTAGCATCTGCTTCATCCATAAGATTTGAGTGCAACTACCTGCTGCTGCAATGTATTCTGCTTCAGTTGTAGACAGAGATATTGCATCTTGTTTCTTGCTTAGCCAAGAAACCAATCTCTTCCCCAAAAAGAATGCTCCACCACTAGTGCTCTTCCGGTCATCCACATCTCCTGCCCAATCTGCATCTGTGTAAGCATGAAGAGAGAAATCCGGATCTCTAGGATACCATAGACCATACTCAACTGTCCCTTTCAAGTATCTAAAAATTCTTTTGATTGCCATAACATGAGATTTTCTAGGATCAGCCTGGAATCTTGCCACAAGACCAACAGCTTGCATTATATCTGGTCTAGTTTGAGTGAGATACAACAATCCACCAATCATTGATCTATACTTTGTCTGATCTGCCTTTGGAGAATCATCATCTTTGCTTAACTTACATCCGGTTGCCATAGGAGTGTTCATAGGCTTTGAGTCTTCCATACCAAATTTCTTTAACAATTCTTTCACATATTTGGTCTGAGAAATGAAGATCCCTTCTTTTGTTTGAGTAATTTGCAGACCCAAGAAGAAATTCATTTCACCAAGCATAGACATTTCAAACTCACTTTTCATCTGATTTGCAAAAGTTTTGCACATACTATCTCTTCCTCCAAAAATGATATCATCCACAAATACTTCAACAATCAGAATGTTTTCATGATCAATTTTGAAATATAAGTTACTGTCAGCAGTACCTTTGTTGAATCCAATCTGCACAAGATGCTTATCCAACCTTTCATACCATGCTCTTGGGGCTTGCTTCAATCCATACAAAGCTTTCTTCAACTTGCAGACCATATCATTATTATCAGACAATTGAAATCCATCCGGTTGTTCAATGTAGACTTCTTCTTCTAGATCACCATTTAGGAAGGCAGACTTGACATCCATCTGATATACCTTGAAGTCTTTGAAGGCAGCAAATGCAAGAAGCAATCTGACTGCTTCAATTCTTGCTACCGGAGCAAAAGTCTCTTCAAAGTCAATTCCTTCTATTTGAGAGTAGCCTTTGCAGACCAATCTAGCTTTGTTTCTGATTACTTCACCAGCTTCATTTTGTTTGTTCCGGAAGACCCACTTGGTTCCAATTACATTCCTGTCTCTAGGTCTGGGAACAAGATCCCAAGTATGATTTTTCTCAATTTGCATCAGTTCATCTTCCATTGCTTTGGTCCAGTTTTCATCATTGCAGGCTTCATTTATTGTTTTAGGTTCAATCTTTGAAATCAGACAACATTCATTCTGATCTTGAGCAATATTCCTTCTAGTTTGTACACCTTTGCTTCTGTCACCTATGATCTGATCTTCAGAGTGATTCAGTCTTACATACCTTGGAATTTTGGGAGTATCCAGCACTGCTGTTTCTTGATCAGCCTCATTCAAATCTAACTCTTCTTCCTGATTTACCGGATCAGGCTGACTCTGTCTCACCGGAGAGGATTGAGGTCCTTGAACACTGTCTTGGTCATCTTCATCAAACTCATAAAATCTTGAAGGCTTCTCAATTCCTTCATCAACCTTCACATTGGTGCTTTCTATCATCTTCCTTAATCTCTTATTGTAACACCGGTATGCTTTGCTTTGAGTGGAGTAGCCCAAGAAAATTCCTTCATCACTTCTAGCATCAAACTTTCCTAGATCTTCATCTCTTTTAATATAACACTTGCTACCAAATACTCTGAAATATTTCACAGTAGGAGTGATGCCAAACCAGAGTTCATAGGGGGTCTTACCGGTGTTGTTTCTGATTTGAACTCGATTGAGAGTGTAGACTGCAGTGCTGATAGCTTCTTTCCAAAACATTTGAGGAACATTTGCTTCCAACATCATTGTCCTAGCAGCTTCCTGGATGGTCCGGTTCTTTCTCTCAACTACTCCATTCTGCTGTGGAGTCTTAGGAGCAGACAACTGTCTCCTTATACCCTGTTTCTCACAAAAGTCAATGAATTCACCAGATGTAAATTCTCCACCTCTATCAGACCTTAGACACTTTAGTTTCAATCCGGTTTGATTCTCCACCATAGCTTTGAAGATTTTGAACTTCTCAAAAGCTTCTGATTTTTCTTTTAGAAAGGTAACCCACATCATCCGGGAATGATCATCTATTAACAACATGAAATATCTATCACCTTGCAGACTCTTGATTCTTGTTGGTCCACATAGATCAGTATGTACTAATTCCAACAATCCGGTAGAAGACTGATCTTTGCTTTTAAAAGAGACTCTGCTTTGTTTGCCTAACTGAGATTCTTTACACACACTATTTGTAGGTTTTATCAACTTTGGAAGATCTCTCACAGCATGAGTATTGCTTATTTTGATGATGTTATCAAAATTTACATGACACATTCTTCTATGCCATAACCAACTCTGATCAATTTGAACAAACAAACAACTTTTATTTGAACCAACCAGATGAAAGATGTTACCTCTTGTCTGAGTGCCGGATGCAATTTCAGTTCCGGAGCTTGTGAAGATTCTGCATTTTCCATTCTTGAACCGGAGATCATAGCCTTTATCCACTAACTGACCAACACTGAGAAGATTGTGCTTCAATCCTTCAACATACAGTACATTACCTGTTTTGCTCTTACCATCAAAGGAAATAGTTCCCCTACCTCTGATTCTGCCAGCAGAATTGTCACCAAACTTTACCATTCCTCCTTCATATCTTTCCAAGTCTAAGAACTTATTCTTGTCACCAGTCATATGGTGAGAACATCCACTGTCAATAACCCAATCATCCTTTTCTTCCACTTGAGCAGCCAAGGCTTTTTCAACAACTTTGTGATTGACAGATTCAGAGAGCAAGGAATCTTCTTCCTTGATGGCTATAAACACCCACTCATTTCCGGATTTGCTTCCTGGTTCTGATTCGTCATCTGTTACTCCTTCATTGTCATCTTCTTCATGAACATAATAGCAATTCTTTTGAAACCTTTGTCTGTGAGTATTAGATCTTGCAGATCTCTCCGGACATCTTGAGGCAAAATGACCAATCTTATTGCAGTTGAAACACTTAAAGGGTAGTTTTCCTTCATACTTACCGGATCCTCTTGGCAGTCTCTTTGCAATGAGGGCTTCAAGTTGAGCTGTTTCTGCTTCTTCTTCTTCCATGTCTCTTCTTGCTTGATCATACCATGACATTTTCTTTGATGAGTTTTCACCCGGATCAAATCTCTGTTTGCCTTTCACATAGGCACTGGCTTTGAAAGCAGATTCAGTCTTGGGAGGATCATCTCCAAACTCGGTCATTTCAAATGCAGCTAGTTTGCCAGCCAGTTGTTCTCTTGTGACAGTTGTGTGGGCTCTGAATTCATCAATGGCAGCAACTTTGATTTTGTAGGCAGCAGGAAGGGATCTTAGGATTTTGCAGACAATCTCATTTTCATCTAAAGTTCCACCAGCATTTCTGATTCCACATACCAGCTCATTTACTCTTGGCATAAAGGTAGTGATGTTTTCATCATCTCTCATTTTCAGTCTTTCAAATTTCCCTTTCAGACTTTGCAACCTTGCACTTTTGACAAACTCATCTCCTTCATACAGAAGTTCCAGTTTAGTTAGGATCTCATATGCAGTGGGTAGGTCAATGACATTCGAGAGATCTGAGTCATTCAATGCGCTTAGAAGAGCTTCCTTGGTCCGCAGATTGTTTTCAGCTTCTGTGATTTCATTCAGAGTTGTCGGACCACCTTGTGGAGGTACATATGGTTTTGAAATCATACCCAGGTATGCTTTTCCCATGCATTCCAAGTGACATTTCATGCGACCTTTCCAGAGAGTGAAGTTGGTTCCATCGAACTTCGGACTATCCTTCTTGTATGACGACATCCTGGATCTCCTCAAGCGGTTAAGCTCTTGTCAGAGGAACTTGGCTCTGATACCAATTGTTGGATCTAGGGCATACAACTGAGAGGGGGGGGTGAATCAGTTGTATAAAACTTCTTGTCATTCAAACACTTAACTCACTGTTGTTAGTTAGCAGCACATCAAATAATCATCCATGGAAGCATAATACATAAACACAAGAGCAGATAAGCATCAACACATTGAACACCAAGATTTTGACGTGGAAAACCCGGTTAAGGGAAAAACCACGGGGTGATTAACCCAAGAATTATTCTCTGTTAGAAGAATAAAGAAAAATGAATGGCACATGCCAATAAGGGCTCACTGCCCGAGCATACTGCTCACAAAGAGGCCCACTGCCTACAAGGAGACACACTGTCTACAAAGTGATGAAAATCACAGTCTTGAACTGGAGAATGACATCTCTACCATGTCCGGATCAGTTCCAATTAAGCCCAACAATCTCTGCTCTGCCTTTCGCACCTTTCTTCACTAGATCATACTCATCCTCACACCACACACTGAAATGAACTCTCAAATCATTATTTATACAAGACATCGACTTAGGAACAAGCATCTAAGTCGGCAAACAACCATAGGAGTATCCGCAAGATGAATAACACATCCGGTCGGCCATCACAAGAACATTCGCAGGATGAACAACTCATCCGGTCGGCTACACAGAGCAAGAACTTCATCCGGAAGAATAACTTCAATTCTGGGCTCTACCATCAATGCGGACCAACAACACAACCTAAACATGATCCAAGAACCTTCACAAGCCTGTCTGAGGTCCGGATACATCCGCACTTCCTCTGCTTACTGGGATCTCTTGTCTTCCTCATCTGGAACTTCAAGAACACAGTCTGTCGCCACTGTCATAATGCAAGAGGTACTTCCGGACCTCCAAATCACACACAAATCAGGATGACACATCACAAGGACATCTCAAACACTCCTTCCAATCCGCAGATTATGATAATACAATTCCGGACCTCACCGGACCTTTTTGTGATCCTCTGTCACCTCCGGATACTTGCCGGACCCGGTTCTATACCGGCAGCCACAACTCCTTCCGATCTTCATGCGGACCTCTGAAATCTTAACTGTAGCATCTCAAGACTCATATCTACTAACCCTTTAATCCGCATCCTCCGGTTCTTATCCTATACAGTACATTTACCTTCTTCTCATCACTGTTCTTCACTGTTCCTGACTGAGACTAATTTTCTCAATATCCTCAGCACACAGCTCATCAAATCCTTCTTGTCAATGCAATATGAGTATGTTGACATCAATGACAACACTGGATAACCTCATACTTGCAACAAGAATGATAGAATAATATAATGGTTTAAGAATGGTCTTGATGAAGTTATATATTTCCCTCTTAGGAATTACTAATAAATTAATAATTTTATTAAATTTATAACTAATGTAGATCAAGACTGCAGAGCATTCTCCTGCCTCCCTGTGATTGCACTTACCCTATTTCAACACTGTCTTCACATTTCTATCTCCAAAACATATTGTAGTAAGCCTCATGACCTAAAACCTAAAATATATGTACATGAGTGCGATATTCAGCCATTAGTTCAATCCACATGCCCTTACCTTCAAATAAGGTAAAATGTGGTACCTTCTTGTGAGCCTGTAACATCTTCCCTAACTTGTACTACACTTAGACAATTTCGTTCAATCTTTTACAACTTTCTTTGTCATGCAGTAAGTATCATGAGTTCATATCATCATTATTTAGCAAGACCCCAACTCTACTCAATGTATACTTCAAACATAAATATATCAAGACTTGTGAACTTACACATGAAATTTAGAAGCTATGGTATGATCATGTATAAATGATACTGATCCATATCCTTTTGCCTTCTATCTTGATTTTCTCCTTTGACTGCAGAGCATATATTCATCCCTCTACTCTTTGCTTCACAATACTTCTAATCACTTATTCTATAATGTCTTCATTGATCACCATATTGCTACAATCTCTCTTTGACATCATTTACACTTTTCCATACAACAACACTTCATACCACCATTGAAATCAATGACAACCCATATGCAACAATCCCCCCCTTTGTCATTGATGGAAACACTTTGACCTGATATACATATATTTGTCCCCCTTTGACATCAATGGAAAAGGACTAGTAGTATTCCTCTATTCCAGAAAAAACTAGGCTCCCCCTGTCTGAATAGTTATTATCACCTTTTATCAGTCAACTCCCCTGAAGAGTAGCCTCTATCTCTTCAAAAATGATGTAGCAAAATTGTCACTCAATATACTATGTACAATGTGCCTTATTTATATCTAAAACACATCACTGCTTATTCTTATTTTACTCACCACATATTAATGCAATCATCAAAATTTGTCATACCTTCAAAAAATTTGTTCACTTGGAAGGTAGAACATTTTTGTAAATCACTTCCAACTGGGCAAGAGTTGAGTCCCAGTTCTTCTTTGCAGAAGACAAAATATGTAAATGACTTTCAAACTAAATATACAAATATTCTGCCTCTTCCAAAGTGGCTGGCACTTTAACTTTCTGAGCCACATTCTTTTCTTCAATCAAGATGCCAGTCAAGACTTCTAACTTCATATTCAGAACTTTTCTTAGTTGACATATTTCTCCTTTGATTTTCTCTCTTTGCTCTATGAGCTTCTTTAACTGAGTATGCATATTTTCAATTTGGACCCTAATGGTTCCATCTTTATCCTTTAGAGGATCATATACTTTGGCCACTTGAGTTAACTATGACTCAATAGAGTCAGCTTGATCCTTTATGTTCTTTGTAATAGCTAGCCAATTCAAACAAAATTGATACAAGATCTTAGCATCCTCAATACATCAATACATTTCTAAATATTCTTCAAATTTTCTTGCAGGCTATTATGTACCTTTGTACATCTATAAGATACATTAGTCAATCTTTTATTATTTACTTGTTCTGTTATCTTTTTCTTAGCATGCTTCTATAGGTAAGATGAACGAGTCTTGAAAGACTCCAACATGAGTTTCATCTACTGAGTAGGAGGCAAAGTGGGATCTCTCTTTATCTCAAGCAATTCCTCTTGTAACATCTTAATTGCCTCTTCTAACACTTCAACTCCTTCAACTTGTTGCAGAATTTCTTATCTAGCTGAGGACTAAAGTATATCTCCCAATTGCAACTTGTGAAGAGGAGATATATTGGAGAAGTTAAATTGTCCATCTAACACTAGAAACTATAATAGTTGCAAAGTGACCACCAATTGGATTTGCATTTGCTAGGCTATAAACTCCTTGATAGAGTCAACTAGAGAGGAGGAGGAAGATGTATCTTATTCCTTTTCTAAGTTTTCCCCTAAATCAATATTTGTCTGCCCCTCTTTCTATGCAATATTATCCTACTATTCTATATTCACCAGAGGTTGATCATCATGCACAATATTATGATCAAAGAATCATTTCCTTCTTCATTAGCATCTTGTTCTTGATATTTTGTTGCTTGCTCTTCTTTCTCTTCTTGAGGAACATGATGTTCAGTGTTGTGCGGAGGAGATGTAGTCATGTGAGGTGGAGAAGCAGTGTTTTGTGGTGGAGAAACTTGTAGTTTCTCCACATTTTTAGTTCCTTTTACCTTACCCAATATTTTCTTTGTCACATCCTCTATTTCCTTCTAAATTTTCTCTTTATCACCTTCCTTCATGCTCATGAGTGTGTCCACTCTTTTCTTTGTCCTTAATTATTGAGTTTGCATTTGAGCCAATTTATCCTTTTCTTCTTGAGACATAGATGACTTGACCTTTTGAAGAGCTTGTTGCCTTAACTCATTATTCATTTTAATGGCTTCTTCTCTTTTCTACCTTAGATCCTGAGCTAGGCTTTCCGGTACCCTTTCAATTACATCAATCATGAGCAAGTTATATTTGAGCATATACATAACTACAACTTTTTCAATGGTCTTTTAATCCTGAAGAGGGACTTGGGATACAAGTCAGTTGTGTGATTTAATATCCCATGTTGTTCAATTCCATTAAAGACAACTTCCAATTGAAGAGGGCCTTCTGTAGAAGTCACCATAGGATTTTGCTTAGATTTATTTAATTTTCTTTCTAGCTTATAGGCTTCCTCTTCTCCTTCTTCTTCTTCCTCTTCAATCTCTTCTACTTTAACATTCTTCCTTTTGGCTTGAATTTTGGGTCTAGCATGCTTCTTTTCTCCAGTCTTCTACTGTGCTCATGTTTCTGAAGCTGCCCTTCTTCTAGTGGACTTTGTTTGTGCTAACCTAGAGGGTAGTGGTATGTTTATAGTAGTAGAAGTAGCTCTGCTAGTCCTTCTTAAACTTTGTGTAGCTGGTGTAATAGTAGAGACATGATGTGTCTCATCTGCAGGGGCTTTTGAAGTAGTATTAGATGAAACACGCCACTTCTTATGTAGCTCACCCCTATTCTTCTTAAGTTGTTCCTCTACATTCTTCTTATGCATCTTGTTCATAATCTCATCATAGGTTCCAAACCTTACAATAGAGGTGTCTTTGGGTTTGTTAAGCAATAGATAAACATAGAAAATTATTTCCTCTCTGAAGACTTCATATGATAGTTTAGGAATCCATGCAGTTCTAGGTTCAATTGCCTCCATATAGGTATAATCTTTATCAACCAAAAATGTGATCTTCTCCCTATATTGTTTAATAGAACTATAAGGGACTCTTTCTCTGGCATGCATGTTGTTTTGAAGGGTTTTAAAGAAACCCTAGTACATTGTCTTATAGTGATTTGGATCATTAACCCTCTTATGTGACTCTTGATTTGAGCAACAACAAGAATGTTCTATTGCCAGACCTTTCCATTAAAGCCAAGAAGTTCATTCAGAAAGTAGAATGCAAGATAGATAATTAAAGTGCCATACTTGAAAATGTATCCAATTTATTTTTTCCTTCTCAAATTCTCTAGGAGTTGTTCTCTCATGACCTCATAAAGGTTAAAATCTTTCCCTTCCTTGACCATCTGGTATGCAGTGTGAATAGAAGTACCAGTAACGGATCCTTCTCTATTTGTGAAGTAAACTTTGTAAGCAATTCCCATGGCAGCATAACGAACCTCCAGATCAATTATATCATTTAGAATTAGTGTTCTCTTATCAAATCTTGCTTCGATCAGCTCCGTAACCTTCTCATTCTTAATTGACTTCATCACTGGTATAGATTTGGTGGAACACAACCCAGTAACTACCCTGATTGTATATTTGGTAATCTGGTAGGACTTCTCAAAATACATGAACATGTCATGAATTTTGCTTAATATGTATCTTACCCAGTTGTGCTCATCATAGAAATCAGGGTAATCTTTCCAAATGTCTAGATGCTTTGCCCCCACATTTACATATTCTAATTTATAGGTTACATAATTGTTGAGAAGTTGATTTCTGAGCTTCTCAAATTTTACATGATTAATTTCATGTAGCTTTGAGTGAATATAAATTCTAACATCTTTTGTGTAAATAACATATTCTAGTATACTTGAGAATGCTCCTTTCCTATCGAGCTACATTGCCTTGAAGGGGCATTTCTTATATTTTGGTCAAGGTTTCTTAGTAACATCAACTAGTTGTAGAGTTGCCATCACCAATTTCTATGAATTTAGCAACTAGGGATTTTAGAAGTAGCTATTCTGATAAATACCTCTTTGTTCAATCGATAGGATTTTACCTTCAGCTCAATTCTCCTCAAATTCACCAAATCCTTGGAAAGACTTCTTCTTTTCTCAGCTCCAGATATAAATGCTTGATCATGAATGAGTTTTGATCCAAAAGAAGCATAAGTATCTTGCATTTTTCCCTTACCTTCCACAATTAATGCACCTTTATTGGGTAGGT
The DNA here is from genome assembly GCA_027924645.1 of Cunninghamia lanceolata. Classification (NCBI taxonomy): domain Eukaryota; kingdom Viridiplantae; phylum Streptophyta; class Pinopsida; order Cupressales; family Cupressaceae; genus Cunninghamia; species Cunninghamia lanceolata. The sequence continues at coordinate 206,134 of BSBN01001745.1, forward strand.
AAACTGCTACTAGATTTCTCTATGAACTCACAAAGACTCAAGAACTTTATGCAATCCTTTGCATCATGTTATTTTTCTCTAAAATTTTGGGATAAAGAAACTGTCTTGTCATATCAACATCTTCTCCATCAATTTTCATTCCAACTCATCTGTATGATAGGCTTCCATTGGTAGGAGTTAGAGATTTTCAAGGGGGAAAGAATAGATATGCCTTGATTAGTGCCTCCCCTTGACCCTATGCCTTATCTTAATCAGCAAAAGAGTCCTCTACACTAGCCAGAGATAGATTCTTCCTTTTTATCACTTTGTTTTGTCTTCCTTGTTTATATCTTTTCCATTTCCTTCTTTTGTTGAGTCACAATTTTCTCTATTTTCTTGTGCTGAACAGGTGGTTCCATAGAACCACTTTTGTAGAATCTTTCTCTATGCCCCAATTTGTTGCATTTGTAGCAAACAACATTATATTCTAGAGTCACACCATTTCTCCTCATTTTAGTTCTACAGTCAATAGCCCTGTGACCAAACTTATTGCATGCAAAGAATAGCCATAAAAGGAATAAGAGATTCTAGCAGCATGTTTTGGAGGCACAAATGAATTCTTCCTCATGTTGTCATTTCTTCTAGCCTCAATTCTACAGTCGATAGCCTTATGTCCAAATTTATTGCACGAATAACAGTAACCATAGAAGGATTGAGAGAACCTAGGATTAATAGTTGGTCTAGGTGGAAATCTCTTGAGATCTTTCTTCTGATTATTGACCTGTATGAAGTTATCATTATCCAACTCATGCCCTTCATCTTCAGTTTCCTCAAAGTCTTCAATGCTAGGTTCTTCCTTTCTCATTTCAAACATGCCTTCAAGTATATCTATTTTAGGACTCTGAGATTTCTCAAATCTAATACCACCTTTAGTCTTTGGAGGTCTTTGACTACTAATTATCTCATCAAGAATATTGGTACTTTTCTTCAGTTTAGACCTTTGTTTATCAGATCCTTTTCTTTTTCCAATTCTTTCTTTAGAGAGACAATTCCTTTTTGAAGTTTGGAGCATTCAACTGACTTGTTATTTAGCTTAACATTCAAACAATCTGCAACCTTCTTACCTTCTTCAACTTGAGCTTTTAACTTGGCAATTGCTTCTCTTAATTTTATGAGCTTGATCTTATATTCTTCATTTTCACTTCTTGCTGTATCCAAATCTTCTAGGGTAGAAGCAAGTTCTCTTTCATAATCAACTACACAGTCTTCTAGATTATAGACTTTCATGTCTATGTCATCTTTTAGAGGATTCTTGCCTTTAAACAATACTTTAGTTCCCATGTGTTCCTCTCCAAGATCTACCTCAATTGTTAGGCTATATTCAAGGAACTCAGCTTTGATACCAATTGTTAAACACACAAAGTACTGAGAGGGTGGGGGTGAATCAATACTTAATCAAATTACTTTACTTCCAACAACATTCAAGCTAATGTAAGCATGAGACATACAACAACACAGAAGCACACAACCATAACAACAACCATAACACCATATTTACGTGGAAAACCCAAGAAGGGAAAAACCATGGTGAGCAAGCTGCTTGGATCTACTATCCAAATCCAACCTCACAAATAAAACATGATTACATTAACATTTATGGGCTATAACTGAAAGGAAGTTGCAACTTATTGAATAGATACAACACTTACAAATTTTACAAAGAATCTTTAACCATTGTAATGCAACACTTATCTAACTCATCTATTCTTTTCACACATATTGACTACTACAACCTTCTGTTGATCACTTTAGCTTCTGTACAACTATTTCACCTCCTCGTAACAACAATACCAACTTTAGGAACATCAAAACATCTTCAGGAACTCTTCTTTTTTATCATCATAATGTCCATAATCACCTCTGCAACTATATTATATCATATGAACTAATCCTTAACACATTTCATAATCATGTCTGGTTCAACAGTAAGTTTATTCCCACATATCGAATGGTTTCACAATACACACTCTATATCCTATGCTTGATACATTTGATCTTACATTTATATCCTCCACAAGCATCAAGATCTTTCTCCTTGTTTGGCCAAGACAAAACAAGTAACATGAAATGTGTAGTGGCCACAATAGTTGGCTCTAAAGCATATGCGGTAAGTAGAAATCAAGTGGAGTTCAAGAACAAGGAATAATTAGGTACTATTTTACCTTAGCACATTCTTCCAAGATAGCACACATGAAAAAGTCTTCATCATACACCAAGTCAGCTCCTCAAACACTTATTCTTGTATTTGGCTCAAGACCCAAAGCGGTACTGGAGGAGAAAAAATTACATCATGCATACCACATACTAAATATTATATGCTTTGAAAAATATTCATGTACATTTCTCTTATCATCTCAATATATTTCATGTTGGCACAAACATTTGATCTTTGATGCCAGTGTCCTTAACAACCTCTGCTTGCACAGTCTTGAGATAAAACAATGAAAACCATACTTGTGGTGGACACAATCATTTGAAACTCGAACAATGCATACCAACTAAATTCATAAGCTTATCACTTAGTCTGCAAGGCCAATTACCATTGTGTGGTGAACTGTGGTGGCCTTAGCTATCTTCCTTTGCTTACTTCAATTAGCACCAAGGTACGTCTTCACACCATTGACTCTAGAGAAGCAACTATGCTGCATATTATCACTTGAAACTTGAAGCACTCATACCTTTGACTCATATCTACTTGTCCTCTAAGCCGCAACATCATATCCTTATTTGTGGAGACCAATGGAGCATTCTCCTATCTCCCTGTTACTGTACTTGCCCTATTTCAACATGTTTGGTGAATATTTTGTTATCAACTAACTGATGTCAAAATGGTTATATCAACTATAGTATGATGAGATAAATCTCTCCTCTTAGAAAGGGGAGGCTCTCTTCTTATTGCTAACTAAAATCAACTAGCAATTAACTAGAGTTATTTACACTAAAAACTATCCACAGGGTGTTTCATATCATCTTATTCTCTTATTTCAGAATAGATGTTTACAACTTACAACAACAAGCCCACAAATCTTATGATATGTAATGAACTAAAAACTACTAATTGGAGAAATAATGACCAATATCCAATTAAGTTACACAAATGAATAATTGAAATGATACCAGCAAGTGTTAATCACCAAGAAACCCACAAAAGCACAAAGTCTTTTGTTGCCTCTTACAATTGGAAATAAAGGAATATGGAACAAGGTACAGCCCAAAGTCTTCACCGCATGCCAAGGTAAGATCAAACAATCATAGACAATAACTCACAACCCAAAGTCTTCAAGTTACTTTCTAATCATGAACATAAACACAATTCCAAAGATGACATCGCAGCTCAAAGTCTACAAAATCAGATTTGGAGCACCATCTAAAACACTTGATTCAATGATACAATTCAACCACGTACACAAGATAATGTAATAGAATAGAGGTAAGAACAATTCTAAAATGTCACAAACTTGATCCAATACAAAGATTAGATGCCAACTTGATTTCTTTGTATTGATTAAAAAATGATTTACAATATGAACTCAAAGTTTCAATTTGCTCTTCAAAATGGCAGCGCTTTGCTTCAATAGATAAAAGATACTAATTACAAAAGAGCCCCTCTTTATTTATAGGGAGAGGCTAAGAGAGAAAATAAGAAATATACAACTAATTTGACTTGTTCAAAAACATAGTTCAATTTGACTTGGGACTTTATACTCCAACTACATGTAATTCCATTTTTCAAAAAGACATGTAGTTTGTCATCTACAAATTACAAATTACATGACAAAAGCATAGGAAAATAAACTAAGTGTTCGAAGACACATCTTCTTCTTCTTTTTCTTTCTCTAGAAAGTCTTCATATCTTTTCACAGCCACCTAAACTTTAGTGTCATTTGGCCCTAGTGTATAATTGGAGATGGCTAGAACTCATGTGATAGAGTCCCCTATGTTCACATGCACTTTTCTATGTTTATCCAAGATTGTTTGCAACTTGTCCAAGATCACTTGAAAGTTCACTAACTTGTTAATAGAAGCCAATGAGAAAGCTTCTAATTCTATCTAAGCATGAATTAGTGCAGTGAACTCCTAAATAACTGCATCCACGAGAAGAGTTTTTTGGTTGTCATCAAGTATCTAGCATGGAAGTTCCATTATCTTATCAGTGATATCTAATCCTTTGTCAATGCTTTCATCTTGGGTCTCCTACATAACTTTAATCAGTTCCTTGAGAACATCTCTTTTGTGCTTCATTGCTTCTTGGTATTCAATATACATCTTTCTTGTGGGGATCACCCCATTTTCAACTAACAATTCTAATTTGAAATCTTTTAACCTTGTCCACATTTCAAGATCCTTCTCAACCAGCTATAGATTTTGTGTTAGCAAGTTAAGTGTTTAGTTCAACTCTAACTTGACATCATTCATGTTGTTAAATAATTCAATAGAAGACTCTAAGAGTTGATATCCTTGTGAAATGAGTCTTTCTATCCAAGAACTTACAACTCAACCTTGTGCTCCAATCATTTTAGATTTTTGAATTGCTTCATCATCAACACATGTTGCCACAGGTTGTACCTATTTTAAGGATTAAGATATTATTAACAACACAAAAGTAAGTTGTTCCACCTTGAGATTAACTTGATCCTTGATCAAATTATCCCTATCATACCTCTCAATCAATGCAACAAATGCTACTTGCACATCCTCCTTGGCACCTCCATGAGTTTGTTTGCCAAGGTCTACACTTGAGACAGTATAGTTAGAAAGTTGAACTTCACTGATATTTTTGTCTAGTGGAGGTATAAATATCTCAACATATTTGTGTCCTGATGAGTCAACAAGTACTCTGGCCTAGGTTCTAGCCTTCTTAGGTACTTTGGGCTTTGTTGGGACATGTTGACTAAAATCAAACTCATCAAGAGAAATTGCTTGCTTCTTCCTTTTTGGGTTTTGTGATAACAACCAAGGAGGAAGAAAAAAAGAATCACCTCCTATTTTTGTTACCAAAGTTTGGGATGATAGGGTAGAATCTATAGGCCCTTGAGAAATAGGTAGGGTGGAAATGTCTTTCCCAGATGTAGATACAAGTGGAGTGAAAGTAACAATAGGTGAATTTTGGGTTTGCACAGCAGTGGGATTAACATCAATGAACACTTTGGATGAGGAGGAAGAAGAAAAATTATCAATATTTGATTGTGTAATTGTTAGCAAGATGGTTGTCGTTGCACCAAAAGATCGACCTGTTAATGCTCAATACAACCACTAGAGTTAATGAATCCATGGGAGGTAGTTAAGCCTTGTCACAAACCTAAGCACTGTGATGCACAACACAAGGAGACCAAGGGCACACACCTTGTAACAATTCCCCCCAGCACAAGCGAGGGGTTCAAACCCGTGACCTAGACTCTAATATCAATTGTTGAAGGCACAAGACAACTGAGAGGGGGGGTGGATCAGTTGTATCAAAAATTCCAAACCCTCATAAACATAATCACATCCACATTTGTTTACTTAAACCCTTAATCTGTTATGAAGATTAAACATGAAAATCAAATAACATAAACTTAAACACATCAACACCATGCATAAGAGAACACTAGATTTTTATGTGGAAAACCCTAAAAGGGAAAAACCAAAGTAGTAGCAACATTGAATTACAAGAGGCTCACTACCATACAAAGAATGCTCACTGTAGGGGACTCACTATCCAAGTGGACTCACTACCCACTAAAAAGGAAAGTTAGAAGAGAAGAGGTGGCTCACTACCATGAACTTATATGATAGCATCTACCACATGCCTAAGTTCAATTCCAATGAAGTACAACAAACATCATCTTCGCAGCCTCTTTGAAAATTGTAGATGACTTCTACTCACTGCATTAGGTCTTTTACCACATGAAAGCCCTTAATGCCTATGATTCAAATTCACAACACAAACATTACAATCCTCATACATGTACACATACACATGAATCCTTTACACTTATTTATATCAACATCAACCTTGAAACATTCACCAAGGTCAGCAACACACTCTACAACCTTTGAAACAATCTCCAAGGTTGGCAAACATACAAAATTCAAATTAGGTCTGGACCTAAACATTCCCATGGAGAAAAGGAATGAAGGTAGAACACTTCACAGCTTAGCTTGGACCTAAAAACATCTTCACATGCTTCAACATGCTTCCTCAATCCATGAATCACATCTGCAATTAGTGTTAACACCCAAGTCGACTAAACTTGTGTAAACACAAAGAACACTTAGGAATGCACATCCAACAACACAACCATAGATTGTAGACCAAGCACAAGACTTTAACATGATCTAGAAACATCCATGAACAACATGAAATCACCTTGGAGCCAACAAATCTAGCTACAACAGATCTCACTTGAAGACAGTTCACAGACTGCTCACAACTAACACTACCATGCTTTTCTACTCAAGAAAACTACATTCTAGAGAACCAAATCACAAGTACTTTGGATATAACATAGATATGGACCTTATTAACACTTATCCAAAACTACAAGATCAAAAACCAAACTAAGGAGAAATGCGGAGAAAAATACTTTCTCCCAGTCATACTACAAACACAACCAGACACAGTCTTCAAACTAGTGAACATAACCCTCAAACGAAAATGTTTCAGAGCACCAAATTTAGGATTTGAAATCTTCAACCAATTCTCTAAAACATATCCAAACCTCACACCCTGGTCCTCAACATAGAAGAAATGTAGAGCAAAAACTCGAGCATTATCCTATAAGCTAGAATACTTCTTCACAACACTGTCTTTAGTATTTATCAAATTTTCTCAAAAGCACTTGGAAACCTAGCAACAAGAACAATATACTAACATCATCAACACTTCTACAATCCATTCAAATCACCTTAACACAAAGACTCAATCAACCAACAATCAACAACATCAGAAGATACAATTGACACCAATGACAACACAAACATGTTGACATCAATGACAACACCAATTAGCACTTACTTGCAACAATCTCCCCCTTTGTCATTGATGGCAACATATGATTTGAAAAACCATCATGACACAATTATACACTAATCTCATTCTCCCTCTTTCTTTTGATATATCTTACTCTCTTTTTTTTCACACAAACTCTCTCCCCCTTTGACATCAAAGGCAAAAGGTGACACACCTTTTTCAATTTTTCTCCCTCTGAATATGATACTGCACATACTTGCACTATTCTCAACTACTTTGAATACTCCCCCTTAGGAGTACACACCATCTTGTACCAAATCTTACTCTCCCTGACAACAACACTCTTCAATGCCACTACCTGCTCCCCCTGAGAGGTAGCCTCCATCATCAGTCCAGAAAAGAATGAATCCTGAATCACACTAGAATGATGCACTTCCTTATGCATCTAGTTTGAAAAAGGAGGGGCAATAACCCGTAACTTCTCTTGGATATACTCAAATGTATCCTTAGGAAGAGCCTTGGTGAATATTTCAGCAACCTAATCCTTTGTAGGCACATACTCAAGCTTTACTTCTTTCTTTGCAACCTTCTCTCTTAGAAAGTGATACCTAATAGAAATATGCTTTGCTCTTGAATGCATCACTAGCTTCTTTGAAATGTTAATGGCACTGGTATTATCACAAAAAATAGAAATTGGATCATCATAATCAACTTTGATATCCTTCAAGGTTTGTCTCATCCATGACACCTGTGTGCAACATGATGCTGCTACAATGTACTCTACCTCTGCAGTAGATAAAGATACTAAATCTTGTTTCTTTCTTAGCCATGACACAACTCTGTCTCCAAGAAAGAATGCACCACCACTTGTACTTTTCCTGTCATCTACACATCTGACCCAATCTACATCTATGTAGGCACTTAGGGTGAAGTCATTATTCTTAGGATACCACAAACCATGATTCAAAGTGCCTTTCAAATACCTAAATATCCTCTTTACTGCCATGACATGTGACTCTCTAGGATCTTCTTGAAATCTTTCCACAAGATAGATTGCATGCATGATATCCAGTCTGGTAGTAGTTAGGTATAGTAGTCCTCTAATCATTGACCTATATTTTCTCTGATCAACCTTAGGAGATTCATAATTCTTGCTCAACTTTCAACTAGTTGTCATGGGGGTACAAACTAGTTTAGAATCTTCCATCCCAAACTTCTTCAACAATTCCTTGAGATACTTTGATTGTGAAATGAAAATGCCCTTATTTGTCTAATTAATTTGTAGCATAAGGAAGAAGTTCATCTCACCACACATTGACATCTCAAATTCTTTTTGCATCTCATCTACAAAGTTATTACACATACCTTCATTTCCACTGAAGATTATATCATCCACATAGACCTCAATAATCAGGATTTGATCTATACTTACCTTGATGTAAAAATTATTGTCTGCAGAACCTTAACTAAATCCTTGCTACAACAAATACCTATCTAACCTAGCATACCAAGCTTTGGGATCTTGCTTCAGCCCATACAATGCCTTCTTCAATCTACATACCATATCTAGTTTGTCTGATAATTGAAATCCATCCCGTTGCTCTATATATACTTCCTCTTCCAATTCACCATTCAGAAAAGTAGACTTCACATCCATTTGATATACTTTGAAATCTTTATGTGCTACATAAGACAAACAATCTAATAGCATCCAATCTTTCCACTAGAGAAAAAGTTTCCTCATACTCTATTCCTTCCACTTGTGAGTAGCCTTTACATACAAGTCTTGCTTTGTTCCTTACCACTCCTCCATTCTCATTCAATTTGTTCCTAAACACCCACTTAGTTCCAATCAAATTTTTGTTCTCTAGTCTTAGGACAAGTTCCCAAGTCTGATTCTTCTCAATCTACATTAGTTCTTCTTCCATAGCCTTAACCCAATGCTCATCCTTGCATGCCTCAACCACTATTTTAGGTTCAACTTTAGAAAGTAAACATAGATTTACTTGTTCTTTAGCAGCTTTGCTTCTTGTCAATACACCTTTGCTCTTATCACCAATGATCTAATCTTCAACGTGATGCCTCTATACATACTTATGAGTTTTAGGAGCTCTTTTTGGAGCTTCTTGTTATTGAAATTGTACTTCTGGTGTTATTTGAACTTCAACTTGCACTTGCTTCTCTTTGGTCTTTTCCTCTTCTCCACAAGAGGACTCATCTAATTCATATATGTTAATCTCTGAGAACATCTACATATCTTCATCAACATTGACATTAGAACTTTCAATAATCTTTCTTAACCTCTTATTGTAGCACTGGTAAGCTTTTCTTTTGGTAGAGTATCCAAGAAAGATACCTTCATCACACCTTACATCAAACTTTCCTAGTTCTTCATCTCTTTTGATATAACATTTGCTTCCAAAAACTTTGAAGTATTTAGCAGTGTGAATCCTTCCATACCATAGCTCATAGGGAGTCTCTGTATCATTTGCTTTCACCTGTACTTTGTTCACTATGTAGACAGTAGTATGAATTTCTTCTCTCCAATATACTTCTGGTAGATTTGCTTCTTTTATCATTGTCCTTGCAGCTTCTTGAATAGTCTTGTTCTTCCTTTCAACCACTCCATTCTGCTATGGAGTTCTAGGAGGAGATAACTGCCTCTTTATCCCATGATTATCACAAATCACATTAAACTCATTAGAAGTAAACTCTCATCCTCTGTCAGACCTCAAACATTTGATCTTCATATCCATTTCATTTTCAACCATTGCTTTAAATGATTTAAACCTATCTAGGGCTTCTAATTTTTCTTTAGGAAAAGTAACCCAAGTCATTCTAGAGTAATCATTAATGAATAACATAAAATACCTATCACCTTGGAAACTCCTTACTCTTGTAGGACCACAAAGGTCTGTATGAACCAACTCCAACAATCCGATAGATGATTGGTCCTTGCTTTTGAATTCTCTTATTGTAAACTTTCCAAATTGATATTCCTTGCATACAATAGTAATAGGCCTTTTTAACTTTGGCAAATCTCTCATAGATTGAACTGAACTTATCCTTACTAGGCTATTGAAATTGATGTGTTACAATCTCCTATGCCATAGCCAACTCTCACTGATCTGATTCATAAGGTAGTAACTAACACCACCTTTGAGATGATAGACATTTCCACCTGTCTTCTTTCTAGCAAAAATCACTATTCTGAAGCTTTTTCTGATCTCACATCCATCATTATGAAACATAAGATTGTAACCCTTGCTACACATCTGACCAACACTCAAGAGATTATGCTTTAAACCTTTGACATAAAGGACATCATCAATGTTATGCTTTCCATCAAAACTAATTGAACCTTTTCCACAAATCTTAGTAGCTTCCTCACCACCAAACCTTACTATTTCACAATCAAACTTTTCAAGTTTAATAAACATACTCTTATCACCTGTCATATGATTTGAGCATCCACTATTAATGACCCAGTCATCCTTTTCACTCCTAGCATGAAAGTCAGATATAACAGTGTCTTTCAGGTTAGCACATGCTTCTAGACCTTTTTCCTTTACATAACTTCCATGGTTAGCAGAACCAGTTTCATCTCTTATGGCAATAAATAAGCATTCATTATACTTATCATCCTCAAAATCAGACTCATCATTAGAAATACTTGCATAGTAATTTTTCTTGTTCAACCTACCTTTGTTCTCCTTATTCTTAATTCTTAGATCTCTATCTGGACATCTAGAAGCATAATAACCTATCTTTCCACAACTGAAACATTTAAAAGGTAACTTACAACTAAACTTACTAGTACCTTTTTTCATTCTTCTTACAAATTTAGCTTCCACTTCATCAAATTTTTTTGGATTTGATTCAACAATCTTCTCTATTCGACCATCTTTAAAAGTAGTCTTAACTTTTGCAGTTCCACTACTTGTGCCAAACTCTCTTATTTCAAAAGCAGTTAGGGTGCCAAACAACTATTCTTTGGTAAACTGATTCAAATTTTGTAATTCTTCAATAGCAGACACCTTATGATTGTAATATTTACGAACAGTTCTAAGTACCTTCAATATTACTTCTTGATCATCTATTTTTCCTCCAAGTCCCTTGATGCCATTGACAACTTCATCTATCCTCTGTAAGTAGTTGTTTTCATTGTCAGACATACACATGGTCTCATAAGTGAGATTCAAGTTCTACATTTTATCCCTTTTAACCTTCTCATCTCCTTCATAAACACTTTCCAACCTTATCCAAATCTCATTAGTAGTCTTCAAATCCACAACTTTCACTAATTTAGAATTAGTAAGTCCACTTAAGAGAGCATTTTTTGCCTTACCATCTATTTCTACATCTTTGATTTCATCTTCAATATTTACACCACCCATAGGTACAAAGTAATTTGACTTGACACATTTCCAGACATCATAACCAAGATAAATTAGAAAAGTTTCCATATTTATCTTCTAGAGAGCATAGTCTGATCCATCAAACAAGGGAGTATCCTTCTTGTGCGCCATCCTGAATCTACCTCAAGATGTTAATCTTTCTTCAAAGGAACCTTTCTCTAATGCCAATTGTTAGCAAGACAATTTCCATTGCACCAAAAGATCAACCTTTTAATTCCTGATACAACCACCAGAGTTAATGAATCCACGGGAGGCAGTTAAGCCTTGCAATGAACCCAAGTGCTACACTGTCCAACACAAGGAGACCAAGGGTGCACACCTTGCAACAACAATAGAGTCAATCATATACATGGGTACATTTGATAAACTTAGAAAGGAAGAAAGGATACCAAACATGTCTTCCATGTTACCCTGAGGAATATCAAATAGTGGTTCATTGATAGGTGTAGAGGGGGATGAATGAACAGAATGTGTGGACATAGTGGGTGTGGCAAGAATAGTAGAAATAGTTAGAGATTTTTGTATACTTGAAGACATAGGAGGAACATGAGTTTGAACATTTTAAACTAAAGGATAAGAATGAGGAGGTGTTACCTATGTGGACTTAGTTTGAGATTTAACATGAAGTTCCTATGATTCTTCAGTAGGCATTTCCTCTTGTTCAACATCTAGCTAAGCAGATGTTCCCTCTTTTTCTTTTCCCTTGCCTTTATCTCTCTTTATCCTAAAGATAATCCTTGGCATCCTACTAGTGCTAGGAGTGTCCTCTTTGTTCTTTGTCCTCAATTCTTCCTTCTTACTGGAAGGCCTCTTTGTCTATTCTTCTTTTGAGCCTATTTTGAAGAATTTCAACTTTATTCCTTTCTTCTTCAACCATACATTAGTATTTGCAAGACTAGGTTGAAAACTTTCTCTTATTGAGGTCATCTCCTTTTGAGACCACTGGATGAGTGGAAGAGAAGTGTTACCAATCTTGTTACCTACATAAATAGCCTCGACTATTTCACCTTATTCTTGCATATCTTTTGAGATATTAACCAGCTGAAAATTCTTGATCTGCTCCAAAGTAAGTCGACTATAGTCCAGTCTCCTCACATCTTCCTCATTTTTGCATTTGGCCCATATGTCTTTGACCTTATGAACATGAGTATAATTACCTTTCAATTTATTTTTCATTCCTCGGTAATCAAAATCAAGTCTTTGCTTGTACCTCTTCATTGTGACCCATTACATTTCCATTTCCATTGCTTTAGCCTTTAGAGTCATGGAAATGGAATACCTACCAATTTTAACTTCAAATTTAAATCCAACTATATGAGCTCCTACTTGCATCCCTTTCGACTCTCTTCTCTTGTCCCATAACAGAACTTGATCTCTGATTTGAAAATTTTGGGACTTTGCTTTCTTGTCAAAGAGCTTCTTCACTTGACTTTGGTGTTTCGCAATGTGATCCACCACCTTCACACGTTGTTCCTCAAGTTCAACAAGAAACATAACACACTTGTCAATGGAAATATCAAAAGTTTCATCCTCAATTGCCTTAGCCAAATTTAAAGTGAACAATTCCAATGTGATAGGTATTTCAACATTCAAACCATATAGAAGCTAAAATGGAGACATGCTAATTTTTTGTTTGGGGATGATACGATCTTCCCACAATGCATCATATAATGCCTTGAGCTAGGTTCTCCAATTCTCATCAACAAACTTCTTGATTATGGTAACTAGATTCTTATTGCTTGATTCATCTTGACCATTTCCTTTGGGATAATAGTCCAAAGAATGAGCAAGAATGATTCCATACTCAAAACAAAATTATGTTATCTCATGAGACAAAAAACAAGTAGCATTATCTGCTACTATCTTGTTAGGCACCCCAAATCTTGAGATAATATTTTCTTTGAGGAAGTTGTAAACCACTTCTAAAGTAGCATGCTTCATAGGAATGGCTTCTACCCACTTGGTTAAGTAATCAATAGCCATGAGAAATAACCATTCCCTACACTTGATTATGGATTCATTGCTCTAATGAAATCAATACCCCATTGTTCAAAGGGTTCCTCAATCACCACTGGCTTAAGGAGTAGAGTTGCCAACTAGGGTTTCCCCACAAACTATTGACACAATTCACACTTACGCACCTAGTTGTATGCATCTTGAAAGAGTGTGAGCCAATAGTACCTTTCTCTCAAAATTTTGTGAGTAGTAACTGGAGCTGAAATATGTCCTCCACACACTAGGTTATGAAAAGACTCCAAAAGCTTAACTTGTTATACTTTGTCGACACATTGTAGAAAAATCCCATCAATGCTCCTTTTGTATAAACCATTGTCCCATAGAACAAATTTTGTGGCCTTGAGTTTGATTGTCCTTTTTTCCTTATATGACAAATGCTTAGGACACTCTCCATATGTGAGGAAGTGTGCAATATTTGAATACCATTCATCCGTTGTACTCACGAACAAAACTATGGGAAGTACCTCAGTATTCGCTTCCTCATTATTAGATATCTCTTTGGGTATGTTGTCAGTGATCAATTGACACAAACCTTTCCCATGAACAAGCTTGGTGGGCCTAATCTCTATGTCTTACTCTTAGATCTTAGCAATCCAATTACCTCTTTTTCTCCCAAACTCCTACTGAGCCAAGATAGTCTTGACTGTTGAATCAAGAACCAATACAATAGTATGAGAGTTAAGAATATAATACCTAAAATGCTTAACTAGTTTTACCATAGCATAAGCATGCTTCTCCATTGGGGAGTACTTAAGCTCATGAGTCTTCAAAGGACAACTCATGAAGGCCATTGGAGACTCAATCCCTTCCTTGTTTTTCTGCACCATGATGGAAGATAGGGTATGCTCGGAAGCATAGCTGTACATGATAAAATCTTTGGTGTAGTCTCGACAGACTAAGACTAGAGCATGGACAATGGCCTCTTGTATATAATTGAAACCATCTTTCCCATCTACACTCCAATAGAAAGTAGACTTTCCTTTCATCATATCCATGATATGATGAGTCTTCTTTGCAAAATCTGGAATAAATCTTCACAGGAAGTTTACCTTCCCAAAGAAGGAATGTATTTCTATCTTGCTTGAAGGCAAGATAAGACTCTAGATGAATTTGAATCATTCATGATCAATCTTGGTTCCTTCCTTAGACACGATGTGTCCAAGAAGCTTACCTTTTGTAATCCCAAAGATGGATTTCTTGGGATTGAGTGAAATACCATGTTAGAGGTACCTTTCCAAAACTTTATGTAAGTGATGAGAATGATTTTGATAGTTCTTAGAAAAAATAGTCAAATCATCCAAATAGACTACAATGAACTTACTCATTTCATCACGAAAAGCTAGGTCCACTACCTTTTGAAAAGTGGCACTGACATTGATCAATGCAAAAGTGCCCCATGGGGTAGTGAAAGAGGTCTTATGTTGATCTTATTCACTAACTTCCACCTAATTGTATCTTGAGAAACCATCTAACATAGACATCATTTTTGAACCTGTCACTATTTGTAGAACTTGATCCATTACCGACAAAGGGTAATTATCTTGTAGTGATGACTAATTTAGATTACAAAAATCCACACAAATGTAGATTTCCCCATTCTTCTTTCTTACCAGAATAATAATAACTATCCATGTGGAATGATGAGTACAAAAGTGAATTCTAGCATTCAACATTTTTTGAATCTTAGAAAGAATGATACCTGATATTTTTTTGTTGTACTACCTTTGCTTCTGCATGTGAGGTAGGGATCTTGACTTGAGAGGAATCTCATGTTGAACTCCCTTTGGATTGAAAGACATCAAGTCATCATATGAATAAGCCAACACATCAATATATTGTCACAAAAGTGTCACAAACTTGTTCTTTTCCTCCAACGTGCAACATTTCCCAATATTCACCATCTTGGGATCACTTTCTATACTCAGATTAACTTGTTCAACCTTTGTTGATGAATCTGATCCAGAATGTTGTTTCCATTTGATATAGCAATTATGCTTATCAAAAAGTTTTTCTACAGAGACCAATCCTTTGGGAATCTTATTCCCTTTCAACTATAGTACTTCTCCATTAGTTTCTTGATTCACTTTAGAGATGGATTCCTGAGGAGAAGAATCACTCCCTTCAAAGTACAACTCATTGAAATTCTTTGCCTTTTCCAAAAAGGTGATAATTTGGTTATCATCATTGAAGATTTTCCAATGATTAGAATTGTCAGGGACACTTGGTCAAAAAACCAACTCAATGGTATACTTACTCCCCTTGAAATTCTTATGTGGAACCATGAGAGTAGTTGATACAAGCAAAGAATCTACTCTGTCATTGTATTCCCTTGGAACCATAGAGATGTTAAAGGCATCGAAATCTTCTATCCAATCCTAGACATGATTGTAGTATTGCCTCAATATTTCATTATTTGTTTGGTCTAGATTTCTTACTTGACAAACAATCATCTCAGCATCACCTTGCACATGAAGATTCTTTATTCCTTTCTTGTGCACGACATCCATTCCTAACAACAAAGCTTCATACTCAATAGTATTGTTGGTGTTATCAAACTGCAACTTGAAAGAAAAAGGAAAGTTATTTCCTTCAGGGGATATGAGGACTATCCCTACTCCAGATCTAGTGGAAGATCAACTTCCATCAAATTCTAATGTCCAAACATCATTTGAACTTTCTACCTTGGCAGTTTCAAAATCTGGAATCTCTTCACTTGAAGAGGAAGAATCTTTAGTTACCTAGCATTCACTTGAATCATCATAAGAGGAAACCTCATCGGTAGTCAAGAAATAAGTACCCATACCTGAAGACTCAAAAATAATCTAAGATTTTGGATCTTCAAAATTTGTCATGGTATACTTAGCCTCTCTTTCTAGAAGAAGATTCTGTATCACCTTTGACAAGTATTCTGGCTTTTGACCAATCCATGTTGATCTCACCATGAACATCTGATGAGTCAAATATATGACTCATCTATTTCTATATATTTTCTATTCTAAAAGACTCTGATATAACTTTATGGCATATATATACATATATCTTTTGGTTGGATTATATATTTGTTAAGTCCTTATTTCCTTTTGATGAAATCTCTTGGCTAAATTACTTGAATTATATTTTCAAATGCATATCTTATGAAATTGTTGTATAAGTTGTGTATGATTGCATAAGGATTACAATAGCGAACCTCCCAGTGGTCTCCGAACCCCTCTAGAGCCCCCTTTCTTGTGAAGAGCTCAAACCCTGGACAACTCCAAATGCCACTATACACCAAGAGAGCTATCCCCTCCTTGAGTCGATGACTACTAAAATCCAATCCTAGGGCTACTTAAGAGTTCGACAATGCAAATACAACCAACGCCTCAATAAAAGTAGCCTGCTAAGATCCAAGTCCACATGTCACTTTATTTAAGTGACAACTAAAGTAGTTGTTAAATGGTGTCTATGCCAACTAAAGTAATTGACCATTAGCACCATGCCATTCTAGGAAATCATTCAGTCCGCCAAAGATTAAATTGATACAAATCTCTAAACTAAAGTAAATCATAGAGGAACTGCTGATGTAATAAATAAAGCAACTGATTTAAATTCCAGTTCGTTGTAGTTAGGATTTTGGATAGTTATTTCTTTTAATAATACTTAAGTGTATAAATAGGAGCCAGTTAGTCTCTCTCAGTTGGTTCCAGTTTGATTCAGATTGTTAGTCATATTGTATTGCTTTTCAACTGAAAGAAAAATCCTTGTTTTTGCTCATGTATGCATGCCCATTTTGGGGCTGTTTTGAATGCAAATGAAGGGTAATTTCTTCTAAAGATAGTTTGAGTTCAAGAGGATCATCTCTAGCTAGGAAAGTAGGGCCCGCTTCCCCAACTTGGAGGAGATCTCTTGGTATTTCATCTCTATGTTATTCTGTTGTGTCTTTTTGTTCATTTTTATCATTTTTCCATGTTAATCTTATGATGTGTTTTCCTTTTATGTACAACTATTTAGATAATGTCACCTGTAGGTTTGTCTTTTAAATTTTGAAAATACTAAAAAGAGATTTTTTATCCAGATAGCATTGTTGTATTCAGAGTATTTCATTTTTGTAGTTTGACAATTGATGCAATTACCTTTGAGTTTTATTTCAACACAACGAATCATTTCTTTCAAGAAAGTTTGTTTATTTCCAAGAAAGTAGATTAGTTTCTTTCAAAGAATGATTATTTGTTTCCAAGAAAATAGTGTAATTTCTATTTCAGCATATGTGTTTCCTTTAAAAGCAATTTAGAATAGTTTCTATTTCCCACATGTGTGTTTATTCTAGCAAGCTAGATAAGACTGAACCTTTCACAATACACCCAAAACCATCCAATCACCAGATTCAGATTCCACTCCAACTCCCCACACTAAAGAGTCTTAATGCAGTTCACTCCAGACACCTCCATATTTATAATTAAATGATGATGAATTAACAACCACTATAATGACCTCATCATTTTTGGCATCATTGCTGGGGAAATAGTCTACAAATCATTGTAGGTTAAGGTGTTGATAAGACTTTTTGAATGACTACATTCCAAACCCATTAGTTTATAGTAGGCCTAGGGATACCTTAGGTCAATTCATCAAGAAAACCATAGTTAGTACACCTCTAGAACCTAGTTTAGAAGAACTTCCAGACCATTTGATCAATCAAGGATCTCATGTACCACCAGAATCTCCCATTTTCTCTCAAACACTTTTTACAATGGGTGATAATCTCTTTGGAGATAGCAACCATGATGAACTAAATAATAATCAAACATTCTCTTATCTGATCTCCATAACTCCTGAAAGGAATGAACATCCCATGAAAAACATATCTCCTACATTCCTACCAACTTTTTGAGGAAAAAAATTAGAAGACCTAAACCAATTCCTGTTTGAATTTAAGGTCCTCTACCAAACCTATGATTATTCCATACATAATTAGAAATTAAAATTTTTCCCCTGAAATCTCAAAGACTTAGCTTTACGATGGTTCATGGGCCTAACAATAGATTCCATAACTACATGGGATCAAATGGAAACTACCTTCCTTGATAAATATCAAGATTATTGTAGATTCATGGATCTGAAAGATGAACTCTTCCAAATGAAATAGATGGAAGATGAAATTTAGAAGAGTATGTGGATAGATTCCTATTTTCCATAGGATATGTGGCAATACTCTAGATGAAGAACCAAGTAAAACCATTTTACTAAGGGGAATTGATGATGAGATTAGAGAAGCCTTAAACCTAATGGGAAAGGGAGATATTAACAAACAAAGTTTTTTAGAAATCATGGAGGTTAGTAGAAATTATTCTCGCACTCGAGTAGGTAAAAAAATACTAAAGAAAGGCAAAGGTGGTACCAATGATGCCACACAAGTAATGGAAGAACTAGCAAATCTAAAAATTGACATCTTGCTTCATTTGAATACCACCCTAGATGGTGTACAAGCTAGTAAAAATAATACTGAACCCTTGGCCATCTACTGTCCTCATTGTAGAGAAAAACATCTGCTTAGGGAATGTCCCTTAAATGAGTTATATAGGATCTATGAGAAAAACCATTCCAAAAATGAGTGCAGTCTACTTCCTAAAATCAAAAATAGATTGAAAAAGGCACCAACAGAAGAGGGAGAGTTAAATTTTATTGGCCAAAAATAATCAAACTATGGATTTAACCAGTTTCCAAGCCAATATACTCCAAGAGGTCCATCAAATTGGGGTACAACCTCTTGGAATGGACCTTGGGGAGGTCCACTCCCTCGAATGCAAATGCCACCCTAGTGGGGACTAGCATGGCCTCAATCAGATTGGATGAATCAATCTTAGGCTACTCCCTAGTGGCTGAATCAACAACAATATCAACAATAGTCAGCACCTCAATATAACCAAGGAATGAGGCAATTTGGAAATCAACCTCAAGCCTTACTCCCTAGACCCTCACAACCTAGAAACCCAAATCCAAATGATTAGGTAAACCAACCATAGATGTCTGCTCAGCCAGTTCCAAATCCAAAAAAAATAGACCATAACAACAGGTGTATAACACTGATCCCAATACAACTATCCTATATGTAGTGGAAATTAATGAAATCTAACTTTGGTCTCGAAACGTCTCTATAAACACTCCTATTGAGGAGTCACTGATGAGGAGGAAGTGATACCTAGTGTTGAGGAACAACAAAAGGATAAGAAAATTAAAACTAAAAACTCAAAAATTCTAAAGGAAGCCTTTGTTCCATTTCCAAAGAGATTAAAACAAACTCCTCCAAATTCTAGAGAAGGCCAGATCTCTCATGATGAATCTTAGTTAATCAAGGAACTTAGTAAGATACATACTGAAGTTCCTCTATTACAGGTGATAAAGGATATCCCTGAGATAAATCAGACCATCAAGAGCCTATGTTTGAAACTTCTAGGTAGAAAATGAAAATTACCAAACACTATTCAAGTAGAAGGAAAACTTGTTGATGTCCTCTCAGGAAAGTTGATTCCTCAAAAATACGAGGATCCTAGAAGTCCTATTATCTCAGTGGAAATAAAAGGAATATCAGTCTTGAATGTACTGATTAATTTGGAGGCCACCATCAATGTGATGACATCAAATACTGTAGAAGCTTTGGCATTAACTCATATTCAGCCAACCTCAACTTTGTTACAACTAGCAGATCTATCCATCACTAAACCAGAATGAACTTTGGAAGATATTATAGTCACTTTGGATACTTGGGATTATTCAGTGGATTTCCCCATCCTTTAGACAAGGAAGAAATGCTCAGGATATCCAATAATATTGGGTAGACCATGGATGGCTACTACAATAGCACTTATTGACTGTAGGTAAGGAAATATGACTATTTCCAATGGGAAAAGGTTGAAGGAATTCTCCATCTACCCTCCTACTAAACTATTATTACACTATGAGAATAAACCATGGATAGATGATTTAATGGATTCAGATGAGGAAGATGCCTCCTCATTAGCAATGGTAACAATCGTAAAACATTTTGAAGAATGCAATGAAGAGTTTAAAGAGTTGGAAACAAACAATGAAATCTCCCTATATAGTGTAGCACAACAAGAGGTCTCCAGATGGATCTAGAGAGATTCAAGGGATCTTTAAGGGCATTTAGCTATCCATATTCTAAAGAAATGGCTTCTCACCTGAATTACTAGCAAGCAAAAACCTTTCATCAGATTATGCCTCACTTCTGTCCATTAAATACTCTGATGTCCCTATAAAGACATTCATTCTGTTCACTATGGCACAAAGAAAATAACTATTCAAGCCAATAAAAAACTCTCCATAAGAAGTTTGTTAACTAAAATAGAGAAAATCTGATTGACAAAACTGCTACAAAATCATACCCAAGAACTTGCATGGGAATACAAAGATATGAGAGGAATCCACCCCAGTGTATGTACGCACCATATCTACAATGAAGATGTCTGTCCTATGATACAACCACAAAGGAGGATCAATCCATCTCTAAGAGAAATAGTGAAGGAGGAAATAGGAAAATTATTACAGGTAGGATTCATCTATCCTATTTTTAACAGTCAGTGGATATCACCATTAGTAATAGTACCAAAGAAAAATGGAAAATGGAAAGTTTGTATTGACTATAGAGAATTAAACAAAGCTACCAAGAAAGACAATTTCCCTCTTCCCTTTATCGACCAGGTGTTGGATAATCTAGTTAGTAGTTGCTACTTCTCCTTTCTAGATGGATGTAGTGGCTACAATCAGATCTAGGTAGCTCTGGAGGATCAAGACAAGACTACATTCACATGGCCATCGGGGACATTTGCCTATAGGGTTTTTTCATTTGGATTATGTAACACACTAGCCACATTTCAAAGAGTTGTGTTGGCAATCTTTGCTGATTTAGCCAACACATGTGTGGAAGTCTATATGGATGATTTCACAGTGCAAGGGAAGACTTTTGATGAAGCTTTGTACAGTCTTAACAAAGTGCTTGAAAGGTGCAAGGAACATCATTTGTCATTAAATCATGAGAAGTGTCTACTTATGATGACAGAGGGAATAGTCCTAGGTCACCACATATCATAGGAAGGTATGAAAGTACATCCCAAAAAGGTTGAAATTATAGTACAAATACCTCCTCCTCAAACTCAAATGGAAGTAAGGAATTTTCTAAGACATGCTAGGTATTATCGAAGGTTCATTGAAAACTTTAGTAAAAAAGATGACCCTTTATTTACCCTCCTAAAAAGGGTTTTGAGATTAATTGGACACCACAATGTCAGGAGTAATTCAAGGCTATCAAAAGTGCCCTCATGATATCTCTAGTCATCAAGGGACCAAATTGGAGTGAAGCATTCCATATTCACATGGATTCTTCCAATCAAGCTATTGGAGAGGTCTTAGGGTAGGCTAATGAATCTAGAGGTACATGCACACAATATATTATGTTAGAAAAAACTTAAACCTTGTAGAGAGAAATTATACCGCCACGGAAAAAGAGTTTTTAGCAGTAGTTTATGCAATTAATAAGTTATGCCACTATATCACAGGTTATAAAGTCTTTATACACACTGACCATGCAGCTATTAGATATCTGATGAATAAAGTTGTGGTAGGAGGTATAATTATTAGATGGTTGCTACTGTTACAAGAATTTGATATAACCATTGTTGCTAAGCCTAGGAAAGATAATGTTGTTGCTGATTTCCTATCAAGACTAAGTGTGCAGGGAAGCAATGAACCAGTGGATGATGCATTTCTAAATGAACATCTTTTTTCCATTTCCATACAATCTCTATGGTTTGAAAATTTAGATAACTATTTTGTTTTAGGAAAATGCCCACCATATTCCAACTAGAAGGAAACCAGATGATTGATTCGAGATAGCTCTAGATACAAATGGTTAAATGGTATTCTATTTAAAAATTTCCCTGACCATGTGTTGAGAAGATGTGTGCAGGTAACAAAATTTTATGATATAATTCGAGCATGCCATGATGAACCTTCTGGAGGACACTTTTTAGCCCTCTGATCTAGACATAAGATTCTGGGAGCTAGATATTTCTAGCCAACAATGACCAAGGATATCCAATAGTATGTCAAGCAATGTGATCAATGCTTGTGAATGGGATGTCCAAATCCTATTGCAGAGATGCCACTCTATCCTCAAGTGGCCTTAGAACCATTTGAGATATGGGGGATAGATTTTGTAGAACCAATTGATCCACCATCTAGAGGAAATCATTACATTCTAGTCTTTATTGATTACACTGCCAAATGGGTTGAAGCAAAAGCTCTACCAACAAAAAAAGAGGAGAAGGTTGTAGATTTTCTATACAAGCACATTTTGTAGGGATTTGGAGCACCAAGGGTCCTTGTTTTTTTATTAGGGACTGTAGTTCATGTCCACCATGATCAAAGCATTTATAGAGAGATATCAAATCAGTTATAGGAAGTCTTCTCCATATCATCCTCAGAGCAATGGTCAAGTGGAAGTGACAAATAGGGAACTAGAGAACATCCTCACAAAAATAGTTTTAGGCAAAAGGACAGATTGGGCTAAGAGAATGATAGAAGTTGTTTGGGCTTATAAAACCACTTGGAGAACCACTACTAATTTCATGCCATATGAATTAGTTTATGGGAAGCACCCAATGCTCCCTATTGAATATGAAGTGGGAACATTGAGAACAACACTTGAAGTTGGTATTGATTTGACAGAGGCAAAACAACACAAAATAATGCATCTGAATAGGTTAGACAAAATGAGAATGGAAACACTTCGTCACATAGAGTTAATTCAACAACAAAGGAAAGAATGACATGATAAGCATATCATCAACAAACAATTCAAAAATGGAGATTGGGCCCTTACTGTATGACTCAAAGTATCAGGATCTCAAAGGAAAATTGCACACCAAATGGTTGGGACCCTATGAAATCAAGGAGACTTTCAACAATGGTGATGTTCAACTATTACCTATTGATGGGGACTAAAGCATTCTTCTGGTAAATGAACAAAAACTTAAGTTGTATCACAAACCAACTTCCAAAGAAGAATTCTCTACAGAAATCCAATCTCGGATAGAACACTTCACCATGGAGGATCTTTCTTCCATGGGGATTATGCTCTAAAAGATGATTGTTGATTGAATAAAGAAGTACAAGTTGAAAACTAGCAATGGTGGCCTTTTTTGTCAAAAAATTTAGGCAATGTTGAACACCAGAAATGGTGGATTTGTCTAGAGGAAATATTGAGAACCAGAAATGGCAGTCTTTTCTTTGAAATTCCCATTTCCTTCAAATAAAATTCCTTTTTGTAGTTTCTACAAGTCATTGTATTAAGAAGTATCAAAAAGCTCCAGATAGCTACCGATAGCTCCAGACAGCTACGGATGGATCCAGATGAATATTGACAAAATAAACATTATTATCAAAGTAGTGTTGGGTGCCAAGTCATGTTGCATCAGGAAAATAAATTTGGTAAAGGTTACGTTGAAATTATCTTAGGAATAAGTACTTTATGAAGGTATATTCTCTTCCTTAAGACTTGTATAATTATATGTATGTATGTATGTATGTATGTATGTATATACCACATGTCTCCCCAAATACCCTACGTGCATTCCTTCTTTTCCACGCAAGCACCAAGGCAAATTGCATAAGTGATAATCATTTAGAGGATAGACAGGTGGCAACGGTGGGATTATCCACAGATTTTATGTACTTACCAATAAAGCACAAGTACCTGATCATAATGACAATGACATTCTCAATAAATGCCACAAAAGGGAATAAGTACTTGATCAGGGAAGTGATCATGATCAATAATTATGATCATAAATGGAAATAAGTTCACAGGGGAGTGGAGCGACGATTGCTTTCATCAGCTCCAGATTTGAAAGGAAAGGCAATTAAGGTGGCAACTAAGAATGGCCACTTCACATGCTACCACTCTGTGTTGTAGCTCTAAAATACATGCCATCAAGTCTGAAAAATTGGATGAGATGGTTGCCAACTTTTCTATATTGCATGAATTTATTCTCTCAACTAAGCTATAATTGACAACACAACTTCACATTGCCTGCTGCAAAAGAAAAACCAGACCTCTGTTCTTGGCATCACTTTGCATTTTATAAATAAAAGCAACCTACAAGCATGGGGAACAAATGGAAATCTGAGCCAAAAAAAGTCATCTTTGATGAAGCAAGTGCACAGATTTTCCAATAGGTCAGATGACTAGATTTTCTACATAAATTTGAGTGTTTTGAAGTTGAATTGGTTGAGGAATTTTTCACCAACTTCCACCAAACCTTCCCTACCATCAAAGGGGTTAGAATTTAGATTAACCCTACTATCATAAGTCAAATTTCTAGAATTCCTAAAGTAGGCATTGATTTTTTGTAAAGCAAGCCATCATATGAAGAATTGTTGCATAATTTTCATGTTGCCCCCGAACCCTTGCCAAGATATATTTTAGTAAAGGGGCAACAAAGGGGATTGATAGGACCAACCTTCCAAACCTATGGAAGACTATGGTCCTATGGGTCATGAAGTTTTTCACTTGTGATAGACAATATGGTGCAATGTTGGGGCTTGGGATGAGGTTGATAACCCACCTCAAGAATGGAGCCAACCACCCTAAGTTTCTGATAAATCTACCACCATTCTTGCATTCATGCCTTGTTAATATGATGACCAAAAGGAAAAGAAATTAGGGTCAAATTAGCCACCATGGGTTAATTCACTTGAATATGAAACACCACTTCTTGCAGCATGAGGATGGGTAGCAAAAATGGGAAGATTTTTTTGATCTTCAGCCTCAGAAGAATAAGAAGAAGCATCAGGCTTCCACGGTTTCTATCTCAATTGAACCAATTATAGTCTCCTCCAGATCCTTAGAATTGAGATTCAGACGACTCTGGAGGGGGCAAAGAAACAAAGTCAAGCAGGGGAAGTAGTAGCCTCTACCCCTGCTAGAATACAGCACCCACATATGCTTGTCAAATCCTCTGATGAGGAGGACATGGAAGTAGCATAAATAGACCCTACAACCATTTTAGGATAGCATTCTTCCCTTGGTGAACAATAGTGAGAGAAAACCCCTACTGATAAGGAAATAGAGGAAGTCAAAGAAGAAGAAAATCCTGAGGAAATTGGGGAGGAAACTTTAGGAAGTAGCCACTGAGAAGGGAAAGAACCCCTAATGGAGAGCTCTGAGGACACTACTGAAAAAGAAACTCATCATGCTCTAGCTTTGTCAAAAGTAGAGTATGAAAGGAAACAATGCAAAGCACAATTGGAAGCCATGGATCAACAATTGAGAGCCAAAGGTGAGGAGCTTGAGCAGCAAAAGGAACAAGCTACCCTATAGAAAGAGGAAAAAGAGAAAATAATTTCTACTTTTAAGAAAGAGATAGAGAAGCATAGGGCTACCATAGCCCAAAAGGATATTCACATTGCACAAATTCAAAAATAGACTGCATAGCCAACTCCTGCACCAACAACTCTAAATATTTATGGGTTGAATTTGTAGCTGACACATGAGAATAGAGAACTTAAAGGAGAGGTTAGAAATATTTGGAGAGACCTCGAGACCCTCAAGGAAGAGAAGGTGGCAGTGAAGAAAAATTTGGCCTTAGCCTATGAAATAGGGGAGACCCTATTGGCACAAAGGCCATCGTTAGGTGTGTATGCTCTGTTTCTTAGGGAGGAATTTTTACGTTCAAAATTGTTAAGAATTAGTTGCAACCTTGCTTTTGATTTTGAAAATGATAAAGAATTTGTAGAGTGTTACTTGCAAAACCCCAAGGATTAGCAAAACCTCCTTTGTGAATTATTTCAACACAGCCATTTGATGGGGCATGTTAACACTTCTATGTTGAATTTATATGTGGGAGAGCTCCAAATCTAGAGCTATCTATCTTTACTAAGAAATAATATATTGTGGGAAGAAGCTATGGAGGAATATAATGGAACAACAACAACCATAGGGTTGCTAATGAGACATGAATGCCCCAAGTCCACCTAGTTCACCAACATTTTCAAAGCACAGGTCTTCAGTCAAGGCATCACAGACTCATATGTAAGGAATTTGAATTCTTACATATTAGATTTCTTTGATATAGAAGAGTATCATCCAAGTGCAGGTGTCAAAATCTGTCTCTTCAGATATGAAGATCTACCCAACAATTTTAAGAGAAGGGAGCCTATTTCACTAGCAAACATAAGATGGATGACTACCAGGGTAAGGAAATTAATAACCCCAATTCAACAAAAATAACAGAATTAGGTTGGGATACAGTTTAGACCACCTCTAATTCTCATGCCAGCACCTTGACTTAGCCACCCTCTAGGGAAACCTATGAGGGAAGGTAAATTTAACAAATGGTATAATCAGTTGTTAGAAAATGATGGGTTCACACCTAAGGGCAGACAACTCTTTCAGTATAAAGGTGAAGATTGTAATTATAGTGTAATCATTGAGGAGAAGAATATAATTGATGAAGTAGACATGCTACATCTTTTACCATGAGGACATGTCACAATCTAAGTTGGGGGGAGATGATGAGTCAAATATGACTCATCTATTTCTTTATATTTTCTATTTTGAAAGACTCTAATATAAATTTAAATGGCATATATATTATTATGATTGTATTTGTCTTTTGGTTGGATTATATATTTTTTTAGTCCTTATTTCCTTTTGATGAAATCTCTAGGCTAAATTACTTGAATTATATTTTCAAATGCATATCTTATGAAATTGTGGTATAAGTTGTGTATGATTGCATAATAATTACAATGGTGAACCTCTCAATGGTCTCCAGACCCCTCCAGAGCCCTCTTTCTTGGGAAGAGCTCAAACCCCAGCAGCTCCAGATGCTGCTATACACCAAGAGAGCCATCCTCCCCTTGAGTCAATGACTACTAAAAGCCAATCCTAGGGCTACATAAGAGTCCAACAATGCAAATACAACCAACACCCCAATAAAAGTAGCCTACTAAGATCCAAGTCCACATGTCACTTTATTTAAGTGACAACTGAAGTAGTTGTTAAATGGTGTCTGTGCCAACTTAAGTAATTAACCATCAGCATCATGCTATTCCAAGTAATCATTCTATCCGCCAAAGATTAAATTGATACAAATCTCTGATCTGAAGTAAATCATAGAGGAAGTGCTGATGTAATAAATAAAGCAACTAGTTTAAATTCCAGTTTGTTGTAGTTAGGATTTTAGATAGTAATTTCTTTCAATAATGCTCAAGTGTATAAATAGGAGCCAATTAGTCTCTCGTAGTTAGTTCCAGTTTGAGTTAGATTGTTAGTTAGATTGTATTTATTTTCAGCTGGAGGAAAGCTCCTTGTTTTCTCTCATGTATGCATACGCATTGTGGGGCTGTTTTGAATGCAAATGAAGGGGAATTTCTTCTGAAGATAGTTTGAGTTCAAGAGGATCATATCCAACTAGGAAAGTAGGGTCTACTTCCCCAACTTGGAGGAGATATCTCGGTATTTCATCTCTATGTTATTCTATTGTATCTCTTTGTTCATCATTATCATTTTTTGCATGTTAATCTTATGTTGTGTTTTCCTTTTTTATACAACTATTTAGATAATGTCACCAGCAGGGTTCTCTTTTAAATTCTAAAAATACTAAAAAGAGATTTGTTATCTAGATAACATTGTTGCATTCAGAGTATTTCATTGCTGTAGTTTGACAATTGATGCAATTACCTTTGAGTTTCATTTCAGCACAATGAATCATTTCTTTCAAGAAAGTGTGTTTATTTCTAAGCAAGTAGATTAGTTTCTTTCAAAGCATGAATGTTTCTTTCCAAGAAAATAGCATAATTTCTATTTCAGCATGTGTGTTTCCTTTAAAAGTAATTTATAATAGTTTCTATTTCCCGCATGTGTGTTTATTCCAACAAGCTAGACAAGACTGAACCTTTCACAATACACCAAAAACCATCCAATCACTAGATTTAGATTCCACTCCAACCCCCCACACTAAAGAGTCTTGTCGTAGATCACTCCAGACACCTCTGGATTGATAATTAAATGATGATGAATTAATAACCACTACAACTACCTCCTCAACATCCTTGCAAAAATTCTACCCCAATAATATGCCATATGAAGCTGGGACATTAGCTACCAAAACAGTCATCTTGATCCTCTTCTCAAGAAAAGCAACAAATGCAAACTAGGAGTCTTTGATTTGCCCTATGCAAGGCACTTGCTTAGTTTCCATAGATAAACAACAACCAAAAGTCTTTGTCAAAGTTAATCCCAAAGCATTAGCTTCTTTGGCAGGCATCACATTATTGGAGGCACCTGAATCAATGAGACAGTTACTTAGTTTATGACCATTGACAAGTAAGGAAATATAGAAGGGCTCTATTTTCCCAGGAGCAGATGATGGATTTGTAATGAGATTTCTTTGTGTAGGCCTTAGTTTAGGAGAAACAGGTACATTTTTTGAAGAATCTTGACCAAAATGAGCTCCTTTGCTTTTGACAAATTTGGCCAGTCTTTCAAATTGTTCAGGGTTACCTTAGAGATATTCTACCTCTAACATTTGAAATTTAGTCTTCTTCGCATGATCTATAATATCAAAAGCTTGGTATGGATTTGCTAAAGAAGATTCAAGGTTTTCAACTTGGGGTTTTGGATTTGATGCATTGGGTCTAGATATAGAAGGAGAGGCAGAAGGATTTGGAGTACTTGTTTGTTTCACATTATGTCCTTTGGTTGAGCTGGTAAAGGAGTTCCCCTCTTAGAAATTGTGATCACCGGACTTGGGTCATTCTTTGAGTTTACTATATCAACCTCTCACTAATGATTCAACTAATTTTGTGAGTAGGTAAAAACAACATAAGACTCACCATTCACATTTTCTTCTTGTTCAGCCTCTTCCTCATAATTCAGGAACTCAATGTTAGAGTCTCCAGCTACCTCTTTGTCCTCCTTTGTGAAGAGATTACCACCATCTTCTTAAGTATATTCTTGTTGTAGAAGATCATCTTTTTGGGATTCATAAAAAACCCATTGTTGCATTTACATGTGGTGCCTCCAGTGTGAGCCTTCCTTGTGATGGTGGAAGTCTATTATGGTTTTGATTTCTAACAACATTATTTGGATAATTAGAAGCATTTGGGTAGGTTCTCCTTAGAATGTCCTTGTAGAAAGGAATAGAGAAATTCTGAGACATCTGCTTCTTGAGAGCTAGCAACACCTTGGCTAGCTTCTGTACCATGGGATCCGTAGTGCTAGTAGAAGGTGAGGTCAAAGAGGGCTGTCCTCTAGACCTATTTTAATCTTTTCTTAATTTTCTAGCAAGGATTAAATCATCCTCTATCTTAGTGGCCAGACTTTGAGTAGCTACAAGATCAGTTGGGGCTTCCCTTCGTTGAAGAAAACTGACCTCTGGTAATTGAGTGTTGATAAAGAAACACTTCAAGTTTTCAATTGTGGTTCAACAATAGTTGGAATTTTATTCTTCAACTTATTAAACTTTTCCACAAAATTAGCATGGGCTCTTGTGGTTCCTTTTTCATTTGAGTAAGCTAAGCCAACAAAGCATGTCCATCATCTCCTGGTTTGAACCTCTCTTCAAATTTGTCTAGAAGAGTAGACCAACTAGTGATAATTCCTACTAAAAGGTGATAAAACCAATCAACAACAACTCCTTGGAGTGTTTCTACAAACAACCTCATAGACACATCTACATGTTCAAGTCCAATAGCATTGCATGCAATGTAAAATGTGGTAATGTTCTTGTTTGGATGTTATTTCCCATCACCATAGAACTTGGGAAAGTTCTTTCATGATCCATGAGGTAGACCATGTGCTGGAGGTACCAAATTCAATGGCCCAAAAGCAATTCCCCACGGACACTGAGTAGACATTCTGCTGGGGTTGAAAGGAGGAATAACAAACCTTTGTAGTGGTGTGATAGGCAGAACCCTATGAGCACTGGAAGCCTCATTTCCAGTATAGGAGACCTTTTTGATAGTGGGAGGGAAACTCCTTGTATGCTAAAGAGGTGTCCTTGGATGTGCAAGAAAAATACCAAAGTTATGCTTTTGCTTCAATTCAAATGTAGGATCTATGATTCCTTGAGCTCTTCTTCCATGTGTATAACATTGTTATGCTAGATTGCAAACTTGACAGAAAAATAGATCAGCAACACCAATAAAATAATTACATACAATGAGGTATTGGTGTACTTCAATCAAATGTGTGAGGCTCTTGGTTGCATGTTCATTAGTCCCCAGTAGAGTCACCAAAAACTATTGGATGAATATTTTGTTATCAACTAACTGATGACAAAATGGTTATATCAACCACAGTTTGATGAGATAAATCTCTTCTCCCAGAAAGGGGAGGCACCCTTCTTATTTCTAACTAAAATCAACCAGTAATCCCTTTTTCATTTGAGTAAGCTAAGCCAACAAAGCATGACTATCATCTACTAGTTTGAACCTCTCTTCAAATTTGTCTTAAAGAGTAGCCCAACTAGTGATACTTCCTACTAAAAGGTGATAAAACCAATCAGCAACCACTCCTTGGAGTGTTTCCACAAACAACCTCACAGACACATCTTCATGTTCAACTCCAATAACATCGCATGCAATGTAAAATGCGGCAATGTGCTCATCTAGATGTTGTTTCCCATCACATAGAACTTGGGAATGTTCTTTCATGATCCTTGAGGTAGACCATGTGCTGGAGGTACCAAATTCAATGGCCCAAAAGCATTTCCCCATAGACCCTAAGAAACCATTCTACTGGGGTTGAAAGGAGGAATAGCAAACCTTTGTAGTGGTGTGATAGGCAGAACCCTATGGGCACTCGAAGCCTCATTTGGTATAGGAGACCTTGTGTTAGTGGTAGGGAAACTCCTTGTACATTGAAGAGGTGTCCTTGGATGTGTAGGAAAAAGATCAAAGATAAGATTTCACAACAATTCAAATGTAGGATCTATGATTCCTTGAGCTCTTCTTCCACATGTATAACTTTGTTCTATAAGATTGCAAACTTGACAGAAAATAGATCAGCAACAACAAAAAAATAATTACATTTAATGAGGTACTGGTGTACTTCAATCAAATGCATGAGGCTCTTGGTTACGTGGAGTAGTCCCCAGTAGAGTCACCAAAAAATGTTGGGTTAATATTTTGTTATCAACTAACTGATGAAAAAATGGTTATATCAACTACAGTATGATGAGATAAATCTCTTCTCTCAGAAATGGGAGGTTCCCTTCTTATTTCTAACTAAAATCTACTAGTAATTAACTAGAGTTATTTACACCAAAAACTATACATGGGGTGTTTCCATATCATCTTATTCTCTTATTTCAGAATAGATGTTTACAACTTACAACAACAATCCCATGAAGCTTATGATATGTAATGAACTACAAACTACTAACTGGAGAAATAATGACCAATATCCAATTAGGTTACACAAAATAATAACTAAAATGATACCAGCAAGTATAAATCACCAAGAAACCCACAAAAGTACGAAGTCTTTTGTTGCCTCTTACGCCAATTGGAAATAAAGGAATATGAAATAAGGTGCAGCCCAAATTCTTCATCGCATGCCAAGGTAAGATCAAACAATCATAGAAAATAACTCACAACCCAAATTATTCAATTTTCTTTCCAATCATGAACATAAACACAATTCTAAACATGATATCGCAACTCAAAGTCTAGAAAATCATATTTGGAGCACCATCTAAAACACTTGATTCCACGCTACAATTCAACCACATACACAAGATAATGTAATAGAATAGATGTAAGAACAATTATAAAACATCACAAACTTGATCCAAGACAAAATATTGGATGCCAAATTGCTTTCTTTGTATTGATTAAAAAATGATTTAAAATATGAACTCAAAGTTTCAATTTGCTCTTCAAAATGGCAGTGCTTTTCTTCAATAGATAAAAGATACTAATTACAAAAGAGCCCCTCTTTATTTATAGGGAGAGGCTAAGAGTGAAAATAGGAAATATACAACTAATTTGACTTATTCAAAAATAAAGTTCAATTTGACTTGGGACTCTATACTCCAACTACATGTAATTCCATTTTTCAGAAAGATATGTAGTTTGTCATCTACAAATTACAAATTACATGACAAAAGCATAGGAAAATAAGCAAAGTGTTTGAAGACACATCTTCTTCTTCTTCTTTTTCTTTATCCAGAAAGTCTTCATATCTTTTCATAGCCACCTGAACTTCAGTATCATTTGGACCTAGTGTATAGCTGGAGATGGCTAGAACTCGTGTGATAGAGTCCCCTATGTTAACATGCACTTTTCTATGTTTATCCAAGATTGTTTGTAGCTTGTCCAAGATCACTTAGAAGTTCACTAAATTGTCAATAGAAGCCAATGAGAAATATTTTGAGTCTATCTAAGCATGAATTAGTGTAGTGAACTCTTGAACAACTATATCCATGGGAAGAGTTTTCTGGTCATCATCAAGTATCTGGAACATAAGTTCCATTATCTTATCAGTGATATCTAATCCTTTTTCAATGATTTCATCTTGGGTCTCCTATAGATCTTTAATCTATTCATTGAGGACATCTCTTTGGTGCTTCATTGCTTCCTGATATTCAATGTACATCTTTCTTGTGGGGACCACCCCATTTTCAACTAGCACTTCTAAGTTGAAATCTTTTAACCTTGTCCAGGTTTGAAGATCCTTCTCAACTAGCTATAGATTTTATGTTAGCAAGTCAAGTGTTTGGTTCAACTCTAACTTGGCATCATTCATGTTAAATAATTCAATAGAAGACTCTAAGAGCTGGGTTCCTTGTGAAATGAGTCTTTCTATCCAATTACTTATAGCTTGGCCTTGTTCACTAATCCTTTCAACTTTCTAAATTGCTTCATCATCAACACATTTTGCTACAGGTTGTAACTATTCTAAGGATTGAGGTATTTGTAATAACACTTAAGTAAGTCATTCCACCTTGAGCTTAAGTTGATCCTTGATCAACTTATCCCTGTCATACCTCTCAATCAATGTAACAAATGCTGCTTGTACATACTCCATGGCACCTTCATGAGTTTGTTTGCCAAGTTCTACTCTTGAGACACTATAGTCAGAAAGTTGAACTTCATTGATATTTTTGTCTACTAGAGGCATAGCTATCTCAACATATTTGTGTCCTAATGAGTCAACAAAAACTCTGGACTAGGTTCTATCCTTCTTAGATGCTTTGGGATTTGCTGGGACAAGTTGACTAAAATCAAACTCATCAGGAGAAATTGCTCACTTCTTCCTTTTTGGGTTTTGTGATAACAACCAAGGAGGAAGAAAAAAGGAATCACCTCCTATTCCTGTTACCAGAGTTTGGGATGATGGGGTAGAATGTATAGGCCCTTGAGAAATAGGCAGGGTGGAAATATCTTTCCCAGATGTAAATACAAGTGGAGTGAAAGTAACAATGGGTGAACTCTAGGTTTGCACAGTAGTGGGATTAACATCATTTGACACTTTGGATGAGGAAGAAGATAAAAACTTATGAAAATCTAATTGTGCAATTGAGTCAATAATAGACATGGGTACATCTAATAAACTTGAAAAGGAAGAAAGGGTACTAAACATGTTTTCCATGTTATCCTGAGGAATATCAAACAATGGTTCATTGATAGGTGTAGAGGGGGATGAATGAATAGAATGTATGGACATAGTGAGTGTGGCAAGAACAATAGAAATAGTTGGCAATTTTTGGACACTTGAAGGCATAGGAGGAACATGAGTTTGAACATTCAAAACTAAAGGAGAATAATGAGGAGGTGTTATCTGTGTGGACTTAGTTTGAGATTTAACAGGAAGTTCCTATGATTCTTCAGTAGGCATTTCCTCTTGTTCAACATCTGGTTGAGAAGATGTTCCCTCCTATTATTTCCTCTTGCGTTTATCTCCCTTTGTCCTAAAGATAATCCTTGGCATCCTACTAGTGTCAGGAGCATCCTCTTTGTTGTTTTTCCTCAATTCTTCCTTCTTACCAGAAGGCCCCTCTATCTATTCTTCTTCTGAGCTTGTTTTGAAGAATTTTAACTTTATTCATTTCTTCTCTAACCATACATTAGTGTTCACAAGAATAGGTTGAAACATTTCTCTTATTGAGGTCATCTCCTTTTGAGACCATTGGATGAGTGGAAGAGGAGTGTTAGAAATCTTGTTACCTAATTACACAGCCTCAACTATGTCACCTTCTTCTTGCATATTTTCTAGGATATCAACCAGCTAAAAATTCTTGATTTGCTCAAAGTAAGTCAAATATAGTCTAGTCTCCTCACATCTTCCTCATTTTTGCATTCAGCCTATATGTCTTTGACCTTATGAACATGAGTATAATTACCTTTCAATTTATGTTTCAACCCTCGGTAATCAAAATCAAGTCTTTTCTTGTACCTCTTCATTGTGACCCATTGCATTTCCATTTCCATTGCTTTAGCCTTTAGAGTCATGGAAATGGAACACCTACCAATTTCAACTTGAAATTTGAATCCGGCTCTATGAGCTCCAGCTTTCTTATTATGCACATTGACAAATTGTCTATACAACTCCATCAATATTAACTTATCACCTGGATACCTTGGAAGCATATATGGCTGCCCAATGAAACAACCAACTCTAATATAAGTGAAAGTGGGAAATTGAATAAATATACATTCAAACTTCTTGACCTATTTCCAAGCCTCATCAAAGACTCTTTTCTTTTCAAGCATACAAATATAGTTATAGAAAAATGCATCATTCACCCTCCTAAAGTGTTTGATGCTTTCCTTTAGGGTCAATTGGGGGTAGTATTCATACACAAGAATATTCTCCTATCACCTTCTGAAGTGAGACCTGGAAAGTGCTTCATGGAAGCAACAACATACACAAAATATGAAGTCATATAGAACTTCAATGAGGTAGACACCTTAGACAATTGTTCATAGATTGAATCACTAATCTACTTTCCCCACCATATCTTTTGACTCCCTTTCTTGATGAAATGAATGTACTAATACATCCACTCTTGAAAAGTGTTGGATGTTGGAAGACATTTTACTCTACTAAGGAGGGTTATGAGATCATCTACCTCTTCTATGAACTCACTTCGATAGATGGTTTTAGGCCACCTTGAAATTATAGCTCTAGGAGTCTTGAGCCACATGGTGTTGATGATTTTCTTGCACTTTTATGAATGTGTATCATAGTGATCCTGTGTGTAATACCCAAAAATTAAAATAACTCTAAATCTAGTTTTTACCATAAAGTCTGAAGAGATTAATGTAGATAATAACAATTTTGTTTTTGAAACTTCACCTATTGTCTAAATAAGATTTGTATTGAAATTATGATATACGAGAGTCCATCCAACTTCAATAAATTTGTATTATGATAAATAAGGAAATTTTCAAAATAATTACTTACCATTATCACTGCATCTCAATTGTCGATCTTCCCAATTCAAGTCTCGGCAAGCCTCTAGAGTATAGAAGAGAAAGTACCTTCGAGGATCTTTACCTCTAACCACAGACCATCGATCCCCCACACACCTTCCTACCTAGAAGTGGCCCTACCCTGCTTGAAGAGGATAGACTTAGGACGACTAATGGTGTTAGCCATCTGAGTACTGGTGTTGTGACCTTCATAACTTGTTATCATGATTTCCCCTAGATACCCTCTAGAAAAGCATGACCACTCCACAAGTTATGCCATCCAGTCATGGTGAACTATTAATGCACTAGAGGCAGGTGCATTACTTTGGCCAAAGGATTTAAATGTAATTAGCGTTGTGTCAACACAATTAGTATGTTCACCCATGCCAAACTTGACTTGAATTAATCGCAATCCTATAGTTATATATATATATCTCCATAATATTTTCTTAGTTTTTCCAACTCAACATGCTTTAATGCATGGCAGTTAGGTTTACTTCTCACTCTTGGGCTCTTGGAGTCACTTCCATCCATGTGTTGGAGGAATGGGGTTCTAGCTTACCAGTTTATCGGTTAATGCTACTAGTTTTTTAAATCATTTAACAATCCTAACTCGTCATTTTATTTTAAGGAGTAATAATTCACATAAGATTTAACTAAACACTTTACTATTGACCCAAAGAGTCTATAGTGTATTTAGAGCTTCATTATTTTAGCATGTTCAAATGGTTTTTAAACTCAATAATGTTTCTAGAACCTTCTCTCAGCGACACATGTCTGATATGTAAAAATATTGGTTTATATTCTTTCAGAAAGATGGTTAGAATAAGTTAATTATCTCAGCTTGAAAAAAGTATCTCTACTATGCTG
The DNA here is from genome assembly GCA_027924645.1 of Cunninghamia lanceolata. NCBI lineage: Eukaryota > Viridiplantae > Streptophyta > Pinopsida > Cupressales > Cupressaceae > Cunninghamia > Cunninghamia lanceolata. The sequence goes on from BSBN01001745.1 coordinate 242,908, forward strand.
AGCTAACAAAGAAACTTTAACTTATGGTAGTTCAAGTAGCTACATAGTATAAACCATATGTTCTTCTGCTAGTTCCATCCTAACTACTGGTTATTCGTTCTTTGTGTCTTTCTCTAAGCTAGTCATTATTTGATAATACAAGATCAACTATATAGTTGAGTATACTAACCAGTGATATTCTATCACCGGATGATAATCGCCAAATTGTGGCTATGAATACCCTATTCTCAGATAGTCGACCAAGGCTCAACTATGACAAGCTCTAAGATCAGTCTGTTTATTTCCTAAGGCAAGTGATTACAGCTTTAAAGGTCTGCCTATTTGACATGGGAGCTCTCCGGTCATTAAGTAAATGACCATCATAGAGTCTAAGTCAGCAGACTATTTTATCATTCGAAGAAAGAAAACATTGTATATATTTATCTAAGGAGTAAAACATACATCTTTGAAATGTAACCAAACCATAACATTCCATCATCAGAATAAACGCTAATTCCTTATTATAGTTTGATAGTGCCATTCTTATTATGACACTCAATTTAAATCATAATTATGCAGTAAGAGGAAAAGATGGAAACCTGAGTTGAAAACTCTTGACGACTAGCTTCTGCTCCAACTCTTGTTTGGTCCACACTTGCATTTATGACGTCCGCTCTCTTTCTCTCTAGTTCCTATTTTTTTTCTCCCCCTTACCTACTAGCTTTTCTCTACTCTTATCGACAGCCCAAGAGAATACCCACTTCTTGACCTAACTGATTCGCGTAGTTATCTACTTGATAACTACCAAAACTCAGCTACCCAACTGACTTCCTCTCCTTGACCACTTGCACAATAATAATTTTAAACTCCCTTATCCTCGCGGCTCATTCGCAAGGTGATGGTTTCAATTAGTGAGGTGGCAGCTTTCAATTATAGGTATAATGCCATATTTTCATCATCAAATTCTTGAGCTAGAATCAGCTACATATGTCATGGAGTGGTTGAGCTTAGTTGATGGTAAGTCATTATAGCTTAAGAGTTTGAGAAAGAATAAATCGTTATGGGAAAAAGACATCATAAAATAGTGACTTGAGTAAAGTCTCTCGAGCTATTGCCCACTGCTAACATTATTAAATAATATTAAAATTGTTCCCTGATGACTAATTAAATATATATAATTTTATACATTACCTATATAATATACCATTGGTATCACACTTAATGAATGCATACGTTTAAAACATTATTTAAAGCTTTTTATTCTATGACAATATTCCCCAACAGAAATAATTCTACATATATATATATCTATCATCCACATTGGATGACATGACTCAGAATGTTATGACACAGATGTTGATTGACCAAAATCGTCATGACAATGACGAAAGAAAGAGTAACCTACTCTTATAATCCTTGATATTTCCATCTATTATAGACTTAACCAAAAACAATACTTACCTCAAGACAACTAGGTTTAACTTCTTGATGTTCGTTCTCAGATGCAAACACCCATTGGCAATCCTGGTCTATTCTCCCCTTCCCGAAGATACTTTCTCTTCTTCTGGTTTTCATGGAGGACCTGTTCCATCTGTTCCTATCAATAACAGTCTCACATACACTTTGTGGTTAGAGTACCATTATTCTGATCAAATCACATTTTCATCATATCATTTCATTTTCATATTGAAAAGACACTTTTTAATTCATAACATTAGATTGATCATACTCAAGTGAAAAAAATCATGATTTCATAAAGTTAATCTTTTCTAATCATAACATCATTTTTCATGATGATAAACATATTCACATGATTATATTATTTATAAAATTAACAAAAATAAGTAGTAATACTGATTCCAAAAAGGGGATGTAACACTGTGCATCTTCTATTGTGAGATTAGCATAGTAATCAATATCTGGACACATAAAGACTTTGTCAAAGAAATCTTCATCCAATTTTATTATAACTTTCCCCTCTATATTTGATATGCTTTTGGTGTCCTTATCAAACTTGGCTTCCATTACCAATATAAACTCAGGATTCTGAGCAGATACTGGGAAGGTGGAAACCAAATGGATGTCACTATTGAGGATACATTGCATGTGTGCTAGAATAGGTTGTTGATTCACCCTTTCTAGAAACTCTGATGTATGTCAACATGTCCAATCTCCATATCCTTGATATCATTGATGTTGGACTCCATAGAGGTAATTGGGAAGACACCTTGATACTTGTACTTCATGTTCTTTTTCATTGGAGAATGCTCAGACATCTGGTAGTCAACTACAAAAAATTGATTTTTAGAAATTTTCCTAGAGTTAGAAAAATCTCATACACCCATCTTCATGCATTTGGGGAAAAAATTTACACTTTTACACTATAAAAAGTTTCATGTGTAAAGTGGGAGAAAATCTCCACTTTTGCATTTGTGGTAGTTCACTGGATGTAATTCAGAGAAAAATCTCTGAACTATATGTATTTGGTAGTTCAAAACTCAAAGTATGCACTTTAGAAAAAATCTAATTTAATTTTAACTTAGCATTTTAGAGGATAGGACAATGTATTTTGCGGGTTTTATAAACACATAGACAACAATGTTGTGTAGAGATTAAAACGTGTATAACACTTAGACAAAGTGAGACAAAAAAGGATGTTGTGTGGAGTTTATTCTATGCACAACACTTTAGACGACAATGTTGTGTGGAGAATAAACTCCGCACAACATTGTATGTTGTAAAGTTTGCAAGGTATGTTGGGTGTTGTGTGGGTTTTATTCTCTGCACAACACCTTATCAAAGGGTGTTGTGTGGATAATAAAACCTACACAACACATAGGTGTTGATATATACGAGGTGCTAAGGATCTTTTGTGAGATTTAATCTTTGCCACAACACCTTACATGGGGTGTTGTGCAGAGATTAAATCCCACATATCCCATTGATGGGTAGAGCAAATAACATGTTGTTCAGAGTTTTATCTTTGAACAACATATGATCCAAAGATCATGTTGTTCAGAGATAAAAATCTGAACAACATGTGCACATGTATAGAACAAACTAAAAAACAAGGTAAAAACAAACACAAGGAAACCTAGGGTTTCGACAGGAGCTATGAGGATTTCAAGAACACAGAAACTAAAATGAAAAAGAAAGAGAAAACATCAAAGAAACAAATTCAAATGAAAACTCAAAAAATTTCACATCAAGATAGATAGGGTTTCAAATATAGAGAACTTAATGTTGATTCAAAGCCCTAAACAACACAAAACATAGAGTTTAAAGGAAAGAGAAAAAGTTGACATACCTGTGAATCAAAGTCAAAATCTAATAATACAATCCTAGAAACAAGTATTCGACTTGCGTAGGGCATGGAGGCTATAAAACATAGAAAAAAATAAAGACAAATGAAGAAAATAAATTAAATGGAAAAGAAATAGGGAAGAAAGATTTCAAAAATCCTTCATTAATGATCATTAATGGCCATATGTGTTGCTATAGGGGTGTAGTTGTAGAGAATTTCTCTGCAACTATGTGACAGGTGTAGTTGTGGAGAAATTCTCCACAACTACACACAACATGCATAAGTGCAAAATTTTTACACTTCTACACCAAACACAAAAAAAAGACTAATTCTCAAAATGCAAACAATTGCAAAAATTAAGAAATGAGACCATTTATCGAGGGATCGAACCATTCCCGAGACAACCTAGAAATGTCTCAATTTGCATTCTTAGAGGATGTGGGCTACGAAACAGACAAGTTTTGTAGGGGTTATCCCATGAATTAAGAAAGCTAAATTCAAGGATAACAATTGGCTCTAACTAGGGAGCTTCCTTCGATCATCCTTTGAACTGATTGAAGGGAGAAGAATCCTAGAACTGTAAGTGCCTTCATCCAACCATTGGGCTATAGAGTCAAGAGACAAACAAAACACAAAATGACAAAAAGAAAAAACCACAAAACTATACAAATTGTAAAAGCTTATATGTTGCTTCACTGAGTGAACAACTTTAGATGTTGTCTGCTTGAGGCAACAGAAAAGGTGTTCCATCTTGATACTCTAGAAGAAAACTATTTTCACTACAAAACTGATGAATCACAAAAGGACCTCTCCACAAAGAGTCAAAGTTTCCGTGCATCCCTTTCAACTCTCTTCTCTTGTCCCATAATAGAACTTGATCTTCGATTTGAAAATTCCAAGGCTTTTCTTTCTTGTCAAAGAGCTTCTTCACTTGACTTTGGTGTTCTGCAATGTGATCCACCACCTTGACGCATTATTCCTCAAGTTCAACAAGAAACATAACATGCTTGTCAATGGAACTATCAAAAGTTTCATCCTCAATTGCCTTAGCCAACTTCAAAGTGTGCAACTCCAATGTGATAGGTATTTCAACATTCAAACCATACAAAAGCTAAAATGGAGACATGCTAATTTCCTATTTGGGGGTGATACAATCTGCCCACAATGCATCATACAATGCCTTGTGCTAGGTTCTCTGATTCTCATCAACCAACTTCCTCATTATGGTAACTAGATTCTTATTGCTTGATTTGGCCTAACCATTTCCTCGAGGATAATAGTCTGAAGAATTAGCAAGAATGATCCCATACTCAACATTTTTTTGTTATCTCATGAGATGAAAAACAAGTAGCATTTTCTGCTACTATCTTGTTAGGCACCCCAAATCTTGACATAATATTTTCTTTGAGGAAGTTACAAACCACTTCTGAAGTAGCATGCTTCACAGGAAGGGCTTCCACCCACTTGGTAAAGTAATCAGTATCTGTGAGAGCATAACTATGTCATGCACTTGATTGTGGATTCATTGCTTCGATGAAATCAATACCCCATTGTTGAAAGAGTTCCTCAATCACCATTGGCTTAAGGGGTAGAGCCGCCAACCTAGGTTTCCCCACAAATTGCTGACACAATTCACACTTACACACCCAATTGTATGTGAGGCTCACCCTTGTGTGAATAGATTAGTTTCACTTGCAAACCATATTATTTTACCTCACCCTAGCTAAGGGTTTGATTTATGAGAGTGTGACTATACCTTTGAGACAATGTAGTGTAGAGGTAGAATATCACCTGCTATGTTCAAATTGGAACCTTTAGTGATATAATGTGGGGCTACCATGTGTTGTACTTCTCATTTTATTTTATGAGACTTATTATTCAGAGTGTCTTTGGCATGCAGACATTTTAGGGGTTGTTGACCCCATAGATTTAGACTTTCATGACTCTTTCCCTATGTTTTGCTTTGTTAGATAGAATATTTTGTGATGTGGTTACATCTTACTTGTTTAATTTCACTGATGACTACATGATATGTGACATTCATTTTGATGCTAATTTGGATATTAGTTATTTAGTTAATGAATGAATTATTATGCAAAATTGATCTCGAATGGATGTTTAGAAATGCAGTAAAGTATGAATCTTGTCAATGATGCTATGTGCGCTATTGAGGATTTAGATGCTTATGCGACATGGTGTGTGTGTGTACATTTCTTTCACTTCGTCTATAATGAACATGTGCTATTAATCCATTTGTGTAAGTGTGAAGGTGATGTTCCATGCCCATGGAAAATTAGAGATCATCCCATACCCTATCTGTATTAAGTCAGTCTAGTCTGAGGAGGGACCAAGGTCACATGTGTTGGTGCATGATGATTTCATGATGTCTACATTTATGATTTATTTGGATTAGGTTTCAACCCCTTTTTTATTTATTTAATGATGTGTTGCAAATATGTATTGTTTGAATTGCACCATTTTGTCTCATTTATTTTTTGGGCCTTTTCTTGTGATTTCATGTACCCTATGATGTTTAAATTGGCTAAATAATGACCCTAGGTCATACCCCTAGGGTCTAGCATCAATTTGGGCATGTTAAAACTTAGGTTAACCTTCATCTAGTCACTTTAACATTACCCCAAAGTTAAGTGACGAATTTTTGAATTTGGTTATGGGGTGGATAAGTCAAGGGTCTACCTTGACCATCCCCACTACCCTTGGTTGCGGATAATCTTATCTTGAAGGCTTGAGAAGCTCCCAAGACCTTCAAGTGTGGGAGGCCCCTTCCCTATGCTCTCACACATGTGTGAGAGAATCTCGGAGGGAATGTGATTGCCTTGTAGGATAAGATGAGGACATGTGTCTCATCCTTATCCTCAAGGAGCCTCCAAGTGGGACTCGCCTCTCCACAATTCTCTCACACATGTGTGAGAGCACTTGTGGGAGAGTGTGAAGCTTTGAGGGATAGGAGAGTTACATGTGTCACCTCCTCATCCCTTGGAGATGGTGAGAGGGATTGTGAGGAGGAAGGAGAAGATGACATGTGTCACCTTCTCATTCCTCAAGGCTCTTGTATGTAACCTATAATACTCTCTCTTTGACAGAGGGAGAGGGTTCTTCTTTTAGGGCTTGTTTTTCTTTGATGATGGTTTTGGGGAGAATTAGCTAGATTTGGAGTCATTTTGGAGGCAAGAGCTTGGAGAAGGACTTGGAAAGCTCTCCACCAACTCTACCATTTTTGGGCTTTAAAGGTAAGCTTCAAGGCTTGATGCCTTTCTCTTGTTTATACTTTTATTTGGGTGGATATTTGTTGGTGTGATTGTGAATCTCATTTTTTATATGTGGGTTTATTTTTGTGGGTGTTTGGATGAGGCTCTCCATTGAGGAGAGCCCATCTTGTATGGGATGGGAGAGGAGTGAACCTCCTCGAGGTCGTCCTCATTATTTATTGATATATTGATGGCCATGGAAGTATTTGGGAAGTATGGAGTTTTTTTGTGAAGGCATGAGTGCCTTGGAGATGTGATTTTTGAGATGTGTTAAGGCTAGAGGCCTTGCTTTTGAGAACTATGAGATATTTGGGTTTTGGTTGTACCTCTAGAGTTGAAAGTTGTCCACTCTCCTACCCCCTAAATCCATATGGATTCATTGTGTTTAAGCCTTGGGAGGGTGTTCTTTGTTTTTTTTAGTGTTTCTTTGTGAACCTTGTTGTGGAGTGAAACTAGTTTAAGGTTGATCTCCTAGCTTAGGGGAGACTCTTTTTGAGTCTATGGCAGGGTGGTGAGCATCTTGTGGGCATGAGAAAGTTCCTTTAGTTTTGTTGCAAGTTTGGTGACTTGAGATTTTAGAGTTTTGAGTTGGAGTTTGCTTTTCAGTGATTTTTATTTTGTATGGCTAGTTGGAAGCCATAGCCAAAGAGGCCTTGTTGTAATTCTGCATAAGAGTGAGCTCTCCTTTGGTTATGTTAAAACAGAAAAAAAATAGTTTTATGTTTTCAAGCTAATCTCAATATGAAGTTGTTGTTGCATTATTGTAATGTCTTTCAAAGAAAGAAAATGTTATTGCACTATCTTTTGTAGTTGTTTCAATATATATATATATATATATATATATATATATATATATATATATATATATATATATATATAATGGCTATTGTTTATTTTTCTATGGGTTTCAAAAAGAATAGAATGCATTTACATTTCTTGTTATAGTTACAAAAATATATGTATGCAAAATGAAAGCATAGTTATTCTAGAGAAAGGAGAAATGTATTGCATTATGACGTGTTGTAGCTTTCAAAAATAGTAATATACTAAATTAAATTTGTTAGTGGGTTTCAAAGAAAGCTTACCGTGTGAGGTTTGTTACTACTTGAATTAAAAGAAAATGAAATGAGAAGTTATTTGGAATTTTGAGAAGAAAATTAAATGATGCTCTTGGCCTTTCAAATAAGGAAATACATTGCTTCTCATAACTTGTTAAAGGTTGTTCACTGTTATATTTTTTATTCAAAAATTTAAAAGAAGAAATTATTTGTTGATTATGTAAGGATATATATATCTATATATATATATCCATCCATCTAAAATATATTTGAGTGTATGATATGTTTTTGAAAATTATATATATATATATACGAATATGAGTAGATTAGGGTTCAAACCCAAAGCAATAGATTGAAACATGTTTGTTGTAGGTAACAAGCCATATGCAAAGGGGGTGGTGGCCATGCCTGTCGTCATATTCCTTTTTTCTTGAGGATGTGGGGGGCGGTGGAACTCCGCCCACCCCCTGAGTGTTTCCTTGGTTGCCACGAATGTCATGGCCCTCCAATGAATGGTGCCCAATGCCTTAACTAATCCCTCCACCATTCCTTGTGCCATTCAGCCCTCCTGGCCAGTGTTCGACCCTGTGTATTTTTTTTACTTTCTATATATATATAGATGCCTTTCTTTGGGGATCTTGTCACTGCAACACAAACAAAAAAAAATACATTAGTATATTCATAAGCAACAAAAAAAACATAGCCGTATGTAAATGTGTGTGTGTGTGTGTATATATATTGTGGCAAGAAACCAGATTGGGAACCCTATGTATATTTACATTCAAACCAAGTTTACCTATAAACCCTCTCATGGAAGCCATGGAAACCTACAACAAAACAATAGAGAGCAATGAAAAAAAAATGAGAAGAGAATAGGGTTAGAAAGAAAATTTTAGAAAATAAAAAGATAAATGAGATTAGGATTATGGGAAAAAAAATATAATAATGGAAAAAGCTTTTTAGAGTTGGGGGTGCATAAAGAAATAAATATATTTGGAAAATTTGTGTGCACGGGAATATTTTATTTCCCTCTTCTCATTTCTTTTAGCTTTTTATTGTGGGAAGAATATTTTAATGGACTTAATGACATTTGTTTTGTAAACTTAGATTTTTGCCTTTATTGTATTGCTTTTGGTTTATTTAGCTAGGTGGGTTTATTTAAACTTAGGCTTTTTAATTATTTTTAGTGGACTTTTTAGAGGGAATTTTTAATAATGGGAATAACTATTTTTGGGGTAAATGAGTTGCATGTGAGTTTTCTTTTTTTAATTCCCATTTCTCAACCCACTTGTGTCTTTTTAATGTTGGAAAAAAAACAATATAGTGGATTTTATGACTTTGAGTTTTAAATTTACAGTTTATCTCTTAAAATCTAATTTTGCTTTATTCCATTGTTTTATTTATTTATTAAGTTAGTGGGATTAAATTTCAGTGTAAGCTTTTAAATTAATTTTAGTAGAATAATTCAAAGGGGTTTTAGAGGTGAGAAATAATGTTAGGAGTTTCATTTAATTTAAAACTATTTTGTTCCTCATTTTAATGCTTTTTGATTTGTTGGGTTAAGTGGGAAATAATGTTAGAAAATTATTTATTTTCCCTTTTTAAATTTATTTTGAGCTAGTGTTTAGCTTTAAGGGGATTTTTAATTAATTGTTTACTCGGAGATTGTAAATAAATTATTTAATTTTATCTCCTTGGCCAAATAAGGAATGTTGGAGAAAATTAGGTTTAAGAGTATATTTAGTTTTAAATTATTTTATTTTATAAGTGGTTTTAGCAAGGGTGTTATTTTTTTAAAATAATCCCCATTTTTAGTGAGGTGGCATTATGCTACCGGATTTACCCTGGGTTAGGAAGGGATAATTAAGTGGTTTATTTATGCGTTAATTTATCACTTTTATTGTTATTGAGCATTTGATTTATGACTTGGTTGAAATTAATTAATCTCATTTTCTTATAGTTCTTAGGGTTGGATTTCGACACATGTCGAATTCCCATCTCCTCACCTAGGTTAAACAAGGGTTAGTTCCTATTTGGGTACTCTACCCTCTTAGCGACACTTTCTGTGTCGTACAACTCCCTTAGTAGGATCTCATCTCGTAAGGGTTACGAAAAGTGTTCGCATTACCCTGACGTTCAAATGACTTGTTGTGCCTTTGTGTGCTTGGCACCGAGCACGTTAATGCATGCGAGGGGGGTTTTAAGGGACGAGTGGAAAAGTTTTTTTTAATTTTTCATGTCATGACCACATGACAAATGTTGACATGACACATGTGTGTTTCTTATTGTGACCACATGGGAAATGTGGGCATGCCATTTGGTATCAGAGCCCATGTTTCAAACACTAGGATCTCTGGGTGTGTATTATTATCGAGTTGGGCCGATAATAGATTGTGCATACTTGTGTATATGTCTAACTCTAGCTTGTGTAGCAACGAGTTTGTAAGACACCTTGCATGGGAATAGCTTATTTTCCCTCAATTTTTGCTTCTGCTAAACCCCGTGTATGACTTGGTGTTGTAGGTACTTGGGGAGTGTATTCTTGATGAATAGAGTAATTGAAGGACCATGCAAGTCCTGAATTTGAAAGTTGGTCAACTCCTTAACTTAGTGATACCCTAAGAGGATGGTTTTGGTTGGGTTTTGCTAAGTGTTTCATTCTAGCTAATCCTTGCTCCTTGTCCTAGTTGTTGGTGCATTTTGATCCTTCTTTAGGGGTCGTGACAACCTATGGTAAGTGCACCCTTGGACAAGTGTTATTATGATAAAGTTTTATTCCTATGGCTACCTTGTTGGTTGCCTTGAATAATGTTGGGTTGTGTTTATCGTACCTTGTGGGAGGAAAGGAATGTATTTGAGTCGTACACTATCTTGGACAAAGACTCATGTACCCAAATCATTGATTAGATCACCTTGTTTTGTCTAGTTAACCTTTGTATCATGGGGAAAGATGTGTCTTATTTATATGACCCTCTAGTTGGGATGCGAAGAAGATGGGGACCTTTAGTTGTCCTTCACCTTGTTGTAGGATTAAGTTACCCTGATGAGTAGTTGTCACTCAAAGAGTGGATAAATTGGTATATTCTCTTATAAGAGTCACTTGGTACCTTCATTAGGAGAATGGTGAGGTGGATGTTAAAAGAGTTTGGCATGTAAGGCCTTTTATGGCTATTTTCTTGGGTTTTTCCCCTTGGGTTTAATGAAAGGATGAGAAGTGGCTTCGAGGACCACTTCATGACTGGGAATCTTTTGACAATTGTTGTGTCACGTCAAATAAATCTCCTTGTAACATGTTGGCATCTAATGGATATTTAGACTATGTGCTACCTTCGCATTAATTTGTAATGTGCTTTGTTCATTTAAAGTATGGTACCTCCTTGGTTAAGGGTTTAAAGGTGGTGTATGTGCATGAGGATGAAACGTATTAAGATAGTCAAGAAGTAAGATTTAGTTGCAAGTGTAATTTTGTATCTGTTTATTAAATAGTAATCTAAATTGTAACTTGATCCCTCCCTTGCCACCTTATTTCACTGAAAATTGCTTACCTATATGTCGTGATAGGGTGACTAGTTCCCCTTGAGATTTATGTAGGCCTTGGTGTTTGGAAGGCTATAGTGAAGCCTTGTGATAAGTTGTTATAAAGGAAGTTATAATTGAGTTATGGTTGTCCTATCAGGTTAATGTGGAAACACTCTAAGTGGCACCTTCTTGAACTTTTAGATGTTGGAACTCTAGTGACTTTGGAGGTGAATCCCTCATGCAACTAAATTGCATGATTCCTTGAAGGAAATCTTAATGGTTAGAAGGATGTTATTTTATGGTTTGCAATAAGTCTGGGTGTTGAGTTGAATAAGGAATCACACACCTTTCTTTAGGGTAATGAATGTGGTTTGTCACTTAATTAGGTATCTTGTAAATGTTGGGATTGTAAGGATGTGATGAGAAATTAAGTTCATTTTGAGGGTAATAGTGAGTTGGTTGTGATACCATATGGGTGTTAGTAGTTAGGTGTTGTGATCGACTTGTATGATCGACATAGATGCATCTGATGGGTTATTTTTGGGCGATATAAGGCCTTGTATTGAACTTGAGAGTAATTTGTGAGCCGTCTTGGAAAATTTTAGAATTATGGAAGTTGGTGATTTCAGTTGGATTTTCATAGTATCCATGAAGATGTTGTTATGTGTTCCTTACTAGGAAGTACAAAGGAACCCACTTCGAAGGTGACCCTTAGGATACATGACTTTTGGCGATCCTTTACAAGCATGTCCTAGGTTGCCTAGAAGTTGTGGGTGTACGTGTAGTTGGGGTGTTTCATGACATTAGTTAAGAGTGTGACCACTATCCCTCTCCTCTTGTTTGTAACTATGTTATATATGTATAATGTTGTAATGTGCAATTTTGGTTAACTTGTCGAAGTTGATTATCTACATATTGATGGAATTCTTTTATGTTCAAAACTAGTAGTTTTGAGTCTACTTATTTAGGCTACTTAGCTGACTTACTTTCTTGTAGTCCTCTTACCTCAAGGACTTATTTTTATCGTACGTCGATTTAAAATTGGAATGTCGAATTTGATACCACTTTTGATATTGACTTGTCCCTTAAATTTGAATTATCTTTTGGATCTTACTTCTTCTAAATTTTATTCTTTAAACTTATTCAAGACTTATCTTTTGCAAGCTTTTATTTTGGGGATCTTTGTTATTGTTGGTATTTCTGGTACCTGTGTAGTGTTGTGAACTATGTAACCTATGTTACCCATAAGGGGTGCTTGGTGAGAGGAAGATGGGAATAGTCAGTCTTGGTTGATGTTGTAAGCTTGAAGTTGTTTAGTGGATTGCTAGTGGTGGTTCAGAACTTCCTTGTTGATCTTCTGTTGTGTTGAGTAATGTGTTAGTGCTATCCTGTTTTGGGAGGCCAAGTCTTTAAGAATCAAGAAGTAGGTGCTAGTGAAGTTCAAAGGAGTAGATAGGTTGGAAATCTTTGTGATCCTCATGTTGTGGTGTGAATCTACTATCCATGTGAAATTGAGTCCCTTGTTTTAAGAGGCTGTGTGATCGCTATGATCAATTAGAAGTTGGACCCATGAGATTTGTAGTGGTATAGGTGTTTAGCTTTGTCCCTTGATGCTAGGGATGATTGGACATGTTTGGTTCCTACTTGTTATGTAAGTTTGATCTAGGCATTCTAGTGGGGACCTGTTGATCGATGGGGCAGCTGAGACTTGAGAGTCTTGATCTTTTTTCTTGGGATCTTGTGTGTGTAGCTTAGCATCAGTGGTAAGTTGAGTTGATGCATGTTTGAGGCTTGAATGGTAGTTTTGGGGCTAGTTGTTTGGCCCAGCTTCCTTGGGTCACTCTATGCTAGTTAGGTGGATGGCTAAGAGAGGCTTGGAGTAGGATCTAGTTGAGTTAGTGTATGGAAAGGTCTCTCATAGTGCTAACCTTCTTGGTTGGCCCCCACCTTGCTTGACCTTGAATTACTTGGTAGTCTATCTTTGGGCATCTAATGCTCTTGTGTCTTCTTAGGCTCACAAAGTGTTGGAGTATGTGTTGTGTTAGATTCTTGACCCCTCCTAGTCAGAGGAGGGTATCCTTGAGATTATTGCCATGCAATTACTTATTAAGTTCATTTGGTTCCTTACTTTTATGTCGAAATCAATTTGAGTTCAATGTCATGTAGGATTGTCTTATAGCTGGGTTACTCTACGATACTTCCATGTTAACTTCCAGGAGGAAGTTCAACTCTACAGGAGGAGGATGTGATGCCCACCCTTGTACGACTAGGTTAATTGCACTTGCAGACCATATTGTTTTACCTCACCCTAGCTAAGGGTTTGATTTATGAGAGTGTGACTCTACCTTCGAGACAATGTAGTGTAGAGGTAGAATATCACTTGTTGTGTTCAAACTAGAACCTTTAGTGATGTAATGTGGGGATACAATGTGTTGTACTTCTCATTTTATTTTATGAGACTTATTATTCAGAGTATCTTTGGCATACATACATTTTAGGGTTGTTGACCCCATATATTCAAAATTTTATGTCTCTTTCCCTATGTTTTGTTTTGTTAGATAGAATATATTGTGATGTGGTTACATCTTACTTGTTCAATTTCACTGACGACTACATGATATTGACATTCCTTTTTATGCTAATTGGGATATTAGTTGTGTTGCAACTATGTGCCTAATTGGTGTTGTCATTGGTGTCAATTGTATCCTATTTTGTTATTTGGTTAGAAGCTTTATATGTTGAGGACATTGAGAAAATTAGCCCCTCTAGAAGAATCAGAAAGGAAATAGTGAATCATAGTGAAGACAATGAGTTACATACTGAAGAACAATCCAGAAGACTACTCTACATTTCTTTAAGAGTGAAGATCTTGGTCTATTGATTGGAAGTTATTTAGAGGCATGTTTGAAGATGCTAAATACTAAATTTGAGCCTCTAGTATGAAGAATTAAGTGAGTTACATTCACTAGAGTAAAACCTACTTTTTCACATTATTCACTGGTGGCGGGGAGAAAGTATTTTACTCTGCATTGAAGTATTTTTCTCTACGGTTCTAGAGGGAATTCTGGGATGATGATAAGTTCCTACAACTACAATGGTTCATGATTTGATGGCCAACAAGCTATCTTTCTTTTATGAGAGTTGAAGATAGTGAAGTTCAAGTGCTCCGGTGTAAAGAATCTCATGAGTAAAGTGGTTAGAGTTTGTGCAGTTGCTCCTGATGATTATAAAGTGCTTGTAGATGCCTCCTAATCATGTTCCTACATTTGTACTAGTCCACATTAAGGAATTGAGATCATGTTTGAAGTTTACTTCCAGATAACGTAGCGTGTAACCAGTCTTTACCGACTTGGTTAATCCTAGTGATTGAAGAGATGTATTGAAGCTTGTAGAAGCATGTAGTGGCATTGAAGATTGTGTTTGAGTCCTAGCTAAGGCATGGAGTGATCTACATACATCTTTAATACATTTCCTTAGTTAATTTTGTATTAGGTCCAGACCTATTTTATGTATGTTTGTAATGCCGACCTTAGAGATTGTTCCAACAGTTGATGATTATAATACCGACCTTGATGATCATTCCAAGGTTGATGTAGTACATAAATACTTTCAATTGACTCAAGGAAAGTGTGTCCTTGTGTGGAAATGTGAAGATAAGTAAGGAAGAGAAAAGGTAGAGTAGAGAAGAAGAGTATTATGCTTTAATGGAACTGAATTCAGGCATGGAGTAGATGCTAATGTCTCAATTCAAAACCATTAGCAGTGAGCCACCCCTTGGCAGTGAGCCTCTATTTTTTGGTATTGTGCTTTACATATATGTCTTGTGGGTTAACCTCCACCATGGTTTTTCCCTTGACAGTTTTTTCCACGTAAAAATCTAGTGTCTCTTGTGTCTGATCTTGCAATTGTGTTTATGTTTCTAAGTTTATGCTTTCATGACTTAATCATAAAAAATAGTGGACAAGTGTTTAATGTTTTAAGGTACAAAATTATTTAAGTAATAAGACAACTGATTCACCCCCCTCTCAATTGTCTGGTTCATTTGAACAATTGGTATCAGAGCCAAGTTCCTCAGAAGAAAGCTTGACTGCATCAGGTTGATCCAAGATGTCATATAAGAAGGAAAGTCCATGGTTTGATGGAACAAACTACTCCATCTGGAAGATTTGCATGAAAACCCATCTCTTCTGCTTGGGTTACAGTGTTTGTAAAATAACTAAAAATAAGTATGAAATATCGAAGAATGGTTTGCAAACTGAAGATGAGATCAAGGAATTTGAGTTGAACATAAAAGCTAAAGATGCCTTGGTGAGCACCTTATCTAACATTGAAAAAACAAAGATCATGGAGCTAGAAACTCCTTATGAAATTTGGGAAAAGATGAAGAATCTATATGAAGGAGATGAATCTATGAAGAGCACCATGTTGTAGAGTTTGAAGGAAAAATATGAATGTTTGAAGATGATCAAAGATGACAACATAACATCCTTCATGCAAAAGGTTGATGAACTTGTGAGTATCATTAGAAGTGTAGGAGGAAAAATTGAGGATATTGAAGTTGTGAACAAAATTCTTAGATCATTGCCTAAATCTTATTGTCATAAAGTGGCCACAATTGAAGAAATAATGACAATGACAAAGATTACAAAAGATCAACTGCTAGGGAAGCTAAAAACCTTTGAAATGAGAGAACTTGGTGATTCACTTCCAAACATAGAGATTGCTTTCAAGGCCAGCACTTTAGAAATAACCCCCAGATCTAAAAAGTACAAGGTGGAACCAGACTATGAGCTTGAAGAACTTGAAGCCAACTTTGTTAACAGTCTGCCCAGAGGTACTGGTAAGTTCAAAGGCAAATTACCTTTCAAATGTTTTAGTTGTGGTAAAGTTGGTCATTATGCTTCTAGGTGCTCCACAAGAGTTCCCAAGCCAAGACTAGATGGACCTAGGATTCCAAAAAAATGTTATTATGTTGAGGATCTTGATGATGATGATGAAGGAGTATCAGATGGTGAACCAGATAATACTACTACTTCTAGAAATGAATGCTTGTTTATTTCTATTAAAGAAGAACTTGTGACTACTAATCCTGCTAGCTATGTGAAGGAAGAAAAACTAGTGGAAAGTGCCTCGGCTGCTTAGGTTGTTGAAGATAAAGATGAATGGGTTATTGATAGTGGATGCTCTCATCACATGACTAGAGACAAAAGTAAGTTCATAAGTTTAGAAAGATTTGATGGAGGACTGGTTAGGTTTGGTGATGATACAGTTGGTAAGATTTGTGGAAAAGAATCCATTTCTTTTGATGGCAAGCATAACACTAATGACGTCTTATATGTGAACAAATTAAAGCACAATCTCTAGAGTATTGGTCAGAGATGTGACAAAGGTTATGATCTCAAATTCAAGGACAATGGATGTAAGATCATGGAAAGCTCCATAATAGTGATTGTAACTGGCAAGAAGACAAGAGGTAACATTTATCATTTGAAAGGGACTAAAGAATATTGTTTGTTGGCTTAGAATGATGAAAGTTGGTTGTGGCATAGAAGGTTGTGTCATAACAATTTTGACAACATTGTGAATATAAGTTCCACATAGGCTATAAGAGATTTGACCAAGTTTGTGAAGCCTACTAATACTTTGTGCAAGAAGTGCCAATTTGGAAAATAGACAAGAATAAGTTTCAAGAGCAAGGACCAATCTATTGATGGACTACTGAAATTAAGCATACAGATCTATGTAGACCTACAAGAGTAAGAAGTCTACAAGGAGATATGTATTTCATGTTGTTGATTGGTGATTATTTTAGAATGACTTGGGTTACTGTTGATCATTATGTTAGTCATAAGCAAACATAGAATAAAAATTGCACAACAACCTTTACTCATCTTGAAAGATACGATGAATTCAAAGAATTCATGATCCCAAGTCTCCATGGATTAGTTCATAACCTACTGACATTACTCAGTGGTTGATGTACTTTGTTGTTTTCCATTTTGGGTCCTTACGTTCATCAATACGATCTGATAAGATGCTACAAAGGAACGTTATTTCACAGTATATTTCTCCAGATGATGTATTTATACCTAAATCTTTGCATGATATTTGTCAATTTGACATGCTTTAACTCAAATATGCTACTGATTTTCAATTACCTTCGAGATATCTACATATTTATTACTATTTGCTTCTGATTGTCAATTATTACAATTGTGATGGTGAATTACTCTAAAATTAAAAGAAACTGAAAAGAATACTTCAAATAATGATGAACCTTCAGTTATTGAACCACATAAACATAAGATACAGTCATGAAGAGAAGAAATCAAACCATATGTTCACCAGGACATTCCACAGCTAGATACAGTCGATGCTAACTTCAAAGGAAAGGAATGAAGACAACACAAGCAAGCTGATATGCACTCCAAGGGACGCAGCAAATCAAAGCATGTATCAAGAATTCATACACTGATTATTCAATATTTATGATGGATTGTAATCAAAACAGTCTTCTCATTCATTAAGTATGCAAGAACATATATGTGTACAACAACTTTGAAATAAGCCTTGAATATTTCAGCAAACAGGTTTCAATTAAATTTTGAATATTCAAAATAAAGCTTACCTACACCTTTTATAGAACAAGGTGAGGGAGTGGTTACACATGATCTATGATCAAGATTTATCTATTAAGATCTAAGGTGGATATTCATCCTTGACATAGTCAACATTTCATGTGGCATAGGTTGCCAGCTGGCAACCATCTGAATTACTTTTTTTCTCTAAATGATGGATACTTATGCCTTCTTTGGTATCACATCTTCATCTACTCTTCATCAGGAGCATCAAGATCTTCGCTTCCCATACCTTCATCATCATGATGAACATTACTTTGCGTACGGGCCTGCATAATTATCCTGACATTTTCATATGCTCCCACCACTCATTCAGCTTCTCTGCCATCCTGAGTTTTTGCTTTGGTAATGGCGTGCTTGTGGGCTTGATATTTATTTCGAAGAGCCTCCAACTTGCTCCTCCTACTTCTTGATGTTTCATTGTAATTCTCCACCCTAACCTTGATCCTCATGATCTTATCCATGGCTTCTTCTGTCAGGTGGATAAGAGGGTCATCAGCTATAGGCTAAAAGTTATTATGCAAAGCCTTTACTGCAAAATCTTCATCTTGATTCTCAATCTTTCCTTCTCTCTTTCCCTCTAGGACTTCCAGGATCTCTGCTTCAAATGACATCATGTCATGCAGTTTCATGCTGATGTCTCTTAACTTGCTGTTGCATCTTTTTAATACATCATTTTCAAATCTAGTATCTTTATACTAGATATCCATCAGTATGGCTATATTACTATCCAACACTTGTTTGTTTATTAGAACTTGAGGATTAATCCTCTTAATTTCATCCAAAGCACTCAAGGCTTTCTCTAATTGGAATGACCTTCTTCCGGCCTCCATTTGCAATTTATCAACCTTCCTTCTGGAGATATTTAGAGAATTCCACCTCTGTAAAGAGGCTTTCACTACTTCTTCTGCTCCACTGAGTGCGGATAACATCCACTTTCTCATTATTACTGATTCATGCTTCATAAGGTCCAACTTATTGACCTCTTCCTGAGAAATTGTAGTCAATGGGACTACTTCTGCATTTGAAGTATCAGCAGGGTTAATTAACCCTTTTATGTAGGCATGCAGCTGAGCAATGTGCTCCTTATGTTGCTTATTTTTCTCTTTTTCCTTCTTTACCCTTTGGGTCAAAGAATCAATTATATATTTTCCCTCTTGACCTTCCTGGTCTTCATTGGCAAACCCTAAATCAATAGTAGTAATCTGGAATTCTTCCAAGGTGATCTTGCCTTTCTCCTTCTCTATTGTGGGAAGTGCTATCTGGGCAGTCCTTCTGCCCATAGCAGGATCTCTTCTTATGGCTGAGGTTAACTTGGCCTTCCTATTCGGCTTCATGATGGTCTCTGAAAATAGGGTTGACACATCAAACTCTTGAATCTCCAAACCTGACTCTGTATCTATTTCTTTCTCAAACCATGGAGGAACTTGGTCTCTAGATCCTTGGCATCCACCATTATCATGTCGATCACCTTGATCTCCAGTAACCCCGTCTATTTTTGATGGAGATGGTGACTTCCTTATTTCTTCCTCATGATGCTCTTCATGAGGGTGATCCTGGGGTACTTCCTCCTATTGAGGAATTTCTTCTTGTGGTGGAGGATCTTGCGATGCATCCACATGATGATCTTGTGATTGATCCTGTACTTCATCATTTTTTGTTTCATCCCCTTTGGGAATTTCCTCATTATGAGGCACATTTGCATCTGTAAATGTCATTGTATTTACCTTAGGTGCTTCTACCTAATTTTGGATCACATTCTGTTCCGCACTTGTAGTATCTTTTTCTTAAGTCCTTAGGTCATCCTGACCTGATGTATCCTTTTCACCAGAGGCCTCTTGAGTCTGGGGTACTTCTTCACTTATCATGACCTTTTCATTTCCACTCTTTTCTTGGACTTCAACTATTTTGAGCTCATTAGATATATCTTGTTGTTGTTGACCCATATCTGCAGTGTGGCCTTCTGTTTCTGTTAACTTAATCTCCTCAAAATTTTCTGTTCTCTCAGGTGTACCTACTAGATTTTTAGGATGTGCTACATCCTCCCTGTATGTTAAATCTATCACTTCAGGGCTAGTCACCTGATCCACTAGTTTATCAAGCCCTATTTGTTGTGCAATCCTTTCTGGGCTGTTTTCCTTTTCCTGTTCCACTTGCTTCATTTCTTATAACACAACCACATGTACTGAGGGAGTTCCTTGTGGAGTTATGTGGGTGTTAGCAGCAAGGGTTTCCATTTGTTGAGAGGTTACATCCTTTACTACCTCATCATCAGATAAGTCAACTGTCTCTTCCAGTGAGACAAGACTACTTTGAAATGGCCTAGAGGCTTCTTTCATTTGTTCTTCAGCTTATTCAGTCTTAAACTAAACAATGGTGGGAAGTGGCACATTGTGTTGCAACTCCTTTCTGAATACTTCTCCACTAGCTCCCCTCAATACTATGGGGTCATGTTTTATTTCACCTCTCATGGATGTTCTTGGTTTCTTAGGTGTGGATGCCATCACCTGAGGTGCTTCTCTTTTTCTAATGAGGGGCATTGGATCTTCCTCTGCAGGCTCTTCATCGAGAGGAACATCCTCTTCTATTTATTTTTGTGATGCCTGACCCTCCTCATATGTTTCAATAGTTTCAACAGCTAGCCTCTGGATCTTTTTAGCTTTTTGTTTATTTATAGCAGGCAGTGTTGATGAGGCTGATGCATGTCCTAATGCAGATGCATCCTGAGCTATTATAATCACTCTTTCAATTATTACCCCTTTAGGTTCATTATTAGTTTTCTTACCTCTGGGGGGTCTCTTGCTTTGTTCTTGAGGTGGCATTCTTTCTCCTTTAGATTTCCTCTTTTCAATTAGAAAGTCATCATATTCATTGTCAGGAAGCTCCTGCCTCTTCTTCTTATTGTCAACTGTAAGGGCTACACCCTTCTTCTTTAGTGCATTTATTTGTTCATCTACCCAAGACTGGGTTAGTTGCAGCATCCTGCTTGTAAACTGGTCTAATGAGATATCCTCATGCTGTGTAAGATCAGGTGCTGAGATTGTGTCATTGTATATCTTCTTTTCCTCATATTCATCAGCTATTATTTTGCCATCATCCCTCTTTAAATGAGCAGGCACTGGAATACAATCAAAAGTTTTGATCTGGTTGAGAGTCAGCCTTTGGTATTTTCTTCTTCTAGCGTCAGCTTCATCCTCACAATCTGTCCAGAAATCCTCTAAGTGCTTTTGATGGATGGGCTTGCCCATGATTTTCTACATCCTCCCATATGGGTCATATGATCTTACCAAGGGGAAAGGCTATAACTTCATCATGACTAGACCAGTTATGGCCTTCTTAATATTATTAGAATCTTGGCATATATACCAACCCATTGTTACTGGAAACAATACTAGTGGAATCTTATTATTTGCTTTGTAAGCATCTAGTATTATGGATATCTGTCTCAAGAATTCCATCAAAACAATTGCATTAGTGGGATATTTTGGGAGCATGAGGGGTTGTCCTGCAAAGCCCTCTATTCTGATATAAGAGAATGTGGTATATTGTATAAACCAGGCACCATGCTTGTATATGACTTCTTGAGCTTCCATGCTTAGCCTTTTAGTCCTATCTTCTTCCATTGTCCTGACCAGATGCATAGAAAATGCATCATTCGCTAATTTGTAATCTGGAGGATAATTTTGTCTTTGCATCTAGGGATAATGATCCCAGATGTGGGCATCATTTGTAGTGCCACCAATCTTTCCTTTTGTTGCAAGTGCACTGAATGTACATTTGTATGCACATGAGTATACCACATATGAAGTCATATGAAATGAACATTCTACGCCTCTTAAGTTCATTAGGTGCTCATTTAGGGCATCACTTATCATTTTGGCCCATAATGGCTTGTTGTCTGTATACAGACACATCAGGATAACCCCATACATCCAATCTTTGAAACTCCCAGCATCAGGTTGGCTCGTCACTCTACTAATTAGAGCTATCATTTATTGGTATTCATCATTAAAGTCAAACTTGTACATATGCACTCGTAGTTTGGCAGCTGCAGTATAAGGACTATTCTTTGCCCTCCATTGATACATTTTGTTCCTAGCAGCTTTCTTGTTGTTTATATATTCAGTTTCCAGTTTCTTCAGATCCATGATGACAACCTTCTTTCCCAATGGTAAATTGAAAGTGGCTGCAATCCCCCTGATTGACATATCTGCATACACTCGACCATGCTTTTCCACTTTCCTTGTTTGTGGATTGTAGTTTCTGGCACATTCAATAATCAATTCTGGAGTCTCCATAGAATAGGGAAATCTAGCGGCGTTCCACATTCCTGACATGAAAACTGCATCTAACAGGGTATTATTCTTGTCATCATGTATTCTAGATGAGCAAGTGACCAAATTAGTGCTTCCCTAGTGTGTATCTATGATAACACCATATTTGAACCGTACACCTTCAGGCTGAGCGAACATTGGTTTAAGAAATTCAGCTTCAGATTTGCTCAACCTCTTGTCTGCCATGGTTTCCTGCAATAAATAGAACCAGTCTTACCATACAATACTTCACATACATGCATAAAACATTATATCTTCATGGCATGATGCACATTATGTTAATTAATCATCACTTCATAATGATACGCATAACATATATCTTTAAACTAGCAAAAACATACTACTTGGACATGCAGAAAATGATAGGAGGGTTTTAAATACTTACCTGATAGCATTTAACTCCTTGATTATGCTGATGATGTGAACACATTCTAACATCATATACAATCCCCCTAAGTAGAGCTCCACTGCCAGCAGGCGTCTATAGCCTTGGTAGAGTTACTTAGATGACCTAATTTTATTATATTTTTGAATTTGTTTACATTTATACTTTATATATTTGATGTCATCATGTAAGCTCAATGTGCAAGGTATGGTCACTTGCTGTTTTAGGTTGGAGATTTCATTGGTAGCAAGGGAGTCCCTTTAGATTTTTCACTTAACACCTATACTTGTGTGTTCAACAAACCCAAGGCTGTTAGGTGAGTCATTGTAAAAAAATCACTTTGTTTAAGAAAAGGCACCCTGATGAAAAGATATCACAGACCTGATCATAAGTACTTTCTCAAAATTAGTCATAACATATATATGAATGTGTTCTCATCACTTGAATCCTAACAATTTAGTTATTTTCTGGGGTGATGAGCTGCGTCATCTTGACTAACAAAAACAAAAACTCAACAAGCAAACAAAGTAAAAAAAAAAAAAACAACACTGTACAAATAACTATACAAATATACACTATGATACACATGATTGACATGAAGCTACTTAGGCTTGGAAATAATGTTTGAGGAACTATCCATTAACTGGTAATGGAACATCCTCACCTGTCAAGTGTTTAAGCCTGAAAGTGTTGTCTCCTAATATCTTAGAAATTTGGAAGGGACCTATCCATAATTTATCAAACTTACCATGGTCTCCTTTCCTCTCATGGGCTTTGTCCCACCTTAGGACTAAATCGGATATCCTGAAGGCTTTAACTTTGGCTCTCTTATCAAACAGGCGTTTGACAGTAGCCTGATGTTTGGCAAATTGATCAATTGCCTGACTTCTTTTCTCTTCCAGGTGCATCAGCTGAAGCAACCTGACTTCTTGGTTATTGTCTATGCCTAGGTACTCTTGGGCAAACTGTAGGGTAGGAATCTTCAGGTTAATAGGGAGGATGGGATCCACCCCATACACTAAATAAAAAAGTGTATTTCCTAGTGCAGCCTTCATTCTAGTTTTGTCTACCCACAAGGCATACTTTAGTAGGGTATTCCACTCCCTAGGGTTTTTTTCTATTAACTTCTTTATGATATTCAACAAATTTTTATTAGTGGATTCTGCCAATCCATTCCCTTAAGGATAATAATTGGATGAGAACTTCGGTATGATCCCATAATCGAAGGCCCAACTTGACAATTTGGTTGAAGCAAAAGTAGAGCCATTATCACTTACCAGAGCATAGGGAACCCCATACCTGGTGACTATATTACTTTCCAGAAATCTGATGACATCGTCTGCATTGCAGGTCTTGCTGCTAGTAGCTTCAGTCCACCTGGTACAGTAGTCAGTGATCGTTAACACATACCTATGGCCTGAAGACGATGGAGGATTAATTAGACCTATGAAATCCATGCCCCATTGTGCAAATGGGCATATCTCCATCACTAGCTGCAGAGGTTGGGCAACATATCTCTCTCTATTGGCAGCTACCTGACATGTATGGTAGCATTTAATATGTTTAGTAGTATCTTTAAAAATTATAGTCCAATAATATCGTGCCCTTAGAATAGCATGAGTTGTGGCTAAGGATGACCCATGTGTTGTTCCAAATTTGTCATGTAATTCTAACAACACCTTATCTGCTTCTAGCCTTTCTAGGCATCTTAAGTATATTCCTTCATAATTTTTCTTGAAAAGCACCCCTGCTTTCATCATGTACTTCTGGGACCTTATTTTTAGGGCTCTTCTTTTTGAAGCCTGCAGTCTAGGAGGACATCTTCCAGTAATTAGGGTATGCCTGATGTCTGAGTACCATTCTCCACTGTCCTTCTCATTAATAACATAATGCTGACTTGTGATATTTGGATCAATCTCTGATATCATCTGGCTTAAAGCCTGTCCTCTTACTAGCTTCATGGGTGTGATATCCATGTCATATTCCTATAAGACAGTGATCCACTTAGCCCTCTTCTCACCTGGTTTGCTATGCATGAATAACATCTTCACTACTACATCAGGTACCACAGCAATCACCTTGCTCCAGTAATTAGGGTATGCCTGATGTCTGAGTACCATTCTCCACTGTCCTTCTCATTAATAACATAATGTTGACTTGTGATATTTGGATCAATCTCTGATATCATCTGGCTTAAAGCCTGTCCTCTTACTAGCTTCATGGGTGTGATATCCATGTCATATTCCTATAAGATAGTGATCCACTTAGCCCTCTTCTCACCTGGTTTGCTATGCATCAATAACATCTTCACTGCTACATCAGGTACCACAGCAATCACCTTGCTCCTCAAGATATAGTGCTTGAAATTCTTCACTGCTCTAACCAAAGCAAGGGCTTGTCTTTCTACATCAATGTACCTGAGTTATGTATCTCTAAATGGTCAGCTCATGAATGCTATAGGCTTTTCTTCTTTTTCTTCATTTCTTTGTGTCAGCACTGCTGTAGAGGTATGCTCTGAAGCAAATGAGTAAATGTAGAAGTCCTTGGTGTAGTCTGGACTAATCAACAATGGAGCTTCAGATATAGCTTTCTTTATGTCTTCAAAAGCTGTCTAGCTTCTGATGTCCACTCAATCTTTGCATCCATTTTCAGCATATCATTTAAAGGTCTAACTATTTCAGCAAAGCCAGTGATAAACTTGCTGACAAAATTAATCTTACCAAAGTAAGATTTGAGCTCTTTTTTGCTCCTAGGAAGCTATATTTTCATAATAGACTCCACCTTGTTAGGATCAATGATAATCCCATTTTCAGTTATTAGGTGGCCTAGTAATTTTCTATTTGTTACCCCAAATATACATTTCTTGGGGTTCAGGGATATCCCATACTGTTCACATTTTTTCAATACCCTTCTGAGATCTTCTACATGGTTTCCTCTATCCTTAGAGAATAATATTAAGTCATCCATGTATATGACTATACATTTTCCTATTAAGCCTCTGAAGGCTATGTCCATTGCGTGCTGGAATGTTGCTCTAGCATTTATCAGCCCAAACGACATGTGTCTATAAGCAAATATCCCCCACTTTGTGGTGAAGGCAGTTTTCAGTCTGTCAATTTTGTCAACCATTACCTAATTATAACCAGAAAAACCATCCAAAAATGACATCATTTTTGCTCCATTTACAATCTACAAAACTTCATCTAGAGAGGGTAAAGGATAATTATCTTTCTCTGAAGCTCTATTCAGGTTCCTGAAGTCCACACATAGCCTGATGCCACCATTTTTCTTCCTTACTGGCACTAGATTAGCCACCTAGGTGGAGTGTCTAACAGGAAATATGATCCTTGCATTTAACAATTTCTTAACCTCCTAAAAAATTATAGGTTCCAGCAAGGCATTGACTAGCCTTTACTTTTGTCTGAAAGGCTTGGCATCTAGTTTAAGGGGGATGGTATGAGTTATGACTGATGTGTCATATGTTTTCAACTCATCATAAGTCCATGCAATGACATGGATGTAATCTTTGATTTCCTGAGTTATTCCTTCTAACTCTTCTTCTGTGCAAACCTTCCCTATCAGAACATTTCTTTTGTCATCATTTTGTCCAATATTCACTTGTGAATATTCTCCTCCACCTGCTTTTGGAAGATCCTTCTACTTCAACATGTTGTCCAGATTAAAAGCTCTTTCTAATTCAATCATTCCTTTGGGAATCATGTTGCTAGGCAACTCTAATATTTCTTCTTCTTCCCAAACATGATCTTCCACATTGTTCTCATCTATGATCTAAGCATCAAAAACATCTCTATTGGATATGAAATCCAAGATATGTTGATCGTCATCAAAGACTTGGAGATTAGTAATATTATCAGGTACTGAAGGCACAGATACCAGTTCTACTGAAAACCTCTTCAAACCAGAAATAGACAGTGGCTCTAAAGTACTAGCAGCCTGGGCTAAAGCATCTGCCCTATAGTTCTGTTCTCTGGTTACGTGGGTGATATTAAATGCATCAAAATCTTCAATCAGCTCCCACGCCCTGTGTCTGTAATTAGACAGTTTTTTGTAATTGCAGGAGTAAATTCCTCTCACTTGTCTCACTACTAATTCTGAGTCTCCATAGACATGCAGAATTTTTACTTTCTTCTTAAGGGCAAACAATATCCTATGTATTAGAGCTTCATACTCTGTTACATTGTTAGTACAGGGAAATTACAGTCTGTAGGCTGCTAGGTAGGACTTTCCTGATGGATCAATGAGATCAATCCCCACTCCAGCACCTTGTTTTGACTTGGACCCATCAAATCTAAGGATCCACAGTTTGTCTTCAGTAGGACGCTTACTTGAGCCTTCTTTTTTTTTGCATCTCTGACAGCTACTCCACTTGATATCCATTTTAACTTGATATTTCAGCTTTCTTAAACTTTGCCTTATCCACCGTATGTGAAGCTGATCTTTCTTATTTCTTTCTATCATCAGAAGGGTGATCTTCTGGACTAGGCACTAAATGTCTCTTTAAAATATGTAGACACAGTGAACAAGAAATCTCTGAGTGAGGTGCTTCATGCAACCTACACCATCCTTCAGTCAGTGCATCTTGTGGAGGTCTATCTTGTTCTATCATCTTTTTAATTTCCTCTGATAAAAACTCTTCAAATCTAGTCAAGTTACTCCATCTGTTGTCATTAGATAACTCATAATCTAACTCCATCAAACAATCACTCCCTGGGGTGATCTTATTATTTTCTTTACCCTTATTCTCATCGTAGACTAGAATTTCTTCTGTCATCTGGACAAAATCCTCATTCTAACTCATATCCTCTCTTGTTCCTGTAGCAGACGAACACAAATCAATATGATCATCATCACTATATGTGGAACTTACCTTTGATGATGATGATGCCTCTCTACATGTTTGCTCAAGCTCCATCATGTCAATGTAGGCTTCACAAGTTTTCTTAGAATGTGCTTCATCGTGTAATCTGCACCAACCATCAATCAAAATATCGTGAATAGGTATATCCAATAATTGACAGTGTTTTACCTGTATGGACAAGTATATTTCAAAACTCTTAAAATGATCTATTTTTGTTTCATTTCCATGATCATGATCAAATCCAAAAACTATAGCATTATTGTCCTGAGGATGATCATCATGAAAATCATACATCAAGACTTCCTCTATCCTAACAGTCTGAAGTCTAATGGAGTAAACTTTGGGTTCAACATTCACGTACATGATCTCATTTGTTTTGTTGTACTCGGTGATCATCTGTTTCATTCTTGGTTCAGCATCTACCCTTATCTGGTTTGGTATCCCTTTCCAAGGTAGCCACATATGACTAAAGTCAGTAGACATATATCCGTTGAGGGTTTTGGACCAATCTCTGCTAAGTAACATCCCATATGTATCAGGTATGTCAACTACCTGAATGTCAATATAGTATTGGATCCTAAGGTCTGATGCCAGTTGCATGTGAATGTGAGTTAACTCTCCTATTACATTCACCTCTATTTTGTCTAGTTGGGTTACCTTCTTCAGAGATTTAGCAGGATGCAACCCTAAGGCATTACATATGGACAAGGGCATGACATTGGTGGATGCTCCTAAGTCTACTAAATAGTTATGCAAATTCTTACCAAACATTCGTATGGTAAGGAGAAATGGAGGTGATTCACTCTTATCTCTGTACAAGGTCATGTGAGGTCTCTGCAGCTTGAACAATAGTTGGGACTTTAGTTTTAACATTATTATCTTTGACATCATGATCCTTACCTACAGACTGACCTGAAGTATGGTTATCCTCTTTGGGAGCAGGATCATCTAGTGATTTCATGAATGCTTTCTTGATGGCTGGAGTTTTCAGCAACTCTGACAAGGATAGGCTGATTTTGATCTTTTTCATCTCATCTGCTAGATAGGTGACTAACTTGTCAAATTCATGAGGCATATTCAAAGGTTTTGATGTTGTGTTTGGTGATGCTAAATATTGAGCATTGACCTTGGGAAATCCCAGGTTATTGCTTGCTTTGGGATCAGGAGGTGTGTTGAAATTATTCAGAGGTAAGGAAGAGGTCAATGGACCGGTAGGTCTGTTGGCATTATTTCTTAAGTTATAATTATGCTTACCATGGTACTATTGTTGGTAAGCATGTACCTCCTCATGTTCATTTGATGGTTCATTGTCATCCTCAAAGGGAAATACATAATTTGACTCAAAAACCATAGTTGATTCTTCACATGTTTGGGTATAATGCTGATGAGATGACACAGTCTGCTGATAAGGCTGATCAATATAACTTTCTAGTACTAAAGATGAATCATATCCACAAGGAACAAGCTCATTCCCTTCTACATGATGTGAATTTCCTGCAGTATTGGACGCCTCAGTTTGGAAAATACTTGCAACAATTTGAAATTGTGGGCAATCTAACTCTGCATGAGCATTAGTATTGTGTATCCTACACCAATTAGTGAGGGTTGCCTTAGCAAGATTGACTCTAGTAGTTTGTTTAGCTTCACTAGGAGGTTGATTATCTAAGGGTGATGGTAAGGAACCATTATTTGGCCTGGAGTTTGATACTCTAGGCTGTCTAGGAGGATTGTTGTTGCCACTGTTATTGTTGTAATTATTGTTGTTATACCCCCTGTCAGGATAACTAGGTCTGTCATTGGTATAGCCTCTATTCTGATTAGGCTGAGAATAGAAGTTTTGTCTTCTCAGGTGAGTAATCTCTGTAGTAAGTTTTCTTAGCTGGGCTGATATTTCCTTGATTTCCTCTTTCTCTTCTTGGACCTTGGCTACTACATTTTCATTTTGAGGTTTGAAAAAGGAAGATCAATGGTTATTGTTGGACTGGTCAACACCTTAAGGCACTTATGTCTGACTTGGATACTGTGGCATCTGACCATTTCCATTAGGAGGAGGAGGCATGATACTTAGTGGAGATATCTGTAATGGTGTTGGCATGACTGCTGGAGGTATCATAGCTCCATTAGGATATTGTGCAAGATATGTAGGATATCCAGGCAATGTAGGAAAGGCTATGTTGGTGTTGGAGTGGGTATTAGCTTCTGATTGACTTTGATAGTTTCCTGGAAAGCTCCTATCAAAGTTGTGATTTCAGGATGTGCTCTTCTGATGAACATGGAAGTCAATGGATCCAAAGCTAAATAATAGATACTCCTAGCAGCTTCATCAGTCACAATATAAGAGGCAACTAGCTTGGATAGAAATTTTTGGAACTTACCATTAAAGTTGGCAATAGGCTCTCCCTCAAATCTTTTGATTGTAGAAAATAAATGATAGTTCATTAAAGGATCAATGAGAACTTTGAATCTATCTATGAAAGCTTTCTCCAGAATAGCCTATGAACCAACTGAACCCTGACCAAGACTAATATACCAATTATAAGCTTCTTCCCCTAAGGAAAAAGGAAATAATCTGCATACGACATCTTGATGCTCAATTCTAGCCCTGCAACAGGCTTCCTTGAAAGTTCTGACATGATCATCTGCATCTTGATAAGGATGATATTTTGGACAAAGTTTATAAGGATTCTTTGGTAAAGGATGATATGCATTAAAGGTCAAAGGTGACTCTGCTGCAAAGAAGGACATTGCAACCAGAGGAGGTTGAACTTGAGGTATAACGGGCTGAGGCTGAACCTAAGGTTGGACAGGTGATCCTATAGGCATTTGCAAACCAATAGGAGTTATAGGAGGATGCTCTAGTGAAGCTCCTGATGCACTAGAACCTGAATGATGAATGTCTACAGTTCTGGGTCTAAATTCTCTAACAGGTAATTCGTCAAAGATTCCATTGGATCTAGACCTGGTATTTGGCCTGAGAGCTAGGATTTCTCAATTTAGAGGAAAATTGGCTAGATTATTGTAAAGATCGATCAAAATTCACTAGCAAAGGTTGTTTCTATGGTCAGAAAAGTATACTGACTTGATATTTATGGAATATTTGCAGAGATGTTGCAAATATGAAGTAATATTTGAAGTTCTGTGTCACAAATGATAGGATATCAAGTTTTTCCAGCTAACTACCTCAAAGATTTGGGAAAATTTACATGAGACAAGGCTTATTTATGCAAATTCATGATGATTGGCTATAAAGTTTGCAATATTTATGGTTAACTTTGAAAACTTCACACAGGATTAGCATGTACAAGCTTACAACAACAAATATTTGTGTCTAATCAGAAATTTAGCGGTGTCTGAGTGTTACCTTATGATCTTTATCATCACCTGAATTAATGATGATGATCTTCTAGCTTCAGGCCCTCCTTCTAGTGCCAATTTATGTCGATCATGATGTTAGTCATAAGCAAACATAGAATAAAAATTGCACAACAACCTTTACTCATCTTGAAAGATACGATGAATTCAGAGAATTCATGATCCCAAGTCTCTGTGGATTAGTTCATAACCTACTGACGTTACTTAGTGGTTGATGTGCTTTGTTGTTTTCCATTTTGGGGCCTTACGTTCATCAATAGGATCTGATAAGATGCTACAAAGGAACCTTATTTCACAGTATATTTCTCTAGATGATGTATTTATACTTAAATCTTTGCATGATATTTGTCAATTTGACATGCTTTAACTCAAATATGCTACTGATTTTCAATTACCTTTGAGATATCTGCATATTTATTACTATTTGCTTCTAATTGTCAATTATTGCAATTGTGATGGTGAATTACTATGAAATTAAAAGAAAGTGAAAAGAATACTTCAAATAATGATGAACCTTCAGTTATTGAGCCACATACACATCAGATATAGTCATGAAGAGAAGAAATCAAACCATATGTTCACCAGGACATTCCACAACTAGATACAGTCAATACTAACTTCAAAGGAAAGGAATGAAGACAACACAGGCAAGCTAATATGCACTCCAAGGGATGCAGCAAATCAAAGCATGTATCAAGAATTCATACACTGATTACTCAAGATTTATGATGGATTGTAATCAAAACAGTCTTCTCATTCATTAAGTATGCAAGAACATATATGTGTACAACAACTTTGAAATAACCCCTGAATATTTCAACAAACAGATTTCAATTAAGTTTCAAATGTTCAAAATAAAGCATCCCTGCACCTTTTATAGAACAAGGTGAGGGAGCGGTTACACATGATCTACGATCAAGATTTATCTATTAAGATCTACGGTGGATATTCATCCTTGACTTAGTCAACATTTCACGTGGCACAGGTTGCCAGCTAGCAACCATCTGAATTACTTGTTTTCTTTAAATGCCAGATGCTTATGCCTTCTTTGGTATCACATCTTCATCTACTCTTCATCAGGAGCATCAGGATCATCGCTTCCTGTACCTTCATCATCATGATGAACATTACTTTGCATATGGGCCTGCATGATTATCTTGACATTTTCATACGCTCCCACCACTCATTCAACTTCTCTGCCATCCTGAGTTTTTGCTTTGGTAATGGCGTGCTTGTGGGCCTGATATTTATTTCAAAGAGCCTCCAACTTGCTCCTCTTGCTGCTTGATGTTTCATTGTAATTTCCACCCTGACCTTTATCCTCATGATCTTATCCATGGCTTCTTTTGTCAGGTGGATAATAGGGTCATCAGCTATAGGCTGAAAGTTATTATGCAGAGCCTTTACTGCAAAATCTTCATCTTGACTCTCAATCTTTCCTTCTATCTTCCCCTCTAGGGCTTCCAGGATCTCTGCTTCAAATGACATCATGTCATGCAGTTTCATGCTGATGTCTCTTAACTTGCTGTTGCATCTATTTAATACATCATTTTCAAATTTGGTATCTTTATACCAGATATCCATCAGTATGGCTGTATTACTATCCAGCACCTGTTTGTTTATTAGAACTTGAGGATTAATCCTCTTAATTTCATCCAAAGCACTCAAGGCTTTCTCTAATTGGAATGACCTTCTTCTGGCCTCCATTTGCAATTTATCAACCTTCCTTCTGGAGATATTTAGAGAATTCCACCTCTGTAAAGAGGCTTTCACTACTTCTTCTGCTCCACTGAGTGTGGATAACATCCACTTTCTCATTATTACTAATTTGTGCTTCATAAGGTCTAGCTTATTGACCTCTTCCTAAGAAATTGTAGTCAATGGGACTGCTTCTGCATTTAAAGTATCATTAGGGTTAATTAACCCTTTTGTGTAGGTATGTGTCTGAGCAATGTGCTCCTTATGCTGCTTATTTTTCTCTTTTTCCGTCTTTACCCTTTGGGTCAAAGAATAAATTATATCTTTTCCCTCTTGACCTTCCTGGTCTTCATTGGCAAACCCTAAATCAATAGTAGTAATCTAGAATTCTTCCAAGGTGATCTTGCCTTTCTCCTTCTCTACTGTGGGAAGTGCTATTTGAGTGGTCCTTCTGCCCGTAGTAGGATCTCTTCTTATGGATGAGGTTAACCTGGCCTTCCTCTTTGGCTTCATGATGGTCTCTAAAAATAGGGTTGACACATCAAACTCTTGAATCTCCAAACCTGACTCTATATCTATTTCTTTCTCAAGCCATGGAGGAACTTGGTCTCCAGATCCTTGGCGTCCACCATCATCATGTTGATCACCTTGATCTCCAGTAACCACATCTTTTTTTGATGGAGATGGTGACTTCCTTATTTCTTCCTCATGATGCTCTTCATGAGGGTGATCCTGGGGTACTTCCTCCTGTTGAGGAATTTCTTCTTGTGGTGGAGAATCTTGCGATGCATCCACATGATGATCTTTCGATTGGTCCTGTACTTCATCATTTTTTGTTTCATCCCCTTTGGGAATTTCCTCATAATGAGGCACATTTGCATCCATAAATGTCATTGTATTTACCTTAGGTGCTTCTACCTGATTTTGGATCACATTCTGATCCGCACCTGTAGTA
Organism: Cunninghamia lanceolata; assembly: GCA_027924645.1. Lineage (NCBI taxonomy): Eukaryota > Viridiplantae > Streptophyta > Pinopsida > Cupressales > Cupressaceae > Cunninghamia > Cunninghamia lanceolata. Next base: position 276,298 of record BSBN01001745.1, read on the forward strand.
TCTATTTCTTGAGTCCTTAGGCCATCCTAACCTGATGTATCCTTTTCACCAGAGGCCTTTTGAGTCCGGGGTACTTCTTCACTTATCATGACCTTTTCATTTCCACCCTTTTCTTAGAATTCAACTATTTTGAGCTCATTAGATATATCTTGTTGTTGTTGACCCATATCTGTAGTGTGGCCTTCTGTTTCTGTTAACTTAATCTCCTTAACATTTTCTATTCTCTTAGGTGTACCCACTGGATTTTCAAGATGTGCTACATCCTCCCTGTATGTTAAATCTATCACTTCGGGGCTAGTCACCTGATTGACTAGTTTATCAAGCCCTATTTGTTGTGCAATCCTTTTTGTGCTGTTTTCCTTTTCCTATTCCACTTGCTTCATTTCTTCTAACACAACCACCTGTATAGAGGGAGTTCCTTGTGGAGTTATGCGGGTGTTAGCAGCAAGGGTTTCCATTTGTTGAGAGGTTGCATCCTTTACTACCTCATCATCACATAAGTCAATTATCTCTTCCAGTGAGACAAGACTATTTTGAAATGGCCTAGAGGCTTCTTTCATTTGTTCTTCAGCTTGTTCGGTATTAAACTGAACAATGGTGGGAAGTGGCACATTGTGTTGTAGCTCCTTTCTGAATACTTCTCCACCAACTCCCCTCAATACTATGGGGTCATGTTTTATTTCACCTCTCATGGATGTTCTTGGTTTCTTAGGTGTGGATGCCATCACCTGAGGTGCTTTTATTTTTCTAATGAGGGGCATTGGATCTTCCTCTACAGGATTTTCATCGAGAGGAACATCCTCTTCCATTTGTTTTTGTGTTGCCTGACCCTCCTCATATGTTTCAATAGTTTCAATAGATGGCCTCTGGATCTTTTTATCTTTTTGTTTATCTATAGGAGGTGGTGCTGATGAGGCTGATGCATCCTTAGTTGTTATAATCACTCTTTCAATTATTACCCCTTTAGGTTTATTATCAGTTTTCTTACCTCTGGGGGGTCTCTTGCTTTGTTCTTGAGGTGGCATTCTTTCTCCTTTAGATTTCCTCTTTTCAATCAGAAAGTCATCATATTCATTGTCAGGAAGCTCCTACCTCTTCTTCTTATTGTCAACTGTAAGGGCTACACCCTTCTTCTTTAGTGCATTTATTTGTTCATCTACCCAAGACTGGGTTAGCTATAGCATCTTGCTTGTAAACTGGTCTAATGAGATATCCTCATGCTGTGTAATATCAGGTGCTGAGATTATGTCATTGTATATCTTCTTTTCCTCATATTCATCAGCTATTATTTTGCCATCATCCCTCTTGAACTAAGCAGGCACTAGAATACAATCAAAAGTTCTAATCTGGTTGAGAGTCAGCCTTTGGTATTTTCTTCTTCTAGCCTCAGCTTCATCCTCACAATCTATCCAGAAATCCTCTAAGTGCTTCTGATGGATGGGCTTCCCCATGATTTTCTGCATCCTCCTATATGGTTCATATGATCTTACCAAGGGTAAAGGCTGTAACTTCATCATGACTAGACCAATTATGGCCTTCTTAATATTATTAGAATCTTGGCATATATACCAAACCATTGTTACTGGAAACAATATTGGTGGAATTTTATTATTTGCTTTGTAAGCATCCAGTATTGTGGATATTTGTCTCATGAATTCCATCAAAACAACTGCATCAGTGGGATATTTTGGGAGCATGAGGGGTTGTCCTGCAAAGCCCTCTATTTTGATATAAGAGAATGTGGTATATTGTATAAACTAGGCACCATGCCTATATATGTCTTCTTGAGCTTCCATGCTCAGTCTTTTAGTCCTATCTTCTTCCATTGTCCTGACCAGATGCATAGAAAATGCATCATTCACTAATTTGTAATCTAGAAGATAATTTTGTCTTTGCAACTAGGGATAATGATCCCAGATGTGGGCATCATTTGTAGTGCCACGAATCTTTCCTTCTGTTGCAAGTGCACTGAATGTACCTTTATGCACATGAGTATACCACATATGAAGTCATATGAAATAAACATTCTAGGCCTCCTAAGTTCATTAGCTGGTCATTTAGGGTATTACTTATCATTTTGGCCCATAATGGCTTGTTGTCTATATACAGACACATCAGGATAACCCCATACATCTAATCTTTGAAACTCCCAGTATTAGGCTGGCCCGTCACTCTACTAAGTATAGCTATCATATATTGGTATTCGTCATCAAAGTGAAACTTGTACATATGCACTGGTAGTTTGGCAGCTATAGTATAAGGACTATTCTTTTCCCTCCATTGATACATTCTCTTCCTAATAGCTTGCTTGTTGTTTATATATTCAGTTTCCAGTTTCTTCAGATCCATGTTGACAAGCTTCTTTCCCAATGGTAAATTGAAAGTGGTTGCAATCCCCCTGATGGACAGATCTGCATACACTCAACCATGCTTTTCCACTTTCCTTGTTTGTGGATTGTAGTTTCTGGCACATTCAATAATCAATTCTGGAGTCTCCATAGAATAGGGAAATCTAGCGGCATTCCACATTCCTGACATGAAAATTGTGTCTAACAGGGTATTATTCTTGTCATCATGCATTCTAGATGACCAAGTGACCAAATCAGTGCTTCCCTGGTGTGTATCTGTGATAACGCCATATTTGAACCATACACCTTCAGGCTGAGCAGACATTGGTTTAAGAAATTCAGCTTCAGATTTACTCAACCTCTTGTCTGCCATGGTTTCCTACAATAAATAGAACCAGTCTTACCATACAATACTTCACATACATGCATACAACATTATATCTTCATGGCATGATGCACATTATGTTAATTAATCATCACTTCATCATGATATGCATAACATATATCTTTAAACCAGCAAAAGCATACTACCTGGAAATGCAGAAAATGATAGGAGGAGGGTTTTAATTACTTAGTTGATAGTGTTTAACTCCTTGATTATGTTGATGATTATACGAAAGAGATTCAGATACCAATGATAATCACGTGTCCTATTCTGCTCCAAGCCATTTATGTCTGCAGGTAGGTCGTATGAGGGTTTGAAAGCTCTATGCTTTGTAAAACCTAGTTTTATCACAACGTAGGTGTAAAATGACAGTGTAAATTTACTTTATCCTCCTTATTAGGGAAATTTTAGGGCAACACAGCTTTATTCAATCTTAACCATCGATCTCCTATCATTAATTCATGGATGCTGCCAAGTGTCTGGATCACATTCGCAATCGGCAGAAATCCACCTACTGCATTTATGGCATTTAATATTACGTGGCCAGAGGAGCGGGGTGATCATCAGAAGATTAGGTGATATTCTGAATATTAGGTCATGTTTAAAATGTTAGGTGATATTAAGAAATATCAGGATGACATCATCAAGATAATGACTTAGTTTATCATTGTCGCACTATGATGTCATCGTCATGTTATGTAGAAAGGGTCGCTATTGGAAATATACCTCCGCGAGGTAAAAAGGATTATGACATCATCATCATGGAAATTTTCTCATCTCATCAGGATTATATGACATCATCATGATATTGGCTTTAGGGTGATATTTTGCGACAAGGTGATATTTGGGAGATCGGGTGATATTCGGAATATCGGGTGATATTCAGAATATGACCCCCGCAAAATATATGACGTTGTTCGACGAGTAAATGCTTCTATCACCTAAAATTGACATCCAGATCTCCAGATAAATGATTTATTGGGTGATAAAATTAGATCAATGTGATCTTTCATAAGATGACTGATGTTAAGAAATATGACCCCCCCTCAAAATATCAGGTTTGACCAGGTCTTTGACTCACCATAACTCTCATTCCCTAAGGAATATCAAGGTGATCCAAAAGGCAAACATGCATGAAATTTTGTACTCTATCCAACCATGAGGTTATTGACATGAAATATGAACCTTGAAAAACTAACCTCATCATGATGACTTACCCAGTCTCCTTATGCAGGATCATCTGCATGACTTACTTTTACCAGACTGCCAACAAGCAGAAAACACAAGCCAAGCCAAGCAAAAAGTTAGGTCCCTATTTTGTCAAGTCAAAATGGGGCGTGTTGTGCAACCACACAACAGTTACCTTATTAAAAGAAAGAATAGAAGCCCTAGAAAAGTTCAAAGCATTCAAGGTAATTGTTGACAATGAGCTAGACTTGAAGATAAAGTGTTTGAGGTCTGATAGAGGTGGAGAGTTTACATCAAATGAGTTTAACTTCTTCCGTGAAGAACAAGGGATAAAGAGACAATTATCTACACCCAAGACTCCACAACAAAATGGAGTAGTTGAAAGGAAAAATAGAACAATTCAAGAGGTTGCTAGAACAATGATGGAGGTTAACCTACCGGAAGTATATTAGAGAGAGGCAACTCACACTACTGTATACATCCTAAACATTGTCCAAGTAAAAGGTAACAGTTCTAAGACTCCTTATGAGTTGTGGCATGGTAAAGTTCCTACTGTGAAATATTTCAAAGTTTTTGGTAGTAAGTGTTATATTAGAAGAGATGAATATCTAGGTAAGTTTGATGCAAGATGTGATAAAGGTATCTTCCTTGGATATTCTACAAAGAGGAAGGCCTATCGGTGCTACAATAACAAGTTGAAGAAGATCATTGAGAGTGCAAATGTCAAAGTTGATGAAACCAAAGGAAAAGGTATCAAGTGGATATGAATCTGATGAATCAGATGTCCCTGCAAACAAAGTAGTATTGCAACAAGAAGAAAACTCGGAGGAAGAAGAACAAGCTCCTAAAATCATTACTAAGATACACAAGTATGTGAAGTTAAATCACTCTGAAGATCAAATCATAGGAGATAAGAGTAAAGGAGTTCAGACTAGAAGAAGAATTGCTGATGAACAGGTTAATTATTGTTTGATTTCTCAAGTGGAACCTAAAAATGTAAATGAAGCTTACAATGATGAAAATTGGGTAAAGGCTATGGAAGAAGAACTGATACAGATAGAGAAGAATCAGACTTGGGATCTTGTTCCCAGACCAACAGATAAAAATGTAATTGGCACCAAATGGGTCTTCAGGAACAAGATGAATAAGAATGAGGAAGTGGTAAGAAACAAAGAAAGGTTGGTATGCAAAGGATACTCTCAAGTTGAAGGAATAGATTTTGAGGAAACATTTGCACCTGTGGCAAGGATTGAAGCAATAAGAATGTTTTTAGCATTTGCAGCCTACAAAGATTTCAAGGTATATCAAATGGATGTAAAGTCTGCATTCTTGAATGGAGAATTGGAAGAAGAAGTCTATATTGAACAACTGGAAGGATTCCAATCATCAGATCAGGGTGACATGGTGTGCAGATTGAAGAAAGCATTGTATGGATTAAAACAAGCCCCCAGTGTCTAGTATGCAAGATTGGATAAATATCTAATATAGTTAGGGTTCAGTAAGGGTACTACCGATAGTAATCTCTATTTCAAGATCAATAATGAACAAATCCTAATTGTTTCAGTCTTTTTTTATGACATTATCTTTGGAGGCAATGAAGGTATGTGCATAGTTTTTGTTGGGGAAATGCAAGAGGAATTTGAAATGTCCATGTTTGGTGAGATGAATTTCTTTTTAGGTCTACAAAACAATCAATTAGATAAAGGTATCTTCATTTCTTAGTCAACGTATGTGAAAGAGTTAAAGAAGTTTGGCATGGACTCTAAACTGATAAGCACTCCCATGGTAATTGGTTGTAAGTTGAGTAAAAATGATGACTCACCTATGGCTAATCAGAAAAGATATAGATCTATGATTGGAGGATTATGTTATCTAACCCAAACCAAACCTAACATAATGCATGCAATTTGTCTTATGGCAAGATTTCAAGCAGAACCTAAAGAGTCACATGTGATGGTAGTCAAGAGAATACTGAGATACCTAAAAGGCACAATGGATTATGGTTTGTGGTATCCAAAAGAAAATGATTTCACTCTCAGTGCATACACTGATGCAAATTGGGCCGGAGATGTGGATGACAGGAAAAGTACAAGTGGAGGTGCATTATTCTTGGGAAAAAGGATGGTATCCTGGTTAAGCAAGAAGCAAGACTCAATATCTCTGTCTACTGTAGAAGCAGAATACATTGCAGAAACATGTAGTTGCACTCAAGTGTTATGGATGAAGCGAAGATTAAAGGACATCCAAGTTGTGTATGAAGATCCAATTGCAATCTTTTGTGACAATATAAGTGCCATAAACATATCAAATAATCTAGTAATGCATTCAAGGACAAAGCACATACATAAGATATCACTTTCTGAGAGAAAAGGTGATAGAGAATGAAGTCAAGTTGGAGTATGTATCTACAAAAGATTAGATTGTAGACATTTGCACTAAGCCTATGCCTAAGGATACCTTTGAGTATCTCAGAGAAAAGTTAGGGGTTATCACCCCTCCTCTAAACTAAGATGCACAAAAGTGCATTAGTTTAGAGGTACCTAAAAATCTATCTCCAGATCCAGATTGATGCTTGTAAGGGCTACTTCTTAGGGGGAGTAGTCAGATGACGAGAGTTTAGAAGAGAGATTGGATCAAAGCAACAGAGTGCAAGTATGTGCCCTTTGCCATTGATGTGAAAGGGGGAGAAAAATCATGTGAAAAACTTAGAGAGAAAGAGTGCAGATGTGTAAAGAGATAGGGGAGAATCTTGTCTTGATGGTTGTAGTTTTTCACATCATATGTTGCCATCAATGACAAAGGGGGAGATTGTTGCAAGTATGTGTCTAATTAGTGTTGTCATTAATGTCAACATATCTTTGTTGTCATTGGTGTCAATTGTATCCTATTTTGTTATTTGGTTAGAAACTTTATATGTTGAGGATATTGAGAAAATTAGCCCCTCTAGAAGAATTAGAAAAGAAACAGTGAATCATAGTGAAGACTATGAGTTGCATACTAAAGAATAGTCCAGAAGACTACTCCACATTTCTTGGAGAGTGAAGATCTTGGTCTATGGATTGGAAGTTATTTAGAGGCATGTCTGAAGATGCTAAATCCTAAATTTGAGCCTCCGGTATGAAGAATTGAGTGAGTTACATTCACCAGAGTAAAACCTATTTTTTTTATTAGTCACTGGTGATAGGGAGAAAGTATTTTTCTCCACATTTCTCTAGATTGAAGTATTTTTCTCTATGGTTCTAAAGGGAATTTTGGGATGATGATAAGTGCCTACAACTACAATGGTTCATGATTTGGTGGTTTGCAAGTTATCTTTATTTTATGACAGTTGAAGACAGTGAATTTCATGTCCTCTGGTGTAAAGAATCTCATGGGTAAAGTGGTTAGAGTTTGTGTGGTTGCTCCTAGTGATTACAATGTGCTTGTGGATGCCTCCTAATCATGTTCCTACATTTTCACTGGTCCATGTTAAGGAATTGAGATTGTGTTTGAAGTCAACTTCTAGATAACATAGCGTGTAACCAGTCTTTGCCGACTTGGTTAATCCTAGTGATTGCGAAGATGTATTGAAGATTGTAGAAGCAGGTAGTGCCATGGAAGATTATGTTTGAGTCCCAACTAAGGCATGGAGTGATCATCATACATATTTACTACATTTTCTTAGCTAATTTTGTATTAGGTCCAGACCTATTTTATGTATGTTTGTAATGCTGACCTTGGAGATTGTTCCAACAGTTGATGATTGTAATGCCAACCTTGATGATCATTCCAAGGTTGATGTAGTGTATAAATACTTACAATTGAGTTGAGGAAAGTGTGTCCTTGTGTGGAAATACAAAGATAAGTAAGGAAGAGAAAAGTTAGAGTAGAGAAAAAGAGTATTGCACTTCAATGGTACTAAATTCATGCATGGAGTAGATGCTAAGATCTCAGTTCAAAACCCTTGGCAGTGAGCCACCCCTTGACAGTGAGCCTTTTTCTAGACAGTGAGCCTCTAAGTTTCGGTATTGTGATTTACATATATATCTTGTGGGTTAACCCCCACCGTGGTTTTTCCCTTGATAGGGTTTTTAACGTAAAAATTTGGTGTCTCTTATGTATGATCTTGCAATTGTGTTTATGTTTCTAATTTTATGCTTTCATGACTTAATCATAATAAATAGTGGACAAGTATTTAATGTTTTAAGGTGCATTATTATTTAAGTAATAAGACAACTGATTCACCCCCCCCTCTTAGTTGTCTAGTTTATTTCAACAAGTTGTTTAGTTAATGAATGAATTATTATGCAATGTTGATCTTGAATGGATGTTTAGAAATGTAGTAAGGTATGAATCTTGTCAATGATGCTATGTGTGCTATTGAAGATTTAGATGATTATGCAACATGGTGTGTGTGTGCATTTCTTTTGCTTTGGCTATGCTAAACATGTGCTATTAATCCATTTGTGTAAGTGTGTAGGTGATGTTCCATGCCCATGGAAAATCAGAGATCATCCCATACCCTATGTGGAATCTGTTTTAAGCCAATCTAGTCCCAGGAGGGACCGAGGTCACATGTGTTGGTGCATGGTGATTTTATGATGTCTACATTTATGATTTATTCAGATTAGGTTTCACCTCCTTTTTATTTATTTAATGATGTGTTGCAAATGTGTATTGTTTGAATTCTACCATTTCATTTTTTTGTATGTGGGTTTATTTTTGTGGGTGTTTGGATGAGGCTCTCCATTGAGGAGAGCCCATCTTGTATAGGGTGGGAGAGGAGTGAACCTCCTTGAGGTCATCCTCATTATTTATTGATATATTAATGGCCATGGAAGTATTTGGGAAGTATGGAGTATTTTTGAGAAGGCATGAGTGCCTTGAAGATGCAATTTTTTAGATGTGTTAAGGCTAGAGGCCTTGTTTTTGAGAACTATGAGATATTTGGGTTTTGGTTGTACCTCTAGAGTTGAGAGTTGTCCACTCTCCTACCCCCTAAATCTATGAAAATGGATTCGTTGTGTTTAAGCCTTGGGAGGGTGTTCTTTGTTTGTGTGAGTGTTTCTTTGTGAACCTTGTTGTGGAGTGAAACTCGTTTGAGGGTGATCTCCTAGCTCAGGGGAGACTCTTCTCGAGTCTATGGCAGGGTGGTGAGCATCTTGTGGGCATGAGAAAGTTCCTTTAGTTTTATTACAGGTTTGGTGACTTGAGCTTTTGGAGTTTTGAGTGGGAGTTTGCTTTTCAGTAATTTTTGTTTTGTATGGCTGGTTGGAAGCCATGGCCAAAGAGGCCTTGTTGTAATTTTGAATAAGAGTGAGCTCTCTTTTGGTTATGTTAAAACAGAAAAAAAAATACTTTTATGCTTTCAAGTTAATCTCAATATGAAGTTGTTGTTGCATTATTGTAATATCTTTCAAAGAAAGAAAATGTTATTGCACTATCTTTTGTAGTTGTTTCTATATATATATATATATATATATATATACATATATATATGTACCTATATATATATGTACATATATATATATGTATATATGTATATGTATATATATATATATATGTATATACATATATATACATATATATATGTATATATATGATATATGTATATACATATATATATATACATATACATATATACATACATATATATATACATATACATATATACATATATATATGTACATATATATATGTATATATATATATATGTACATATGCCACTGTATTCCTTTTTTCTTGAGGATATGGGGGGGAGGGAGGGGGGGGGGGCTCCACCCACCCCCTAAGTGTTTCCTTGGCTACCATGAATAACGTGGCCCTCCCATGATGACACCCAATGCCTTTACTAATCCAGCAGCCATTCCTTGCACCATTTGGCCCTCCTAGCCAACATTCAACCCTGTGTTTTTTTACCTACTTTAATATATATATATATATTTACGCCTTTCCTCTGGGATCTTGTCACGGCAACACAAAAAAAAAAAAATACATTAGTATATTCATAAGCAACAAAAAAAAACATAGTCATATGTAAATGTGTGTCTATATATATAGAGAGAGAGAGCAATGAAAAAAAATTAAGTATATGATATGTCTATATATATATGAGTGTATGATATGTTTTTGAAAATTAAGTATACTTGTGTATATATATAAGTATTGCTTTCTATGAGTATTGCTCTCTATATATATTGTGGAAAGCAACCAGATTGGGAACCCTGTGTATATTTACATTCAAACCAAGTTTACTTGTAAACCCTCTCATGGCAGCCAGGCAAACCTATAGCAAAACAATAGAGAGCAATGAAAAAAAAGAGAAGAAGAGAATAGGGTTAGAAAGAAAATTTTAGAAAACAAAAAGAAAAATGAGATTAGGGTTATGGGGAAAAAATAATAATGGAAAAAACTTTTTAGGGTTGGGGTGTATAAGGAAATAAATATATTTGAAAAATTTGTGTGGACGGGAATAATTTATTTCCCTCTTCTCATTCCTTTTAGCTTTTTATTATGGGAAGGATATTTTAATGGACTTAATGACCTTTGTTTTGTAAACTTAGATTTTTGCCTTTATTGTATTGATTTTGGTTTATTTAGCTAGGTGGGTTTATTTAAACTTAGGCTTTTTAATTATTTTCAGTGGGGTTTTTAGAGGGAACTTATAATAATGGGAATAACTATTTTTGGGGTAAATGAGTTGCACACGAGTTTTTTTTTAGTTTCCATTTCTCACCCCACTTGTGTCTTTTTAATGTTGGAAAAAAAACAATATAGTGGATTTTATGACCTTGAGTTCTAAATTTAAAGTTTATCTCTTAAAATATAATTTTGCTTTATTCCATTATTTTTTTATTTATTAAATTAGTGGGATTAAATTTTACTCTAAGATTTTAAATTAATTTTAGTAGAATATTTCAAAGGGGTTTTAGAGGTGAGAAATAATGTTAGGAGTTTCATTTCATTTAAAACCATTTTATTTCTCATTTTAATGCTTTTCGATTTGTTGGGTTAAGTGGGAAATAATGTTAGAAAATTATTTATTTTACCTTTTTAAATTTATTTTGAGCTAGTGTTTAGCTTTAAGGGGATTTTTAATTAATTGTTTACTTGGAGATTGTAAATAAATTATTTAATTTTATCACCTTGGCCAAATAAGGAATGTTGGAGAAATTTAGGTTTAAGAGTATATTTAGTTTTAAATTATTTTCTTTTATAAGTGGTTTTAGCAAGGGTGTTATTTTTTTAAATAATCCCTATTTTTAGTGAGGTGGCATTATGTTGCCAAATTTTCCTTGGGTTAGGAAGGGATAATCATGCATGGCCTTCACCTGACACACGGACATGTCAAACAACTTTCAAATGTTGGATTTCCTCATTATGAAGTGCATGCTCATTTGATTTTAATCTTCCTATATCCTAGTATTAACAAAATGTTGGATTTCCTCATTATGAAGTGCATGCTCATTTGATTTTAATCTTCCTATATCCTAGATTTTAATAAATAATGCGACAGAATAATGCGACAGAATAATAGGGTCTTCGCACGAAGACCCTTACCTTCGCAACAAAGCTTGTTTTTTGAAGCACTTAGGGCACGGAGGCATCCATTTTATCCGGAGCATGCGCGCAGATGGCTCCGAGAGGATTTTTACAATGGTCGACACAGAAACCCCCCGGTCCGTCCTGATCTTTACCAACATTTTGGGTATGATAGTAGACTACATGGTCATCAATTCCATCACGCTGCAAAGTACATGGATTTAGGAGCTCGCCAAGTCTGGAGGGAAAAAATAGTTAAGGCTCCACAGAATCATGGTGACGATGGTCCCGTATCGGAGAAAAGGGTTTCCATGGAGACTGTTAACATCGACATCCCGGAGGATATGGTAAACCCTTATGTTAAAGACCTTACTTCTCGAGCTCTTATTGGTAAAGTTTGGAACCCTACATTTAATTTTGATGAATTTCTTGCATGGGTTAGGGTTACATGGAAAGGGGTTTCCGACGTCTTCTTGTTGAATAAAGAATTATGTGTTTTTACAGTGATTTTTCATAATGGGGGTTTTCGTGATGAAATCTTAAGTCACAAATTGTGGTTTTATTGTGGCAAAGGGATTTGCCTCCAGAAATGGGAACCAAATTTTGACCCGGTTAAAGTGAATATGAATTTTGTTCCTTTTTGGATCTCTCTGCCTAATTTGCCTCTGGAATATAGGGATTTTTCCACTATTGAGTTTTGTGCTAAGAAATTGGGATTTTTCATTAAGCATGACTTGACCTCTTTCCACAAGCCAGATTTGCCAGTTAGGTTTTCAATAGTTCTCAATACTTCGTTCCCCTTTCCCAAATTCCTGGAATTTCACTCTAAATTTGGAAATTGGAAACAAGTTATTGTTTTCGAAAACCCTATGGCTTTTGATAAAGAGGAATTATTGCATTCAAGTAAAACTTGTGATGATTCTGAAGAAGCTTCTTATGCTAAGGAGATTTTAGACTCTGTTAATCTAGGGGAAGCCTCTTTAAATCACTTTGTCAATTCCTCAGTTCCTGAATAAGATCATCAGCAAATTGTAGGGCTAGAAGAAGAATGTTCCTTCGAATTCGCAATTGGTAATTCTGAGGATATTGCAACACCTATTCTTCCTAGTGATAAAATTAAGAAAAAATTGCTTAATTCTTTTAACAATGAGGTTAATTGTTCTAGTGAATTGGCAAATGAAGTACATGAACTCAGATTGGAAGGTTTTCCTTTTACTAAAGAGGAAGCAGTTGCTTTTGTTGAAAAAACTTTCCGTAGTGTTGCCTCTGATCTTATTGAAGAACTGGCAGATGAGGTAATTGCAGAAAAGCAAAATTCATTTGATAATTCACCTCTTTTAAATAATCATGTTCCCTGCGTAGATTCCAAGAGTTGTTTAAGCCAGGGGAAGGTAGAGCACTCTGCATTTTTAGGACAAAATGATGAGGTTTTTGACTTTGCTTCTAACTTATCCATTTCACAATCTTTGAGCCAGGACTCACCAACTAAACAGAGTTCTTTCTCTCCTTCTAAGAGAGGACGAAAACCAAAATCATTTAAAACGCAAGAAGAGATTAAAGCGGGTCTATAGGCTACTCTGGATACATGTCTGAGATCGGGGAGAGTAAGGAACTCTCCCCGCGAGCAATGAAGCTCCTTTCTTGGAATGTTAGGGGCATTAACGCCCCTAACAAAAGACACTTGATAAAGCGTCAATTAGATTCTTCAGGAATGGATATTATTTTGCTTCAAGAGTCAAAATTATCAACTTGTCAAGCTAATAGTATTTTTTCAAGTTGGGTGAAATGGAAGTATATATACTCTCCCTCTAAAGGGGCTTCAGGAGGATTGGTTGTTCTTTGGAAGAGTACAGTGTGTGAAGTTGAATTAATTTGCTCTGTTCCAAATTTTCTTTTGGTTAGGATTACATCTTCTACTATTAACTTCTGGTTATTTAATATCTATGGCCCTACTGCAACTATAGAAAAAAAACATTGTTGGGACACTTTAGCAGCACTGCTGGAGCAATTATCTGGAGAGAAAGTTATTTTAGGGGGGATTTTAATGCTATATCTTGTTTATCAGAAAAGTTGGGTGGAATTTCCCCACCCCATAGGGTAATCGAAGATTTTAAGGGGTTCATAGCAGATAATACATTGTTGGATAGCCCATTACTCAATGGGAAATTCACATGGTCAAATAGGAGGAAAGGCTTTTTAAATATAGCAGAAAGATTGGATAGGTTTCTTTTTTCTTCTGAATGGTGTCTTGAGGCAAATATTTCCGGTACTTCTATTATTCCTTTTACAGCTTCAGATCACTTTCCTATTGCTATTCAACTTGGTGTTCCTTTAAAGAAAAAATATAGTAGGTCCTCATTTAAATTCCAAGCTATGTGGTTTAGAGATAAAAATTTCTTATCCTTATTGGAAGCCTGGTGGAAAAATGCTCCTTTTGTAAATGGTTCTCGAATGTTTTGGGTTAATGAATGATTAAAATATATAACGAAACAAATTATGGATTGGAATAAATCCTCTTTTGGTAACATTTTCTCACAAAAAGTAGATCTTCAACTTCAATTACAACAGTTAAATGAAGCAATAATAGATAATGGTATGGATAATGTAATGTTTGAAAATATAAAAAATCTTCAAGCTCAATTAGAGGAAATTTTATCTCGGGAAGAAATATTCTGGAAATAGAAATCAAGGGAAGTATGGCTAAAGGAAGGGGACCGTAATACTAAGTTTTTTCATGTATCAACCATGTTAAGAAGGCATAGAAATACTATTTTCTCCATTAAAGATTCTATGGGTAATATCTTACAGGATGATTCTCTCATCCAAAAAGAAGGAATTAATTTTTTCCAAAAATTACTTTCTAAGGATTCAAATCAAAACTCTAACACAGCTGTTTCTGAAGTTCTGGATCATATACCTACGCTGATCTCTCCTGCTGACAACATGGGATTGATGAAAAAGTTTACCATGGAAGAAATTAAGGCTGTAATCTTCTCCTTAGAGCCAGATAAATCTCCTGGCCCAGATGGTTTTACTCCTCTTTTCTTTCAAAAATGTTGGGAGTTTGTGGGTAAGGATATTTCGCTGGCTGTAGAAGAAGCTCGGAGAAATAGAACTGTTCTGCGAGAGATTAATTCAACATTTATTGCCTTGATTCCTAAAATCACTTCTCCTTCCTCTTTTGCTGACTTCCGACCCATTTCACTATGTAATACTTTTTATAAGATCATTTCTAAAGCAATAACGTTACGATTAGCTTCATTAATCCCAAAAATTGTTTTTGATGAACAAGGAGGTTTTGTCCCAGGCAAGGAAACTTCAGAAGGTGCTTTGATTGCTCATGAGGTAATTCATTCAATTTATCAACATAAACTCCCAGCAATGTTGATTAAACTCGATATGCTAAAAGCTTATGATAGAGTGTCCTGGGATTTTTTATTCCTTGTTCTTCTCAAGTTTGGCTTTTCTCCTAAATGGTGAAAATGGATCCAATCCTGTATCACTGGTGTCAGCTTTTTAGTATTGATTAATGGTACGCAATCTAAATTTTTTAAATCTTCTCAAGGTATAAGACAGGGAGATCCCCTTTCCCCTTTCCTATTTATCTTAATGGCTGAAGGGTTGAGTAGACTTATATTAATTCAGAATACACTGGGGTTTTGGAGAGGAATTAATATTCCTAGAATTCCTTTTTCCATAACGCACATCTTGTTCACAGATGATACTCTGCTATTTGGACAACCGATAATGGAAGAAGCTAGAGTTTTGAAGGAAGTCATTTCTAAATATTGTTTAGTTTCTGGTCAAAAAGTGAACCATAGCAAATCTAAAATTTTCTTTTTCTTCTCTTCTGACTTGGTGCAAAGTAGGATAGCTAACTATCTTGGTTTTCAAATAGACACTTTGCCCTCGAGATATTTAGGTATCCCTCTCTTTTCAGGTTCAATTAAAAACATGTTTTGGAATAAGCTTATTTCAAGTATTAAAGCTAAAATATCTTCTTGGAAGGGAAAATGGCTTACTATGGCAGGCAAACTTTTGATGATTAAAACAGTTTTATCAGCGATTCCAGTTTATTTGCTATCGGTTTTAAAGGTTCCTAAAACTATTCTAAAATTTATTGTGAACATGTTACGGAAATTTCTTTGGAATGGCAATAATTTACATGGTTGAAAGATTCCCCTCCTCTCTTGGGATAAAATATGTATTCCAAAACAATTTGGTGGAGCGGGAATACATAATATTGCAGCTCAAAACAAGGCTCTTGGAGCTAAACTTGTTTGGAAGTCGTATGAAAAATCAACTTCCAAATGGGGTAAAATGATTTATGCCAAGTATCTAGACTCCTTTAATCCTAAAAGATTATTTACTACACTGAATCCAACGGCAGGTTCCCACATGTGGAATTTTTTGGTTCACTGTCGAGAAGTTATTTCTCCTTATTTATCTTGGGTCATTCAGGATGGTAGTTCTGCTATTTTTTGGGAGGATTCCTAGAACAATCATCCTCCTTTAGATAGAACAACAGGTCTTCTTGAGATTAAGTCTTTGCTATGTCAAGTTTGGGGTATAAAAGTTAAAGATTATTATGAAATTGATCCTAATTCAGCATTCAATTCAGTTAAATGGAAAATTTTTGATGAGTTTATGATTCCTCAAGAGCAAAAGATTCTTCTTAAAAATATTTTGAAGGATCGCAGACTATTTATCACAGGTGAAAAAGATAAATTAATCTGGGCCCCTTCGAAATCAGGTCATTATATAGTTAAACAAGGTTATCTAAGTATCACTAGTAAGGATTCTCATTCTTCTTGGCCTTACAAGCTTTGCTGGCATGATTCTTGTCTGCCCAAGGCAGGAGCCTTCTCATGGTTAGCATTACATTCCTGAATCCTCACTAGTGATAGATTAGTTAAACTTGGGGTGGCAAATTCCTTCTTATGTCCTTTCTATCAGGAGGTGGAGGAATCTGTAGATCATTTATTGTTGAATTGTGATTTCTCTTCACAGGTTTGGATTTGGCTTATTTCTAGACTGAACTGGTCAGGTCCCCTTCCTTGTTCCTTACTACAGGTTTTTCAAAGTTGGCCTTTACTATTCTCTAAAGCTACTTTTTCTTCTTTGTGGATTGTTTTGCCAAGCATTGTCATCTGGTCTCTCTGGTTAGAAAGAAATAGAAGAATTTTTAAAAAAGTAAGCAATCCTCTTCATATTGTGTTGGGTAAAGTTGAAACATCTATTTCAGAAGTAGTTTTAGCATCTTTGTTATCTAAGAAGGCAAGTTCTCTTATTTTTACAAGCTGGGATGATCTGATTTTAAAGAGTTGGAAGCAGTTAAAGGTGCCTAATATTGCTTGCTTTAAGTCTGAAGCTTTGATTGATCGATCCGTTATTAAATGGATCCCTCCTATTGAATCCTTTGTAAAGCTTAACTTTGATGGAGCAAGTAGAGGTAATCCAAGAATCTCTAGTGCAGTTGTGTTATTAGAGATCATCATGGAACAATTCTCAGAGCTTTGTCAGTAAAACTTGGCATAATAACAAATAATGAAGCTGAGCCTTTGGCTTTAATAGCAGGATTGAACTTAGCATTAAAATATGGTTTTAATAATATCATCGTGGAAGGGGATTCATTGAATATTGTTTCGGCTATTTCCAATCATTCGTCTCCGAATTGGAAAATAGAATATATTCTTAAGCCAGGCAGAGATCTATTACAACAGTTTCATTCATTCTAGATAAGGCATACATATCACGAAGGTAACCTACTAGCTGATTTTTTAGCTAATATTGCTTTTAATCTTAATAAAGTTGTTACTGAATGGAATTCAGAGTCTTTTCTTTAGATACCTGGTATAAGTGATATCTTCGCTAAAGATTCAATTGCTTAAGTTATGATATTTTGGTTAAATTCTTTAGATATCAATCTTTATGACAAGCATTTTTTTGGTCCTTTATGTTGATTAGCTGACGTTGTTCTAAGTGTGGTGACCATTATTTCGATGGGCGGTACGTACCTTGTTGCCTATTTATTCAGATGGTTGGTAGACCTCGCACAAGGGATTTGGCTTTTCACTGATTACTCTTATTTATGAATTATACGAGGCATCTTTTCCGTTTTGGTTATATGCTTTCGCAGTGGTTATAGTTTCATTGTTTTTATCCTATCTTGGTATATAGTTCTGCCTTTTGCTCTTGCAGTTGTGAAGGTATCAAGTTCTGTTTTATTTCAGCTTTTAGCAGATTAGTATGGGTTCCATCCGCTGAAACAATAGAATTTCCTGGCCTATCTGGAATTGGGAATGCCCTGTTCTTGGTTGTTTTAATTCTAACATTATGCAGGAAATTTTTAAGGTATATGAGGTACCGGTGGGCACTGCTATTATTCAGGTCTGTAACTTACCAGCCCTTCATACACTAGTTGCTATCTATCCTTCGTAGGTTGCTTCCCATTTTTTATCTAATGCAATGGATCTCTTGCAATCTGGTGACAGAGTAAGGGATTTGGGGTTTACTTTTATTCAAAATGTTCATTTTTCTGTCGATGCATTTAACTCTGCTCTAGTTGATTATGATGTGCATGAAGGGTCTGCTCCTGTCAGGGGGCTTTTTGATGGCAGTTGTTTATTTCGAACGCTAGGGTTACATTGTCTTTTCAACGCCTTTTCACATGGCCTCCGCAATAATTGTATCATTTCATTTTGAAATTCAATCCATTGCCACAGGCAAGAATTGGGAAACCAGCTGGCAGACAAGGCTGTGGAAGTGTTTAATGCTCTACTATTTCTATTGAATTATGTGCCTCCTCCCCCGCCACCCCCTCCTCAAGCTGCAGAAGAAGATGTGCTTGTTGAGAATCAGGATTTGCAGGTTATTGACATAGCAGATTGATGGGTCCTTTCTCCTATTTTTTTGCCTTCAACGGTCCCTTTTCATTTGGTTGTGTTCATGCCAGATACTATGTAATTTCTCTGAAAATTGTATTATTTTCTGGCATGTTTTTAGTCTTGTTCTTCCGACCTATGTTTTTGAGGTAAATATGTAAAATTTCGTTAAACTCAGGCTATAACCGGAGGTTTTCTTCGCCGGATTCTTTCCTGTCGGTATGCCTTTTCTGAATCCTAGCATTTTGTAACTACTTTTTATTAATAAATTTTAGTGGTTCAACCACTTTTGTTTAAAAAAAAAAAATTATGTGGTTTATTTATGTGTTAATTTATCACTTTTAATGTTATTGAGCATTTGATTATGACTTGGCTAAAATTAATTAATATTATTTTGTTATAGTTCTTAGAGTTGGATTTTGACACATGTCGAAATCCCATCTCCTCACCTAGGTTATGTTGAAATAAGGGCAGACAACTGAGAGGCAGGGTGATTCAATTGTCACAAAAAATTTTATCCTTTGCTGCAATTAAACTTCTTTACCACTTATTAACATATGAATGATATAACCATGAAAGCATGAATCAACAACACATGAGCAGAAACAAAATCAGCACACGTAACACCAGGATTTTTATGTGGAAACCCAGTTAAGGGAAAAACCATGGTGGAAGTTAACCCACAAGATTTATTCTCTGTTAAAAGAGTAGAAAATGGGGAAGGCACATGCCTTTAGGGCGCACTTCCTAGACCTCACTGCTCAAGGAGGCTCGTTGCCTACAAAAATATTTACAATTTTATTACAGAAAGATTGAACTAGAAAACATCTTCTTTACGCCAAGATTAGTTCCATTGATGCACACAATACTTCTGCTCTGCCCCCAAACACTTCTTCACTATCTCTTCATCCTTTACAGCTCTTCCTCTTCTACTTTTCCTCTTCTCTACTCTACCTTTCTTCCTTTCTTAAGATCTTTTCATTTTTACATAAGGATACATTTCCACAACTCAACCACATATATTTATATGCTTCATCAACCATGGAATAAACATCAAGGTTGGCACTACAAACATCTAACCTAATGTGAATCACTATACTATCAGCCAAACATAGCTGGGACCTAAATCTTCCTCAAACACCATGCCACACTTCATAGAACCTTTCTTAGATCATCCATAACATGCACAATGCATCCGGTCGACCAAGACTGGAAAGAACAACAACATCCAAAGAAAAATCTTCAATCACGAGCTCAAACCTCAATGCAGATCACCAACACAATAGGCACACAATCCAGAGATCACTGCAAGCAGAATGAAATCAACAAGAACAACTGCACCACCTCAAATCACCTGAATCACTTGCATATTCATACCAGAACATAAGAACACCAACTGCGATGACTATCACACTAGAAAGATTGTTTGCAGACCTCAAAAGTATGAACCATTTGAGTTGAGGATACACACTGACATCCCAAACACACCTCAAGATCTGTAGATTGTAATATTTCAATGCGGATCAATCCGGACCAAATTCCTGTCACCTTTGAACACTTGTAAAACCTAGTTCTACTCAGATGGCTATATCTTCCCAAATTCTTTATGCGGATCCCTCAAATCTTAATTGGAGCAACTTCAGACAATCCTTTACAACACCCTTTGGTCCATAGACTCTAATCTTCATCTTACTGGGAATGCAGAGTAATCTACTTCACTGAACTGCATTGTCTTCACTATCTCTTACAGAGAGGTATGTAACTCACTTGTTTCTTATGGAGAGGCTAATTTTTTTAATATCCTCAACATACAAGTCTTCTAGAATAGGATACAGTTGACATCAATGACAACAAGATATGTTGACATCAATGACAATACCAATTAGGCACATATTTGCAACAATCTCCCCCTTTGTCATTGATGGCAACATATGATGTGAAAAACTATTTCAACCATCAAGACAAGAGCTTCTCCCCCTTTCTCTTATCACATATGCAACCACTTTCTTCACTGCTCCCCCTTTCACCAGCAATTGCTTGCTTTCAATTTTTTCACATGACTTCTCTCCCCTTTTGACATCAATGGCAAAGGGCGCATATTTGTAATCATCTCTTCCTCTTTTTGTTTCTCAATCTAGAATCAACATACTGACTACTTCTTCCTGAGTAGCATCCACTAAACACCAATCTGGATCACAAGATATGACTGTGAATTCCACTGGACTAATGTACCTTAGTGCACCTTAGTTCTAAACAGGAGGGGTAATAACCCCTAGCATCACTCTAAGATACTCAAAAGTATCCTAAGGTAGAGGCTTAGTGAAAATATCTGCAATCTGATCCTTTGAAGAGACAAACTCTATTATGACTTCATTCTCATTTACCTTTTCTCTCAAAAAGTGAAACTTGATGGATATATGATTTGTCTTTGAATGCAACACCAAATTCTTTGAAATATTTATTGCACTTGAATTATCACAGAAGATTGTAACAAGTTATTCAAACACAACTCTGATATCCTTCAACATTTGCTTCATCCACAAAACTTGAGTACAATTACTTGTTGCTGCTATGTACTTTGCCTCTGCAGTAGACAGAGATATTACCTCCAACTTTTTTCTCAACCAAGAAACTAATCTCTTTCCCAAGAAAAATACACCTCCACTAGTACTCTTCATGTCATCCACATCTCCTACCCAATCAGCATCTATATATGCATGAAGAGTGAAATCATCACCCTTAGGATACCATAAGCCATAGTTAGATATCCCCTTTGTTGGATTTAGGACAGACAACTGAGAGGGGGGGTAAATCAGTTGTCACCAAAACTTTTGTTCCTTAATCACTTAAAGCCTTCTTATATTTCAACAGCATAATAATGATATAATCATGGAAACATAATGCAATAACTTAAGAGCAGAAACACATTCAACACATATAACACCAAGATTTTAACGTGGAAAACCCAGTTAAGGGAAAAACCACGGGGTGACTAACCCAAGATTGTATTCTCTATTAAAAGAATAAGAAAGAACAAAATGGCACTTGCCAATTAGGGCTCACTGCCTGAGCACACTGTTCACAAGAGGCCCACTGCCTATACGAGAAACACTATCTATAGAATAATATCAATATTACATACTTGAACTGGAGATTAGCATCTTCACTATGCTTGAGATAGTTCCATTTAAGCTCAATACCTCTACTATGATTTTCACTCCTCTCCTCTCTACCACATTCTCATCGCAAATTTGGACACTTTTGAATAACTTTGCAATTCTTATTTATACATGACATCAACTTTGAATGATCATCAAAGTTAGCACAACATACTTTATTTTATTATAGAGTAATTACAAAAATACAACTTGACTTGTTACAAAAACTTCATGTGTATCACTACATTGTTGGCCACACATATCTGGGACTTCAATCTTCTTTGAGGAATATGCCATGCTTCACAGAACATCTTCAGGATCATGTGAAAGTCATCCAGTCGGCCATGATTAGGAAGAACACCATCACTTGAAGATAAATCTTCAATTACAAGCTCAATCTTCAATGCAGACTGCCAACATGAACTAGACACAATATAGAGACCCCCACATGCTTGCTTGAATCACCAAGAACATCTGCACTGCTTCTACTTACTGTAATCAATCACATCTTCATTCAGAACCTCAAGAACACAGTCGCTCCTCACTGTCACATTAGAAAGATTACTTGTGGACCTCCAAACCACGAGCCAATTGAGTTGTCAATTCACATTAGCTTCCCAAACATGCCACCAGATCCGCAAAAGAAGATATTGTATTTCTAGATCTCACCAGACCTATTTGTGCCACTCTGTCACCTCTGAACAGCTGCCAGAACTAGTTTTACTCATATAGACATAACTTCTCCAGATCTTCATGCGGATCTCTAAAATCTTGACTGGAGCACCTTCAGACACATATCTACAAACTCTTTGATGCACATACTCTGATCTTCAACTGACTGGGATCTTTTCTTGATAGAACTTTACTGTCTTCATAGTCCTCTATTTCTGATGGGCTAATTTTCTCAATATCCTCAGCACATAGCTCATCCAATCCTTGACATCAATGCAATAGGAGTATATTGACATCAATGACAACACTAGTTAGGCCCATACTTGCAACAATCTCCTCAGCACATAGTTTGTCATTGATGGCAACATATGATGTGAAAAACTATTTTGACCATCAAGACAAGAACTTTTCCTCACTGGCTCCCCCTATCAACATCAACCATTCATATGTCTTTTCTTTCTTTATTTCTCCCCCTTTGATCACCAACCTCTTTTGTTTTCCACATGTCTTCTCTCCCTCTTTTACATCAATGGTAAAGGGCACATACTTGCAACCACTTCTCGTACTTTAGAATCATGCTGATTTCTACCCTTGAGTAGAAACTTCCTAACACCAATCTAGATCACAAAGATATGACTATGGGATCCATCAAATTGATGCACATTAGTACATCTTAATTCAGAACCGGAGGAGTAATAACCCCTAACTTCTTGCTAAGATATTCAAAAGAGTCCTTAGGCAGAGGTTTAGTAAAAATGTCTACAATTTGATCCTTTGAGGGCACAAACTCTAGTCTAACTTCATTCTTGTTCACTTGTTCTCTCAAAAAGTGAAACTTGATGGATATATGTTTTGTCTTTGAATGCAACACCAGATTTTTTGATATACTTATTGTACTTGAGTTGTCATAGAAGATTGTGATAGGTTCATCATACTCTATTCTGATGTCTCTTAACATTTGCTCCATCCATAGTACTTGAGTGCAACTACCTGCTGCTGCAATATACTTTGCTTCTACAGTGGATAGAGATATTGCCTCTTGTTTCTTGCTTAGCCAAGAAACCAATCTTTTCCCCAAAAAGAATGCACCACCACTGGTACTCTTCCAATCATCCACGTTTCCTGCCCATTCAGCATTTGTATATGCATGGAGAGAGAAATCATGATCCTTGAGATACCATAAACCATACTCAACTGTTCCCTTTAGATATCTGAGAATTCTCTTGATTTCCATGACATGAGACTCTCTAGGATCAGCTTGGAATCTGGCAACAAGACCAACAACATTCATAATGTTAGGTCTAGTTTGAGTAAGGTAGAGTAGTCCACTAATCATTGACCTGTACTTTTTCTAATTAGCCTTAGGAGATTCATCATCTTTGCTCAGTTTACACCCAGTTGCCATGGGAATATTCATTGGCTTTGAATCTTCCATCCCAAATTTCTTCAACAATTCTTTCACATATTTGGTCTATGATATGAAGATTCCTTTCTTTATTTGAGTGATTTGCAGACCCAAGAAGAAATTCATTTCCCCAAACATAGACATCTCAAATTCATTTTTCATTTGATTTGTAAAAGTCTTGCACATACTGTCTTTGCCTCCAAAAATGATATCATCAACAAATACTTCAACAATCAAGATATTTTCATGATCAATCTTGAAATGCAGATTATTGTCAACAATTCCATTGTTGAAACTAATCTTCAAAAGATGTTTGTCCAATTTTTCATACTAGGCTCTTGGGGCTTGTTTGAGTCCATACAATGCCTTCTTCAGCTTGCAAACCATATCTTCATGATCAGATAATTGAAATCCATCCGGTTGCTCAATGTATACCTCTTCTTCCAAATCATCATTTAGGAAAGCAAACTTGACATCTATCTGATTTACCTTGAAATCTTTGAAGGCAGCAAAGGCAAGAAATAATCTTACTGCTTCAATCCTTGCGGCTAGAGTAAAAGTTTCTTCAAAGTCAACTCCTTCTACTTGAGAATAACCCTTACAAACCAATCTAGCTTTGTTTCTTATTACTTCACCATCTTCATTTAGTTTATTTCAGAAGACCCATTTAGTCCCAATCACATTTTTGTCCTTAGGTCTAGGAACAAGATCCCAAGTGTGATTCTTTTCAATCTGTATCAATTCCTCCTTCATTGCATCAATTCAACTTTCATCATTGCATGCTTCACTTATTGTTTTTGGTTCAATCTTTGAAATCAGACAATACTTTACTGAGTCTTGAGAAATATTTCTTCTTGTTTGAACACATTAGATTTTATCTCCTATGATCTAATCTTCAGAATGATTTAGTCTTACATACCTAGGAGTTTTGAAATTCTCTTGTACTTCTAGTTCTTGGATAGGTTCATTCAAGTCAGTCTCCTCTTCTTGAATTTTTTGATTCTCAAGATCAGTCTGAATTTGAACTGGAGTTAGGACTTGTTCTTCTTGGTTTGAGATATTATTTAGGTCATCGACTTCAAACTCATAGAATTTTGAGGGATTCTCCACACCCTCATCAACCTTCACATTTGCACTTTCTACAATCTTTCTTAATCTCTTGTTATAACACCGGTAAGCTTTGCTTTGAGTAGAATAACCTAAGAATATTCCTTCATCACTTCTAGCATCAAAATTGCCAAGGTCTTCATCTCTTTTGATATAACATTTACTACCAAAGACTTTGAAATACCTCACAGTAGGAGTGATGCCAAACTAGAGTTCATAAGGGGTCTTACCAGTATTACCTCTGATTTGTACCCAATTGAGAGTATATACAACAGTGCTTACAACTTCTCTCCAATAGATCTAAGGAATATTTTCTTCCATCATCATGGTTCTAGATGCTTCTTGGATGGTCCAGTTCTTTCTCTCCACTACTCCATTATGCTGTGGAGTCCTTGGAGTAGATAACTATCTCTTTATCCCATGTTTCTCACATAATTCTATGAACTCTCCAAATGTGAATTCACCACCTCTATCAGACCTGAGACATTTTATGTTTATGCCAATTTCATTTTCTACCATAGCCTTGAATATTTTGAACTTCTCAAGTGCTTCAGATTTCTCTTTTGGGAAAGTCACCCACATCATTCGGGAGTGGTCATCAATCAGTAACATGAAGTATCTATCACCTTGTAGACTCCTGAATCTTGCTGGTCCACATAGATCAATGTGCACCAAGTCCAACAATCTGGTTGAAGATTGTTCCTTACTTTTAAATGTGACTCTGTTCTGCTTACCCAATTAACATTCTTTGTACAAACTATTAGTAGGTTTCACCAATCTTGGGAGATCTCTTATAGCTTGAGTGTTTCTTATCTTGATGATATTATCAAAATTTACATGACACATTCTCTTATGCCACAACCAACTTTGATCAATTTGAACAAATAAGCAACTTTTTTCCAGTACCAACCAAGTGGAAGATGTTACCTTTTGTCTGTGTATCGGATGCAATCTCACTTCCAGAGATTTCAAAGATCTTGAATTTTCATTTTTGAATCAGAGATCATAGCCTTTGTCCACCAACTTTCCAACACTGAGAAGATTATGCTTTAGGCCTTCAACATATAGAACATCACTGGTTTTGTTCTTTCCATCAAAATAAATAGTTCCTCTGCCTCTGATTCTGCCAACAAAATTATCTCCAAATTTTACAACTCCACCTTCGTATCTTTCTAGATTTATGAACTTATTCTCGTCACTAGTGATATGGTGAGAGCATCCACTGTCAATGACCTATTCTTCCTTTTCTTCAACTTGAGCATCCACTGTTAATGACCTATTCTTCCTTAATGGCAACAAACACCCAATCACTTCCAGATTTGTTTCCTATCTCAGATTCATCATCTATTACTCCTTCATCATCATCTTCTTGAACATAATAACACTTCTTTTGGAATCTTGATCTATTAGGGTTTGGCCTTGAAAATCTTGAGGCAAAATGACCAATCTTGTTGTAGTTGAAACATTTGAAGGGCAATTTTCCTTCATACTTACCAGATCCTCTTGGCAATCTTTTTGCAATAAGGGCTTCAAGTTGAGTAGCTTCTACCTCATCTTCTTCCAAATCTTTTCTTTCTTTATCATACCATGTTAATTTCTTTGAGGAGCTCTCTCCTAGGTCATACCTTTGTTTACATACCTTTGTTTACCTTTTATAGAGGCACTAGCTTTCAATGCAGATTCAGTCTTGGGGAGTGCATCTCCAAACTCAGCCAATTCAAATGCAGCTATTGTCCCAACCAATTGATCCCTTGTAATATTTGTTAAAGATCTAAATTCCTCAATAGCAGTAACCTTGTGTTTGTAAGCAGGAGGTAAGGATCTGAGAACTTTGGCAACAATCTTATCTTCATCCAAAGTTCCACCAACACATCTAATGCCACAAACAAGCTCATTTACCTTTGGCATAAATGTAGTGGTATTCTCATCTTCATTCATCTTCAGGTTTTTGAACTTTCCTTTCAAACTTTGTAGCTTGGCACATTTAACATATTTGTCTCCTTCATGTAGTATCTCCAACTTTGACCAAATTTCACACGCAGTTTTTAATTCCATAACATTTTTCATCTTTGTATCAGATAAGGAACTTAGTAAGGCTTCTTTAGCTCAAAGAT
The DNA here is from genome assembly GCA_027924645.1 of Cunninghamia lanceolata. Taxonomy (NCBI): domain Eukaryota; kingdom Viridiplantae; phylum Streptophyta; class Pinopsida; order Cupressales; family Cupressaceae; genus Cunninghamia; species Cunninghamia lanceolata. Next base: position 303,080 of record BSBN01001745.1, read on the forward strand.
TATCTTCAGCATTTCTAATTTTATCTAGAGTTGTCAGACCATTCTTTGGAGGAATATACTCTTTTGTAGTCATGTTTCAATATTGTATTCCCATACATTGCAAGTGACATTCCATGCGGCTTTTCCAAAGAGTGTAGTTCATTCCATCAAACTTTTGACTATCCTTCTTGTAGGAAGACATCCCAGATCTCCTCAAGCAGTTAATCTTCTTCTAGAGGAACTTGGCTCTGATACCAATTGTTGGTTTTAGGATAGATAATTGAGAGGGGGGGTGAATCAGTTGTCACCAAAACTTTTGTTCCTTAATCACTTAAAAGCCTTCTTATATATCAACATCATAATAATGATTTAATTATGTAAGCATAATGTAATAACTTAAGAGAAAAAACACATTCAACACATATAACACCAATATTTTAACATGGAAAACTTGGTTAAGGAAAAAACCATGGGGTGACTAACCCAAGATTGTAATCTCTATTAAAAGAATAAGAAAGAACAAAATGGCACTTGCTAATTAGGGCTCACTACCTGAGCACACTGCTCACAAGAGGCCCACTACCTACAGGAGACACACTCTCTACAGAATAATATAAATATTACATACTTGAACTAGAGATTAGCATCTTCACTATGCTTGAGACAGTTCCATTTAAGCTCAACACCTCTACTCTGCTTTTTGCTCCTCTCCTCTCTACCACATTCTCATCGCAACTCCAGACCCTTTTGTATGACTTCACAATTCTTATTTATACATGACATCAACTTTGAATGATCATCAAAGTTGGCACAACATACTTTATTTTATTATAGAGCAATTACAAAAATACAACTTGACTTGTTACAAAAACTTCATGCATATCACCACACTGTTGGCCACACATATCTGGGACTTCAATCTTCTTTGAGGAACACATAATGCTTTGCAGAACATCTTCAGGATCATGCACAAGTCATTCGGTCAGCCAAGATTAGGAAGAACACCATCACCTAAAGATAAATCTTCAATTACGAGCTCAATCTTCAATGCAAACTGCCAACATGAACTAGACACAATCTAGAGACCCCCACATGCTTGCTTGAACCACCAAGAACATCTGCACCACTTCTGCTTAATGTAATCAATCACATCTTCATCTGGAAACTCAAGAATATAGTCGGTCCTCACTATCACATTAGAAATATTTCTTGTGGACCTCCAAACGATGAGCCAATTGAGTTGTCAATTCACATTAACTTCCCAAACATGCCGCCAGATCCACAGAAGAAGATATTGCATTTCTAGATCTCACCAGACCTATTTGTGCCACTCTGTCACCTCTGAATAGCTGCCAAAACCAATTTTACTCATATGGACATAACTTCTCCAAATCTTCATGTGGATCTCTGAAATCTTGACTAGAGCACCTTCAGACACATATCTACAAACCCTTTGATGTGTATACTCTGATCTTCAACTGACTGGGATCTTTGCTTGATAGAACTTTATTGTCTTCATAGTCCTTCTCTGTTTCTAATAGGGGTAATTTTCTCAATATCCTCAGCACACAGCTCATCCAATCCTTGACATCAATGTAACAGGAGTATGTTGGCATTAATGACAACACCAGTTAGGCCCATACTTGCAACACCCTTTAGATATCTAAAATTCCTTTTGACTGCTACAACATGAGATTCTCTAGGATCAACTTGAAATCTAGCAACAAGGCCAACTGCATTCATAATATCAAGCCTGGTATGAGTTAGATAAAGCAGTCCTCTAATCATTGATCTATACCTTTTCTAATATGCCTTAGGGGAATAATCATCTTTACTCAAATTTGCATCCAATTACCATAGAAGTACCCACTAGTTTTGAATCCTCCATTCCAAACTTTTTCAACAACTCTTTCACATACTTAGACTAAGAAATGAAGATGCCTTTTTTTGACTGAATGATTTACAGACCTAAAGGAAATTCATTTCACCAAGCATGGACATCTCAAATTCACTTTGCCTCTAATTAGTAATTTTTTTACAAATACTCTCATTTCCACCAAAGATGATGTCAAAAACAAATACCTTAACAATCAAGATGTGTTCATGATCAATTTTGAAATAAAGATTATTGTTAGCAATGCCTTTGTTAAAGCCTCACTTTAGCAAATACTTATCTAATCTTGCATACCAGGCTCTTGGGGCTTGTTTAAGTCCATATAATGCTTTCTTCAATCTGCAGACCTTATCTCCTTGATCAGACAACTGGAATCCTTCTGGTTGCTCAATGTAGACTTCTTCTTTCAACTCTCCATTCACGAATGCTAACTTGACATCCATCTGGTAGACTTTGAAATCTTTGTAAGCAACAAGGCCAAGAAATAATCTAACTGCTTCAATTCTTGCCACCGAAGAAAAAGTTTCTTTAAAATCAATTCCCTCTACCTGAGAGTAACCTTTGCACACCAATCTTGCTTTGTTTCTCATAACTTCACCTTCTTCATTCAATTTATTCTGGAAGAACCATTTAGTTCCAATTACATTTTTATTTTTAGGTCTAGGAACAAGTTCCCAAGTATGATTCTTTTCAATTTACATTAATTCTTCTTCCATTGCTTTTACCCAACTTTCATCATTACAAGCTTCATTCACTGATTTTGGTTCAATCTTTGAAATCAAACAATACTCCTCTTATTCTTCAGCAATTCTTCTTCTAGTTTGAACACCTTTATTTTTATCTCCTATGATCTAATTTTCAAAATGATTCAATCTTACATACCTAGGAGTTTTGGGATTTTCTTCAACTTTGGATTCTTGAACTTGTTCCTCAATGTCTGCATTAACTTCTTGAGTTACTGGATTCTCTGGAGTAGATTGAACTTTCTTTCCTTCATTTGGGCTTTCATTTTGATCATCTAATTCATAACCACAAAACTTTGAAGGTCTCTCCTTGCTTTCACCAACCTTGACATTAGCACTTTTCACAATCTTTTTCAATCTCTTGTTAAAGTACCGATATGCCTTGCTTTGATTAGAATAACCCAAAAATATTCCTTCATCACATCTTACATCAAACTTGCCTAGATATTCATCTCTTTTGATATAGCATTCACTACCAAAAACTCTAAAATATTTCATGGAAGGAGCATTACCAAACCACAGTTCATAAGGTGTTTTACCAAAATTACCTTTTATCTGCACCTGATTAAGAGTGTAGACAATAGTACTCACAACCTCTCTCCAATAGACATGTGGAACATTTCCTTCCATCAGCATGGTTCTAGCAGCCTCTTGAATAGTCTGGTTCTTCCTTTCCACAACTCAATTCTGTTGAGGAGTCCTAGGAGCAAACAACTATCTTCTTATTCCATTCTTTTCACAAAATGCATTAAAGTCACTGGAGGTAAACTCTCCACCTCTGTCAGATCTCAGACATTTTATCTTCACACCAATCTCATTATCCACCCTAGCCTTAAACACTTTGAATTTATCAAGAACCTCTGATTTCTCTCTCAAGAAAGTGACCCACATCATCCGGGACTGATCATCAATCAGAAACATAAATTATGTCTCTTTGCAAACTCCTCACCTTGGCAGGACCACACAAATCAGTGTGCACAAGTTCCAAAAAACCACTTGAAGATTGTTTTTTACTCTTGAATGTAGTTCTTCTTTGTTTGCCCAACTAACATTCCTTACACATGTTATTAGAAAGTTTTACAAGCTTTGGAAGATCTCTCACAACCTGAATAGCACTTATCTTGACAATGTTGTCAAAGTTTACATGACACATTCTCCTATGCCATAGCCAACTCTGATCAATCTGAGCAAATAAATAACTTTTACCAGTACCACTTAAATGAAAGATGTTACCTCTAGTCTGTGTACCAGATGCAATCTCAATTCTAGAGCTTTCCAAGATTCTACATTTTCCATCCTTGAATCGGAGATCATATCCCATGTCAACCAACTATCCAACATTGACAAGGTTATTCTTCAACCCTTCTACATACAGAATATCATTAGTGTTATTCTTACCATCAAGAGAGATAGATCCTCTGCCACAGATTCTACCCGCTGAATTGTCTCCAAACTTCACAATTCCACTTTCATACCTTTCCATACTTACAAATTTACTCTTATCACCTATCATATGATGAGAGCATCCACTGTCAATTACCCATTCATCCTTTTCTTCAACCTGAGTAGCCAAGGTTCTTTCCACATTCACACAGCTAGTAGGTTCAATAGGCATTGGGCTTCTTCTTTGATGGCAATGAACACCCATTCATTTCCTGAGGTATTTCCCTTATCAAATTCATCATCAGTGACTCCTTCAACATCTTCTTGGACATAATAGCATTTCTTCTGAATCTTAGGTGACAAGGGTCATTGTACCTCAGCATTTAATCATATTTCATTTGTCAAATCTAGGGCTATGTCCTTGGCTGTCTACAATTAGGAATCCTATAGTTGCCATTTTATTTAACTAACTCTAATGATCTCTACTGATTGAAGAAACAAATGCTATTGATCTATCTGCTATGAAAATGAATTCTAGGAATATTGAAGCCAAAGTTGAAACAATGAATTTCCAATGTAGATCTATACTATCACATTCAATTGAAACATATATTTATCTATGAGAAAACAATAACTATCTCCTTAAATAGAATTTGAAATAGAATAATCAAAACAAACAATTCTAGCCTTCTGCCTTGGTGGTGGGAGTGGGCCCTTGCTCCACACCCTTAGGGCCGAAGACCAAAGCAATGAATCAACATAAGAAGATAATATCACAATTCACTTTTAGTCTAATTCCATTAGCTTTTGTATTAAGAAAAATGTCTATATCAAAATGAGATTACAATAACAATAATTCATTCGCTATCCTTTTCTGTTGCTACTTTGTAACTTTATATCTAATCTAGTGATGAGATATCACTTATCCTAACTACTAGTTCATCTATGAGATAGTACTAATCTCTTATTCTACTAACTATTTAAATATAGGGTAAACATTCATGCAATTAAAATAGATTTAGTGGAACAACAGCCCCACTACATCTGAGTCTTAGTTTCAAATACAACTGGGCAGCGAGGCCCTGAAATATAGGTACTTAATCAGTTTGTTAAGAACTCATGCAAAATCAAAAATAGAAATAAAACTTCCATCAGTTAACTGGGGTCTTCATTTGATTACTCAGGTACTGATTGAGTAATATCTGGAGTACCCCAATTACTACTGGAAGTGTTGACTGGTAGTGGCACTAGAAATCTGCATCTATGTTGAGGAGACTCCGGAGGTGTGTGCTTCTATTTACAACTTTAGAGATATGCTTTATGGCTTTCTATTCAGCTCCAAATATATGCTCATGACCTCAATTCAGCTCTGGAGATGATTCACCCCCCTTATCTCAAAATCTCTCCAATCATACTAGAAAATATTGGAGACTGGTACAGTATCCTTATGTCAACTCCTGAGATTATTAGGACCACCTCTAAAAATGACCAAAATTGTCTTTGCTTGAACATCTGCACCTGTAGATTCAAAAAGAGAGAATTTCTGCATGTTTGCATTAATTCAATGCACATTAGTCCTTCAATTAGAAATCATGATTTTAAGTAATTCATCTCTTATTAATCATAATTAGAACAATCTTATTAATCTACTTTGATGCAGTCATCAAGACAATGGAATAAGAAGGAAGGAAAAAGAGGGGTAAAAAAGTGTATTTCATGGGTGCTACCTGGCACTCATCACTAGGTTTGTTAGGGTTTGTCTTTGAAACCCTCTCCGGACATCTTAAGGCAAAATGACCAATCTTATTGCAAGCAAAACATTTGAAAGATAACTTTCCTTCATACTTACCGGATCCTCTTGGTAGTCTTTTGGCAAAAAGGGCTTCAAGTTCTTCAATCTCTAATTCATCTTCTTCAAGATCCTTCTTTGCCTTATCTAATCTAGTTAGTCTTCTTGAAGAGCTTTCACCTGGATCAAATCTTTGCTTTCCAAAAACACTAGCCTTAAATGCAAATTCAGATTTAGCAAGAGAATCACCAAACTCACTCATTTCAAATGCTGAAAGCTTGCCAACTAATTGATCCCTTGTAACAGTTGTCATAGTCCTGATTTCCTCAATAGTAGCAACTCTATGTTTGTATGAAGCAGGTAAGGATCTGAGCACTTTACCAACAATCTCTGATTCTTCCAGTTTTCTACAAGCATATCATATATTGCACACAAGTTCATTTACCTTCTGCACGTAGGAAGTGATGTTTTCATCTTCACTCATCCTCAAATTTTCATACCTACCCTTCAAGCTCTACAACTTAGCACATTTGACATATTCATCACCTTCATAGAGAGTTTCCAACTTCTTCCAGATTTCATGAGCAGTTTTTAATTCTAGGACATTTGTCATTTCTATATTAGTCAGGGCACTCAACAATGCTTCTTTAGCTTGAATGTTGTTTTCAGCATCTTTGAGTTCATCTGCAGTTGTGGTTCCTTTCTCTGGAGGCTTATACTCATCCTTAGTTATTGACCAATAAGCATCACCCATGCATTTCAAGTGGCACTCCATGCAACTCTACCAAAGAGAGTAATTTGTTCCGTCAAATCTCAGACTATCCTTCTTGTAAGTCGACATCGTGGATCTCCTCAAGTGGTCAAGCTTCTTTTAGAGGAACCGACTCTGATACCAATTGTTGAAATAAGGGTAGACAACTAAGAGGGGGGTGAATCAGTTGTCACAAAAACTTTTATCCTTTGCTGCAATTAAACTTCTTTACCACATATTAACATACGAATGATATAACCATGAAAGCATGAATCAACAACAAATGAGAAGAAAAAAATCAGCACACATAACACCAGGATTTTTACGTGGAAACTCGGTTAAGGGAAAAACCATGGTGGGGGTTAACCCACAAGATTTATTCTCTATTAAAAGAATATAAAATGGGGAAGGAACATGCCTTCAAGGTGCACTACCTAGAGCTCACTGCTCAAGGAGGCTTACTTCCTACATAAATATTTACAAGTTTATCATAGAAAGATTGAACAAGAAAAAAACATCTTCTTTTTGCCAAGATCAGTTCCATTGATGCACACAATACTTCTACTCTATCCCCAAACACTTCTTCTCTATCTCTTTATCCTTTACAGTTCTTCCTTTTCTACTTTTCCTCTTCTCTACTCTACCTTTCTTCCTTTCTTAGGATCTTTTCATTTTTGCACAAGGATACATTTCCACAACTTCACTACACATATTTATATCCTTCATCAACCTTGGAATAAACATCAAGGTTGGCACTACAAACATCTGACTTAATGTGAATCACTATACTATCAGCCAAACATAGCTGGGACCCAAATCTTCCTTGAACACCATGCCACACTTCATAGAACATTTCTTAGATCATCTACAACATGCACAAAGCATCCAATCGGCCAAGAATGGAAAGAACAACATCCAAAGAAAAATCTTCAATCACGAGCTCAAACCTCAATGCGGATCACCAATACAATAGGAACACGATCCAGAGATCACCACAAGTACAATGAAATCAACAAGAACAACCGCACCACCTCAAATCACCTGAATCACTTGCATCTTCATACCGGAACATAAGAACACCAACTGCTATGATGGTCACACTAGAAATATTGCTTGTGGACCTCCAAACTATGAACCATTTGAGTTGAGGATACACATTGACATCCCAAACACACCTCGAGATCCGCAGATCGTAATATTTCAATGGGGATCAATCCAAACCAAATTCCTATCAATTTGTCACCTCTGAACACCTACAAAACCTAGTTCTACTCAGATGGCCATAACTTCCCAAATTCTTCATGCAGATCCCTCAAATCTTAACTAGAGCAACTTCAGACAATCCTTTACAACACCCTTTGGTCTGCAAACTCTAATCTTCATCTTACTAGGAATGTAGAGCAATCTACTTCACTAAACTGCACTGTCTTCACTATCTCTTACAAAGAGGTATGTAACTCACTTGTTTCTTCCAGAGAGGCTAATTTTCTCAATATCCTCAACATACAAGTCTTCTAGAATAGGATACAGTTGACACCAATGACAACAAGATATGTTGACATCAATGACAACACTAATTAGGCACATATTTGCAACAGGTTAAACTAGGGTTAGTTCCTGTTTGGGGAATTTACCCTCTTAGCAATGCTTTCCGTGTCGTACAACCCCCTTAATAGGATCTCATCTCGTAGTGGCTACAAAAAGTGTTCACATTACCTTGACATTAAATGACTTGTTGGACCTTTGTGTGCATGCCACCGAACACATTGATGCGTCTGAGGGGGCTTTTAGGGACAAGTGGAAAAGTTTTTTTTTGTGTCATGACCACATGACAAATGTGGACATGACATGTGTGTTGCTTGTTGTGACCACAAGGGAAATGTGGGCATAACATTGTATGCATCTTGAAAGAGTGTGGGCCAGTAGTACCTTGCTCTTAAAATTTTGTGAGTAGTAATTGGAGCTAAAATATGTCCTCCGCATGCCAGGTTATGAAAAGACTCCAACAACTTACCTTGTTGTGCTTTGTCAACACATCATAGAAAAATCCCATCAATGCTCCTTTTGTACAAACCATTGTCCCATAGAACAAAGTTTGTGGCCTTGAGTTTGATTGTCCTTGTCTCCTTATATGATGAATTCTCAGGACACTCTCCATATGTGAGGAAGTGTGCAATATTTGAATACCATTCATTCATTGTGCTCATGAACAGGACTATGTGAAGTACCTCGGTATTCACTTCCTCATTATCAGATATCTCTTCGGGTATGTTGTCAGCGATCAATTGACACAAATTGTTCCCACGAACAATCTTGGTGGGCCTAATCTACATGGAAAACTCTTGGATCTTAGCAATCTAATTACTTCTTTTTCTCCCAAACTCCTGTTGATTCAAGATAGACTTGATTGTTGAATTAGGAATCAATGCAATAGTATGAGAGTTAAGATTATAATACTTGAAATGCTTAACTGCTTTTACCACAATATAAGCATGTTTCTCCATTGGTGAGCACTTGAACTCATGAGTCTTCAATGGACAACTCATGAAGGCTATTGGAGACTCCATCCCTTGTTTTGTTGCACCAGGATGGCAGATAGGGTATGCTCAGAAGCATAGTTGTACATGATAAAATATTTGGTGTAGTCTAGATAGACTAAGACTGGAGCATGTGCAATGGCCTCTTTTATATCATTGAAAGCATCTTTGCCCTATGCACTCCAATGGAAAGTAGACTTTCCTTTCATCATATCCATGATATGATGAGTCTTGTTTGTAAAATCTTTGTAGGAAGTTTACCTTCTCAAAGAAGGAATGTTTTGTTGTCTTGCTTGAAGGCAAGGTAAGACTTTAGATGGATTTGAACCATTCAAGATCAATCTTGGTTCCTTCCTTAGACATGATGTGTCCAAGAAGCTTACCTTCTATAACCCCAAAGATGGATTTCTTGGGATTGAGTGAAATACCATGCTGGTGGCACCTTTCTAAAACTCGCCATAAGTGATGAGAATGATCTTGACGGATCTTAGAAAAAATGTTCAAATCGTCTAGATAGACTACAATGAACTTACCCTTTTCATCACGAAAAGCCAGGTCCGTTGCCCTTTGAAAAGTGGCACCAACATTGATCAATCCAAAAGGCATTCTACGATATGCAAAAGTATCCCATGGGGTAGTGAAAGTAGTCTTATATTGATCTTCTTCACTAACTTCCACCTTATTGTATCTTGAGAAACTGTCTAACATAGACAACATTTATGAACCTATCATTGTTTGTAGAAATTGATGCATTATCAACAAAGGGTAATTATCTTTCAGTGATGATTGCTTTAGATTACAAAAATCCACACAAATGTAGAACTTTTTGAATGATGAATAGGAAAGATAATTCTAGCATTCAACATTTTTTGAATCTTAGCAAGAATGGTACCTAAGATTTTTGGGCTGTACTACCTTTGCTTCTACTTGTGAGGCAGGGATCCTGACTTGAGAGGAATCTCATGTTGAACTTCCTTTAGATAGAAAGACTTCAAGTGATCATATGAATAAGCCAACACATCAATGTATTGTCACAAAAGTGTCACAAATTTTTTCTTTTCCTCCAATGTGAAACATTTCCCAATTTTCACTATCTTGGGATCACTTTTTGTACTTAGATTATCTTGTTCAACCTCTGTTGATGAATCTGATCTAGACTGTTGTTGCTAATTGATATAGCAATCATGCTTATCAAGAAGTTTTTCTAGAGGGACCAATTCTTTGAGAATCTTATTCCCTTTTATCTATAGTACTTCTTCACTAGTTTCTTGATTCACTTTAGAGATGGATTCCCAAGGAGGAGAATCACTCCCTTCATTACAACTCATTGAAATTCTCTATCTTTTCCAAAAATGTGATAATTTGATTATCATCATTGAAGATTTTCCAATGATTAGAATTGTCAGGGACACTTGGTCGAAAAACCAACTCAATGGTATACTTACTCCCCTTGAAATCCTTATGTGGAACCATGCGAGTAGCCAATACAACCAAATAATCTAGTATCATTGCATTCCCTTGGAACCACAGAGATGTTAAAGGCATCAAAATATTCTATGCAACCCCAGAAATGATTGTGGTAATGCTTCATTCTATCATTCTTTGTCTGGTATAGATTTCTCACCTGACAAACAATCATCTCGACATCACCTTGTGCATGAAGATTCTTTATTCCTTTCTTATGCGTGACATCCATTCCTAACAACAAAGCTTCATATTCAGTGGGGTTGTTAGTGTTATCAAACTGCAACTTGAAAGAAAAGGTAAAGATATTTCCTTCAAGGGATATGAGAGCTATCCCTGCTCTAGATCTAGTGGAAGAACATCTGCCATCAAATTCCAAAGTCCAAAAATCATTTCAACTTTCTACCTTGGTAGTTTCAAAATATGGAATCTCTTCACTTGAAGAGGAAGAATCTTCAATTACCTAGCCTTCACTTGAATCATCGTCCAATGATTCTAAAAAATCATTGATAGTCAAGAAATAAGTAGCCATACCTAAAGACTCAAAAAGAATATGAGATTTTGGATCTTTAAAATTTTTCACGATATACTTAGCCTCTCTTTCTGGAAGAAGCTTATGTATAACACCTTTGACATGTATTCTAGCTTCTGACCAATCCATGTTGATCTCACCGCCAACATCCTTGCAAAAATTCTACCCTAACGATATGCCATATGAAGCTAGGACATTAGCTACTAGAATAGTCATCTTGATCCTCTTCTGAGGAAAAGCAACAAATGAAAACTAGGCATCTTTTATTTTCCCTATGAGGGGCACTTGCTTAGTTTCCATAGAGAAACAATGGCCAAAAGTCTTTGTCAAAGTTAATCCCAAAGCACTAGCTACTTTGGCAGGCATCACATTATCGGAGGCAGATGAATCAATGACATAGTTACTTAGTTTATGACCATTGACAAGTAAGGAAATATAGAAGGGCTCTATTTTCCCAGGAGCAGATGAAGAAGTTGCAATGAGTTTGCTTTGTGTAGGGCTTGCTTTAGGAGAAATAGGTACATTTTTGGAAGAATCTTGACCAGACTGAGCTCCTTTTCTTTTGAAAAATTTGGCTAGTATTTCAAATTGTTCAGGGTTAGCTTGGAGATATTCTACCTTTGACATTTGAATTTTAGTCTTCTACACATGGTCTATAATATCAAAAGCTTGGTATAGATTTTCTAAAAGAAGACGGGGGGTTTTCAACTTGGGGTTTTGAATTTGATGCACTGGGTCTAGATACAAAAGGAGAGGTAGGAGGATTTGAAGTACTTGTGTGTTTCCCTCTGTCCTTTGGGTGAGCTAGTAAAGGAGTTCCCCTCTTGACAATCGTGATCACTGGACTTGGGTCATCCTTTTACTTAACTCTATCAACCTCTCACTGATGATTCAACTAATTTTGTGAGTGGGTAAAAACAACATAAGACTCACCATACACATTTTCTTCTTGTTTATCCTCTTCCTCATAATTTAGAAACTTGATGTTAGAGTGGCTAGCTACCTCTTTGTCCTCCTCTGTGAAAAGATTAGCACCATCTTCCTGAGTATATTTTGGCTATGGAAGATCATCTTATTTAGATTCATAAAAATACATTGGTGCATTTACAAGTGGTGCCTCCAACACAATCCTTCCTTGTGGTGGTAGAAGTCTATTCAGGTTTTGATTTCAAGTAGCAATGTTTGGATAATTAGAAGCATTTGGGTAGGTTCTCCTTGGAATGTACTTGTAGGAAGGAATAGACAAGTCTAAGACATCCTCTTCTTGACAGATAGCAACTCATTAGCTAGCTTCTGCACCATGGGATTCGTGGTGCTAGTAGAAGGTGAGGTCAAAGAGGGTTGTCCTCTAGACCTATTTGAATCTTTTCTTAATTTTCTAGCAAGGATTAAATCATCGTCTATCTTAGTGGCCAGACTTTGAGAAGCCGCAAGATCAGATGGGGCTACCCTTTATAGAAGAAAACTCACCTCTGGTAATTGAGTGTTGATAAAGAAACACTTCAAGTTTTTAGTTGTAGGTTTAGCAACAATTGGAATTTTGTTCTTCAACTTATTAAACTTTGCCATGAACTCACACGTGGGCTCATGTGGTTCCTTTTTCATTTGAGTAAGTTGAGATAACAAAGCATGAGCATCATCTGATAGTTTGAACCTCTCTTCAAATTTGTCTTGAAGAGTAGCCCAACTATTGATACTTCTTACTAAAAGGTGATAAAACCAATTAGCAGCCACTCCTTGGAGTGTTTCTACAAACAACCTCACAGACATGTCTTCATGTTTAACTCCAATAACATCACATGCAATGTAAAATACAACAATGTGCTTGTCTAGATGTTGTTTCCCATCACCGTAGGACTTGGGAATGTTCTTTCATGATCCCTGAGGTAGACCATGTGCTCGAGGTGCCAAATTCAATGGCCCAAAAGAATTTCCCCACGGACCCTAAGCAACCACTCTGCTAGGGTTGAAAGGAGGAATAGCAAACATTTGTAGTGGTATGATAGGCAAAACCCTATGGGCACTCGAAGCCTCATTTGGTATAGGAGACCTTGTATTAGTGGGAGGGAAACTCCTTGTACACCAAAGAGGTGTCCTTGGACATGTAGGAAAAGGATCAAAGTTAAGATTTCACAACAATTCAAATGTAGGATCTATGATTCCTTGAGCTCTTCTTCCACATGTATAACTTTGTTTTGCCATATTGCAAAAATGATGGAAAATAGATCAACAACAACAACAAAATAATTACATTCAATGAGGTACTGGTGTACTTCAGTCAAATAAGTGAGGCTCTTGGTTGCGTGTTTAGTAGTCCTCAATAGAGTCACCAAAAATTGTTAGATGAATATTTTGTTATCAACTAATTGATGACAAAATGGTGATATCAACTACATTATGATGAGATAAATCTCTCCTCTCAGAAAGGGTAGGCTCCCTTCTTATTTCTAACTAAAATCTACCAGTAATTAACTAGATTTATTTACACCAAAAACTATCCATGGGGTGTTTCCATATCATCTTATTCTCTTATTTCATAATAGATGTTTAAAACTTACAACAATAATCCCACGAAGCTTATGATATGTAATGAACTACAAAGTACTAAATGGAGAAATAATGACCAATATCCAATTAAGTTACACAAAAGAATAACTGAAATGATACCAGCAAGTGTTAATCAACAAGAAACCCACAAAAACACAAAGTCTTTTGTCGCCTCTTACGCCAATTGGAAATAAAGGAATATGAAATAAGGTGCAGCCCAAATTCTTCACCACATGCCAAGGTGAGATCAAACAATCATAGACAATAACTCACAACCCAAATTATTCAAGTTACTTTCCAATCACAAACATAAACACAATTCCAAACATGATATCACAACTCAAAGTCAACAAAATCAGATTTGGAGCACCATCTAAAATACTTGATTCCACACTACAATTCAACCACGTACACAAGATAATGTAATAGAATAGACATAAGAACAATTCTAAAATATCACAAACTTGATCCAAGACAAAAGATTGGATGCCAACTTGCTTTCTTTGTATTGATTAAAAACTAATTTACAATATGAACTCAAAGTTTCAATTTGCTCTTCAAAATGGTAGCACTTTGCTTCAATAGATGAAAGATACTAATTACAAAAGAGCCCCTCTTTATTTATAGGGAGAGGCTAAGAGCAAAAATAGGAAATATACAACTAATTTGACCTATTCAAAAATAGAGTTCAATTTGACTTGGGACTCTGTACTCCAACTACATGTAATTCCATTTTTTAAAAAGATATGTAGTTTGTCATCTACAAATTACAAATTACGCGACAAAAGCATAGGAAAATAAACAGTGTCTGAAGACACTTCTTCTTCTTCTTTTTCTTTCTCCAGAAAGTCTTCATATTTTTTCATAGCCACTTGAACTTCAGTGTCATTTGGACCTGGTGTATAACTAGAGATGGCTATAACTCATGTGATAGAGTCCCCTATGTTCACATGCACTTTTCTATGTTTATCCAAGATTGTTTGCAACTTCTCCAAAATCACTTGAAATTTTGCTAACTTGTCAATAGAAGCCAATGAGAAAAATTTTGATTCTATCTAAGCATGAATTAGTACAGTGAACTCCTGAACAACTGTATCTATGGGAAGAGTTTTCTGGTAGTCATCAAATATCTGGAACATAAGATTCCTTATCTTATCAGTGATATCTAATCCTTTTTCAATGCTTTCATCTTGGGTCTCTTGCAGATCTTTAATCCATTCCTTGAGGACATCTATTTGGTGCTTCATTTCTTCTTGATATTCAATGTACATCTTTCTTGTGGGGATCACCCCATTTTCAACTAACACTTCTAAGTTGAAATCTTTTAATCTTTTCTAGGTTTCAAGATCCTTCTCAACCAGCTATAGATTTTATGTTAGCAAGTCAAGTGTTTGGTTCAGCTCTAACTTGACATCATTCATGTTCTTAAATAATTCAATAGAAGACTCTAAGAGTTGAGATCCTTATGCAATGAGTCTTTCTATCCTAGCACTTACAACTCAATCTTATGCTCCAATCCTTTCAACTTTCTGAATTGCTTAATTATCAACACTTGTTGCTACAAGTTGTACCTGTTCTAAGGATTGAGCTATTCTTAACAACACAGAAGTAAGCTATTCCACCTTGAGCTTAAGTTCATCCTTGATCAACTTATCCCTATCATACCTCTCAACCAATGCAACAAATGTTGCTTGCACTTCCTCCATGACACCTACATGAGTTTGTTTGCCAAGGTCTACTCTTGAGATAGTATAGTTGGAAAGTTGAACTTCATTGATATTTTTGTCTGGTGGAGGCATATCTATCTCAACATATTTGTGTCCTAATGAGTCAACAAATACTCTAAAATAGGTTCTAGCCTTCTTAGGTGCTTTGGGATTTGCTAGGACAATCTGACTATAATTAAACTCGTCAGGAGAAATTACTTGCTTCTTCCTTTTTGGGTTTTGTGATAACAACCAAGGAGGAAGAACAAAAGAATCACCTCCTATTTCTATTACCAGAGTTTGTGATGATGGGATAGAATCTATAGGCCCTTGAGAAATTGGTGGGATGGAAATGTCTTTCCTGGATGTAGATACAAGTGGAGTGAAAGTAACAATGGGTGAAGTCTAGGTTTGCACAGTAGTGGGATTAACATCAATCGACACTTTAGATGAGGAAGAAGACAAAAAGTTACCAAAATCTAATTGTGCAATTGAGTCAATCATAGATGTGGGTACATATGATAATCTTGGAAAGGAAGAAAGGGTACCAAACATGTCTTCCATGCTACCCTGAGGAATATCAAACAATGGTTCATTGACAGGTTTAGAGGGGGCTAAATGAATAGAATGTATGGAAACAGTGGGTGTGGTAGGAATAGTAGAAATAATTGGCAATTTTTGGACACTTGAAGACACAAGAGGAACATGAGTTTGATCATTCAAAACTAAAGGAGAAGAATGAGGAGGTGTTACCTATGTGGATTCAATTTGAGATTTAATAGGAAAGTCTTGGATTCTTCAATAGGCATTTCCTCTTGTTCAAAATTTGGCTGAGTAGATGTTCCCTCTTTTTCTTTCCTCTTGCCTTTATCTCCCTTTGTCCTAAAGATAATCCTTGGATTCCTTCTAGTTCCGGGAGTATCGTCTTTGTTCTTTGTCCTCAATTCTTCCTTCTTACCAGAAGGTCCCTCTGTTTGTTCTTATTCTGAGCCTATTTTGAAGAATTTCAACTTTATTCCTTTCTTCTCTAACCATACATTAGTGTTTGCAAGAATAGGTTGAAACCTTTCTCTTATTGAGGTCATTTCCTTTTGAGACCACTGGATGAGTGGAAGAGGAGTGTTAACAATCTTGTTACCTACATACACAGCCTTGACTATGTCACCTTCTTCTTGCATATCTTATGGGATATCAGCCAGCTAAAAATTCCTAATCTGCTCCAAAGTAAGTCGACTATAGTCTAGTCTCCTCACATCTTCCTCATTTTTGGATTTATCCCATATGTCTTCAACCTTATGAACATGAGTATAATTACCTGTCAATTTATCTTTCATTCCTCAGTAATCAAAATCAAGTCTTTTCTTGTATCTCTTCATTGTGAACCATTGCATTTCCATTTCCATTACTTCATCCTTTGGAGTCATGGAAATGGAATACCTACCAATTTCAACTTGAAATTTGAATCTGACTCTCTGAGCTCCTGCTTTCTTATTTTGCACATCAAAAATTTGTCTGCACAACTCCATCCATATTAAGTTATCATCTGGATACCTTAGAAGCATATATTGTTTCTCACTAAAACAACCAACTCTGATATAGTTGAAAGTAGGAAATTGAATAAATATACATCCAAACTTCTTGACTTGTTCCCAAGCCTCATCAGAGACACTTTTCTTTTCAAGCTCCTTTTCAAGCATACAAATGTAGTTATAGAAAAATGTATCATTCACCCTCCTGAAGTGTTTGATGCTTTCCTTCAGGGTCAACTAGGGGTAGTATTTATACACAAGAATATTTCTCATGTCACCTTCTGAAGTGAGACCTAGAAAGTGCTTCATGGAAGTAGCAACCTATACCAAATATGAATTCATATAGAACATCAATGAGGTAGACACCTTAGACAATTGTTCATAGATTGAATCACTAATCTGCTTTCCCCACCATATCTTCTGATTCCCTTTCTTAATGACATGAATGTACTAATGCATCCACTCTTGAAAAGTGTTGGATGTTGGAAGTCCTTTTACTCTATTGAGGGGCGTTATGAGATCACCTACCTCCTCTATGAACTCACTCCAATAGATGGTTTTAGGCCACCTTGAAATTGTAGCCCTAGGAGTCTTGAGCCACCTGGTGTTGATGATTTTCTTTCACTCTTTTGAATGTGTATCATAATGATCTTGTGCATCTTCTATTGTGAGATTAGCATAGTCATCAATATCTGGACACATAAAGACTTTGTCAAAGAGATCTTCATCTAATTTTATTATGACTTCCCCTCTGCATCTGATATGCTTCTGGTGTCCTTATCAAACTTGGCTACCATTGCCTTTACAAACTTAGGATTCAGTAGATACTCAGAAGGTGGAAAGAAAATGGATGTCACTATTGAGGATGCATTGCATGTGTTCTAGAATAGGTTGTTGATTCACCCTTTCTAGGAACTCTCACATGTCAACATGTCCAATCTTCGTATCCTTTATATCATCGATGTTGGACTCCATAGAGGTCATTGGGAAGACACCTTGATACTTGTACTTCATGTTCTTTGTCATGTCCCATTTCCAAAAAAATATTTTCCATTTTTAATAAGCCCCTTAGATCTGAAATATGTAAGTTAGTTTACATAGCAGCTTGGAGGGAAATTAATTATTTAATATTATGTTGTCTTGTTGCATTTTCAAATATTCGAGGACAAATAAATATTAAATAAAATTTATTTAGAGCTCAAATATACCCCTTGGGCATTTGGATTTGGGAGGGAATATTTTATGGAGATTTGGGCATATTTTTGTAGAGATTTGCCAAAAACAGGGACTGCACCTTTGACAAGTGGATGGAGGGCATTGTTTGAAGCACCCAAGTGGCATATGAGAGTTGTAACTCCCAAGATTTGGGCATGGGAGATCTTGGATGCCCAAGATGGCCTCTCACATCATAAAATAATGTAACATTTCTCTTTGGGGAGCTAATGACAATTTCTCTATGTTTTTGCAGAGTGGGTGCTTTGTGCAGCTTCAGTGGACAGGGAAACCATTGAAGACAGAGCTTGTGGCCGGTGGACATGCGTTCCAAGCAATCTAAAGGTGGTGTTCTTAGGTTTCTATAGAAATATTATCTCAAAGATTTTATTTGAGATGAAAGGATTCCATAGAGTAGAGTTATTGTGTGTTTTCAGGGATTTGTAGTGCATTTGTAGTGTGATTTTGGTGTTATTTGTAGTGCTATTAGTAATTTCTTTTGTATGGGGTTTTGGGAGCTATAAAATTTTTTGTAAAACATTATATACAGCACTATTTTCCAGCTACATGAATTCTGGGTGTAACTCTAAGGGTTTGGAGGCTTTACAATTTGATGTATTGTGTGTATTTCAGCATTTGGCATAGTGGGTAGTGGCTGAAAATACAATATTGTTGTAGGAGCTTGTTGCTAGGAAAATTTTATGTTTCAGACATATATCTATGTATTTACATCTGAAATTTATAATAGAAGTGATTTGGATTTGTGTGGTTACATTTCAGATTATCTATTATGCAAACTAGTCACTAGGTTTTAAGTGTTGTGAAGTTGATTTGTGTTGTTAATACAAAAAAAAAATTAGATTTTTGGGGTTTTAATAAAAAATCAGATTTGGGACATTTAAGTGGCATTAGAGCACTGATATTGCCATCCTGTAGGGCTTGGAAATTTCATGTTTACCAGTGAAAGGGAAAGAAGGTATTACCTAAATGAACAAAGGAAAGTAGTGGAAGGATACCTAGCTGACGAGAGAATCACACAAGAAGATAGAGGAAATATGGTTGAGAATGAGGGTGAAATGTTTAGAAAAACATTATTAGAGATCCGAGAAGGCCAAAAGCAAAATATAGAAGTCACAAGGATGTTGATGGAAAAATTACAAGGGTCTTTCAGCACACATGAGAAAGAGGCTACAGGTGAAGGAAGCACTTCCGACAGAAAAAAGACAATATCTGTGCCTAAAAAAAAAGCCTATTATCCTAACCAAGAATGAAGGAGAAGAGGATTTACTTTTTGCAAACACAGAGGCATCTGTCATTAGAACAACAACCAAGTGGTTTAAAGAATATTCTAGGCAATTGGAGGCCTTCAAAACTGCTATTCCATTCGAGAGGTTTCTTGAAATTTATGGTAAGGACCAAAAGATAAAAGAGTAAGATAGGGGAGGTAGAGAAATCAAAAGTAAACTTAGTAAGCTTGCAACACCTACCTATGATGGTAGTGACAAGATTTCACCTAGAGCACGACTGCAGAAACTACAAACATATCTCACTCTCAATCCTATGACAGAGAAGGTTGCAGTGCATTTTGCAATCTTACACCTCGAAGGAAATGCTTATGAGTGGTGGTATCATGGGACCATTACTCAAGACCATGAACAAGTGAGCACATTTTAATACTTTATCCAGAAGCTACTAGACTGATTTGAGCTCAAAGATGAAGAGGAGTATTTCAAAGAGTTGTCTAGAATCAAATAGAAGACTACAATTAGTGAGTGTGTAGATGAGTTTCAAAAAATTGTTGTGATGGTACCAGACATATAAAAAAAGGATTGTTTACCTCTTCTTGGAGGGGCTTGAAGATCCTATGAAAGGGCTCATCAAAGGTTTTGCACCTTCCACTCTCCAAGAAGCAATTAGGAGAAGTTTGCATCTTGAACCCACTTTACCCAAGAAGAGTTTGGCACAACAAACTAGGAGTTTAATTCCATGAAAACAAAAGAGCAGTTTTCAAAAGAAAACTTTTCCAGTCCTTGTACAAAAAATATGCCTCTAGTACCACCTCCAACCTCTAAGAAGATAGATCTTAATGACACGAAGGAGCTTAGGAGGAAGAATCTTTGTTTCCATTACAAAGAACCATGGGATCCTAGTCATCGATGCCTTGGTAAAGGAAAGGTACATTTCATCAAAGTATCTTTAGAACCTGAATCTGAGGGGGATGAATAATTTCATGACATGGTAGAATCTAATTCCAAAGAAGGTGAAGGAGTGGAGAACAACAAAGAGGGTTCCTTGGCAGCTCTATCTAGAGCTCCCAGATATCATCCATTTAGGGTTCAAGGAGTCCTAGTAGGACAAAGGATGACTGTGTTAATTGATAGTGGGGCTACCCACAATTTCATTGATGAGGGGTATGTAATGAAGAAGGGACTAAAAATAGAGGAGTTCAAAGGCTTTAATGTCATAGTTGCTGATAGTTTTACCATGCCTTGTAAGAAAGTGATTCAACAACTCAACATTACCATGGGGAATTACAAACTAAGTGATGAATTTTATGTGGTAGGTATTGGTGAACAGATGTGGTGTTGGGTGTACAATGACTACACTCCATTGGAGGTTAATACCAAAACTACTAGACTATGGAATTCAAATTCCATTTAGATGGGAAAGAAGTTGTCCTAAGAGGTCTTTCGAGTGGAGCACCGAGAGTAGTAACTGTGAAGAAGATGGAGATGAATTTCAGGTGAGGACAAGTAGCTTGGGCTATGACATGCTTGATTTATCCTTTGAGCTCCCCAAAAGAAAAAGGTAAATTTTATTTTGAGATTCAAGAAATTTTAGATAAGCATAATATTGTTTTTAATGATCCACCTCTAGGTTTACCTCCAGATAGAGTATTTCAGCATATGGTTGAGCTAGAATAGGGTGCAAAACCTATTATTACAACTCCTTATAGACACCCACAAGGTTATAAGGAGGAGATAGAGAAAACTATTAGAGAGCTCTTGGATATGGGTTTAATCAGGCCTAGTTCTAGCCCATTTGCTTCATCAGTTGTGCTTGTGAAGAAGAAAGATGGTACTCTAAGGATATGTATAGATTGTAGAGTATTAAATAAGAAAACAATCAAGAATAGATACCCCATTCCAAGGATAGATGAACTCATAGATGAATTACATGGAGCAATTTATTTTTCAAAGATTGACTTAAGGTCAGGATATCATCAGATTCGCATGAGGGAGAAAGATATAGAAAATATAGCTTTCAGGTGTCACTATGAGCACTTTGAGTTCCTAGTCATGCCCTTTGGCCTCACTAATGTTCTAGCTACTTCCCAATCTTGCATGAACTAGGTATTCAACAAGGAACTCTGAAAATTTGTGCTAGTCTTCTTTGATGATATTTGGATATACAACAAAACATGGAAAGAACATTTGGAGCACCTAGATACAGTTTTGGGGATTTTAGAACAGCAATCTTTCTATGCCAAAATGTCCAAATGTGAATTTGGGTTGACTAAAATTTTCTATTTGGGGTATGTCATAAGTGTTGAAAGATTTAAGGTAGATCAGCAAAAAATTTAAGCCATCCTAGATTGGCCACCACCTACCAATCTCACACAGCTGAAAGGGTTTTTCAGACTATGTTGTTACTATAGAAGGTTTGTGAAAGGTTTATCACAACTTGTTGTTCCATTAACTAATTTTACAAAGAAAGGAGCATTCATGTGGATAGAAGAAGCACAACAAACTTTTGATAAGTTTAAAAAGGTAATGAGCTCTTGCCCTATGCTTGCAATTCAAAATTTTTCTCTTCCATTCATAGTAGAACGTGATGCATCAAGGGAGAGTGTAGGGGCTGTCCTCACTCGGAATAAACATCCCATAGCTTTTGAGAGTAGAAAATTAAGCAAGCTAGAAATAGGGTACTCTATTTATGATAAAGAAATGTTGGCAATAATGCATGCAGTCGAAAAGTTTAGACAGTACCTAGTCTGTGGGAAGTTTATAGTAAAGACAGATCACAATAGTCTCAAGTTATTCATGGATCAAAAGAACTTGAATGACCACCAACAGAAGTGGGTAAGTAAATTGCAAGCATATGATTTTGAGATTGAATATATGAAAGGCAAGAATAATGTGGTAGGAGATGCACTTTCTAGGAAGCCTACTTTATGCTCCTTGTCAACAATTTCAACTGATTGGAGGATGTCTATCATTGCTAAGTATGCCCAAAACTCCTTTGCTACTAACATCTTTGATGCATTGGCTAAGGATCATAGGTATGTGGTGATGGATGGGCTCATCTATTACAAAAACATAATTTATTTGGTACCTGAATCCAAGATAAAAGAAAAGATCTTAAGAGCCTTTCATGATACACCACTTGTTGGTCACTAGGGGTACTACAAGACGTATAGGCAGATCCATGAAATATTTGCTTGGAAAGGGCTAAAAGAGGATGTCCATAATTATATTAAGGAGTGTATGGTATGTCAACAAAATAAGAGTGAGCAACTCTATCTTGCAGGGCTTCTACAACCACTACCCATACTTGAATAGAAATAGGAGAGCATCTCCATGGATTTCATTACAGGTTTATCCAAGAGGCAAGGTAAGGATTGTATTTATGTGGTGATAGATAGATTGAAAAAATATGTTCATTTCTTCCCTATTACAACTAAATTTAAAGCACCACAAGTAGTGGAGTTATTTTTAGAGAAGTTTTTAGATTGCATGGGCTACCCAGAAACATAGTTAGTGATAGAGATAGCAAATTTCTTAGCTCTTTCTAGAAGGAGCTCTTTCACTTAATAGGTACTAAACTTACACCTATCACGAGCTACCATCCACAAATTGATGGATAAACTAAAATAGTGAACAAGTGGATAGAGGGGTACCTAAGAAATTATGTTTCATATCAACAGCATGCTTGGGTGAAATGGTTGCATCTTGGGGAGTATTGTTACAACACTTCTTTTCATATGTCTATAGGTATGACTCATTTTTTGAGACCTCTATGGGTATGATATACTTTCCTTTGTTGATTTATTGTTTTGATATAGTCATGTACCAACAACAAGTGATCTAATTAATCAGAGTCAAGAGATCCTAAGATCACTTAAGGATAACTTGTAGCATGCACAAGACCAACAAAAAAATGTATGCTGATAGGAAGAGGACTGAAAGAACTTTTGAAGTGGATGATTTGGTCTTTGTGAGATTGCAGCCATATAAATAGAGTACATTGAAGAAGAATGGGGCTAAGAAACTCAAGCCCAAGTACTATGGTCCATATAAAATCATTCAAAATATTAGAGAAGTGGCCTATGAATTGGAGCTTCCTTCAGGTAGTAAAATTCATAATATTTTCCATGTTTCATGCTTGAAGAAAGTGGTAGGACAAGTTTTTACTTCACATTATTTACCACCATTGGATGATGAAGGGAAGCTAATTTTGATTCTGGAAAGAGTGCTAGAAACAAGGGAGAAGAAACTCAGAAACAGGTGCATCACAAAATATTTGATCAAATGGAAGAACTTGCCAATTGAGGATGCATCATGGGAGGGACCTGAGATACTTAAGCATACTAATCTCCATTGCTTGAGGACAAGAAAATTATAGGAGGAAGGACTTGTCATGTCCCCTTTCCAAAAATAATGTTTTCCATTTTTAATAAGTCTCTTAGATCTAAAATATTAAGTCAATGTACATGGCAGCTTGGAGGGAAATTAATTATTTAATATTATGTTGTCTTGTTGCATTTTCAAATATTTGAGGACAAATAAATATTAAATAAAATGTATATAAAGCTCAAATATTCCCCTTGGGTGTTTGGATTTGGGAGGGAATATTTTATGGAGATTTAGACAGATTTGTGAAGAGATTTAGAAAAAATAGGGACTGCACCTTTGACAAGTGGATGAAGGGCATTGTTTGAAGCACCCAAGTGGCATATGGGAGTTGTAACTCCAAATATTTGGGCATGGGAGATCTTGGATGCCCAATATGGCCTCTCACATCATAAAATAATGTAACATTGCATTTTGGGGGGGCTAATGACAATTTCTCTATGTTTTTGCAGGGCGGGTGCTTTGTGCAGCTTTAGTGGAGAGGGAAACCATTGAAGACGGAACTTGTGGCCAATGGACATGAGCTCCCATAAATTTGAGGGTAGTGTTCTTGGGTTTCTACAAAAATCTTATCTCAAAGATTGCATTTGAGCTGAAAGGATTCTGTAGAGTAGAGTTATTGTGTGTTTTCAGGGGTTTGTAGTGTGATTTTGGTGTTATTTGTAGCGCTATTAGTAATTTATGTTGTATGGGGTTTTGGGTGTTATGAAAGATTCTATAACACATCATATACAACACTATTTCCCAGCTATATGAAGTCTAGGTACAACTCTAAGGGTTTGGATGCTTTACAATTTGATGTATTGTGTGTATTTCAGCATTTGGCATAGTGGGTAGTGGCTGAAAATACAATATTGCTATAGGAGCTTGTTGCTGGGAAAATTTTATGTTTTAGAGATATATCTATGTATTTACATCTGAAATTTATAATAGAAGTGATTTGGATTTGTGTGGTTAAGGTTTTAAGTGTTGTGAAGCTGATTTGTGTTGTTAAAAAAAAATTCAGATTTTTGGGGTTTTAATAAAAAATCAGATTTGGGACATTTCATTCTTTTTGTTTGGAGAAGGCTCAGACATCTGGTAGTCAACTGTAAAAAAATGATTTTTATAAATTTTTCCAAAGTTAGAAAATTTCATACATCCATCTTCGTGCATTTGGGGAAAGAATCAACACTTCTGCACTATAAAAAGCTTCATGTGCAAAGTGGGAGAAAATCTCCACTTTTGCATTTGTGGTAGTTCACTGGATGTAATTTGAAGAAAAATCTCCAAACTATATGCATTTGGTAGTTCAAAACTCAAAGGATGCACTTCGGAAAAAATCTAAGTTAATTTTAACTTAACATTTTAGAGGACATGACAATGTGTTGTGCGGGTTTTATTCTCTATACAACACATAGACAATAGTGTTGTGCAGAGATTAAAACCTACATAACAATTAGACAAAGTGAGGCAAAAAAGGATTTTGTGCAGAGTTTATTCTCCACACAACACTTTAAATGGTCATGTTGTGTGGAGAATAAAATCCGCACAACATTGTATGTTGTA
Organism: Cunninghamia lanceolata; assembly: GCA_027924645.1. Classification (NCBI taxonomy): domain Eukaryota; kingdom Viridiplantae; phylum Streptophyta; class Pinopsida; order Cupressales; family Cupressaceae; genus Cunninghamia; species Cunninghamia lanceolata. The sequence continues at coordinate 328,327 of BSBN01001745.1, forward strand.
AAGTTTGCAAGGTATGCCGGGTGTTGTGCAGGTTTTATTCTCCACACAACACCTTATCAAAGGATGTTGTGCAGAGGATAAAACTTGCACAACACATATGTATTGATGTATATGAGGTGCTAAGGATGTTGTGCAGGATTTAATCTCCACACAACACCTTACATGGGGTGTTGTGCGGAGATTAAATCTTGTACAACATCCTATCGATTGGTAGAAAAAATAACATGTTGTTCAGAGTTTTATCTTCGAACAACATATGATCCAAAGATAATGTTGTTCGAAGATAAAACTCTGAACAAAATGTGCACATGTATAGAACAAACTGGTAAACAAGGTAAAAACAAAAACACAACGAAACCTAGGGTTTCGACAAGAGCTATGAGGATTTCAAGAACACAAAGAAACCAAAATGAAAGTGAAAGACAAAACATCAGAGAAACAAAATGAAACAAAAACTCAAAAACTTGCACATCAAGATCTAGGGTTTCAAATACAGAAAACTTAACATTGACTCAAATCCCTAAACAACACAAAACATAGAGCTTAAAGGAAAGAGAGGAAGTCGACATACTTGTGAATCAAAGTCAAAATCTGATGATACAATCCCAAAAACATGTATTCAACTTGCATAGGGAACATGAGATAGAAAACACAGCAACAACTAAAGACAAATGAAGAAAAGAAATGAAATGGAAAAGAAATAGGGAAGAAAGATTTCAAAAATCTTTCATTAATGATCATTAATGGCCATACGTGCTGCTATAGGGGTGTATTTGAGGAGAATTTCTGTACAACTACATGATAGGTGTAGTTGTGGAGAAATTTTCCACAACTACACACAACATGCATAAGTGCAGAATTTTTGTACTTCTACACCAAACATAGAAAAAAGACTAACTCTCAAAACACAAACATATGCAAAAATTCAAAAATGAACGACCCAAAATGAGAAACTTTCTCAAGGGATCAAAGCACACCCGAGACAACCTAGAATTATCTCAATTTACGTGCTTAGAGGACATGGGCAATGAAATAGACAAGTTTTGTAGGGGTTATCCCATGAATTGAGAAAGATAATTTTGAGGATAACACAACACTGTCTTCACATTTCTATCTCCAAAACATCTTGCGGTAAGCCTCATGACCTAAAACCAAAAACATACGTACCTAAGTGTGATATCTAGCTATTAGTTCAATTTACAGGCCCTTACCTTCAAATGCGGTAGAATGTGGTACCTTCTTGTGAGTCTATAACACCTTCCCTAACTTGTACTACACTTAGAAAATTTCCTTCAATTGTTTACAACTTTCTTTGTCATGTGGTAAGTATCATGAGTTCATATCATCATTATTTAGCAAGACACCAACTCTACTCAACACATACTTCAAACATAAATATATCAAGGCTTGTGAACTTACACATAAACTTTAGAACCTATGGTATGATCGTGTATAGATGATACTAATCCATATCCTTTTGCCTTCTTTCTTGATCTACTCCTTTGATTGTAGAGCAAATATTCATCCCTCTACTCTTTACTTAACAACACTTCTGATCACTTATTCTATAATGTCTTCATTGTTCACCATATTTCTGTAATCTCCCTTTGAGATAGTTTACACTTTTCCATAATGCAACACTCCATACCACTGTTGACATCAATGACAACCCATATGCAACAATCTATTGGAGTGAAAATAGAGGATGAGGATGATTGCATGATACTCTTTTATTCTTTGCTAGACTCATGGAATCATCTTGTGATGGCCATTACAAACACTAGATCTTAGCTAAAGATGGATGAGGTATTGGCATCATTACTTTTAGAGGAGATGCAAAGAAAATCATTCAACTCAACTAAGGAGGTCCTATCAGTTCATGGAAGATTGGAAGAGAAAGGAAAGAAGATTACAAGAAGAGAGAAAAGTTAAGATCCAAATCCTATGGGAGATCCAAATGTCCTAGAAAGTCTAAGGAAAAGTGTTGGAACTATGGAAAGCCTAGGTACTTCTATAGAGATTTCAAAGAGGAGAATAAGAAATAGAAGAATGATTCAAGTGATGAGTTCAAAAATCCTCTCAAGATGATGTAGATGCCTTTGTTGTAGCCTTGGCAACACATGTACTGAAAGGTGCATGGTTTATTGACTTAGATGCTTCCTTCTATATGAACTCCCATTAGGAGTGGTTCTCTAAATATGAAGAATATGATGATGGGAAGTTGTACCATGGAGATGAATCTCACCTAAATAATATTGTCCATGGAAGAGTTCTTATTAGATTCCTGGATGGACATGTGAAGGCAATGAATGGTGTTCTTTATATCCCTAGTTTGGCACATAAATTATTATTGGTGAGCGGATTGAATGATGTGGGTTTTTAGGTTATTTTATCTAGTGGAGGGTGTAATATGGTGCAAGGAGCTATGGTTCTTAGTAAGGGTTTTTATGTGGGTACTTTGTTTTAGTTAGATACACACACTATTAAATGCAATAGTTCCTCTATTCCTATAGCTAAGAGATCTATAGTTTCTACACTCTCACCATTGATACCGATAAGAAAGAGGAGTATTGTATCTACTTTTGATGGTCATGCTTTCTAGGTACCTAAGTAATATCTCGATTTAGAGATAAAGTTACTTGTTGAGAAGATATTGTTATGGCACCAAAGAATGGGCCACATAGGCAAGAAGGGTCTCAAGAATTTGAAGAATAAAAACCTTGTAGAGAGGTTAGCTGATTGCACTCTTGAGTTTGATTTTTGTGAAGATTGCATATATGGTAAGTAAAACCATGTTTAATTTTACTCAAGTTATCACAAATCTTTTGGGGTGTTGGATTTAATTTATTTTGATGTATTTAGTCCTGTAAATGTTTTGTCTATCTCTATCTTTGTACAATGTATCTTTATAGATGATTATTTTAGGAGGACATGGGTGTATTTCCTTATAAGTAAATCTAAAGTCTTTAGTCATTTTAAGGATTTTAAAGCTCTTGTAAAAAATTATACTAGTAGAAAGATTAGGGTTTTGAAAACTAACAATGGCAGTGAGCTTTGTTCAACAAATTTTGATCTAGATTCTATAAGGAGCATGAAATCAAAGGACATAAGATAGATCCATATACCTATCAACAAAATGGAGTCACAAAGATGATGAAAATGACACTAATGGAGAGGGATAGGAGTGTACTCAGTGGAGTTGTCTTAGAAATGAAGTTCTAGATAGAAGTGATTACTATGATTTGTTACTTGATTAACATGTCTCCTACATTAGCTCTTGTTGAGAGGACACCTATGGAGTGTGGATGGGAAAAATATCTCAATATGACATCTTCAATTTTTTTAGTTATGAGGTATATGCATAAGTTCCTAGGGAGAAGTAGTCTCACTAGTAGAGAAATAGCAATATATGACTGAAAAAACTACTAAAAACTGCTTATAAATGACCAAACATGGTCATGTGACCATTAGTAGTTTATTGCCAGTCATTTATAACATGACCAAATTGATGACTCAACCATTTTTAGTCATTTATTGGTTGTTTTGATTGATCAATTTGGTAGTATATTTAGTCATTGATTATTGTAATCTGGTCACTTATTTCGTCATTTAGTTTTCACTAATATATTTAGTCATTGATTGTTGTTAACTGGTCACTTATTTAGTCATTTTTATTCACTGGTTTATGTCCATTGGTAGTGTATTTAGTCACTAATTTTAATCATCATTTTGATCAATTTGGTAGTATATTTAGTCATTTTTATTCACTAATTTAACATTGGTCATATATTTAGTCATATGTATTCACTGTTCAATGATTTCTGTCAATTGGTAGTATATTTAGTTATATTTATTCACTGTTCACTGATTTCTATCAATTGGTAGTATATTTAGTCATATTTATTCACTGTTAATGATTTTTGTCAATTGGTACTATATTTAGTCAATTTAATTATTAATTGACGTCAATTAGTAGTATATTTAGTCATTTTAATTGACTGATATTTGAGGATTTAAACATAAAAAATAGAAATACACATCATAATCATCAATTAATTGTATAAAATATAAAGATAGCCATTAAGAAGGCAAAATCACTAAACTTTATTAAAAGAAAGGTGTTCTTACAACTTGCACAAGTCTAAAATATCTATCTTGCTTGAAAAATGCTTAGAAATAGAGTATTACAATGTATATTTTCAGTCACAAGACTAAAAATCTGATCGAGTTACAATGCATAGAAATGACAACAAAGAATTAACTTCTCCAAGTTTACAATGCTTTTCCAAAAAGTGAACTATTGGTAACTGATTCTCAACTAGCCTAACTACTACCAAAGGTCATCTAATCCACCGCATTAGTCTAGCACTTGTCCTTCTTGACTACAACCAAAAGAAATACACTGTCATATGTAGTCAGGTCTATGATAGGATATTCATTATAATGTGAAACATGGATTAGATTAGGCTTCCTTAATGAAACATCATTGTATTCTTGTGTCTTGTACTATCATCAGCACTACTTTCTAGATGATTGCCTTGAAACTTTCATATACTTTCCTTTTAATTAATTCTAACATTACAGTCCTCTATTCCTTTGCTCATGCCAATGAAACCATGTTTACTGTGCCTATATCCCTGGGAACCATTGACCATTGCCACTCACCATGAACATCTTACCTCTATGCACTCATTATCTCTCTATTATAGAATAGTCACTGATAAGTATACAAAATTTAGACTTTCATTTGTAGACTGTCATAGGTTTCTGAAACTGTAATATCCCTACAACTATACTGCCATGTAGATTATATGCCTTGTAATAATAGAATTATTAGGGGTTATCCTTTTTTCTATTTAAGACTTCTATAAATTTGTCTACTGGTTGCTTCCAAAGTCTTGATGAAATGCTAACATTGTCACCTTATGACTGTAATCTTCTTCATTGATCTTGTGCATTGCCAACTACCCTTCCTTTCTCAAAAACTAACACACCACCCTTGATCACAATAGCTTAAGACTCATCTCACTTTGTCTATGGCATGAACTATGTACTTTATCTCTTGCTCACTGTCATTTATGCTCGTTGAGTCTTCATGATTGTCTTCATGATGACATCTCATATATGAAGCTTTCTCCTTTATGAAGCTCTCTCATTTATGCTCCTTGAGTCTTCATGACTATCTTCATGATTGAGTGTTGATCATGTCCCATATATGAAGCTCTCTCCTTCAATGTACCCAACAATAACCCTAGAATATTTTCATAAAGTCGTATAAGGCAGTGATACTGAATGTTTAGGGAGGAAAAGCAACATAAAATCAAGTCCAAAAAACCCATAAGACTTAAATATGTGTATTTTCTTTGAAAAATGTGTTACAAAATGTGTTTCTCAGTGATGTGACTAAGAAAACTGAGTTACAATGGCTTTTTTTGCTTATATAGCTCCAAAACAGACAAAAAACACTAAGATCCCTGAACAACACATTCAAACTATTGCATAAAGTAGTGGGCCAAGCTATCTAATAGCTAGTACATGATAAACATCAACTATGTCATTTTTTTCAAATATTTTAGTGGCCATCATGTGAAGGTCCCTTCTTTCTCTTTCAAATGGACAACTCCATCTATTTTGTCTTCATAAGCAAGGGGTATGTTACTTGCGACCTTCAAAATATTTACATTTGCATCTCTTGTTCCTTTCAATTTGACTCCATGTACAATAGATAGTGAGTGAATCTGCCCAATGCTCACAGATGTAGCACCATCACTAGGATCCAACACCTGAACTTTATCCCCTTCTTGGAGTTTTTCAATATTAAATATCTGCAAAAACAAAAAAAATACACATTATATATTGAGATATAAAGCACACATTATATTGTTTTTGATAGCTGTATGTAATGTCTTATGTCTTGGAACAAATCAGTTTTTGTATGTACTTTTTTTATTTTGTTGAATAACAAAGAAGCAACTTTTTACTCTGAAAAAAAACTAACGCATTGTGAGGTACAAACAAATGGAGGGCAAGACAACAATAGTGCTAGATTGTACGAGTACTCTAGAAAGAGACATGGATTGGCAATGAAGTCCCCCCAATTGAGGACCATGACATCCCTGAACATAATGCACTAATGCATAGTCAAAATCTATGTATGCACTCTATTACAACTAAGCTCTAAGCTTCCATATGTGTAAGTTATATGTTCTCCCTTATTTCCATAATCTATGTATACTAGCTAATTACACTTACTACTATTCTAACCAACTTCTATCAAATAGGTAATGATTACCCTTATTTACAAAATAAAACAACCATTAATTACTTAAATAGTACTTACTTGCATGTGGTTGCATAACACTCACCTCGAGTTTAGCACGACTACTACTATGAATATCATATGCATCCTCATCAAGTTCATCATCATAATTATCACTATCAACATTGACATGAAGTTGTATAGTTTTGTAGATAGCTCTATTGACAAGGCCTTTTTCTTTTTGTTCTGCTTTCATATAATTGCTCTACATGTGGCTTAATCATCATGAAAAAATTAATATAAGTCAAGTAAAGAATGCAAAAGCTATAAATTTTTGTCCAAAAGAACATTCAAAGCATGAAAAATTAATGACAAAACATTGGGACAGATTAACTTACAACTTAAAGAATGCAAAAGCTATAATATTTTGTCCAAAAGAACATTTTAAGCATGAGAATGACAAAACATTGAGACATATAACTGACAACTATTATATTACCTCCACTTCAGAATAATTATGATGACTGTGTTGTACATTCTTGTCTAGTTCATCATAATCATCACTATCAATATCAATAGCTCTATTGACATCATGAAGGTATTTTTGCTTTCCTGCTACTTTGAAAACATTGTTCTGCATGTGGTTTAACGATCATGCAAAAAAATATACAAAGCATTCAATAGTCAAGTAAACAATGCAAGCTATAAATTTGTCCAAAATAACATTTTCTAGATCACTCCAACAATAAAGAAAATTTCAATAATCTACATATTAAGAGGCTTTTGTATACAAAATTGCCAAACAAGAAGAAATGAGATCAATAGAGCCTCTTACCTCATCTGAATCTATCAATTTATGCTCATTCCATGTAGAAACTATAGGGTTAATGGAGGCAACCAACTGCAAAACTTGGTGACTGAGACCATATATGCAATCTAGCACATGTTGGTACCCTTGATTTGAGTTGACATGATCTGGAGAGGCTATTCCTATTAGGAATATAATAGATGGCTATGAAATCTCTATTGATGAACTAGATTTCCACTTCATCCTACTCTTAGATTTACTAGGATCTAGTGCTGTCATATAATTGACAATATCTTCTACACCTTCTTCTCTATTACTGTTTTCCACCTAAAATACAATGTCAATTTCAACATATAGTTAGTTCCATAAAAAATAAAAATAAATAACACAATGTAAATTAAACTAAAAAGCCATACACTTATTCCAAATTTGTCCATTTTGGCCTGCAACCCACCTCATCCAAATGTATGTCCATCCCTCACATTATCTCTTGCTCTCTTGACTTTGTTACTCTTTGCCAAATATTCTTTAGAATGCATAGTTTGTTTCAATGCCTCCCATGGTTTGAGACATAGAGTGGAGTCTAACCTCTCTTTTCCCTCCATGATTGCTTTTCTAAACTTGTATCTAAAATTGTTCATCAAAATTCTCATCTTTTGCTTGTAATATTTTCTAGAGATTTGTCCACCAATAGTCTCAAAAGAATTTTCCATTTTTTGTATAACATTTTCCATAGATCATGGATCTTACTCTGTAAAACTTGATTTGTAAATATCCAAATGGGCCCTACATCTTACACCCAACTTGGAGGCCCACTTTGCAACATTTAGCCCAATGGGTTCACCATCTCTTAATACCTCAAGCAAGAATGGCTTCTTGCCTTCTAATTTTCTTAGTTCTACATTCCTCTGTGTAGATCTGTAAAAATCTTGACTCAATCTTTGTCTTTTGACAAAAGCATTCACATCTTCTATTAAACCACTACTAGTATTTCTGGCTGATCCACTAGTTTCATCAAAAGTTCTAGATACAACAGGTGCACTCTGTGGCACAAAAGATGCAAGTGGTCTCTCTCCATGTCTTTCATTAACTGAAACTTCATGCTCCTTGGCCACATTAGGTGTGGCATTAGTAGGTAGATCATGAGTACCAGTTTCCATAAATTTCACTTCAAACACATCCTTTAATCTTGAATAAATCATCTGCAGACTTGATGTTCCTTTAGTGCTTTGATGTTTTTCACTAATCTCTCTTAGACTTTGTTCTAAGAGATCATCACAATGTTGTACATCACCATGTGGTGCAGGAGCACCTTCTCTATGGTGCAGGAGTCATGTTTTGTTTTTGTTTTCAATAAGGCTTCTTAAGGCACTTCATGTTTGTAATAAGGTTTTTGTGTCAATTTGGTCACTAGACCTATGTAGACTAGGTTTGGTCAAAGTTTGATGTAATCACACAAGGAAAACATGCAGTTTTCTTGTGCTAGGAAAGAACCAATAGCTAACTATTTTTCAAATCAGTTTTGCACAGTTGGGGGGAAGTTGAACTAATGCCTCAAGCCTTTTATAGGTGAGGAGTTGGATGTAATGAGAGAGAATACAGAGAAGCGCATGCATGAATGAAGATCCAGATTTTTGGGTGTATTGAAACTCTTTTTTGTTTTTCTGAGTAATTTCTTGTGACGGTCATTCTATACGGATAGTTGTGTATTGACGTAGTTTCCATTGGATAGTAGTCTAGTATTCTAAGGTGCTATAGTTTGTAAGATCTTGTTTCTTTTTGCAAAGACTGGTCTGAAAACTAGAGACTAGGGTTCTGTGCATAAATGGACTATATCTCCTCTGTCCACTTAAAGTAAGATTCTCATGTTTAGTGTGATGGAGGAATACAGTGTGTATTTTGTGTTTTCTATTGTTTTGGATCAGCACCTAGAGATCCAAGGAGTTTGGGCATGAGTATCTACTAGGCATCTCTATGTGACTAGTCGTAGAAACAATAGAAAAAGTGTTGTTAGAACGGTGGTCGAATGTCTGTGGAATGTTGTAGATCCCTTCTATTTCATTGTGTTTCTATTTTTGTATATTTGTTTGGTGTTTGCATAGTTACAAAGTAACAGAGTTACCATCGGCATGAAACAAACCTTCAGATAAACGTTTGAACGTTCTATCGGTCAAAGGTGTTGGGCTGAAGAAGGCATATCGGTGGAGAAATACTTTGGTCTCACCGAAGATACATTGGTTTACCGGTGGTAACAAGTCATGAAATGCATATACAAGTGTTTAGCTTATTGGGAAGAGTGATAGAATCAGGGGATGAGTAGAAGATCCCGCCAACAGAGGAAGTCTTGCCGAAGACTATACATATTGGCATATTAGGTGCAAGTCTTAAGGTTCCACCAATGTTTGGGGTCCCACCGACGACAGTTGTATTAGCATATCGGGAGATCTAACTGGGAGTTCGCTGATGAAGGAAGTCTCACTGAGGAGTCAGGGGATAGCCAAGCGAAGTCATAGGCATCGACATATCAGATGAGGGGAATGAAGTTCCTCTGATGAACTAAGTCACACCGATGGTTGTAGATCGAAAGTGCCATTGATATATCAGTCAATATTCTTAATGATTTTCTGATGAACAGAGTCTTACTGATAGGTGTGAGATGTGGAGTCCTCCATTAGGGAGACTCGTGAGATCGAGCAAAGAGTTTGCAAGGTGGTCGATGGGGTATGTTTGGCTGACAAGGTTTGGTCACCAAGATGTAAGCCACCTCACACCGATCAAGTTTATTGTTCAAATTTGAATGCTTCCACTGAGCACTCTACATCATATTGGTATCAGAGCTAATATTTGAATTAAAACCATGTATGTCAGACAAGGAGATAGAAACTAAGGTTCTCCCAAGTCTATGAGCAAAGATGCCATCAAGAAGATGGTAGAGGAGATGCTTGAAGCAAAGTTGAAAGAAGAGAGACCCAAGGGTAAGGGTAAAGAAGAAGGAAGTGCTTCTAATTTAGAAGAAGAAGAAGAGGCAGAGGAAAGTCCTCAAGAGCAAGGTATGTCTGCAGACCAAAAGGCATTCTTGAAAGCACTCAAAGGTGCTCATGGAGATAGTGGCAATCTGAAGATGGATGTTCCTACATTCAATGGGAAACTAGATGGAGATGCCCTCATGGATTGGATTGAAGCCCTGTATAATTATTTTGACTTCAAGGAGTATAGTGACAGCAAGAAGGTCAAGTTTTCTAAGACCAGATTGAGAGGTTTTGCCCTGGTTTGGTGGAACTATATGTAATGTGAAAGAGAGAAAGTTGGAAAGAACCCTATCACCAAATGGAGTAGAATGGTGGCCATGCTAAGAGATAGGTTCATGCCAACTAATTATGAGTTGTAGACCATTAGGAAGTTCAATCATCTCAGACAAAAGGATATGGATGTGGCTAGATATACTGAAGAATTCCATAGATTGAGCATGAGAGCCAATCACAAGGAGGAGGAGAAAGAGATGGTGGCCAGACATCTCGATGGTTTGAGGTATAACATACAAGATGAATTTAGGATGGTGGTTCCCAAAATAGTGGATGAGTGTTTTCTATTAGCCTCTAGGGCTGAAGAAAAGTTGAAAAGAAAGGGTGATCAAAACACCAGAGGAAGAGGTGGCAGAAATAATAGGGGAAGAGGCAGTTTTGGTAGAGGACAATCAAGTAGAAATGAAAATTCAAGTCAACAAGAGTCTCATTCTGATGTAGAACATAGAGGTGGTTTCAGAGGTTGGAGAAGACCTAATGGTAGAGGTAGAAGTGGTGGTGTAGGTAGAGGACCTAGAGTTTTCATTGGTAGATGCTATGGCTGCAATCAAGTAGGCCATACTACGAGCAAATGCCCTGAGAAGGCATCTATTTCCCATGGTAGTGGAAGCAGGAATCAACTGTTGAAAGATGATGATTGCCAAAGTGTGAATTTAGCCATTTAGCCATTAGTAGTGATGCACCAATCCTTGAAGGAGAGAGCATGATGATCAAGACAACCTTGATGAAGATGCCATTGAAGCAAGAGCCCCCACAAAGGAAGACTCTCTTCAGAACCCAAGGTAAAGCATATGGTAAGCTTTGTAAAATCATTGTTGATTCAGGTTCTACTAAGAATGTAGTGTCTACTAAAATGGCAGAGATGTGTAAGTTGAAAAGGCTACCCCATGTTAGTCCTCATAAGATCTCTTGGTTGAATAAGAATCAGAATTACATGGTAGAAGAACAAACCTGGGTTGAGTTTGAAATAGGTGATTATAAGGACAAGATACTATGTGAGATTATTCTTATGGATGCTTGTCACCTTCTTCTTGGATGTCCATGGCAATATGACATGAAGGCACAACATGATGGTGAGAAGAACACATACCTCATCACCAAGAATGGAAGAAAGTTTAGGATGGATCCTATGCTAGAGCAGGTTGGAGAGAAGAGTAATGACAACAATGCCATGATGGTTATGTTGCAAGTATGAGGTGAGCCAGTGTTGTCATTGATGTCAACATACTCATATTGCATTGACAAGAAGGATTTGATGAGCTGTGTGCTGAGGATATTGAGAAAATTAGCCTCAGTCAGGAACAGTGAAGAACAGTGATGAGAAGAAGGCAAATGTACTATATAGGATGAGAACCGGAGGATGCGGATTAAAGGGTTAGTAGATATGAGTCTTGAGATGCTTCAGTTAAGATTTTAGAGGTCTGCATGAAGATCTGAAGGAGTTGTGGCTATCGGTATAGAACCGGTTCCTGCAAGTATCCAGAGGTGACAGAGGATCACAAAAAGGTCCGGTGAGGTCCGGAATTGTATTATCCTAATCTGCGGATTGGACGGAGTGTTTGGGATGTCCTTGTGATGTGTCATCCTGATTTGTGTATGATTTGGAGGACCGGAAGTACCTCTTGCATTATGACAGTGGCGACAGACTGTGTTCTTGAAGTTTCGGATGAGGAAGACAAGAGATCCCAGTAAGTAGAGGAAGTGCGGATGTATCCGGACATTCAGGCAGGCTTGTGAAGGTTCTTGGATCATGTTTAGGTTGTGTTGTTGGTCCGCATTGATGGTAGAGCCCAGAATTGAAGTTATTCTTCCGGATGAAGTTCTTGCTCTGTTTAGCCGACCGGATGAGTTGTTCATCCTGCGAATGTTCTTGTGATGGCCGACCGGATGTGTTATTCATCTTGCGGATACTCCTATGGTTGTTTGCCGACTTAGATGTTTGTTCCTAAGTCGATGTCTTGTATAAATAACGGTTTGTGAGTTCATTTAAAAGTGTGGTGTGTGGATGAGTGTGGCATAGCGAAGAAACGTGTGAAAGGCAGAGCAGAGATTTTTGGGCTTAATTGGAACTGATCCGGACATGGTAGAGATGTCATTCTCCAGTTCAAGACTGTGATTTTTATCACTTTGTAGACAGTGTGTCTCCTTGTAGGCAGTGGGCCTCTTTGTGAGCAGTGTGCTCGGGCAGTGAGCCCTTATTGGCATGTGCCATTCATTTTTCTTTATTCTTCTAATAGAGAATAATTCTTGGGTTAATCACCCCGTGGTTTTTCCCTTAACCAGGTTTTCCACGTCAAAATCTTGATGTTCAATGTGTTGATGCTTATCTGCTCTTGTGTTTATGTATTATGCTTTCATGGATGATTATTTGATATGCTGCTAACTAACAACAAAGAATCAAGTGTTTGAAAGAAGAAGAAGTTGTATACAACTGATTCACCCCCCCCTCTCAGTTGTATGCCCTAGATCCAACAATTGGTATCAGAGCCAAGTTCCTCTGATAGGAGCTTAACCGCTTGAGGAGATCCAGGATGTCGTCATACAAGAAGGATAGTCCGAAGTTCGATGGAACCAACTTCACTCTCTGGAAAGGTCGCATGAAGTGTCACTTGGAATGTATGGGAAAAGCATACTTGGCTATGGTTTCAAAACCATATGTACCTCCACAAGGTGGTCTGACAACTCTGAATGAAATCACAGAAGCTGAAAACAATCTACGGACCAAGGAAGCTCTTCTAAGCGCATTGAATGACTCAGATCTCTCGAATGTTATTGACCTACCAACTGCATATGAGATCCTGACTAAACTGGAACTTCTGTATGAAGGAGATGAGTTTGTCAAAAGTGCAAGGTTACAAAGCCTGAAAGGGAAATTTGAAAGATTGAAAATGAGAGATGATGAAAACATCACTACCTTCATGCCAAGAGTAAATGAGCTGGTATGTGGAATCAGAAATGCTGGTGGAACTTTAGATGAAAATGAGATTGTCTGCAAAATCCTAAGATCCCTTCCTGCTGCCTACAAAATCAAAGTTGCTGCCATTGATGAATTCAGAGCCCACACAACTGTCACAAGAGAACAACTGGCTGGCAAACTAGCTGCATTTGAAATGACCGAGTTTGGAGATGATCCTTCCAAGACTGAATCTGCTTTCAAAGCCAGTGCCTATGTGAAAGGCAAACAAAGATTTGATCCGGGTGAAAACTCATCAAGGAAAATGTCATGGTATGATCAAGCAAGAAGAGACATGGAAGAAGAAGAAGCAGAAACAACTCAACTTGAAGCCCTCATTGCAAAGAGACTGCCAAGAGGATCCGGTAAGTATGAAGGAAAACTACCCTTTAAGTGTTTCAACTGCAATAAGATTGGTCATTTTGCCTCAAGATGTCCGGAGAGATCTGCAAGATCTAATACTCACAGACAAAGGTTTCAAAAGAATTGCTATTATGTTCATGAAGAAGATGACAATGAAGGAGTAACAGATGATGAATCAGAACTAGGAAGCAAATCCGGAAATGAGTGGGTGTTTATAGCCATCAAGGAAGAAGATTCAATACTCTCTGAATCTATCAATCACAAAGTTGTTGAAAAAGCCTTGGCTGCTCAAGTGGAAGAAAAGGATGATTGGGTTATTGACAGTGGATGTTCTCACCATATGACTGGTGACAAGAATAAGTTCTTAGATTTGGAAAGATATGGGGGAGGAATGGTAAAGTTTGGTGACAATTCTGCTGGCAGAATCAGAGGTAGGGGAACTATTTCCTTTGATGGTAAGAGCAAAACAGGAAATGTACTGTATGTTGAAGGATTGAAGCACAATCTTCTCAGTGTTGGTCAGTTAGTGGACAAAGGCTATGATCTCCGGTTCAAGAATGGAAAATGCAGAATCTTTACAAGCTCCGGAACTGAAATTGCATCCGGTACTCAGACAAAAGGTAATATCTTTCATCTGGTTGGTTCAAATAAAAGTTGTTTGTTTGTCCAAATTGATCAGAGTTGGTTATGGCATAGAAGAATGTGTCATGTAAATTTTGATAACACCATCAAGATAAGCAATACTCAGGCTGTGAGAGATCTTCCAAAATTGATGAAACCTACAAATAGTGTGTGTAAAGAATGTCAGTTAGGTAAACAAAGCAGAGTCTCTTTCAAAAGCAAAGATCAGTCTTCTACCGGATTGTTGGAATTAGTACATACTGATCTATGTGGTCTGACAAGAATCAAGAGTCTGCAGGGTGATAGATATTTCATGTTGTTAATTGATGATCATTCCCGGATGATGTGGGTTACCTTTCTAAAAGAAAAATCAGAAGCTTTTGAGAAGTTCAAAATCTTCAAAGCTATGGTGGAGAATCAAACCGGATTGAAACTAAAGTGTCTAAGGTCTGATAGAGGTGGTGAATTTACATCTGGTGAATTCATTGACTTTTGTGAGAAACAGGGTATAAGGAGACAGTTGTCTGCTCCTAAGACTCCACAGCAGAATGGAGTAGTTGAGAGAAAGAACCGGACCATCCAGGAAGCTGCTAGGACAATGATGTTGGAAGCAAATGTTCCTCAAATGTTTTGGAAAGAAGCTATCAGCACCGCAGTCTACACTCTCAATCGAGTTCAAATCAGAAACAACACCGGTAAGACCCCCTATGAACTCTGGTTTGGCATCACTCCTACTGTGAAATATTTCAGAGTATTTGGTAGCAAGTGTTATATTAAAAGAGATGAAGATCTAGGAAAGTTTGATGCTAGAAGTGATGAAGGAATTTTCTTGGGTTACTCCACTCAAAGCAAAACATACCGGTGTTACAATAAGAGATTGAGGAAGATGATAGAAAGCACCCATGTAAAGGTTGATGAAGGAATTGAGAAGCCTTCAAGATTTTATGAGTTTGATGAAGATGACCAAGACAGTGTTCAAGGACCTCAATCCTCTCCGGTGAGACAGAGTCAGCCTGATCCGGTAAATCAGGAAGAAGAGATAGGTCTGAATGAGCCTGATCAACAAGCAGCAGTGCAGGATACTCCCAAAATTCCAAGGTATGTAAAACTGAACCACTCTGAAGATCAAATCATAGGTGACAGAAGCAAAGGTGTACAAACTAGAAGGAATGTTGCTCAAAATCAGAATGAATGTTGCCTGATTTCAAAGATTGAACCTAAAACAATAAATGAAGCCTGCAATGATGAAAACTGGACCAAAGCAATGGAAGATGAATTGATGCAAATTGAGAAAAATCATACTTGGGATCTTGTTCCCAGACCTAGAGACAGGAATGTAATTGGAACCAAGTGGGTCTTCCGGAACAAACTAAATGAAGCTGGTGAAGTAATCAGAAACAAAGCTAGATTGGTCTGCAAAGGCTACTCTCAAATAGAAGGAATTGACTTTGAAGAGACTTTTGCTCCGGTGGCAAGAATTGAAGCAGTCAGATTACTTCTTGCATTTGCTGCCTTCAAAGACTTCAAGGTATATCAGATGGATGTCAAGTCTGCCTTCCTAAATGGTGATCTGGAAGAAGAAGTCTACATTGAACAACCGGATGGTTTTCAATTGTCTGATAATGATGATATGGTCTGCAAGCTGAAGAAAGCTTTGTATGGATTGAAGCAAGCCCCAAGAGCATGGTATGAAAGGTTGGATAAGCATCTTGTGCAGATTGGATTCAACAAAGGTACTGCTGACAGTAACTTATATTTCAAAATTGATCATGAAAATATTTTAATTGTTGAAGTGTTTGTGGATGATATCATTTTTGGAGGAAGAGATAGTATGTGCAAAACTTTTGCAAATCAGATGAAAAGTGAGTTTGAAATGTCTATGCTTGGTGAAATGAATTTCTTCTTGAGTCTGCAAATTACTCAAACAAAAGAAGGGATCTTCATTTCTCAGACCAAATATGTGAAAGAATTGTTAAAGAAATTTGGTATGGAAGACTCAAAGCCTATGAACACTCCTATGGCAACCGGATGTAAGTTAAGCAAAGATGATGATTCTCCAAAGGCAGATCAGACAAAGTATAGATCAATGATTGGTGGATTGTTGTATCTCACTCAAACTAGACCAGATATAATGCAGGTTGTTGGTCTTGTGGCAAGATTCCAGGCTGATCCTAGAGAATCTCATGTTATGGCAATCAAAAGAATTTTTAGGTACTTGAAAGGAATAGTTGAGTATGGTCTATGGTACCCTAGAGATCCGGACTTCTCTCTTCATGCTTACACAGATGCAGATTGGGCAGGAGATGTGGATGACCGAAAGAGCACTAGTGGTGGAGCATTCTTTTTGGGGAAGAGATTGGTTTCTTGGCTAAGCAAGAAACAAGATGCAATATCTCTGTCTACAACTGAAGCAGAATACATTGCAGCAGCAGGTAGTTGCACTCAAATCTTATGGATGAAGCAGATGCTAAGAGACATCAAAGTTGAATATGAGAAGCCTATCACAATTTTCTGTGATAATTCAAGTGCAATTAATATCTCCAAGAATCCGGTATTGCATTCTAAGACTAAGCACATATCTATTAAATTTCACTTTTTGAGAGAACAAGTAAACAAGGAAGAAGTCAGATTGGAGTATGTTCCCTCCAAGGATCAGATTGCAGATATCTTTACAAAACCTCTTCCCAAAGACTCTTTTGAATATCTCCGGGAGAAGTTAGGGGTCATGGCCCCTCCGGTGATGAACTAAGATGCACTGATGTGCATCAGTCCGGTGGCTATCACAGTCATATCTTGTGATCCGGACTAATGGGGAGCTGCAACTAAGGGGGAGCAGCTGGTATGATTCTGATGTATGAGAATTGCAAGTATGAGCCCTTTGCCATTGATGTCAAAGGGGGAGAGAAGACATGTGAAAAACAAGTGGTTGATGATCAAAGGGGGAGCAGTAAAGGAAGAGAAGACATATGAAAAGTTGAAGTTCTTGTCTTAATGGTTTTTCACATCATATGTTGCCATCAATGACAAAGGGGGAGATTGTTGCAAGTATGAGGTGAGCCAGTGTTGTCATTGATGTCAACATACTCATATTGCATTGACAAGAAGGATTTGATGAGCTGTGTGCTGAGGATATTGAGAAAATTAGCCTCAGTCAGGAACAGTGAAGAACAGTGATGAGAAGAAGGCAAATGTACTGTATAGGATGAGAACCGGAGGATGCGGATTAAAGGGTTAGTAGATATGAGTCTTGAGATGCTTTAGTTAAGATTTTAGAGGTCCGCATGAAGATCTGAAGGAGTTGTGGCTGTCGGTATAGAACCGGTTCCGGCAAGTATCCAGAGGTGACAGAGGATCACAAAAAGGTCCGGTGAGGTCCGGAATTGTATTATCCTAATCTGCGGATTGGACGGAGTGTTTGGGATGTCCTTGTGATGTGTCATCCTGATTTGTGTATGATTTGGAGGACCGAAAGTACCTCTTGCATTATGACAGTGGCGACAGACTATGTTCTTGAAGTTCCAGATGAGGAAGACAAGAGATCCCAGTAAGTAGAGGAAGTGCGGATGTATCCGGACATTCAGACAGGCTTGTGAAGGTTCTTGGATCATGTTTAGGTTGTGTTGTTGGTCCGCATTGATGGTAGAGCCCAGAATTGAAGTTATTCTTCCGGATGAAGTTCTTGCTCTGTTTAGCCGACCGGATGAGTTGTTCATCCTGCGAATGTTCTTGTGATGGCCGACCGGATGTGTTATTCATCTTGCGGATACTCCTATGGTTGTTTGCCGACTTAGATGTTTGTTCCTAAGTCGATGTCTTGTATAAATAACGGTTTGTGAGTTCATTTAAAAGTGTGGTGTGTGGATGAGTGTGGCATAGCGAAGAAACGTGTGAAAGGCAGAGCAGAGATTTTTGGGCTTAATTGGAACTGATCCGGACATGGTAGAGATGTCATTCTCCAGTTCAAGACTATGATTTTTATCACTTTGTAGACAGTGTGTCTCCTTGTAGGCAGTGGGCCTCTTTGTGAGCAGTGTGCTCGGGCAGTGAGCCCTTATTGGCATGTGCCATTCATTTTTCTTTATTCTTCTAATAGAGAATAATTCTTGGGTTAATCACCCCGTGGTTTTTCCCTTAACTGGGTTTTCCACGTCAAAATCTTGATGTTCAATGTGTTGATGCTTATCTGCTCTTGTGTTTATGTATTATGCTTTCATGGATGATTATTTGATATGCTGCTAACTAACAACAAAGAATCAAGTGTTTGAAAGAAGAAGAAGTTGTATACAACTGATTCACCCCCCCCCTCTCAGTTGTATGCCCTAGATCCAACAGGTTAGTGGCAAAGAGTACTTACACCTCATGAAGGAGAAGGATACCCAAGGGCATGCCTTGATAATGAAGCCTAAAGATGAATTAGGTCAGAAAGATAAAAAGAAGAAAGAGATCCCATTGGAAGTACAACAATTGTTGGATAAGTACCAAGATCTTGTGGTAGAGGATACTCCTAAATCCTTACCACCCATGAGAGATATAAGTCATCAAATTGACTTGACTCTAGGTACCACATTGCCCAATAAGACTGTCTATAAATTGACACCACAACAAAATGAAGATGTGAGTAGACAAATCCAAGATCTCTTAGAGAAAGGACTGATTAGAAAGAGTCTTAGTCCATGTGCAGTCCCTAGTGTACTTGCTCCAAAGAAAGATGGGAAGTAGAGACTATGTATGGATTCAAGGGTCATAAATAAGATCACAATAAGGTATAGATTCCCTATGCCAAGGATTAAGGATCTTTTGGACTATCTTGGTGGGTCATGTTATTCTTCCAAGATTGATTTGAAATCTGGTTATCATCAGATCAAAATTAGGTAGGGAGATGAATGGAAGACTGCCCTCAAGATGAATGAAGGTCTCTATGAGTGGCTTGTCATGTCATTTGGCCTTAGCAATGCCCCAAGCACATTCATGTGTTTGATGAATGAGGTACTTGTTGAATTCATTGGCAAATTTGTAATTGTTTATCTTGATGACATACTTGTTTTCAGCAGGACAAAAGAACACCTGAAGCATCTTGGATAGGTGATGAAGAAGTTGCATGAGAATAAGTTGATGATCAACTTGGATAAGTGTGAGTTCATGAAAACTAAACTTGTGTACTTTGGTTTTGTGATTTCCAATGGTTGTTTGAAGATGGACCCTTTAAAGGTTGAGGCTATTCTCAATTGGCCTACTCTTAGGACTGTGGGAGATGTTAGAAGTTTCCATGGCTTGGCAAATTTTTATAGGAAGTTCATTAGAGGATTCAGTCACATAAGTGCTCCTATCCTCAACACCATCAAGGGTGGCATAAAGTGTATATATCAATGGACAAAGAAAGTAGATGATAGCTTTGAATTGTTGAAGAAGAAAGTGGTTGAATTACCTACATTGCTACTCCCAAATTTTTACAAAGTTTTTGTAGTGGAATGTGATGCAAGTCAGCATGCAATAGGTGTTGTTCTTAGTTAGGATGGACATCCAATAGCCTTTTTTTCAGAGAAGTTGAATGAAGCTAAACAAAGGTATTCTACCCATGATCTAGAGCTTTATGCAATGGTGCAAGCTCTTCAAAAATGGAAACACTATTTGCTGCCCAAAGAGTTCATTGTTTTTACTGATAACCATGCTCTTAGCTTCCTAAATAGTTAGGAAAAGTTGAATCATAGACATGTTAAGTGGATGGAACAATTACAGGCCTATACCTTCACTATTAAGCATAAAAAGGGTGTTGCCAACAAAGTGGCTGATGCTTTAAGTAGAAGGATGCTGGTCATAGAGGAAGTATAGATGGAAAGCATGGGGATAGATTGTTTGAAGGAGTTATACAAGGAAGATGCAGATTTCAAGGTTGCTTATGAAGTTTGTGCTAGTTTGGCTAACACTTTTCATGGTGAATATTCAAATTTTGTGTTGCAGGAAGGTCTCCTATTCAAAAGCAATTTGCTATGTGTCCCTGAATGTTCAATGAGGGATAACATCATCAAAGAGAAGCACAATGGAACCTTAGGAGGACATTTTGGGTTGGACAAGACTTTGGAACAAGTCACTAGATTCTACTATTGGCTAAAAGTACACTCAGATGTCAAGAGATATGTTGTAAGTTGTACCATATGTCAAAAGGCCAAAGGTATGTCTTCTAATGCTGGTTTGTACCAACCGCTTCCTATTCCCAATAGACCTTGGGAAAGCATTAGTATGGATTTTGTACTTGGTCTTCCTAAGAGAGCAAGGGGTGTGGATAGTGTTTTTGTCATTGTGGATAGATTTAGTAAGATGGCTCATTTTGTACCATGCAAATGCACAAATGATGCATCTCACTTTGTTGGTCTCTTTTTCAGAGAAATGGTTAGAATCCATGGTTTGCCCCTTTCAATTGTCACTAATAGAGACTCCAAGTTTGTTGGTCATTTTTGGAGGACCTTATGGAGAAAACTAGGAACACAAATGTCTTTCTCATTATCCTACCATCCTCAAATTGATGGTCAGACTGAGGTTGTTAACAGGTCCTTAGGAAACCTTCTCAGACCTTACCAAGCAGCATGGGTTGTATGGGACTTGGTGATCAGTCAAGCTGAATATGCTTACAATGATTCAAGGAATATAAGTACTAGGAAGAGTCCATTTTAAAGTGTTTATGGTTTCCATCCAAGAGGACCACTTGAACTCAAAGACCTACAAGGTTGGGATAAGAGAAGTGCTCTAGGAGAAGATTTTGCTGCCACCATGAAGGTAGTTCATGATCAAGTCAAAGTTCAGTTGGAGAAAACAGTGTCCAAATACAAGGACAAGGCAAATCTCAAAAGAAGAGATGTACAATTCAAGGTGGGAGATTTGGTGATGGCCTATCTAAGGAAGGAAAGGTTGCCTAAAGGACAACCAACCAAATTGTTGATGAAGAAAATAAGACCATGCAAGGTAGTGCATAAGTTTGGTCCAAATGCTTATGAAATAGCATTGCCATCTAGTCTTGGTATTTCTCCCATGTTCAATGTTTTAGACTTGTTTCCATTCCAACCTCCATTGAATGTTGAAGATGGATCAGATATTGCAATTGAAGATAAAGACTTGATCAGAGATCTACCTCCAAGTAAGCCTTTACAGTTACAATGCATCTTAGATTCCAAAGTTGTCAAAAAGACAAGGAAGGGTGTGTACAAGGACTACTTGGTCAAGTGGCAAGATCTTCCTGATTCAGAGGCTACCTGGATGAGTGAAGCAGATATTTTGAAGCATGGGAAGACACTTCAATAGTTAGCAGCTCAAGGGACTTGAGTTTTTCGTGCAGGGGGAGTATGGTGTAGGAGTCATGTTTTGTTTTTGTTTTCAATAAGGCTTCTTAAGCCACTTCATGTTTGTAATAAGGTTTTTGTGTCAATTTGGTCACTAGACCTATGTAGACTAGGTTTGGTCAAAGTTTGATGTAATCACACAAGGAAAACATGCAGTTTTCTTGTGCTAGGAGAGAACCAACAGCTAATTATTTTTCAAATCAGTTTTCCATAGTTGGGGGGAAGTTGAACTAATGCCTCAAGCCTTTTATAGGCGAGGAGTTGGATGTAATGTGAGAGAAGACAGAGAAGTGCATGCATGAATGAAGATATGGATTTTTGGGTGTATTGAAACTCTATTTTGTTTTTCTAAGTAATTTCCTATGACAGTCATTCTATACGGATAGTTATGTATTGAAGTAGTTTCCATTAGATAGTAGTCTGGTGTTCTAAGGTGTTGTAGTTTGTAAGATCTTGTTTCTTTTTGCAAAGACTGGTCTAAAAACTAGAGACTAGGGTTCTGTGCATAAATGGACTATATCTCCTCTGTCCACTGAAAGTAAGATTCTCATGTTCAGTGTGATGGAGGTATACAGTGTGTATTTTGTGTTTTCTATTGTTTTGGATTAGTACCTAGAGATCCAAGGAGTTCAGGCATGAGAAGACTAGGCATCTCTATGTGACTAGTCGTAGAAACAATAGCAAAAGTGTTGTTAGAATGGTGGCCAAATTGATGGTGGTCGAGTGTCTATGGAAGGTTGTAGATCCCTTCTATTCCATTGAGTTTGTGTTTCTATATATTTGTTTGGTGTTTGCATAGTTACAAAGTAACAGAGTTACCATCGGCGTGAAATAGACCTTCGAAGAAATGGTTGAAGGTTCTACTGGTCAAAGGTGTCGGTCTGAAGAACACGTATCAGTGGAGAAATACTTTGGTCTCACCGAAGATACATTGGTTTACCAGTGGTAACAAGTCATGAAATGCATATACAAGTGTTTGGCTTATCAAGAAGAGTGATAGAATTGGGGATGAGTGGAAGATCCTGCCGACAGAGGAAGTCTTGCCGAAGACTATACATATCGACATATCAGGTGCAAGTCTTAAGGTTCTACCGATGTTTGGGGTCCTGCTGACGATAGTTGTATCAGCGTATTGGGAGATCTAACTGGGAGCCCACCGATAAAGGAAGTCTCGCTGACGAGTTGGGGGATAGCCAAGCGAAGTCATAGGCATCGACATATCGGATGAGGGGAATGAAGTTCCTCTGATGAACTGAGTCACATCGACGGTTGTAGATTAAAATTGCCATCGGTATATCAGTCAATATTCTTAATGATTTGCCGATGAACAAAGTCTTACTGATAGGCGTGAGACATGGAGTCCTCCATTGGGGAGACTCGTGAGATCGGGCAAAGAGTTTGCAAGGTGATCGATGGGGTATGTTTGGCCGACAAGGTTTGGTCACCAAGACGTAAGCCACCTCACACCGATCAAGTGTATTGTTTAAATTTGAATGCTTCCACTAAGCACTTTGCATCACCATGTGTGCTATATCAGGCTACACATGATCACCATGTGCTATATCAAGTTGTACATGATCACCATGTGCTATATTAGGTTGCACATCACCATGTGCTATTTTAGGCTGCACATCAACATATGCTATATTAGGTTGCACATGATCATCATTGCAACTATTGTTTTCACCAACTGTATTTGTTGAATCACAAAAGCATTGGCTTCTATGAGATGGAGGCATTGTATCTTTTCTTTCCTTTTGTTTTTTGTCTGCATTTTCTTTGCACTCTTTTTGTTACTTATAAAACAAAAAATAATATCATATTATGTCTTATATACATAAAGCTCTTGCCTATAAAATTTCATTAAACAATATTAAACAAATAATATACTACTTAGTGGATTTACAACTTGCCTGTTTGTCAAACCAAGTCTCAATAAATATTCATTATTCTTGGCCACTTTTTCTCTATGAAGATTCTCATAATCTATCAGTGAAGTTTTAGCATTATGATCACTATCATCTAATTTGCACCTTACAGCCCTTCTCTTTATTTCCTAAATTCCAAATGAACAATAACATATAAATCAATAACTTGAATCAATAAAACTTTATTTAGTTCATAAGTTGATAACTGTTGACTTTCTAATCTGTTAATAACTACAAATGAAAACTTAAAATAGAATTCAGTTTAGAAATTAAAAAGAATTTGTAGTCAAAAACCAAGAAGGTGTTTACAATTATAGGTATCAAACAAATTTTCCTTAGGGATATATTCACAAGAAAAGAACTCATAAAAACATAACACAAGTAGGATGAAGGAAAAACATAGTCTAGTTCATCATGAGGTGTGTTAAAACCATTCAAATTTCACATAGTCCCACTCTATTTCACACATTTTCCTTCCATAAATCCATGATTAGGGATTCATATTCCTTTTAGAATCATTCCAGGAGTCATTTATGAGCATCTCATATCAGGTCTATGTGAAAGAAACTTATATTTTTGACCATTGATGTGTTTTTGTCTCTTACCGCAACCTTGTAGCACATGCAAACAGCCTTGGCTGGTGTGCAGGAATTAGAGGATGTGAATACATAGTTACCACTTCCCTAAAACATGCATAAAATTTAGTTGCAGTGTTGCGTTATAAACTTAAGCAGCACATAATATGTTACCATGCCCCCGCAGCAGGTAAGGAGATGACCGGCGGCAATGCGGTAGGAAGGAGTCAGGATTAAGTGTTCACCGTGCCCCCATGACAGTTTCAAGTCGAGCCTATGGTGTTGCGGTATAAGGAGTTCAAGTTATTGGTAATGCTACATACTGTGGCCCCATAATGCTAATAACTTTGATTGGCGGTAATGCGGTAAACAACAAATGGTAGACGGTTAGGCCAAAGCTTGGTGGTGGCACAGTAAAAGACATAAGGGATAACATGTATCCCGTCATCCCACGGTGGTGTACAATAAGGCTTGTGGGGTGGCAGTAAGTGGTGAAGATGAGTGTAACTATCCAAGAGGTCCCATGGTCCCGTGATTTCCCTAAGTTGGTCTTGCAGTGATGCGGTAAGGAATTAAATGTCAAATGACTTTAGTGTTGCCCTGCAATGGTTATCATTGATGCCTACAAGATTCTAGTTTTTGAGGAAAGGACTATAAGTCTTAAAATACTTACCCAGCCATTGGACTGGATCAAATCAATAGTCTATGTTTGAAAAGGACTGAATGCTAAGATTTGTTGATTTCATGGTACAAACCAGGTTAATGGTGAAATGACCAGCTTCATGGCATGATAAAACTTGGGATTTCTTCGTATTTCTTCATTCCAGCAAATTCAGTGTTGATTGTAGAAGGCAAATTCAAGCTTTGTGTGCTCTCCTCAAGCATTTTTTGACCAGGTAAGTCTGCCCTATCACTCTTTGCATAAACGTTGGTGTTTGGTTTGTGCTCTATTTTCAACTAGTCTAGTAAAGCAAGTAAAATATCAAAACCCTAGTTTGTAGAGGCACTGAAATATGGCACCTAGAAAATTTGAGTCTGTGAGTAAGAGCATTGACCCCCTGCTCCCAAAAAATAATCACTTCAACAATCATTGTTGGACATCCTGCCAAATTCAATTGACAAGAGGTCTAAGAAATTGTTCAAGGATGTTGTAGAAGGATATTGGGATCTCACAATCCCTATCTCTGGATGGAACCTTTTTTGGTATTTTTGTGGAAAGAAAGATGGACAGGGACCAGTTGGAAACCCATGGAATTTGGATTTGGCAAAGGTTGTGGTGCCAAATGTATTTGTTGATGTGGATTTGATTAGAACATTGGCACAACACTATCACTCAGCCACCAAAATAGTCAGACTACCAAATGGGTCACCATTAGTGGTTGTGAACAAGAATACAATCATAGACTGCTTCATATTGAGAAAGAAAGCCCTCAAACAAGTAGATATGCAGAAGAGTGAGCAGGAGTACAATAGTTTGAGAAAAACACATAGAAGGGATGAGGTGCACATGCACATGAGGAAAGGGGCAAATAATAGAAGAATTGAAATCCCATCCATTGAAATTGAACCTTTCTCTGTTGAAGATTTTGTTGTCTATTTCAAAAGAACATATTTTTCTTTGTGTCAGGTGTTGGGTATTAATGTCCAAGGTAGAATGCATTTCAGCCTAATGATGATGGCCATGAGAATTCAAAATCCAAAAGCTAATGTTGAATATGATTTTGCAACATTCATTGAAAAGAAACTGCATGATGGATTTTTGAAAATAAGAGAAAACAAAAAGCCCATAGATTTCAAATACTACTCTTTGTTATGTCATTTGATTTTGTATCAAAATAGAAGGAAGTGGCCCAACAGAATGGATCTGAGCATGATTGATGAAAACGGACAAAAATTGCCAACACAGTGTTGGTGTTACAAATGGGATAGCCATTGCAAGAATTGTGACTATGTTGTGTTTTGTGATGATTTCTCAATTAGAATAATGAATTCTCTTCGTAGATTTTCTCCCAGATTGACAAAAGAGATCAGGGAAATGCTAAGGTCTCTTGCCCATAGTCCAGAACAAGGTCATAGTCATAACTATGTTGATTGGTTTTTCTTGCTAGTTCATACTATAATCAAGGTATATGGGTGTACTCAGCCACCCCATGTGTTGCCCAAATTTGTGCGAGACAGGATTGCATTCCTTGAATTCATGTGGTAAATGATGTGGATTGAGAAG
This sequence comes from Cunninghamia lanceolata, assembly GCA_027924645.1. Taxonomy (NCBI): domain Eukaryota; kingdom Viridiplantae; phylum Streptophyta; class Pinopsida; order Cupressales; family Cupressaceae; genus Cunninghamia; species Cunninghamia lanceolata. Next base: position 354,691 of record BSBN01001745.1, read on the forward strand.
GATGTAATGAAGAAATAGAAGAAAGGCACATTTCTTCCTGATTCCACAGTGTTTGGTGATTGGTCCATTGGTTCTGATACTTTAGAGGATTTGCAAGACTATTTGAAGGATAAATATTCTTTAAAAGAAGGTGTAGAGAGGGTTTGTGATCCAGAGGGTCACATGAACTTTTTTAGACAAACCATCCTCACAAGAATGGGAATATCCCATCAAATCAATTTTGATGAGGATGTGATCAGAAATCTTGTCACCTTTCAAGAAGTGTATAATAGGGTAAGAAAATGGGAGATTTTGAAAAGGATTGAGGATGATAGGAGAAAACAAAATCCTAATTTTGCTGGATTCTTTGTTGAAGAGAGGGATCCTTTGAGAAGAATAGATCTGATAATTAAAATTTTGAAAGAATATATAGCAAGTCTAAGAAGCAGCCTTGAAAGGCTACCAAGCTTAGTGTCAAAACACCACCAGGAGTTGTGATTCAAGAGCCTGCACTAGATGCAATGTCACTAGAGGATCCAGTTCATGTCCTTGATTCACCACCTACCAAAAGGAAAATGATTGAGGATGTTTCTCTACTAGTTTCATATGAATTGAGTGAAGGAGGGGGTGACACTGATGAAGTAGCTAGTATCCTGAGAAATATGGGAGATGAAGGAGAAACAAATCAGCCACTTGTTGGCCAAGAAACAAAAGCACAAAAACCAGAGGCCAGAATGGATGAACAGGCACAAGGGGAGCCTGAATTAGAAGAAGATGAAATAATTGTGGCTTCTATGAGATTTATGAAGGATGATGATTTCATTAATTCTCCTTAATTCAAAGATTTTTGGCTTAAGATGATGAAATAATTTCAAGAACAAGTGGAAATAAATAAAATGGGTTTTGATGAATCTCAACATGAGCAAATTGTTTCACAAACTTTCAAGAATATGAAAATAAATGAAATAAGTGTTAGCCCTGATGAGGCTAGACAATGGTATTAAGGAGAAACATGCTGATCATTCTCGGGCTTGAGTTGAAGAAAATGTCTTTGTTAGACCAAGTCAGGAATCAAGATGACCCCATGCTATTTTCTAAATTTGACTATGAGGAAGGTGTCACTGGTTGTGGTTACAATCCAAAAATAGAGACTTTGGCAATATGGGCACCACAAAAGAAAACTAGAAAACCAAGATTACTTGATGTGGTCCAAGAAATAAGGGGAACATCTATGGTCAAGACATTCTAGGACACATCAACAACTAAAGCAACTACCCTCACTATGCATACTGCAATGTTTACACGAGTTGCTATTGCAAATCTAGAGAAAAGATTGTTTGATTATGAGAGAAATCAGATGGAGATGAATGATAAGGTAAATAGATTATATCTTGAAAATGTAAACCTAAAAAAACAACTGAAGGGTGAGAGTTCTTCTCAGATTCAATCCATTGTGCCAATTCAAACACCTATGCCACAAGAGACCGGTGATACCATAGCGACTATTGAATAATTCAATGTTTTGAAATTGAAGTTGGAAAAAGAAATTGAGGAATTGAAAAGCCAAAATGAGAAAACAAAGAATGAGGCAAATTGAAAAATCTTGAAGTGTTTGAGAAAATTTTGGAATATAGAGTGAAAATGGTTGTTGACAAGTTGAGAGATGTGCATGAATGCTATTCTTCCTTGTCTTAGGCTATGTAACGGTTGAAAGTAAATTTTTCTATTTTAGATCCCTTGTATCAAAGATGGCAGTCAACACATCACACACTGCTCACTCTATGTAAAGCTCTACAATGGAATCAAGATGCTTCTGCAACTATAAAGCTAATAGAGAAAATGGTCAAGATGATATTGTATGAGTATCAATATGTGAATGGTGAGAATCAAAGAATGCATGCAGAGATTGATTCTTTTGCCACTTTCAAACACCAGTTCATTCCATCAATCCTAACAGAGAATGAAAAGATCAAGGATTTTGATGTGTGGAAGGATGAATTTGGTCATATAGTTTCTAAGGTCATGGAATTTTTGAAAAAGGATGAAGATATCAATATTCTCAACTTCAACATTGTTCCAGATAGAGTAATTACTTTGGATACTTGATATACAAAGTTTGTAATTGATGTCAAAGCATTGCTGGACAAAAGGTGGAAGGATTACCAGTCCAACTTGCTCCAAATTCAAGATTATAAGTGGCCTAGTGATTTTACTATGTTTGAATGGAAGGAGAAGTATCTTCAAGCCGATGAATAGATAGGCTATATGTGCAGGGGAGCAACGATCATCATGGCCTCATGACTACATAGTATACCCATGGGAGCAAGAGTATTTGTCTCCTCCAGAAGAATAGGACCTTGAAGATGTTGCAGTGGAATAACTGAGCCTTCAAACATTCTATCATGGAGAGGGAGACATTTCTAGATTGGGATGATCATAGGTCTCCTATGTTGATTAACAGACTACAAGTGTATTGCAAGTGTTGCGGGCTTCCAATCAATATTGTCTACTTTCTTTATTTTCTCTTAATTATGTTTTAAGCAAAATTAATGTTTAGTTTATATGAAGAGGAATGAATTTTGAAAATATGCAATATTTTGTAATGGCCTGAAGCTTGTTGCTTCTCTTATAAAAGAGAAACCAAGACCGAATTTTGATATCATCATCATAGGCATTTATAGAAACATATATGAGGAGACTTCTATTATATTGTAATATCTATTTGAAGTAATCAATGGAGAAGAAGATTTAATCTAGTGCTCGAATTCTAGTTAAGATATCTAAGAGATCATTTCTTTGTTTGTAATGAGGTGGCTTAGTTCACCTAATGTTAAGATATCTATATGTATTATTAAATCACAGATGTTCATCATTGTTTCCTTCACACAAGCATATTAAATGCATGTGGAGGCTAGAATCTATATTACAAACTAAAGCTATCATCTAGGACATACAAGAAAAGTCTAGCAACTAGAAAACATATAGGACATACAAGAAATTATATTCTAACTAAAAAAAATTAATTTCAACCAAAGTAAGAAAACTAAGAAGAATTATTAAACCTAACTTTAAATGCACTTCAAATCAGCAGTGAACATCTCAAGTTTTGTATACAATGTACCAGCAAAATAATGATGATTACATTCAGAAATATATCAGTAAAATAATAGTGAATAAGCATACCTATACTCAAATCTTTATTACATTCAATAATAAATTACACCATTCATATAACCAAAGTTTAGGTGACAAGCTAACCCCTTAAGGTGATAGGCTAGTTAAGGTGACAAAACATCATCATAATCATCTGCATTACTAGCAAGATCATAATCATGATCACTCGTGTCTACATTTGCTTGATTTTCTTCCTCATCCTCATATGTGACATGTTTCTCATTCTCTCTCCCAATCTCTTCATTGGTAATCAAAATCTCTTTTTCAAACACCCATCATCGTCTTCATCCACTTCTTTGAATGTTTCTTGTAAATTAACATATTGCCCATCAAGCATTATATTGACAACTTCCATGAATTTTTTTTGGAATGAGACTCTATTTGAATGACATATGACCATCCTGGGCTTCTTACATCATCAATTAGAAATGATTGGTTAATTTGAAGAGGGGAAACATATGGCTCATCCATCTCTGATAAAAATTGCTCTGTATTTGTACGTACAAATCCATACGCATCAAATTATACTACGGATAGTCGGATCCACTTAAATTTTAATAATATAGGACTATTTTCACCAAAATCCACTTGAATAATTTCTTGGATGAATCCAACATAAAATTTCTTCTTAGTTTCATGAATAAATTCAGCACTAACAACACAATCACAATTTGTCTTTCCTTTGTCTTTTTCTTCCACTCTTAAATGACTACCATAGGCCCACATTCCACTAAAACACATAGCCCATACATGTGGAGATTGTGAAAGCTCACTTTCCTCCATTGTTACATCTTGACCTTCTTCTTTTGCATGACGGATTGCATTAGCAATCCATTCTTCAAATTTTGGAAAAGAATCACCTCCAATCAAAGCATGACGTCTGTGCTTTTGAGGTCGATGTTGCATCCAAGTTTGATTCTCTTATTCATATTTTCTACATAGAATATTAATGTACAAATAGTAAGATTAATAATATAAATGTGTAAATGCAATTGAGTAAATAAATTGCTTAATTTTTTTTACCTATGCCACTTATCGAATGAAGTTGTGTTTTGAAGAATATAGGCATGTATCACACTTCTTTCTTGATGTGATAGCGTGAAGTGACATCCATTGCCTTCTAATACTTCACCTACAACTCTTTCATCTTTGTAATCATCCCATACACATCGATTGACACTTTTAAAATCCTTCATATATTCTGTACAAAATCCCATGGCCTCTTGCATTGAATATCCCTCAGACATGTTGCCTTCTAGTTTTGCCCTAGTACAAACAATTTTTTTCAAAACCTTCATATATCATTCTATAGGATACATCCATCTTGTTCTTACTAGGCCACAATGCTCTAGTTCATATTCTAGATGTATCAAAAGATGCATAGAAATGTTGAAGATTGTTGGTGGAAATTCCTGTTCCAATAGACAAAGGACTTCAACAACCTCCTCCCTCAAACTATCAAAGTTTGAAGGATTTAATACATGTAAACTCATTCTCTTTAATATTAGGCCCAACCTTATAATTGCAAATCTTGGCCCCTTTGCCAAACTTGATATATTTACCACAATAGGTAAAATATTCTTGATTATGACATGATAGTCATGGGTCTTGAGGCCTATTAAGCCATTAATGTTAGTTTGGCCTCTAATACTACTACTTACATATCTAGTGGGAAAGAGAGTCTGAGACAACAACTATAAGAATTGTACACATTGTTCCTTTGTCCAAACATAAGGAGCACTAGGTTTCCTATATTTTTCATCAGTACATTTTGTAACCCAAAGATTTCAATGAATCTTTAGTTGTAGAAAGTCTTCATGTGATGAAATGGTATCAAAAGCACCAAAAAGAGTTTCTATAATAGCATAGGCTATATTTTTCTCAGTATGCATAAAGTCAACAGTATGCCTAATGGCTATATCCGTAAAGTATGGCAACTTATAGAATATGCACAACTGTTTTACACTGCTTTCACTACATGGATCATATCTACTACCAACAATCCCATCTTTTTCAATAAATGATATTCTTTTTTGTCCAATGTAATCACTTGTTATTAGCAATGGTGCTTCACGATTCTCTTCTTGACCATTGAAATGTGTTTTTTGTCAACGATATGGATGATCCATTTTAAGGTAAGAACGATGTCCACAATAAATACACTTACACAAACTTATTGTGTGCCTCACAAAATCCTTAAAGTTGCAAGCAGGACATCCATGGTATCCATGAACACTGAGACTAGACAATGTTCCATATGCAGGAAGCTCATGAATCATTAACAATAAGGAAGCTCTTAAAGTGAATTTGATTGAATGACCATTCCTTAAAGATTGAATTGCTTCAATTCCTTTCCACAATTCCATTAGCTCATCATATAATGACTCTAGATAAGCATTGATTATATCTGAAGTCACACTTTTCTTTCCTAGTATAATCAATGATAGCATTAAGAAAAATGGTTTAGTTGCTAACCATGGAGGCAAGTTATTATTTATTAAAAACATTGGCCAAGTTGACCATTTAGTACTTTGATCTGAGAATGGGTTCACCCCATCTAGAGCCAAACCCAACCTTATATTATGAGGATCTTGAGAAAGATTAGGCCATCTATTATCAAATTCCATCCATGTCTTAGAATCAGGCACATGTCATTTTTTCCATCGGCGCTCTTATTTTGGGCATGCCATTGCATAAGTTCAGCAATGTCTTTGCACATATACATTCGGAGTAATCATGGGATTATTGGAAAGTGGCGAAGAACCTTTCTAGGAGCCATAGTTGATTTCAACCCTTATCTATACCTCACTTCATGACATTTTAGACATTCACTCTCACTTGCAAGATTATTGCGAAATAATACACAACCATTGACACATGTGTGGATGTTTTCATACCCTAATCCTAGCTTAGTGATTTTCTTTTTACATTGACTTCGTTTTGTTGGCAATGTGGAGTTAGGTGGTAACAACAAACTTAGTAATGCTAATAACTAATCTACACTCTCATTTGTCCAACTATTCACCACTTGCAAGTTAAGAATTCAAAGGATTGTTGTCAAATGACTTAACTTTCAATTAGCATACACAGGCTTTAAAGCATCCTCCATCGACTTGGTCCAATCATCGTCTAGACCCTCATTCAACATTCTATCAACTTCAAACCCTTCATCTAACATTGTTGTTGTTTGGTGCCACTTCATCTATGTTTGTTGCCTCTTGATCTCTCACACTCTGTAATTCTAGCATATCTTCATAATAATTGTAATCCCAAGGGCTTATACCACTATGCCCATATCTTATCATATGTTGAAGAATCAAGTTTCTTTTTCTCACCTTTCCACCATGATAGTCTTTACATGGACATGGATATTTATCCATGTCCCTCTCATTGGCTACTCTCTCATCAAATGCATGGTATTGATCCGTAGTCAACCTTCAACATTGATCCATATGTAATGTTATACACATAGCAACAAAAATCTAGCTTTAGAATGCATTTGGTTTGGTAGAATTTCATCAAGTTTTGTGTGAGATATTACATTTTTTGTGAGTGTAGGTCTAAACCCTACCTAGGGTTTCCAGGGAGCAAAATTTGATCATGGGCGGAGTTTCCACCATCCAAAAATATTGAAAATTGGTGGAAACTCTGTCCCATGCCTATCCACATCCCTGCAAGAGGACAACATGTGTGAAGAAGATATGATTGAATGTGTGTGCAGATTTGCTGTGAGATAGTCCTAAAACCCTAGGTTTTTTTTTCTTTGAATAATCTATGCACTATATGTCAATGGAGGGGTGAAGAATCATAGTGGCATGTTGTTAGGGCCTACATAATCTTGGGAATTCATATGACAAGTGTTCTTACCTTCATTTGGAGTCATCACCTTGAATGCACCTAGTGGCAGCAAGACCTAAATTGCATAAATTATTGTGTTAATCACTTGGTTAGGTCATGTACATTTGGAAACCCCTAGAAGATGTTGTAATAGGTCTGAATAAACCAAGTTGCCCATATTCCATGTTGTCTTCAATGATTGAGTGTCACTAGGGTGTTGTTTCATTGCTTTAGGCTTAGGAGAAAATTGTCAAGAATGAACAAGGGTGCAGATTTCCATCAAGTGTATTGAAACTTTGTTTAAGATGTGTCAAGGTTATTGTGCATGAGTCCTTCCTCTGCATCATGTTCTGCCTCCACATAAATCTTTGTGGTTAGTTTTGTGTATTTTTTACTTGTAGGATTCTCATAGTTAGTGAAAAAGGTAGTGTTCATGAAGGAATGGAAAAGATGCATGGAGCCTTTGAATTATACTTGTACTATGCAATGGCATTGAATCATTTAGCAAACCATTTTTTCTTCACAGGGTGGCATTTTCTTTTGGAATAGTTAACTGAGATATCTCTTGTGGTAACTAACCACCCTCTCATGAAATCTCATTCATATTATAATCTTGCATGATCTTATCATAGTATAGGTGATTATGACACCACTGGCCACTACTACATGACATCAGTCAAGGAAAGCCAGAGGCCATAGGATTTTGTAGACAGGTTCAATTGAAGCTAGGAAATCTTAAGAGTTCTCTCTCAAATTTTGAAAAGGTTCTGGAGGTCCACCCTAAGAACTGTGAGAGCTTAAAAGTCGTAGGCCATATATATGATCAACAAGGGCAGATAGAGAAGGCTTTGGGAATTTTAAGAAAGACAACTTGATTAGATCCATGTGATGCCCATGCATTTATCAAGATGGGTGAGTTATTAATATCATCAGACCCTAGTGCAGCCTTAGATTCTCTTAAGACAGCAAAGTCTCTTCTGAAGAAGAGTAGAGAAGTAGTACCCATTCTATTGTTAAACAACATTGGGGTTCTTCATTTTGAGTGTGATGAACTAGAGTTGGCTCAACAAACTTTTATGGAGGCATTAGGAAATGACACTTGGGTTGAATTCATAAATAAAATCCCTAGTGCCAATTCTACAGTTTTTCTTGTGCTCTTTAAGGAAGTGGAGTTCTTCCATCGACTAGAAGAAGGTGGTGTTTCACTTCAGCTACCATGGGATAAAGTCACAACACTATTTAATCTTGCTAGGTTGTTTGAATAGATACATGATACTGAAAAAGAAAATATTTTATATAGGCTAATAATGTTCAAGTTTCCTAATTATGTGGATGCATATCTACGTCTTGCAGCCATGGGTCAGGTTCAGAATGAGATCCAACTAAGCCTAGAATTGATTGGGTATGCACTTAAGGTGTATAAAAACTCATCAAATGCTTTATCTATGCTTGGCAAAATGGAACTAAAAATAGATGACTGGCTTAAAGCAAAAGAAACAATTAAAGATGCACAAAGTGAATCAAATGTAAAAAATTCTTATCTCGACATTTCACTTGGAAATTGGAATTATTTTGCATCTTTTTGCAATGAGAGGAGGGATCCAAAGGTGGAGGCACAACATCTTGAGAAGGCTAGAGAACTGTATTGTAAAGTTTCAGCACAGAGACCAGGAAATGTTTATGCTACAAATAAGGAAGCCATTGTGCTAGCTGAAAGGGGTCAATTTGATATTGCAAAGTAAATTTTTACACAGGTACAAGAAGCTGCAGTAGGAAACAACTTTGTTTAGATGCTTGATGTGTGGGTAAATCTAGCCCATGTTTACTTTGCACAAGGACAGTTTGTGCTTGCAATGAAAATGTATCAAAATTGTTTGAGGAAATTCTATTTTGGCACTGACACCCAAATTTTATTATATTTAGCTAAAACACATTATGAAGTAGAATAGTGGCAAGATTGTAAAAGAACATTATTAAGAGCAGTAGATTGTAACTACTGTAAGTTTCCAATCACAAAGCTATAGATTTTGTGTTTATAATGTAATGAGGCTTTTGAATTACCTATGAATTCACTGTAGAGGGTGTTCCCAAATCTGACTTCATTGTAGAGGGCTTCACCAACTTCAAATTCATTGCAACAAACTCTGAATTTCTTGCCCACCTTTTTAGAAGTCTCCAAGTCCTCTCCTCTTTATCGCCCATGCAAGTAGCTACTATAACTCAAAATGCCTCAGTGCCAAGTAGCTCTAGGAAACTACTTTCATCTCTACATTCCTGACATTTTGTTTTTTAGTGAGTCCACCACAAGTACCTCTGAAGGGTCAGAGATATTCCAAGCATGAAGAGCATGTTAGAGTGCCTGCAAGTGAAGAGTGTGATGGTGATGGTGATATTCAGTAAGGAGTTGGAGATTTGAGTGCAAATAGAAGGAAGATACAGAATAGGGTATGATAGTGATGCAAATATAAAAAAATGTTGGAATGAACGCGAATAGTGAGTCACGGCAATACATCCCACCAATAATTTCCTGAAAAGTTCTTTCTAAAATTTTGACTAATTTGTATTTGGGTGACTAACTATTTAGTCATTTTATTTATGTGACTAAATAATTTTTTAGTCAACAACCAAATTAGTCATTTATTTACTCATTTACAACTGAGTTGCAAAAAATTAGTAGAATTTAGTCATTTTTAGTTGTTGTGACTAAAAGTTTTAGTCACATAGTCATTTATTTGCCAAAATTCTACTAGTGTCTAAATTGGAAAACAAGGTAATAAAATGCATCTTCATCAGTTGTGGTGTTAGTGTAGAAGGGTACAAGCTTTTGGATCCTATGGTTAAGAGAGTTTTGTATATAAAAAGTGTTATTTTAGAGAAATTAAGCCTTCATCCAGAGTATTGTAGCTAGAAGTTGGTGAGAGATATGTGGTTTAGCTACCACTAAAGACTAAGAAAGTTGAACTAGAAGCTCATGAAGGACCTTAAGAGGAGGAGAGCTTAGATAGTTTAGATAGTTCTAAAGAGGAGGTAGAACCTCCACTTCAGCTCTTGAGGAGGTCCACTTGGCAAAGACATCAACTTGTTAGACACACAAGGATACTGAGAAGGGGGTGAATCAGTATCTAAACAATTTTCAACTTTAACAACTTCAACTTATCCGGAGTAGATTTAAACCTTAAGCATCATAGTATTAACATGAACATGAAAGATATACATAATGCACATCAACACACAACACCAAATATATGTGGAAAACCCTAGAAGGGAAAACCCATGGTGAGGATTAACTCACAATATATGAAGCTCAAATAACTTTGTTTTAGGGCTACAACCCAAGGAAGCTACTACTCCCTAAATACTTTGTTTTAGGATCACTCCCAAGGAAGCTACTACTCCCTAATGACTTTGTTTTAGGGTCATTCCCAAGAAAGCTACTACTCCCTAAATTAAGAACACACTTACAAAAGATTACACTATGATAGTCCTCCTACTGTCTGAAATCTGACATTGAAACTCACTTCTTGGATGATTGCAATTCTACTTCTTCACACTTCCTTTTGATGAACAGATTAGTTAGGCACACTCTACAATTGATCAGTATCACAAACATGTCTTCAATATGGATCAAGACACCATCAATAACTTCTCTTTATCCTTCAGTCACACATCATAATGTAGTCAATTCTGCTCCTTATCTTGCATGCAAGCCCTATCAATCACTTTGCAATCACACTTTGATTCACTATTTATACATGATATTACATTGATTACATTTCTTTTCGGCCAAATACAATGTGGAAAATACATTTACAAGTCGACCAGACAACATACGTGTAGAAGATAACACTTAAATGACATCACACTTTACACCAACATAATATCCATGCCTTACAGACCTCAACACTTGCTTAACCAGGTTCAAAACATCCTTCTCAACAAAAAACACCAAGGAATTACCTCCACACACTATGTTCATTTGAAAATAGGATAGACTTAAGCAAAACATTTGAAAACTTGAAGCATAATGGCCACAACAACTTGAAAACCTTGTGTGATACTGGAAATAAAAAAGATCTTCATGAAACTCTTCCAGATGAGTCTATAGAACTCACACACTACCCCCAAATACACCTTAACCTCCACACATCAAAGATTTGTGTCGTATATCTTCAATCATGAACTCTAAGAACACCAATTTCACTAGAACACTCTGCAACATGCTGTCATTTGAAAAATTGAGTTGCGGACCACCAAAAGACTTGAAACTACAAGGAAGCATGTAATACACATCCATTATCATATCCTCAAAACCATAAATAAAACCATTCAATTCCGAAGGAATACGAAACATTCTAACTTGTCTTCAACACTGCGTCACTCTGCCAGAACACATGTCGGTACTCTATCATGCATAACTTTCATAGCAGAAGGGTAAATGATCTGAAACTATGGAATTAACATCTTCACTACGTCCTAAAAATAGATCCAAAACCACATAGCCATATCTATAAATGCGGAGGAATGCAGAGCATTCTACTTCCACATAGTGATTGTCTTCATAGAACCAACACTGTCTTCACATTATCTTTTGCAAAACATACTTCCAGTAGTCCAAACATCATGAAACTTGGAACATACATGATTTGTCACTATATTAAGTTATCTTCCAATCTACAAAGGCACAACATCAAAATAATGGAAATGTTGAGCACTCTCTCAAACAGTCTTCACAGGTAGTCATCCTGAAACAGAAACTGTCACCAACTTCTGAAGGACAAACCTTATTTATATTAACACATGCATTCTTAGGGATAGTAAAAGAGATCATACAATATGTCTTAGGCCACCACTAACATCTTCCCAGTCTCAGTAACACATCTAATCATGTCAGTGCTTCTAATTCCCATCTTAATTTAACTTCATACTCAACTCTGTAATGATCAAGGCATGACATCCAATCATGAACTTTAGTGATCATATTATATTCAATCATGACATCCAACCATGAACACTATTACACATCCATAATATTTTTGACATCAATGACAACCTTGTGATAGTGTTGACATCAATGACAACCATAGGAACCATATGTGTAACATAACTAGATAGGTATACTCCTAATTGGAGATGTAGTTTTTCTTTGATTACTAAAACCAATGAACCTAGAACTATGAAGGAGGCTATGGATATGAGTGATTGTAAGTCTTGAAGAGTGTCTATGGATGAGGAGATTGTTGCATTGATGAGAAATGACACGTGGGACTTGGTACCACTATTGGATGTAAATGGGTGTTGAAAAGGAAGATTGATTTTGAAGGAAAATTTGAAAAGTACAAGACAAGGTTGGTTGCAAAAGGCTATTACTAATTTGAGGGGATAGGCTTTAGTGAAAAATTTCCCCAATTACTAAGTTAGCATCTATCAGGTTCCTATTATCTATATAAATAACTTTTAATTTGGAGATAAAATAGATGAATGTGAATATAATATTCCTACATGGTAACTTGGAGGAAGAGATCTACATCACATGACCAGAGCACTACAAGGAGAAAGGTAAAGAAACTTTGGTTTTTAGACAAAAAATCTTTGTACGGACTCAAGCAATCACCTAGGATGTGTTACCAAAAATTTGATTCTTTTGTATTGGTATTGAGATAATTTTTGAGATCCAAATCAGATCACTATGTTTATTATAAGGGATGGTGATCATTTACTTGTTATCATACTATACAGAGATGATATGCTATTCTTCAATAATAGTAAGGAAGTGATTTATGATTTGAAATGTCAATTTTTAGCATAGTTTGACATGAAAGACTTAGGAGCAACCAAGTAGATTTTGAGCATGGAGATCAGAAGAGATAGAGTGAAACATAAAGCTTTGGTTTGGCCAAAGCAAGTATGTGAACTCAATGTTGGAGAGATTTGTAGAGTAGTGTCTGTCTTCACCTAGTGAGATGGAGGACATGGCTAAGTACATTATGCTAGTGCCATTGGAATTATGATGTATGCTATGGTTTGTACAAGACCAAACATTACCCAAGTAGTGGCATTCCTTAGCCCTTTCCCAAGTACTCTATTTTTTATCATAGTGATTCTATAGGGGACCAACACTAAGCGAATGTTCATTGATTTGTGGATTTAGATTGGGCAGGTGATGTCAACATGAAAAGATCCACCATTGGTTATGGTTTTAATTTATTTGGTGGTGCTATCAGTTGGATGAGTAAGCAAAAAGATGTGGTCACTTTAACCGTTTTAGATTCTAAGTACATTGGTAGCTACTCATTCCCATAAGGAAGTTATTTGTCTTGAGAGATTATGTTTAGGGATAATTTAAGGAGCTATTAGAGTTCTATGTTATAATTAGAGTGCCATATGTTTGGAAAAGAACCTAACCTTTTAGCGAGGACAAATCACATAGATGTCTAGTACCATTTTTTTGTGACATAGTAGAGGATGGGAGGTTGATGCTAAAGAAGGTTGATACTTTGGAAAATGTTGCAAATGTATTAATGAAGCTAGTGAGCATAGAGAAATTTAGGTGGTGGAGTGAGTCTATGGGCCTCATGACCTCTAGTAGTTAGACTTTAGTATTGGAGTTCCCTTTTGCTCTTTGGCAAGTGGGAGAATGTTGGGAAATGTGTCTCAACCTTGCATCCTAATATTCTAATTTGTTAATTAATTAAAAACTAATAAAACATTTATTTTTGGTAAGCCTTGGAAAGAAATCTAAGAGACTTAAGTAGAGGTGTAAAGAGGATTTAGTCAAAGTACAAAGAAGTTTAGGTGGTGTAGTGAGTTTATGGACCTCACGACCCTTAGTAGTTAGACTTTAGTGTTGGAGTTCCCCTTTGCTCTTCACCAAGGTATTTAACAAGTGGGAGAATGTTTGGAAATGTGTCTCAACCTTACATCCTAATGCTTTGATTTATTAATTAATTAATTAAAAACTAGGAAAATATTCATTTTTGGTACCCCAACTTGGTGGGGTCACAACTCCTAGATCTCTTATCAAAAATTGAAGTTGTTGGATGCATTGGAAAGAAATCCAATGGCCTAAGTAGAGATGTAAAGAGGATTTAGTGAAAGCACAAAGAAGTTTAGGTGGTGCAGTGAGTCTATGGGCCTCACAACATCTACTAGTTAGACTTCAATGTTGGAGTTCCCCTTTACTCTTCGATAAGATATTCAATAAGTGGGAGATTGTTGGGAAAGGTATCTCAACCTTTCATCCTAATATTTTGATTTATTAATTAATTAAAAAATAAGAAAATAACATTTTTTGTTACCCAACTTGGAGTTGTAACTTCTAGACTTCTTATCATAAATTAAAGTTGTTAGATGCATTGGAAAGAACTCCAAGAGAACTAAGTATATTTGTACAAATAATTTAGTCAGAGCACATATAAGTTTAGGTGGTAGAGTGAGTCTATGGGACTCATGCCCCCTAGTAGTTATACTTTAGTGTGGAGTTCCCCTTTGCTCTTTGGCAAGGTATTCAACAAGTGAGGAATGTTGGGAAAGGCATATCAACTTTGCATCCTAATGTTTTGATTTATTAGTTTAATTAAAAATTAGGAAAATATTTTTTTTGGTAACCCAATTTGTTGGGGTCATAGCTCTTAGACTAATCATAAATCCTATTAGAAATGAAGGCAACAACTACCCAAATGGAAATATGATAACACTATGTTTATGATCTTAAAGTAGTGTAATATTAATGGAGATTGCAATAGAAATAAAACCCACTACACAGAAATAACATGCATGAAGAACCGAACACATAACACAGTATGTAATTTGGATAAAACCCTTTAGGGTAAAAAAAATCTACCAAGAAAAGAAGCTTCAAGTTGTATTATCTTCAAATATGAGATTACAATACATACACTTCCTCTATTTCTTCAGTCTTCAATATGATAGAACCTGAGTACTTGCAAACTGTGATATACAACACATACATGGGATTGTACTTATAGAAGAATTTCATTTCCAAAACTAGGTGTCCACTTTCTCTCACCTTGGATACTCCAACATGAAACATTAAATGACCTCTTATAAGCTCATAACATTTGTCAATAGTCAACCATGCAAACTTGGGCACCCATGGACAAGAATAGTCACTTACAAGGTAATAATTATTGTAATAACCATCATAGATTCTATCATAACACCCCCCAAATAGCATCTTCCCAATATGGGTGCGTAGAGCCAAGAATAGCAACTTATAACTCATAAATATCCGTCATAAGTTGTCATATTGTCATAGAATCTTATGACAACTCATAGCTGTCATAGATTCTCTTACAACCACTTACCAACTTTATGACATGTGCCATACATGCCAAAAATAGCTGATTCCTCCAAGGTGGTGCCTACCCTCAACTATTCTTGATATTTACAATTACCATTCGTAAATGTTACTCCATAACTACCTTTGATAACTTTAAAACTCACCGATGTAGTAATTCCATAATTACTGTCTTTGATAATTAACTTCTACCACTGCCAGTGAAACTTATACATCCCTTATGGGTGATTTACAAATAATATTAGGAATAATAATTACAAGGATTTACAAGGTTAATGGAACCTAAATCCCAACATTGTCCCACTTGACATTATACATTGTAAATACCCATAGGAAAACCATAAAATAATTAGGCACTAGAAACAAGGCCCATGGCTTCTCTGCACTAAACAAATTTCTTTGTACTCACAAGTTTGGTCAAATCATCTGCAACATTCTCTTGACTATCTACCTTCTTCAGCTCAATCTGTCCACTTGCAACCATTTCTCAAACAAAATGATATTGTACATCAACATTATTAGTCTGAGCATGATACATAGGATTCTTGGACAAACAAATAGCACTCTGGCTATCACAACTAATTTGAATGACCGGGTACAATCAAAACCAATACCTATACACAATCTCCTCAACCAAACTACCTCCTTAGAGACATGGGTAGCAGTCATATACTACTTTGGTGGTGGACAAAGCAACCATGGGCTGCCTTTTTCTCATCCAACTCATTGCTCCTCCAAACAAAGTAAACACATAACCACTCATGGACCTCCGACTATCCAAGTCACTTGCCCAATCTACATCAACAAAACCATGTATGTCTAATGTCTTTTCCACATTGTCAGTACTAGAATAAACCAAACAGTAATCAGAAGTACCAGCTAAATATCTAAATATCCTCTTCACATAATTCCAATGTTGTCTACTAGGGTTGGACATAAACATGCTCAAATCTCCCACTGCTTAGGTAATATCTAGAATAGTACAAACCATTGCATATATTAAACTCCCTACAACACTAGCATATGGCACATTAGTCATATCATCAAAATCATCCTCATTCTTCAGACACATGTCTAATGAAAGCTTAGTACCAATAGACAAGGGAATTCTAACTGGGTTACAATCCTACTTACTAAATCTCTGAAAATGGCATTCACATACTGACTGTGAGATAACCAAATATTTCTATTACCTTTGTCCCTCTTGATCTCCATACTAGAATATACCTAGCTTCTCCAAGATCCTTCATGTCAAATGCATTTGAAAGTTGGGTTTTTAATTCATCGATCATACCCTTAGTATTGCTCAAATTCTGTAGGCTATTGCATGTAAATTTCTTTCTCAAAATCTCCATGCAAGAATGTTGTCTTAACATCCATTTGCTCTATTTCCCAATCAAAAGCTGCAACAATGGATAAGAGAAATCTAATTGAAGTTAATTTAGCAATAGGAGAGAATATTTTACTAAAATCAACTCCTCTCTAGGAGTAGGCCTTGGCTACGAGTCTAGCCTTGTACTTCTCTAATGAATTGTCTACTCCAAACTTCTTCTTGAAGACCCACTTGCAACCTATGGCCTTTCTTCCTTTGGGCAAACAAACAAGAGCCCAAGTGTTTGAAGAGTCTAAAGCAATCATCTCCTCCTGCATGGCTAACTGCCAAGACTCACTATGATCATCTGCATGAATAGCTTCCCTTAGGATCTAGTCTCATCGTCAGTACTCAACAAAGAAAATACACAATGAAAATCTAGTGGGCTATACCTATCAGCTAGGTTTTGTTGTCTTGTGGATCTTCTCAGTGGTGGAGTAAGAGATTCTTCAAGTTCTGAAATAAAACTAAGTTCCCTAAAAATAACATCTCTAGAATAAATAATCTTTCAGGTTATTGGATTATAAAGTTTATAACCTTTTACATTATCACCATATCTAACGAAAGTACACTTTTCAACTTATGTAACCAACTTAGTTCATTTTTGTTTAGGCACATGAACATAAGCCTCACAGCCAAATACCCTTAAATGTGAAACATAAGGTTTCTTACCTATCCACATTTCATAAGGAGTTGAAACAAGAGCCTTACATGGAGATCTGTTAACCAAGTAGTTTGTAGTACACACAACTTTTGCCCAAAATCATTTATTCAACTATGATTCACTCAACATACTTTTGGCTCTTTCCATTATTGTTTGATTCATCTTTTCTACCACTCCATTTTGTTGTAGAGTATACAGAGTAATCTTCTATCTAACAATACTTGCATGCTTATAGAAATCATCAAATTCCTTAGAACAATATTCCCCTCCATTGTCAGATCTCAAAACCTTTATCTTATGATCTGATTGCTTTTCAACTAAAGATTTAAATTCCTTAAACTTAGTGAAAACTTCAGATTTGTGACACATAAAATAAATCTAGGTAAACCTTGAGACATCATCAATGAAGGGAACAAAATATCTAGATTTTCTAATTGATTCAACATCCACTGGACCAAACACATCCGAATGGATAAGTTCCAATTTATTATTAGATTTATTACTGCCAACAAGAAAAGTAGATCTATTCTACTTTCCAAACACACAATGTTCATGTAATTTAAAACTCTCATCAGAATAGGATAAACCATCTAACAATTATTTATTTAAAATAGTCTTTAAACCAAACTAACTTATGTATCCCAACTGTGGTGCCATAATATGCATGCATTTTTAGTATTAGCCTCAAATGTATAAGAGGCATTACAAGTAGTAGTGGCTTCTATCTTGAAAAAAGTTACCAATCTTTTCCCCTTTGCCATGCTTATCAAATGTCACATGCATTCCCAAATCATTCAACTTTGAAACTGAAATCAAATTTTTAGCCAATTTAGGAACATGCAAAACACGAGAGAGGGTTTTAATTCTCCCATCACTGAAACACAACATTACCTTTCCTCATCCAAAAATAGGGTATGTAGAGTTATCCTCGAGGTACACATTACCTCCATCATACTCTTTGTATGTGGAAAACCATTCTTTATTTGGGATCATGTGGTACGAGCATCTGAAGTCAACCAACCAATGATCATTAGAAACAACATTACATGCATAAAGTAAAACATCTTCACCTACATTCAAGGACTTATCAGTAGTAGAATCCCACTGTTTCTTTGGGTTTTCTACATTCTTTTTTCACATGCCCTCTTTTTCTACAATTCCAACACTTAACTCTATTCTTATTTCTAGGAGTCTTAGAACAACTCTTAGACTTGTCTTTAGACCCCTTCTGATCTCCTTTTGGTCTTCTTTCCTTAGACCTTCCCCTAACATTGAGAGCATCCCTGAACTATCCAAACATTTCTTCCTCAATTCTTGTGACAACATAATGAAACAAGAGCATCCAGATTCAAATATGTGAGGTTAGTAGTGATAGCCAAAATAACATTCTCTCATGAATTAGGTAAAGAACAGAGAAGCAATATACATTTATCTTCCTTATCCACGTCAACATCTATAGATGCTAGTTGACTCAATAACAAATTAAATGAATTCAAATGCTCTGCAACTGAATCACCCTCTTTCATTTTCATGGAAAATAATTTACTCTTTTAATAAAGCTTGTTTACCATACTCTTGGCTTGGTAGATCTCATCCAATATCTTTTAGAGTTTGTAAGCAGTCTCTTCTCTCAAGTTATTCAACATAACAAAATCGGCAAGGCATAGACGGATGGTTCCTTGTGCCTTCTTATTGAACCTTTCCCATTCTTCTGCACTCACATCATTAGACTTCTTCTCTTTCATAATAGCCAACCATTGGTTTCTTTCCTCAAACAAATCCTCCATCTTCAACTTCCACAATTCATACCCCATACTATTGAACTTCTCAATATCCAAATGAGAGGTTGAAGTAGCAGATTGAGCCATGAATACTACACAAGATCTACAAAACAAAACAACCAAATCTCCCACTACAGCTAAACAACCTTCACACTACCACCCAATAATCAAAATTGGCCATGCTTTGATACAAAATGTTAGAAATAAAGTCAACAACTATCCAAATGGAAATCTAATTACACTATGTTTATGATCTTAAAGCAATGTAATATTAATGGAGATTGCAATAGAAATAAAACCCACTACAAAGAAACAACATGCACGAAGAACTAAACACATAACACACTATGTAACATGGAGAAAACCCTTCAGATGAAAAAAACTCCAAGAAATGAGGCTTAAAGTTGTATTATCTTCAAATATGAGAATACAATACATGCACTTCCTCTATTTCTTCAATCTTCAATCTAGCAGAACCTGAGTACCTACAAAGTGTGATATACAACACATACATGACATTGTACTTATAGAAGAATTTCACTCCCAAAATTAGGCATCCACTTTCTCCCACCTTGGAAACTCCAACATGCAACATTAAATGACCTCTTATAAGTTCATGACACTTGTCAATAGTCAACCATTTAAACTTGGGTGCCCATGTACAAGAATAGTCACTTACAGGGTAATAAGTGTTGTATAACTATCATAGATTTTGTCATAACACCCCCCAAATAGCATCTTCCCAATATGGGTGCGTAGAGCCAAGAATAGCAACTTACAACTCATAAATATCCGTCATAAGTTTTCATATTGTCGTAGAATCTTATGACAACTCATAGCTGTCATACATTCTCTTACAACTACTTACCAATTTTATGACATGTGTCATACATACCAAAAATAGTTGATTCCTCCAAGGTGGTGCCTACCCTCAATTACTCTTGATATTTACAATTACCATTCGTAAATGTTAATCCATAACTACCACCAGTAACTCTGGAACTTACTGATGTAGTAATTCTATAATTATTGTCCCCGATAATTATTTTTTACCACTGTCAATGAAACTTATACATCCCTTATGGGTGATTTACAAATAATATTAGGAATAATAATTACAATGATTTACAAGGGTAATGGCACCTAAATCTCAACAAATCTAAGTTGTTGGATACATTGGAATGAAATCTAAGAGACCTAAGTAGAGATGTAAAGAGGATTTATTCAAAGATGACACACATCTCAGACCATCCAAGGGCTAGAAACACTTTGAAGGCATCCAAAAATGTAGTTTACTGAGATGTAGAAAATATAAAAAATTTAGATTTTTTATATTTCCTAGATTTGACCATGCAAATGCCATCCAAATGCACTTGTACTTCTATTGGATTATAAGGCATCTTTGGATGGATTTGACTATGCCAAAGTGGAGATCCCAAATTGAGGAGTCATTATGACAGATTATGAAAACTATAAGAGCATCTTCTATTTTTAGGAGAGGAGATCATGAGCAACTTGGGCATTGGAATTTAGGCCAAATATGACACCACTTTTGGCTCATTGTTTTCACTCATGGTTTTGGAAAATCACTCTTAGTTTGTGGTTTGATATTTACCTATTTATTGATACTTGAGGATGGAGTATTATATGAGTTGTATGATTGACGCGTAGGTATTATTATGTCACATCATGCATTTTACATTTAATAAGAAGAACTAATAATCATGTTTAATTTTATGTTCTATAGAGATTTCTATAGATGGCAGTCTTATTTTCCTTATCAAACTAAGCATTATATAACTGCAACATGATTTAAGGGGAAACCTAGGTATGGTTTAATTTTATTTAGTATGATTTCAATTTGGTAAGGAAAAATTGACTTTCATTTGTAGTATTATATATGATCCTATATCTTATACTAACTACCGCATGTTGGCTTGAGATGGATGTATGATGGTTATTCTAACCTTCACAATTTCTAAGGGGAGATCATACGAGAGAGGGGGTAGATCATGATAGTATGTGAATGACTTGAACCTACTAAGAACCAGATCACACACTTGAACTAGCTTAAATTTTGTCAATTTTTGATGTGTTTATAAGCATTATAATGAACTAAGACTCGTTGAAATAAATGATTGATAATTAATTAATTAATCAAGATAAATAAACAAATTGTAAATAAATAATTACATACATATTTATTTATGAAGATATTTGGAACCAAGTTAATATTATTTGGTTAAAACATCTTTGGAGATAAGATTTTAAAATAAAGAACTTTCTTTAGTTATGGAAATTTTCTTAAATAAATTAATTAGAAATTAATATATTTCTAAATTCATGCAAATATAGTGGATGGATAAGAATTGTTATGCTTTTCTTGACCATTCTTAGCATACTTTTAACCCTGCGAAGTAAGCTTTCAATCACTCCTTTTGAAGGAGGGTTTAATAGATTTCTTCTAATAACTTATATTTACAATTTTACATGAAGAATTTTCTAAAACTTTGGCGTCCAAAGTCTTTATTTTTCTTTCTTCTTTGCAAAGAAAAACTTTGTACAAAATATATAAATTGTGGAGTAATGTGGATTGACAACACAGTTTTTTGACACCGTAGAAAGGCTGAGAAAAAGGAGAATCAAAATGCTTGAAATAGCAGGGGCTTTAGAAAAGTTTAGCACAAGAAAGTTTGTTATCAGTTGTAATAGTAAGGGGATTGCATACAAAAAATATAGCATGACAGGCATTAATGTAGGCCTTAAAAGATTTTATTCAGACAACATTTTTATGTCCTCTAAGAGAATAAGAATGATTGGTGTGAAAGGAATTAATTCATAGGCTTTGTAATTTAGCTCAGAAGTCTTGTGTAGACTGAGTTTTATTTCATTGAATCTATTTCTGAACAATGTTTTCTTAGAAACGATTAGTTCCAAGTGAAACTAGTACATGGAGTCACACGGATGGTGATAAAAGATTGATAGGAAATAAAACATATTTTCTAATTTTTGTAAGAGTAAGGAGCAAGGGCATAGAGTTTTTCTGAAGCATTCTTTGTTTGGGATCAGAAACTTTTGTATGTAAGAGTGTGGCGGCAACAATCTTGGAAGGTTGTGCCCAGTGTTTTTTAGGCCATTTTTTATTGAAGTCATGACCAATGCAGTGGATGATGTTTAAGTAGAGTTGAGCTAGTACTTATGAAGGGTTTAAGAAGGGTGTGGCTTACTTGAGTGTTATTCTGGTCTTTCTTAATGCCTTTTCACCCTCGGCCTTTGTTATATCGTCTTCCTTATGTATTAGTCCTTTATTTATGGACATGGTATGAATAGAAATATGAATCTTCTTCTTTATATATGGTAATTTGATTGGTAAGATATACAAATCTATTTCAACCTGTCTGAAAGAAAATTATTACTAACTTTTATTTTGTAGCTGAAAGGATACAACCTTGAAGTAATTTAGGGGAGGACTGACCATGTTTCACTCCTTGATAATTTGGGTTGAGTGGCTTCTTTTTGTTTCACTCAAAACTCATCCTTGCAACTCCTAGACTAATCCTCTTTTTGAAGATATTTATGGTTGAGCCCTAATCTTGTTTGAGCTTTTAGTAATTTATCAATATATGTTTCAGAATCATAGGTTCTTCACTTTGCAAGAACATCCCCATTTTATCCATTTATGTGATCACTTTTCAAAAACACTTTTATCCCCAAGGGTGAAATTCCCAGAGACTATAGAAGGATAAATATTACTAAACCTATGATGGTTCATAAAATAAAACTTATTTGTAGAATACAACTTCCTCATTACTTCCAAGAATGCAATTCTTAGGGGTATTGTATGGGGGCAATTCATAAGGCACAATAGTTGTTGGAAACAAGGCAGATAACTGAGAGGGGGGTTGAATCAATTATCTTAAATATTCAACTTTCTTTTCTCCATTAACAATTAGTGCAGCATCAAAACATATAACCATACATAATCATGAGAGCAGAAAAGAAATCAACATACATAACACAAGGATTTTTACGTGGAAAACCCGGATAAGGGAAATACCACAGGGTGACTAACCCAAGATTGTCTTCTCTATTAAAAGAATAAGAAGTACAGAATGGCACTTGCCAATTAGGGCTCACTGCCTGAGCACACTACTCACAAGAGGCTCACTGCCTACAAGAGACTCACTGTATACAAGGTATATAGAATGTAACTAGGTGGTTGAACTGATCAAAAGCATCCACATATGCTAAGGTTCAATTCTAGTTAGGCTCAATATACTGATCTACTACACTTCATTCTTCCTCTTCTTTAGTACTATTGTTCTGTCACATACCGGACCTGTATTGCTGCTTCCACATTGCTCTCTACTTTTCTTCTCACTTCATAACACACCACACACACTTTCATACCAAAATCCATCTGGTATATATATCTGCATCAAGGATCTCAACATCTTTCTAGTCGGCATCTGGAATACTCAAGATTTTCCCAACACATTGATCTGTCAGCTAAATCCATGCTTACTCTATGATGCGTATCAAGGACATAGACATAAAGGTCATCAATCATGTCAACCAACAATGAATGATCCCTCAAGTAGCTTGATCACCATCAATTTCTCATTTGGATTAAGGTTTGATGCTTTGTTGGTTAGTTCTTGCTTAATCTGCTCTACCTATCAGGAACCCAACACTTAGGTGCTCATATCTTTTCACTCTTTCATCACCGGAGGCTCAATCTCTGGAATGTGGCAGTTATGGTACTCCTCTTGACTTCCCCAAGTCCACACTTTGCTGAGATACATCCTCTAAGAGATCTGGACCTGATTGTTAGACCTTGTTGCATGCTTTGTTCTTGCTCACTAGACTAAAATACTCTTCAATCTGACTTCTGGTATAGACATACCATGTCCTGCAGATGTGTGGGATGGACTTTGTTGTGTCTCTTGCCAACAATCTCCCCCTTTGGCATTGATGACAACACTTAGTGAAAAATGACTAAGTGTAACAAACTCCCCCTTAGCTGATGCTGTGTCTTATGTACACTTTTACCAGAGCTCCCCCTTAGCTAGATCCCACATTTTTCACTACTCCTCACTCCCCCTTTGACATCAATGGCAAAGGGTGAAATTCGCACACCAAAATTTGTAAAAATCAACCTATATATAGCCGCATAAGTATTATACTTACATATACTTGAGTATATCCACAAAAGTTGTTTTCAACTGGACAAATTTTGTTGCCCAACTCTACTTCATCTTGTCCAAAATTGAGATGTGATCACTTAGCAAAAATGCAAAAGCTTCTGCCCTCTTTAAGTCTACCGGATCACTGGTTCAGGTTGTGGTCTAGGCATCAATTAGGGCCTCATGCATTGCCTCTAACTTAGGGATAATTATCCCTCTTAGTTCACTTAGCCTTCTTATTCTATTCTTCTTCTCCTTCTCAAGATTCTTTATTTCATTTATAGTTGCAATAGGCTGACACTCTTGATTCATTATGGATGAGATGAGAGGCAAAATTTTGAGATAAACTTGACAGTTTACTCTCTTTTTGTTCCACCTTCTTTGCAATGTCTGTTGTCACTGTGGACCAAGATAAACAAAATTTGTATAATTCTCTGCCATCTTTAAGAGCATTTTCCAGGCTCTTGATCCCAATATCTAGATTTCTCCTATCATTTGATATGAGTCCCTGTACTTTAGATAATCTCTTACCCAAAAACTCTTTCCGGACTTTCTCTTCTACTGATTTCTCCAAAGAATCAAAATGTGTGTTAACAAAATTAACAAGAGATTTCAGATTACTAGATGAGGAGGCTGAAAGATCCTTTTGAAATGATGGCATAATTTTATCTAGCACACCGGATGCAATCTCTATTAGCTCACAGTCTTCCATGTGAGACTTCAGAAGCTTTTCTTTTGCTTTAGCTTGAGTAAAAGATGCTACCTTCATTGTCTGGATCGGAGAGAGAGTCAAAATTGAGTGGTCCTTGAAATAGCTCTGGTTCATCTAATTCCATCATTTCTTTGTTCAGGAAGTCTTTAACTGCTTGTGCAGTGTCTCTTGCTGGAGGCAGAGTCTTCTGCCTTCCTACAGCCTTAGAACTGTCACCTGTGGTCTTCTCTGTTTGATCTTCTTCTCTTCCCTTTACCTCTTCTTCTTGACTGATTCTCTCTTCTTTTCTTTCTTCTCCTTTAGTTCTGGAGTCTACTGGGGGATCTGGAAGAGATATGTTTACTTCTTCATGGACTTCCTCTTCCAGAATAGAGGAATCCAAGTCCTTAGTCTTTTCTTCACTTATCTCCTTTCACTCTTCTACAATTTTCTCAGTAGAATCTTCCTTAGATGTACTTAATCTTTCGACATCCATGGCAGAAGGTTCATCACTTATGTCCTCTATAATAGGAAGATTGAATCTTTTATATGCATTCCAGAGGATGTCTTCAGTCTCTTTTGCCACCTGATCAGTCTCTCCGAGCATAAGCTTGTTCATCTTGGCTTTGCTCTGGAACTCATCCTTGCAATCCTTAAAGATCATGTTCATTTGTTTTGGAGTGATGGAAGGATAGAGCTGAATAGCTATTTGTTCCCGGATCTCCATATCCTTTTCCTTGGCATTGTCTTTTCTAAGTTCAAGTACTTTCTCTAAACTCTTGGGGATTAGAGAAATGATTTCAATGAATGCTTTAATATATATGTTTAAGTACTTAACTGTAGCTTCTTCCAAGATCCTTTTGTTTGTGTCACTATACTCATCATAGAATTATGTCATTGGTTGTAGATTCCCATCCACAGTAACTGCCTTGATGATATCATCAATGGACAGTGTAGGCCTTTCAACAAATTCTTCTACTTCTTTGTTTTTGCCAGCAGATGATTCCACAAAAGTTTTCTTTTGCTTCTTCATTTTCTTAACCTCCTCATTTGTCTTTGTCTCTTCATCATCTTTTGACTGGTGTATGACCTTGTGTCCTTTTTCTTTGTTCTCTTCTCTCCCTTTCCAGATGTCTTGGCTTCTAGTTTTGAGGCTTTTTGGCTCTTAGAGGTGGTAGGTGTAGAGCTCTTGGAGGATCTGGTCTGGGAGGGGGCTTGTACCAGATCACTTTTTTTTTTGCTTCTTATCTCTCTTTCTCTACTCTTTCTATTTTCTAGCTATTAGCATCGACTACTTCTTTTGAAATGCCATATCTTTTGGAAGCTTCCTCTACTTCTCTTCTCACTTTTCTTTTCATCTCCGGTTGTCTTAGCTTAACATGAATTTTGCACACTCAATTCTTGAAAGGTTCCAAACCTTTCTGCCTCAGGGTCCTTAGGCTGACTTAGTAGGTGTTGGACATGCAGTTCCAAAATTTTCTCATCCACCTCATAGCCCATTGGCATAATCTAGACTGTCCTGGGTTCCACTGCCTCCATTAGGCATTGATTGGTGTCTACCATGAAGCACACTGTATCCTTGTAATTTTCAACCATAGATTGGGGGATTCTTTCTCTAGCCATATCCAGCCACTAGTTCTGGGTAGATCATTCATATAGTAGAAGAATAAACATAGTATCAAGCCACTATACTTAAATGAATTCTTCTTATCCTTCTTTATTTTCTACAAATTCTCTAACAGTTGGTTCAGGAGAAGCTCACAAAGATCATAATCAGCATTTTCCCTTAGCATCTGATAGGCAGTGTATATTGTTGTTTCAGATACAGAAGTCTCCCTGCTGGAGTGATATATTTTATAACCTATTATCACAGAAGCAAATTTAATATCTGGATCTGTGATATCCTCTATTCTCATTTCTCTTTTGTCAAATTTTAATTTAGTAGCCTCACTTATAGTTTGGTTCTTGATCGATTTGAGAGCAGGCAACCCACTGGATGAGTGCAATCTAGTTATTGCCCTAATGGCATCTTTTGTGATCTCAAATGGCCTCATTAACCACATGAAGTTGTCATGCATTCTACTCAGAACATACCGGACCCATTCATCTTCTACAAAATAGGGGAAATGGATGCAATGTCTAAAATGCTTATCCCCGATGGCCTTGTATTGGGGTTTAAGTTCAAATGTTTCATCTATTGATTCCTTGTGATATATATCCATCAGCTTGGATTCCCTGCATTCCTCAATGTTGGCATGAATGTATACCCTAACATCTTCTACATGCAGAACCTCATGTGAAATGCTAGAGAATGCACCTTTTTGCGCTTCTAGGGTTCACGATATGAGTTAGAAAAGATCATTGAGTGAATTGGATTCTGCAGTTGATCCTTGAAAGGGTTGAAGTAATCTGGTTTGCAGAGCTCTTTATTTCTTCTCCTTGAATTCAAATGTGAAAATGATAAACAAAATAACCCTTATATTTCTGCGCAAACCCTAATATCATATTGCATTAAATGCACATCTTAAGTTATTTTAGTTCTCTTATTCTGACCTTGTTCTGAGAGAGATCCTTTCAAATCACTGAGATGCACTTAGAATTATTCTTGATGATAATTGACAATCTATCTTCCTTTCTCCAATCATTCAATTTATCCGCAAATCAAGATATTTCAATTTTGAATCATACCTGATCGAACTGTGAAAATCCTTCTTTTACCAGATGACTGTTAAACCAGATCAATCTTGGATGATTAACCTCTTCAAAACTCTTTGTGGATCTTTCATATTTTTACCAAGGGTTATTTATATATCTCTTTGAGAACTCTTCAATCCACAACACTCCATGTGCCAATTTTAGGCACCAATTGACTGGTTGGGGGAATTTGTTTTCCTTTGTGACTCCCCCTGAGCCAGTGCTCATTTATTTAGTTTTCAGAAGGAATATCAGCACCAGATTCTGGTGCGGATCCATCCCCAACATTTTATGTACTTCTCTTTACCCAAATCTTGTTCATCTCCCTTTGAACTTCATCTACATTCACTTTTCCTTTCCCTTTGTCTTGATTTTGATGTACCGGACCCTTTTTATCCTGATTCTTACTTCTACAGAATTTGGCAATATGACCGGTTCTATTACAATTGTAGAAAACAACATTTCTTTGCATGTTTGACTGATATCCTCTTGATCTATATTGATTAGCCATATGTCCCATTCTATTGCATGCAAAGCATCTACCATTGAATGATTTGTTTATTTGCATATTTCTACATTCATGAGATTTGTGACCATACCTTTTGCAGTTGAAACACTGTCCAGAGAAGGATGAATTAGTCTTATTCATTCTTCTTCTGTACTGATTTGCTTTATGACTAAAATTATTGCAATTGTACCAGTATCCATTGAATGATGGATATCTTTAAGCATTTGGTTGTCTTGTCAGAGGTCTTCTAGGCATGTTCCTTGGATTTCCTGATGCAAAGTTCTTCTGACCACATCCAGAGCTTTCACCTTTTTCATATCCCAAGCCATGCTTGTCATCTACCCTCTTTTGGATTTCAAGAAGAACTTCAAGTTGAGCAGAGCTTATCTTGAATTTCTCTTTGTATTCATTTGTTGTTTGAAGATCCCTTTTAAGAGTGTCTATCTGATTCTCAAGTTGTTCTTCATTGTCTCTAGCTTCTTCAAGATCAGATTCTAGATGCCTGATTATTCTATCCATTTTATGGCAGTCTTCTGACTTCTCTTTGAGAGATTGTTTTAGATCATCTTCAATTTTTCTTTTCTCTTCAATTTCTTGGGTGAATTTCATAACCCTTGATTCCATTTCATGTCTTACCATAATGACCTCTTTTGACAGCTTCTCACATAACTTGTTTTTCTCATTCAGATCTTATTTGTATTATTGGCTTCACTTTGACTTGCTAATTGCTAAAGTAGTTCCTTTCTCTTTTTCATAGAGATACTCAGTTTTTCTTTTAGTTCATTTATGAAGTCATTAGCTTGTTCAAGTCTTTCCCTCAAGTCATTGACTTCAGAGTGAGATTGCTCAAGATCATCTAGGGCACACTGAAGTTGTTTCCTCATACCATACATATCCATTGAGATTCCCAGATCTTCCTCAAGCTGTTAGGCTCAGTTTGGAGGAACTAAGCTCTAATACCAATTGTTGGAAACAAGGCAAATAACTAAGAGGGGGGGTGAATTAGTTATCTTAAATATTCAACTTTCTTTTCTCCTTTAACAATTAGTGTAGCATCGAAACATATAACCATACATAATCATGAGAGAAGAAAAGAAATCAACACACATAACACAAGGATTTTTACATGGAAAACTTGGATAAGGGAAAAACCATAGGGTGACTAACCCAAGATTGTATTCTCTGTTAAAAGAATAAGAAGAATAGAATGGCACTTGCCAATTAGGGCTCACTGCCTGAGCACACTGCTCACAAGAGGCTCACTACCTACAAGAGACTCACTGTCTATAAGGTATATAGAATGTAACCAAGTGTTTGAACTAATGAGAAGCATCCACATATGTTGAGGTTCAGTTCCGGTTAGGCTCAATATACTGATCTACTGCACTTCATTCTTCCTCTCCTTTAGTACTATTGTTCTGTCACATACTGGACCTGTATTGCTGCTTCCACACTGCTCTCTACTTTTCTTCACACTTCACAACACACCACACACACTTTCATATTGAAATCCATCTGGTATATATATCCGCATCAAGGATCTCAACATCTTTCTAGTCAGCATCTGGAATACTCAAGATTTTCCCAACATACTGATCTGTCGGCTGAATCCATGCTTACTCTGTGATGCGTATCAAGGACATAGACATAAAAGTCATCAATCATGTCGGCCAATAATGAATGATTGCTCAAGTAGCTTGATCACCACCAATTTCTCATCCGAATTAAGGTCTGATGCTTTGCTAGTTAGTTCTTGCCCAGTCTGCTTTGCCTGTCAGAAACCTAACACTTAGGTGCTCATATCTTTTCACTCTTTCATCACCGAAGGCTCAATCTCTGGAAAGTGGCATTCATGGTACTCCTCTTGACTTCCCCAAGTCTGCACTTTGCTGAGATACATCCTCTGAGAGATCTGGACCTAATTGTCAGACCTTGCTGCATGCTCTATTCTTGCTCACCAGACCAAAATACTCTTCAATCTAACTTCTGGTATAGACATACCATGTCCTGCGAATGTGTGGGATGGACTTTATTGCCATCAATGACAACACTCATGAAGCCACACAGTGTCTCTTGCCAACAATCATGTCTCCAAATACCCCAATCATAGTAAATTCATTGAAAAAGAAATAAATTCCCCTATTGTATATCAATTCTCCCTTAGGTTTCACATGATGAGGTCTAACTAACTCCATTATATCATCTATCAGTCTTGGCCCATTAGCCCCTAACCTTTTCAATAGTGGTTGACAAAGAAATTCTCAAATATAACATAAGAGACATCCTTGTGGTGGCTATCCATATGAATGGTCCATAAATACATAGGGTTCACTTGGCCATTAGGGAGATTTAGAGATGCGTAATTTATTTCCAACCTATTATGTCATTTGCCCACCATGGTGCACAAGAAGATATGACACAAGACAAACTAGGTCCTGAATCTTTTCAAAGAAGACTTCTTAAATTTAACTATCTCATCATGAGTTTGATTGGCCAAATATTCCCATAATCAAACACTTTATTCTAATGTGGGTTTAATTATCCATAGTAGAATACAAATATACTAGATGTACTTGATTTCTAGTATCTTTTCCTATAACTTGATAGAAACCTTGGAAAGTTTCTTAAAAGAAAGGTACAAACTTACTTATACACATGGGTTCATTTTCATCATCTAGAATAATTTCCTTAATAGTTTTTGGTTCTTTCACCCTATGGTGAGGTAAACTTACTCCTTTGTAACCATTTTTATATTTCTTATTGTAATCAAAAGCTAATCTTTTCAAAATGAATTCTACCTTAAATTTTTAAGGGCTACTTTAAACATCTTTTTAATTATCTCCTTATTCATAATGGAAATAGAATTACCTAGTGCATCATTTATCATATGGGGTTTCTCATTGTATAATTTACAATCACATTCTGCTATCTTTGGCACATTAAAACAAATTGGGACTACAACATTGTCAATAACAAATGCCCAAGCATTACATACTGGATAAAATTGGATACCATTGCCATTCTTTTTTGAATAATTTACCTCTAGCCATCAAGGTCAAAAAATCCCTGATATCACCCTTGGTATCCTTAGAAATGGTCTTCCACAAAATCCCCTTTTCTAGTAGACCTCTTATACATTTTTCTTGTCCACGGATAATCTTAAAAGTATCTTGGTTGGACTCTCTTTTGGGAGCCATTGGTAATTTAGAATTGACAAGTTAGTATGGCTTTAGGTTTGGAAAACTATATTTTGATTAATAATACCAATTTTAGATATGAGGATAATTCTAGGGTTTTAGCTTTAACACAAATACTATAAAAAATAACCATAGTGTACTTAAATTGACAAAAGTAGACTGGAGACTAAAAATGGATGCCCTAACCTAATTTCACATATTATCTTCCAATTTCTTCTTACAATAATGACTCCTTTTTAAATATGAAACACAATCACATAGAGGGCTTTGTCTGTGCTTACTTGGGAAACTAGCTTGAAACTTCTTTATTTATAAGCGACAATTTTGTATGTAGGATAATATTTAGCTAGAGCACAACTTTATCCTTTGATAATTAAATTGCAAGGTGGAGGAAATTGGGTTTTCATTTTATTTTAATTCTAGAAACCTAAAGCTTCACACAAATTCATCATTAGTGGTGATATGCATTTACTTTCCATTGTTGCACCCTTTCTATTGAAAATTAGCCTTTTGGCTTATCACATAAATCCTTTGAACTTTGACCTTGATCAACAACCTGAATAAACCATCTCTTTTGATCAATTTGTCATTTCTTTGTAGTTGATATGATCATGACATGTAGTAATGGGATCTATGCTCTGAATCAATTTGAGGATACCTTTTAGACTTATAAGGAAAACACATTAAGTAGATAAAATAGGCCCACCAACTTATTCCACTAGACTCCATATGTCATGAACTCATTCATTCTATTAGATATAGACCCCTATAGGCAATCCATGTACTTAGCCTTTGACCAATATAATTGAAATTTACTATCCCCTGCATCCATCAAGAGTTACCTATTTATTTCTTGGGCCCACAAATTAACTCACTAAAAGGAAACACATCTAACAAATGAGGTGCATCATCCTTTGAGTTGATGGACACAATAAAACAAAGGATTACCAAGATGCATACAACTACATTCCACTATTTTGGACTATAGTTGGTGCAATTTAAACACATGGTTTACTTCAAGCTCCTTGAAAGCTCCAAGTCATGAAGCATTGACCTAAAATCAATGACCCAGATGCAACCTTTGATGAAATCAACAGTCTCTATCCACTCAAAATCCTTGAAGAAACAATTAATTTGTTGGGAAATAAATCATGTGTATTTGACTATATTACTTAAATTTGTTATATCATGACCATATCTAATGGTCTAAATTAATCACCCCTAATATCAATGCCTATGGTAAAATGGAAAATTGTTAAAAATGTAAGCTCTTTATTCTTTTCTTCCTTCATAGTGAATGAGATTTAAACACCTAACCAATGATCGACCTAGTCTATAAACCTATAGATATTAATCAATCTAATAGAGTATGAAAGTCATAGACTTGTGACATGTAGCATCTTCAATGGTTCATATTTGCTTACATGTGTAGTCACTTACTCCAATGAAACCAATTAGAAAATACCACTCACTTTTCTTTCCTTTAGCACTTGGCTTCTCATAAGACATGTGCACTCTTAGATTAGATCTTGGTTGAAGGTTGTCACTATTTTTAACAAATATAACCTTACTATGCTACTTGTAAATATTTAACATAAGTTTCTTGAACTAATAGACTGATAAGAAAATACACATAATTACTTTTTTCTGAAAATCTCTAAACTAGATGCTTATTGCAATGATGACATGGACTTCTCGGTGGATAACTAGATGGGATGTAACCATCCATAACTAGTCAAATAATATACATATATCGGTGACCGATCACTTTAAAACAAGGAATACATCATTTAAGTGATAAATCACAACCAATAATAAGTCACCTTCAAAATATAACAAAAAGGCACATTTCAAAACATACTCTATGGCTTTACATAAAAAAATAAACTAGTCTATCATGAAATCTCAATGGAGAATTTTGATCAAGATAATAAACAAAGATTTTTTCTGTAAGGCCAGGGATAAGATGAACTTACATTGTTATAATCCTAATATGATATATTCCTAATTATATTAAGGATAAGAATTTGTGGCATGTTTAACATTAGTATTTTCATTTATTAGTCTTAGTTATTCCTTAAGATGACCTAGTTAAGATGAAGGGGTGTGCCTCTACATAGTTATGCATATAAATAAGGAAGAGAGACTCTCCCAAACCATCATAACTTTTAATATTGAATTCATATATTATTTTTTGATTATTAGAGGTCACCCCCTCAAAGTGGTCTACTATTTTACTGATTTTGTATTTATTTCAAAGAAATATCATAACAAGTTGTATTAGAGTTATGATTTGGGCCAAGATTTTTGTTTTTGCCATAAATTTCAAACCATTAGGAATTTGGACCTATTTTTTTAGGTTTTGAGGTATACAATAACTAAAGGTTCAAGTAAAAAATAGGATTTTGGGATACATTTTTTTACAATTTATTTTAATTTTAATGTTTCCATTAAGTCACTCTATAGGCCACAAATTTAAGAAATTTTCAAATATTTTTACATTTTTAGAAAGTTTTATGAAAAATTAGGTTGGATTAGTTATTTGTAACTTATTATTAGAGACAAAATACATTTCATAATTTAGTGGTCAAAGTTAGGTCAAAATATTTATTTATTCTACTCTACAATTCACAATTTTGAGAATTAATTTTTTTTACATCTTTGGAAAGATATTGAAAACCTAGAGTTTAAAATACATACACATTAGAATCCATGTCATCTTTAGGAATCAAATACTTTTCTACAAAAAATTAATCCAATGACCTTTATTCTCCACCACCTAAAATTGAGGGAAAAATTCTTCTAGGATGTGAAACAATGGTACATTTTATTAAGGATAATTTGTTTGACCCATTTGTATCATCTTTAAATAAAGGTCTAGATAGGTTTAAACGAGAAGTATTATATGAATTGAAGCTCCAATAACACCACCTTGATGAGTACAACCCTAATAGACAAAATCAAGGGATAAAACAACATTTTCAAGGTCTAAAATTGAACATACCAAAAATAGATATCTCTAAGTTTGATGGTACTAATGTAACTTCATGGATGATTCTCATGGAGCAATACTTTAAACTTCATAATATACTAGACAATGCAATGGTGGACATCGTCTTGCGACACTGAGAATTAAAACCTTATCAATGGTACCAATGGAGGATGCATGACAAGCAATGGAAAATGCTTAGTTGGAAAGAGTTTAATAATGAATTAGCAACCCTCTATGATAAACCATGGCATGAAAGTTATGCTCCCCAACTAAAAAATTTAAAACAATTAAGGTTTGTAGCCAAATATAATGTTAAGCATATGAGATTGACAATCTAGGCTCACAAGGTGACACCTTATCAAAGGCTACAACTCTACATCAATGGACTTATTGACCAAATTAAGCATGATGTTCATTTATTTGAACATTGTATAGTTAGGAAATCTATGGAACAAACATTCCATATTGAGCAATGAAACTCTACCACTAGAAGTTCCACACAAGGTCAAACCATATGATTAAAAGATAAATAATTCTATTGATAGAAATGGGGGAAAACTTCTTTAACCCAAGACAAATTAATAAGGTCTCTACCTCTTGTTGGAATGGTGATAGAAAATGGCCTAGGAGTCATAAGTGTACTAATAGTGAGAAAACACTAATGACTATTAAGAATGAGGTTGAAGAAGAGAGAGTAGCAGCAGCAAAAGAACCAAAAGTGGAACTTGAACATGAGAATTCCAAGGAAGAAGAAAACACTACTATCTCCCTACATGCATTGAATTTCACAAGTGCACCACAAACACTCAAAGTAATTGGTTATATTAAAAAGAAAAAGGTGACGATGTTGGTTGACATAGGTAGTACACACTACTTTGTTGTTAGAAGATTAGCTAATGAGCTCAATTGTTTTGTGTCTCTAATATCTAGTTTTCAGTTTATGATAACTGATGGGAAACAACTCCCTTTTTGGTGGTAAATGCATCATATAAAACTCTCATTGGGAAATTATCATATAGATTCATAAATGTTCTCTATCCCAATTGGGGGAGTAGATGTAGTTTTGGGTGTGTAATGGCTTAAACAGTTACGAACAATGACTTTGAATTTTCAAGACTTATCCATAGATTTTAGTACACATGGGAAAAAGTATAAACTTATAGGGATACAAATATCACCAAGTCAAATTATTAACTCCCATAGAATGGAGAAATTACTTAAGGTAGGTTCTTATAGCACATGGGCACAACTACATGTTTTGTAGAAGCACAAAATGTGAAAACTCAAGATTGACCAAAGATTCAAGAGATCATTCAACATCATCAATAGGTATTTCAACAACTAAATGGTCTACCCCTAGTCAGAGACAATGATCATGACATTGGATTAATACCAAAAAGTATTGTTCATCCAAACAAAAGTGCCTATTCATCCCCAATGATTATGGTTAACAAGGACTAATCATAGAGAATGTGCCCACATTACATGGAGCTCAACAACTTTTCAAAGCCTCATAAATTTAGTGTTCCACCCATTTCTTTGAAAATTGGTGTTGGTATTCTTTGATGACATCTTCATCTATAGTAAAACATGGAATGTTGAGCAATTCATAGAAAAGATTCTAGAGTTCCTAAGCATTGAGGGCAACACTTTTCTAAAGAGGATGGGAATTTTATGATCCTAATATGCTACATTCCTAATTATAATAAGGATAAGCACTTGCAACATGCTTAACCTTAATAGTTTCATTTATTAGTTTTGGTTATTCCTTAAGATGACTTAGTTAGGATGAAGGGGTGTGTCTCGACATAGTTATGCATACAAATAGTGAAGAGAGAGACTCTCCCAAACCATCATAACTTCTAATATTGAATTCATATATGATTTTTTTATTATTGAAAGTCACCCCCTCGAAGTGATTTGTTGTTTTATTGATTTTTACATTTATTTCTAAGAAATATCATTATAGACATATGACAAAGAAATAAGCTTCAGAACAAAATCAAAACCATAAAAAGATATCTAAAATTTGTTGTCAACAAATACTATTATTTTTTGAAATATAATTAGAATTTGCAACTATATTTAAATTTTAAATAACCCATATCTTTTACAATCGAATAATGATAAACTATTCGTTGATGTTAGCCTTAATTCTCCCAAAGTAACATGATATAGGTATTTTCTTTGTATTTGAGGTATACATCTTTATTTATGAAGACACCTCTTTTAAGGTTTAGACTTTAATTTTAATTTATATGTATTGGGATTGTAATAACTAGTCTATATTTATAAACTAAATCCTTACGAGTTTTTTTTTAATAGAGGTATAGCTACAATTTGGTATTGCCACACTCTCCACCTACGACTTTCTACTGCCATAAAATTTTATATTGTTTCTTGCCATTGGTAGCATTAAGGTTACAATACCTTTTTAAAGTGCATGAAGTGAAAGCTGAAGTTGTGGGCCCAAGTTTTTGTAGAGTTCATGATATATTTGAAAGGATTGTTATATTTTGCATCAGAATTCCAAAAAGAGAGCGATTGTTTATTTATTTTTTAAAGCATTTTGCATAAAGAAGAAAGGACCGCATGGTAGTTGATGAAAAAAGTTTACATAAAACAAAGTGTAAGACAAATATTGCTTGTATGAGGTGGCATTTGAATTGAAACAGCGCATGAGAGTTTAAAAATAAATAAAAGAAGTGCATTTAAAAAAATATATATTAGAAAAAGGGAAAGGAGATTTTTTAAAGAATTAAATAGCATAAGAAGAAATTCTTTTATAGGAATATTAAAATTTGATTTTGAAAGTGGAGGTAGTATTTATTTAAACGAAGGGTAATAATATATTTAAAATTAGTAAGTGCCTAAATGTGTTATTGGGTGGTTAATAGGTACATATATTAATAGTTCTATTATTTATTTATATTCTCTTGTCAAAGATATTTTGTGTAGTGCTTGGCTGACTATTTACCTTTAGATATTTTTACTAATTTATAAAAATTTTATGGGTGCAACAATTTAAGAAATTTTGATGAATATGTTAAAAGAAAGTAACTTTCAATGTATCAAAATTTATTAATATAGGTATTTATTTGCAAAGATACCAAAAATAGATACAATAAGTCTCAACCACAAGAATTTTAAATTTTAAATTTCTATTAAGTAATGTATCTTTATGGTAGTATTATAGTTATTTCAAAAAAGGATACATCTATCATACTCATCAAAAATTACAATATATTGTATATAGATAATTAAAAAAAAACAATTTTAATAGTTGCAAAGCCCCCTAGGAAAATATAGTTAATTTTCAATACTTTCATTTGACATGAGACTTTACCAATATCAAGATTATTTTCATAATTAACTATTTTTAACTTTCAGTAATGTCTCATTGTTTAGACTACACAGTAAATTATGAATTTGGACACCAAATATCAACCCATATCCATTGCACATTCCGAAAAATCTAAGATAATTTAGCTATAATGAAATTGCACATGTTATTGAAACTAACTTGTGTTGTCTGCCCAATTGGTAGAGTTTTGAGAGAATTACAAAAGAAAGATAAAGTTCAACAAATTAATAAATTGCATGAATGGAATTGCAGGAAAGAGACACTAGAAAACAATGACCATAGAGAACTATATACATGTTATCAGATTAGCCTAGACATAATTGGAAGCACACTATACACATCTAAGGAAGGGGAAAAGTTAATTATTGCAAATGAACCCTAACTTACAAAAATTCTCTTAGATGAAGGTTACAATAAATATATGGATGTTGTAAAAGTATATGTAGAGGTAGCCTCTTTGAAGAATCTTTTTGGAATAGCTACATAATTATAACAAAAATTTATTGTGATAAGTTAAAATGTAATGAGACTTCTATTTAACAAAATTGTGTATTCACAATATCAAGGCAACATATACTAACTTGAGAACTAAGGTCTTTAAGTGTAATAGAAACAAACAACTTTGAAGGGAATTTCAAATCAACTTTCATGATACTACATAAAAAGATAACCATACTCAAATCTATGCTTGGAACAAGCAAATATAAAAACCTCTTCAAGTATAAAGGAAAATGTTGAAGCTAAAACATAGGATGGTCTCTGAATGCTCCTTTGCTTCAAAAGAGGAATCCCATAAATATAGTTACAACACAAGACTCCTAAACTCTATATGTCTTCCCCATAATCATGCTCCCTATTTTCCACTAGAATAGACTTGTTATGCCTTGCATACATGCCTCTCCTTAGCTTTGCAAAGTGGGGACCCCCTCTTTTTTATTATTTCTACTTAGGTTTAATTTTTGTTTTCCTTCCCTTTTTCATTGAAGTGAAGTGTATTCTAAGTTTTGAGGGGTTGCAAGTCAATTTATTGAGTGCTTCAATTATTTGCAAAAAGTTGGGCACTTTTTTCTTTGTAAAATTTTGAGATTCTCACCTTTTTGCA
Source organism: Cunninghamia lanceolata (assembly GCA_027924645.1). Classification (NCBI taxonomy): domain Eukaryota; kingdom Viridiplantae; phylum Streptophyta; class Pinopsida; order Cupressales; family Cupressaceae; genus Cunninghamia; species Cunninghamia lanceolata. Next base: position 393,549 of record BSBN01001745.1, read on the forward strand.
AATTTATAGGTTTTGAGTGTACAATTGGATGCAGGTTTTGGGCTTACTACTATATGTCATGATGCTTCATCCTTTATCTTACCTACTTAGTTTTCTTTTCTAGAATATTTTGTAAGTGATAAAATAACTTTTAAAAATGTTTGCAAAATCTAGACATGGTACTAGATGTATCATTTTGCTTCTTTAACCTTCCATCCACTTGGTTTTTCTTGCAAAATTGTTTCAATGTTGAAAAACCTTTGAGAATCTGGTTTGTGAAATCTTGACTTGGTGTCAAGTGTTCTATCCTCTTTAATTTTTTTGCAAAGTATTTTTCTAATGTTAAAATATTTTTTATTGGTTTGTGAAATCTTGACCTGTTATTGGATGTGTTTTACTCTACTTGTTTAACTTAGTATTTGGTCATGTTCATTTTTCCCACAGTTGTTGTAATGTTGAAAACATCCAAGTCTTTGTTTTGTATAATTTCATGTTGGTGCAAGATATTTTAGGTCTATTTTATACATTCAAATCCATTGCTCTTTCTTGCAAATGTCCACTTCCTATAACCATCCCCATAGAAAACTCAAAAACTTAGCAAAAATAATGGAAACCTAGTTGTGGGATTTTGGTGAAGAAGTGAAGTTGAAATGTTGTATCTATATTTGATTCACTCCATCTTTTCTATGAAAAATTTGTAAAAATCAAAACATCATGAGATTTTTGTTCAAAACTAAAACTTGACTTTTTAGAATAACATAGTTCTCTATTTTTTTCTACATTTTATTAAAAAGTGGTGCACTTGTTATGATTTTCATTTGTAGAAGTTTCTTTTGCTATAGGATTTGTTTAGTTAACATTTTAAATGTAGTCCTATATTTTTATTTTTCATTCTACTTGAGTGGAGGTATTTGTTCGTAAGGTTGAGAAATGTGCATGATTTTCTTGTGGAAGTTGCTTTCACTATAGGATTGGTTTAGTTAATATCTTATATGTAGTTCCACATAATTTTTATATGAATCTAATTTTGTAATGGCATTTAGTTTAGAGTTCATTTTACACAAAACTTTCTTGAATTGGAGGAGTTTTATATTAAAAATCTTGTATCCTGTTCTATGTCGAGTTTCCACAAAATTGCATTTTATGAAGAATTTGAAATTTTGGTTTTTTTTAACAAAATTTTATCTTATTGCAGGATCTTTTGAATTAATGATGGTATATCCCATTCCATTTCATGTCTCTGCAAAGTGGAATTTTACAAATGCAATAATTTAAAAGTTTGGTTTTCACATATTTTCTTCTAATTGGAGTTTTAATGACTAATTTGATGTCTAATTCAATGACAGGTTTCCTCAAAATGTTGTAAATTTTTTAGAATGTGAATTTCTTGAAATTTTAAGAAATATAATGACTTTCTTTGTTCTTGTAGGGTGATGTTCAAAGTGCAGACAATGAAATTCTAACTTCTAGAACAAGATCAAGTTACAATTGAAGATATTTTTGATCTAAGGGAAAGAAGTAGATGGGGATGTTTGTTGCTTGCTAGAACTTTATGCCACATTCAATTTACAATAATGATTTTTCAAATTGGAGCACACCACCTATTTTCAAAATTCAAAATGCTTTTCAATTTGGGTATTTTTCTTAGATCTTTGTGTCACTTTTGCAATGTAATTTTTACAAAATGATGTTGAATAAGGTTGACATGCCTTGAAATTTGTAACATTTTCTAGGCCTAGAGATCTTTGGATTTAGGCCAACTAAGTCAAATGATTGTAATGAAAAACCACTTCTATAAGAGTAGGAGTGCCATGCATTGTTTGGGGGGTTAGAAGTTACAAAGTTAGAGTTGAGACATTTATTTAGCAATTAGGAAATTTGGAGGAATTTTTAGAGTTAGCAAATTTGGGGAAACTCTTGGAAGGAGCAAAGGAAAAATAAATTTTCAATGTGGCTATCCTATTAAAATTTGTAATGTGCTCATTATCTTAGAATCAATAGATAATTCTAGCTTCTTTGGTGGTGATGTATTTTTGTGTTTTCTTTTCTAGAATTTGGATTATTTGGTGAAATTCCATAAATTTGCCTACTAGTTTGTATCTTTAACAATCAGATTGAGAAGTGATGTATGATTTATGTACATGTAATATGGTGTTTTCATGTAGTTACTTTTATTTTGATTTCTCACTATAACGTCAAAAATTGCATACCATTGCAATTTCATGCTATATTTTGGCCTTGCTTTAGTGTCCATTCCCTTAGCTTATTTGTAGGCTCATTTTAGCCCTTACATTAGCCTTTTCCCTCCCATGGTTCTTAGGCCTTCTTTCCAGCATTATCTTTTTGTCAAGTTTCATTATCACTTTTGTGTTATCCCTATGATGTTCTAGTGTCTCATTGTTTTTGAGCCCAAACAATCTAGACACTAGCACTTTGCATGGATGTCCATGCTATGTGCTAGCATCCCATGACAATTTCTTGTTTGGTGGCCATTTCTGGGTATTTAACCACTTATCATTTTAGTAGGTCAGTGGTAATGCCTCAAAATGACTCCGAATAGCTCATTAGCCTCTTCCTCTTCCCTCCTCTCTTTTTGAATCAATCTTTTGCATTGTTGCATTCCTCTTGGCTCTCTCTTGGAATTTTCTTCACTCTACAACTCTTTATAGCACTCTTCAGCATTCTCCTTCAGCTCTTGCCCCTTTGGCTTCTTCAAGCCCCTTTTAAGGTGATATTATTCTTGTTCTTTATTATTGTAGCATTTTTATTTTGTTGTGCCCCTAAGCACCTTGAGATTTTCATATCCTTTTAAATCTTTCATTTTTGTCACTGTTCTTATTTCTAGACACTTAGATTAAGAACATGTACACTATTTTTCTATTTATCTATCTTGGTTGTTGTGGAGGTAGAAATACCTTGAAGTAGGGGTTTGACCTAAAGGTAAACCCCCAAATAGCTATGACATTTTCTCTTATTTAAGCTACATGTATTTGGGAAGCATTCAACTGCATGGAGGTTTGTTGAATTCTTCCTTCCTCATGTCATTTCAATATTTCACTTTTTATTTAGTTTAACTCTATTATATCTTTTATGTATTATCTGGTATTTTTTTTGCATTCACTTCTTTGGTTTTGTAGATTGGGTGAGCTATTGGGTTAGATTTTTGCATTTTTTGGAAACTGTTTAACTTTCTAGGATGTACGGATGACAACACTTAGCACGGAAATCCATGGGATGCACTAGCATCTTGGGCAATGGCTTCCTCCATCTAGCTCTAGTTCCTCTTTGTGTTCTCTTTTCAGCTATGTAACTTTGTGAATTGGCTTCTAGTTTTCTATAAATTAGTGTTTTCCATTCCAACAACACATTTAATGTGATATAGAAGTTAGCAGTAGCTTAATTTTTATATCACATTTTGGTGAAATTGCCTCTTTAGCACTTAAAACACCTTCTTTCTCATTCCATTTTCTTCCAAAAACAAAAACATTTTTTTTCTCAATTTTTTTCAGGGTGTTGCCTTGAACCTCGTTCCATAGTCCTAAATAAGAAAAGTAATGGCCTTTGACCAGATCTTTCAATACCTTTCTTAATCCTCTCCTTCTATTCTTCATAATAAACACATTCTCTTATTTTCTTACATCACTTTCTAACTTTGCTCAAAAATTTTGTGAGTGATGTTCCATTCCATGCATGTGATGGTGACTTAGCTCTTCTTCTGCAACTCTATTCTTTTGACCCCTCTCCTATGATTCCTCCTAATTACAAGGACATTTTGGTGCAAGAGGATGACATCATTAATAATTTTCTTAACATTAATTTAGCTTCTCTTCATTTCAATGCTCTCCCTTATAGAGATGAAGCATTAGTAGATGAAGAGTCTCACCTCACATTGGATCCCCCATGGATAGATGTTGAGCATACTTCTTTTGTTTCTTCTCCTACATCATGTATTTCTCAATAAGATAATAATGTTAATAAAATCATTGTTAATTGACTTATCTCACCCACTAAGGGGATGTGGGATAAGTCCATTAATATTCAAAATATTACTTCTATTCCTAAAATCATTATGCACAGGGTGCTTGATCTGCCCTCACCTTCTTGTCTTGTGATCACTATGCAAGATATTCCTGAAAATCCTTGACCTTTGAATTAATTTTCTCATATTATAAATTCTATAACTCTAAATATGTCTACTTCTCCTCACTACCATGCATTAACCCACACATATATAACATTCAATGAAACAAACAGGTTACTCCTATCCTTGTTTCCCTTCCTCCAACAAATCATATTCTTCCACCACCTCCTCATATTTATATGGAGAGTACCAAAGAGTATGATCTTATTAAGCAGCTACAAGCTACACAAGCTAAGATCTCTTTTTGGGATCTAATACAAGTTTCACCTTCTCATCATAGTGCCCTTCAATAGGCCTTGCAGAAGATATCTATACAATTTTCCATGAAGCCCATAGATGTGGCTTCTATTCTTGAAGGATTTCATTCTAATTCTACTAATATCACTTTTCATTTCTTTGAACTCCCTTCTACCAAAGTTCAGAAGAAAAATGGCACTCTTATGATTATTGTAGCTATAAACTTGACTGGATTAAGTGAACCCTTATTGATAGCGGTTCCATTCTTAACGTCTATAGTTTAGACCTCCTTAATTGTCTTAATATTGATTCTTATTCTATTTATCCTTCAAATCTATCCATCAGAGGTTTTGATAATATGGCTCACCTAACTTTGGGCACTATCACATTGTCTATTTCATTAGGTCACATTACATTACCTATTGAGCTTCATGTTATGTTAAAGAGTCTTTCTTATAATCTTCTTCTTGGTAGACCATGGATTCATGCCATGGGTGCAATTCTGTCTACCCTTAATCAATTTATTAAATTTCTTTATAATGGTAAAGTACACAAGATAAGTGTTGATCTTGACCCCTTTAAATACTGTCAGTAGGCTGAATTGGGTGACATGAATCTTGTTCTTTATTCTCTTCATAATTTTGTACCTTCTACAACAAACTCTCAAACACCATCATCACCCTCTATTGATGATGATGTGCCTTCTCCATCTAATGCATGTCCTAGTGATGATTGGGACTCCTTAGACTTCACCTCCATGGGCCTAGTGAATATAAGTTTGACCCTTCTCCCTTTGATAGTCACACATTCAACAAGGATCTACATTCTAGTATTATAATCAATCCTTCTTCTCATGTGAATTCTACTACTATTTCTCCAACATGTGCATACACATCTCAATTTGACAAGGCTAGTGATGTTGATTCTCTTCCTCTTTCTGATTTGGAGGCACCTTAAGAGATTGGGTTCAAAAATATTTCTAAACATGGATATAATGGAAATGGTCTAGGGTTCATGGAACAAGGAGTTAAGGTCCCTGTGGAATCTACACCATACTTTTCAAAAGTAGGTTTATGTTACTAGCCTTCTCCTATACCTACACCCCCTCCTCCATTGTCTAAAGTCTCTATGGTTTCTTCTTTTTAGAAATTAAACCTTTCTCCAAAATAGAAAGGGTTTCTTCCTACTCCACCTTCTCCTCTTCTATCTAAACTAGAGTGTATTTTTTAGGCTTATAAAAGCCCACTCAATCACTCTTTGTCCTACACACAAAAAATTTCCACAACATATTCAACTAGCACATCCTTTCTGTGCATATCATCAAGTGCTTGGACATTCCATCAGTGAATGTTGAGCCTTGAAGGATAAAATTTAAAACCTTATGGACATGGGTGCTCTCACTCTTTCTTTTGATGAATCACCTATCTCTTTGCTGCATGACAAATGATATTGAGGTTCACCTCTATCTGGTTCATTATTTTTCCTCTATTTTCTCATGAGACTATTGTGTTTCTACCCACTATGTGGCACCTGTAGCTTTCTTTGTTTGCTTATTTCCATTCATAGTGGTGCAATCTCATGTGCAATCATACCTTCTTTTGGTAACAACACAATATTCTTTTTCATGGTTGTCCTCGCCCATATTCTGGGGGGCAGAGACAACTTGTTCTAGGGGTGTGCATTCTTTCTAAGGACATACCCTCTTCTTTCTTCCCCTTTTTCTTTACCTTAAAATATTCACATATTATACATGCAAATATTTTAAAGGGGGGCATATACTCTTCTCACATGTTCATCCATACATGTACCTTGCTTTATTTGCACCTCCTGAGGTGTTTCATATTAATTTACCACATGCACGACATTGTTTATTTTAACACTCCCTAAAGCATTCACTCCCTAGGGTGTTGGTGTTTGATATGCTCCCTAATGGATTGGTAGCATATGATCAACCTAGCATAATAGAAATTGATTGTCTATGTGTTTCATATGACCTACCTTTTTACACCCATGGTCACCTAGAATAATATAGCTTTCTAGTCTGTGATCCATGAGGGTATTGTGATTTGCATGACCCCTAGAAATAGAGCAAGCTAGTGTCTGAGTCATGTACTCTCTTTCACTCATATTAATTGCTTCCCTATATATTTGTATGCATACCCTTACAATTTCACACTATATTTTGGCCTTGCTTTAGTGTCCAATTCCTTAGTTTATTTGTAGGCTCATTTTAGCTCTCATATTAGCCTTTTTCCCTCGCATGGTGCTTAGGCCTTCTTTCTAAAATTATCTTTTTGTCAAATTTCATTGTCACTTTTGTGTTATCCCTGTGATGTTCTAGTGTCTCATTATTTTTGAGTCCAAACTATCTGAGCAATAGTGCTTCACGTGGATGTCTACGCGATGTGCTAGCATCCCGTGACAATTTCTTGTTTGGTGGCCATTTCTAGGTATTTCACCACTTGTCATTTTCATGGGCCAGTGGTAAGGCCTCAAAATGACTCCAAACAACTCATCAACATCTTCCTCTTCCCTCCTCCTCTCTTTTTGAATCAATATTTTTCATTGTTGCATTCCTCTTGGCTCTCTCTTGGAATTTTCTTCACTCTATAGCACTCTTTATCATTCTCCTTTAGCTCTTGCCCTCCTTGGCTTCTTCAAGCCCCTTTCAAGGTGATCTTATTCTTGTTCTTTATTATTGTAGCATTTTTATTTTGTTGTTCCCCTGAGCACCTTGGGATTTTCACATCCTTTTAAATCTTTCATTTTAGTCACTATTCTTATTTCTAGATACACTTATATTAAGAACACACGCTATTTTTCTATTTATCTATCTTGACTATTGTGGAGGTATAAATACCAAAGAAGGGGTTTGACCTGAAGGCAAACCCCCAAACAACACCAACATTTTCTCTTGTTTAAGCTACATGCATTTGGAAAGAATTCAACTACACAAAGCTTTGCTAGTTTCTTCCTTCCTCATGTCATTTCAATATTTCACTTGATTTATTTAGTTTAGCTCTATTCTATCATTTATGTATAATCTAGTGTCTTTCTATTGTTCTCCCTTCTTTGGTGTTGTAGATTGGGTGAGTTGTTGGGTTAGATTTTTGCATTTTCTAGAAACTATTTAACTTTCTGGGTTGTATGAATGATAATGCTTAGTGCAGGTCTATCCATGCAATATGTTGGAATCTTGGGTAGTGACTTCCTCCATCTGGCTCCAGGTTCCTCTTTTTGTCCTCTTTTCATCTCTATAACTTATTTTTGTAAATTGGTTTCCAGTTTTATGTAAATTAGCATTTTCTATTCCAACAACATATTTAATGTAATATAGAAGTTAGTAACATCTTCATTTTTATATTACACTCACAAATTCCTTAGAATCTTGCATCTATGATGTCAGTGGTAGAGTGTAATACTAATTACATCATAATAGGTTAATTGAATTTCATCATACTTTCTAGAGGAATGGATTGAAAACGAAGTACAAGGCTAACCTTTCTTTTCATTTCATCTTATTTCTCTAAAACAGTTAAATATTTTTCTTTTTTTACAAATCATTAGAGTAGGATTAGATTAGAAAAATCTTACTTAAGGATTTAAAGAATATCATTTTTCTAGTTAATGTTGATGGTCCAATTGACATGCATGCAACATAGACAAGAAGAGATTCAACTTGCCTCTCCTGAAAAGATAATTAATCCATAAATCAATTATCCCCAAGATCTAGGGAGTTGGGTCACAACTATGTTGCATAAACACAGGGTTCAATGTAGATAGTTTAACAAGGAGCTTGATCTTTATTATTATTTGAACTAGATTTAACTCTATTCTAATATTATTTAAAAGAAAGATCAAAAGATTTAAAGGAATACAAGAGGAGATTAATGCAATACTTCTATTTCAATTTTTATATCAACAAACCATCTAATAAATTCATTAACTATAGTATTAAAACTAGTTATAAACTCAATCATTCATACCACTAGTGCAAGATTCAAAGGATTTCAATAAGATAAAATGAATTATATTTCTAATTATTGTATTCCACATGCAAATCAGAAATAAAATTTAGAATTTAAGTTTAGATTCAAAATTTCTCAATGAAATAAGTAAGTAAAAATTGAAGTTAAAGCACTACACCATATGTATGGAGGTGAATTTAAAGGAATTGATAGCCATCTTGTATTAATTTCTTTAAATTCAGGTACAAGATATAAATTCAATAAGAACACACTGGAATCACATGTTCTATTTTTAAAGAGTTATATCCACTAACCTAGAATGTTGTAAAAACTAATTAATTGCTAAAATTAAAAATGTCGAAAATACTATGTATGGACTGATAGCCTAATTCTTCAAACAAAATAGGATGTGGCAGCGCTGAAGTTTATTGACTTGGAGATGGGTACTAAATAGGGGGAAGGTGGAGACCAGGGTACTGCTGGTAAGCCTATGAAAGGTGTTAAAAGATCGAGCCAGATTGCTGGCATCCCTTCTACCAATCTGCAAGGTGTGGAGTTGTTAGGATATTTTAAATTTGTTGAAGATACCTTTTGGGAAGGGAAGGACAAGACTCTTATGGAGTCATATCACGAGGTGGAAGGAACCAACCATTTCTCAGAGCTAAACTTATCGTACTTTGATGATGAGGACGATGAGGTGGAGGAAGTCTAGGAACATAAAGGTAAAGGAGGTTGCTTTCTGTGTACCAAAATGGCCAAAGATGTTGCAAAGCTCAAAGCGAAGATGGAGAAGCTTCAGAAGAAGTGGCATGTTATGTTAGAATTCACTGCCAAAGCTCTTCACCACCCATCCTCTGTGTTCTCTGCTGTCAAAGACTTTGATGATAAGGTCAAGGGAATTGGAGTCAATAGTTTGAAGGATTACAAGGACATGATCAAGTTTATGTCCAAGTATGGGATCATTGAGAATCCCTAGCTAGTCTTTGGGTTTTTTTGTTGCTTTTGATTATAGTCTATTCATGTTTTGGTGTTGTCTATGAACTATTTTTTATTATATTGGTAAAAAAGGTTTTGAAGGGGCCCCGAAACCCTTTACAAAAAATAGCAAATTGAGAATAAAAAGCCAACTAAACACCAACAGAAAGCTAACAAACTATTAAAAGCATAGAAAACCATAATATAAAAGATAGCAACTAAGATTATAGAATCTTCTTTAAAGTTTTCACTGCTTCCAACTCTTGCTCATAAAATTTTTCATTGCAGTTTAGCAAACTTCACTAGCTCCTTCTTCTTCTCTTCAAATTGCTTCTTTCTACTACCTCTTGTATGAGTCGAAGGGCCACCTGTATCCTTTTGCATCACCTATTTCCCTTTGTCTTTGTTACTATCACCTTTATCCTAAACAACAATTTCATCCACCACCAAGATGTCCTTTGCACCACAGTCTCTAACCTATTCCTTTCTGAGCTCTTTGAGCTTATCTGTAAGCAGTTTCATACCCTATAAGCTATTTTGAATAGTTAGATTACTAATTTGCATCATTTTCTCTAGATTGTCATTGATGCCAATCAATTTATGTTCCAAGTATTGGATCCTAGTCCCAAACTCTTCTCTCATCCTCTACATCTCACGCTCAATCTCTTCCATCTTAGGGATAGCTTCCCAATTCTAGAAGATCAACTTATCCTACTCCATCGTGGTATCACCACCTCTGTCCAGATTGTCTTGCAGCAACTTCAACTTAATATTTATTCTTTTGATCTCCATGAAAAACCATTTGGTCATCTTGTGTTGAGAATTGACCGCAATTTCGACCAACCTAATAGCTTCCTGCAGGTCGTTTCTATTCCCTGCCTTAATCACCAAATTTTCAAAATCATCTAAGAGATTCTAAGATGGGTCAGGGATCTCCGGGAAGTGAGACTCAATGTTAGGCTCTTCAACATGCAGCTTAGCTCCTCCCCGCATATCCTAAATTTTCACACCCATTTCTACACCATGATTAGCAGCTCCACCACGAATACCCTATTTTTTAGCACCCATATCCAAACCCGGATCAGTGACCAAATCTAAAGCCTCCCTCCTAGGAATCTACTTGCCTTTCTTCATATTCAAGGGGCTTTTCCTTTTGCCAGATGATTTCTTTTTACCTTTACTCCCCTTGTAAGAATGGTTGGATTCTTCACCAGTCTATGACCCCTCTGATCATGAGATATTGACATCTCTTCTTTTTACCCTTTTCCTCTTCTTGCTAGCCCCTTCCTCACTAACCTACCAGTATTCATCCACCTTTCATTCCTCCTCCTTAGATTGGGTCTCCAAGTCACTAGAGACCATCAAAACCTTCTTCTTGGCAGAATGCTTACCCTTCAACCCACCCTTAGGGGTGTATTTTTCATATAATCCATTAAGAGAAGGATAAGATCTTCATGGAGGATAGGTAACTTAGGGTTTCTAGAAATTTCCTTTACAACAAATTCCATAGAAGAAAGCAAATAGAATGGGAAGCAAACAAGCATTTGGTGGTGAAAATGATTTAGCAAGTTAAAGTGATAACCTTTCACAACAATGTACTTGCCATCTAGGGTAACATAGCACATAATGACCTCCACCACCTCGACCCAAATTGGATTAATAGACAAGCGATTGTAACCACCTGACTGCAACTTCACCAACTTATTCTGCTCATTGCCTTTAAAGAAGTGATTTAGGGCCTCCTCACTAGTTTTTTGACCCCTAAAGAATTTCTTCCCATTGACAGGCAGCACCGTTATCATGGCAATGATATCTTTTGTGATAGTGATCTCCCATCCAAACACCATCACCTTCTTGTTTTTCCAATTTTTGGTGAACATCATCATTACATTGGGGTCAGCCCCATGCAATCTTTCCATAAAAGGGGTTAAACCCCCAACTTCAAGAATCTTTCAAAATTTTTGATTGTGGTAGACCCCTTCATAGGAAGAGGGATCCACTCTATTCCTATCACCACCCATGTTTGGATTCAGACCACAATATCCCTCACAAACAAACCAGAAACACAAAAAGATAAAATGAACTCTTCTGAGGATGATCGAGCCCTTAACCATACCCAGAATCCATGTGTTCTAGTTCTTAATAATTATTCTACCTTTCAAACCATTAAAATCCATCATGATCTCATTAGTAATCCTCGAGCCTCATTCCATGTAAGAATTCATTTAAAATCAATGTTTTAGCATTGCTAGGAATCAAGTCCACATCCTCCCAAATGATTTTAGACTAGTTAGTGACCCCTAAGTTTGCAAAAGCATCTGCCACTCTATTCCCTTCACAGAATATGTGGGATATAACAATTTGATCAAAGGAATCCATTAGCTTAATAGCATCATCAGTAAAGGTTGCTATAGTCCAAATAGGACTTTGGGATCTCTTTAAATAATTGATAATATTATTGGAGTCCCCTTCAACCCACACCTTTTTATACCCCTTGGTATGAGGTAATTTAATAGTATGGTAGGTCGTTGCAGCTTCGGCATAGTGGTTTGTTTGAGTACCCAGAGGGAGTACCACCGCCGCCAAGAACCTACCAGAATCATCTCTTATCACTCCCCCACTACCATCAGTGCTAGGATTTCCTTTAGCAACCCCATCAAAGTTAATTTTGATCCAACCCTTAGGAGGCAATTTTCACACCACCTCACCTCTAGGATGCTTCATGTTTTTAAAATGGATGGAGATATCACCAGGGAGGTTCCATTTCTTAGAAATAGCCAACTCTGAAGGAGACACCTCAATCTTGGTCCCATGGGAAAGTTGCTCATCAATCCTAACAGAGAAGTTCTCCTTGATGCATCTAACCACCTTGAAAAATAGGCCTTCCGAATCCAAACTAGCCTCCTTGAAAACTCTATTATTCCTCTCCTTCCAGAGGTTCCAAGCAATGTGAGGGATCATCAGAGACCAAAGAAATTTGAGGGAGGGGTTGGAGACAGGGCAAATCCATTGAGAAACCAAATCCTTGAAGGAGTTAGGAAAGATCTAGTTGAGATTCCAAAAAGAAAGAACTTTACTCCATACCTCCAAAGAGAAGGGTCAAACAAGAAGCAGGTGGAAGGAGTCTTCAACATCCTTAAGACATAAAAGACATTTATTAGGCAATGTCAAACCCCTTTTACAAAGATTATCAGTAGTCAACACCCTATTCTGAACAAGCAACCAAAAGAAAATGTTAATCTTGGGGATAAGCTTAGCATCCCAGAGATTGGCCCAAAAGGGAGGATCTCCCTATGGAGGAATCAACCCTTTGAAAGTAGACACAATAGAAAAATGACCAGAACAAGTAGCTTGCCAAATGAGTTGATCTTATTTTGGGCAAGAGAGGATATGAAACAAATTCATCCTACATTGAAAATCCCCCATATGCCTATCCACCATCAGGAAATTCCTCCACCTTCCATCAACAATAGAATCCGCCACCCTCCTACCAAAAGTTCTAGAGAAGATTTGTGTGAAGGGGCCAACCCAATCATGTTGCCTGAGCAGGGAGTTACAAAACCACAAATCATCCCAAAAGTTGACCTACCTTTCATCCCCAATCTTCCATTTAGAGCCTTTCTTAATAATTTCTCTCGCCTGAGATATGTTTCTCCAAATTTCTAACCCTTCTAGTAAACCATTGCTGTCCAAGGCTTCCTTGAAGTTGTTGAACCCAACTAGGCATTTATTCTTAACAATCTCCATCCATTCTTTCTTTTCATTGATAAGGCAAAAAGAATTCCCAGCTAGGAGAATAGAATTGAACTCTTTTAGCTTTCTAAAGCCTAACCCACACATCCCCTTAGGTTTGCAAACCAGATCCCAAGCAATCAGAGGAATTCTCTTTTTTTCCTTAGTATGAACCACATGAACCTTTTTTGGATTTGTTCAATTCTCTCTCTACACTTCGCGGGAATCTTAAACAAGGACATAAAGTAGATAGGCAAGTTCTGAAGAGTATCTTTAATCAATTGGATTTTACCTACCTAGCTGAGAACTGCACCTTTCCACTCAACAAGTTTGGACTGGAATGTATCCAACATACCCATCCAAAATGATTCCAGAATTCTTTTATCAAAAAGAGGCATTCCCAGATAAATAGCCAGAAAGGTATCAACTTTACACTGAAGAATACGAGCTATCTTCTACTATCTCATGTCAGGAGTATTAAGGAAAAATATCAAAATTTTAGGAAGGCTTATTTTCTAACCAGAGGCCAACTCATAGTTGAGCATAATAAGCTTCAATGTTCTAGCTTCCTTAATGGATGATTCACCCAAAATGATGGTATCATCCATGAATTGTTGATGAGAACAAGAGGGGCCTAAGGAAGATGGGTGTAACCCTTGAAGTTGTCCATTACTCAAAGATTTCAAAATATTCCTTCCAAGAATCTCCACCATCACCACAAAGAGGAAGGGAGAAATAAGATCCCCTTGCCATAAATCTCTAGAACTCTTGAAGAATCCTGAGGGGGAGCCAATAATCAGGACCAAAAATTTTGGGGATTAGACAAGCTGCCTGAAGAGAACAAGGGCCTTCTCATTGAACCTAAACCTTTCCAACACTTTCAATAGAAAGTTCCAATCCACCCTATCGTAAGCTTTCATGAGATCAAGCTTTAGAAGAAAACCCTCTTTCTTATTTGCATCCAAAGAGCAGATATTCTCCTACACAGAGATAATGGAATCAAGGATCTGTCTATTCGGCATGAAATCACTCTATTGCATAGAAACAATGCCAAGAAGGAGTACCTGAAGCCTTAAAGCCAACACCTTTGAGATGATCTTATAATAGGAGTTACATAAGCTGATAGGCCTAAAATCAACAAAAGACTTAGACCCATTCTTCTTAGGAATCAGAACAAGAAAAGTGGCATTTAACTCTTTGAGAAAACTTCTACTTCCAAATAATTCCTTAGTGGCATCACATGTGTTGTCTATGAACTATTAATTTGTTGTTTCTAGCTTGTTTAAGGCATGGTTTTTCCCTTGGGGCTATTTTGTATAGGGATCTGGACCCTCTTTTCCAGCTGACTTAATAAAAAACAATTGCTTTAAAGCGCATGCCACACCTTTGTCCTTGTTTTCATCACCAACTCATGCATGCAATCTAAAAAAGGAATCTTAACTAAACATTACAATTTGCATGCATATCCTTTATTTTAACTTTTGAGAAGTCAACATGTAAGAAATAACTTTAGTGCCTAGGAAAGAGAAATATGTGAAAAGAGTTGGTAGGGTCTACTTTATAAATCACTAAATCCCTTTTTTCAAAGAATTTTGAATTAAAAGAATCTTTACAAATGAATATTCTTTATAACCAAAAATAGACTCAAGAAGAGCTAGACACTCCCCTGGAAGACTGTCCTCATTTATATTCTACAAAATTTGACAACAATTGCTCAAGCCTTTCCTCATCTAGTTCATCTAACCACTCCATCCTAAACTTGAATATATTAAACTTATGCGTAACATATTCACGTTTTCTTTTTAACTTCTACAAATCAGCCCTGGCTAGTTTAAAATGATCTTTTATTTCTACAAACTTATCCAGAACATCTTCATTCAACCCCAGAGGAGTAGACAATAAACCTTCCATCTTGGCTTTGAACACTTCTTTTACCTTTTTGAGGGTATCTATTATGTGCTTGTTTGGTAACAATACCTCTGGTCAAACCACTTCATTAATAAAAATCTCAAAAATTGTCATAAATTCAAAAATCTCTCTGCAATATTAATAGACTTGGACAATATTCAATAACTTGATCAATCTTAAACCGAGAAACCTTAATGCAGTGTTCTACAAAATTAGGATCCTCATCTTGCAAAACACCAGAATTTACTAACTCTTGCTGACTCATTCTCCTTATCTCTTTCAATAACTTCAAAATTTATTCTAACCTTTCTTTCTCCTCTTTAGAATTTTCTACAAAGGAGTCTATATTATCTTCTATTTTGCACACTTTCTCATGTAAAAGGGATAATTATTATCAAAAACTAGAAGAGTCTCATTCAAAAACTTGGCTGCCCACTTGTCTACTACAATTGATTTCTCTTTAATAGATTGAAGGGCATCCACTTATTATTTGGTCATCAAAACTCGAACATCTGTAACTGCTTGTTGCTCTGAAATTGGAGTAAGCAACTCTTTGACACAATATTTCATTTTGTTCAACTATAGTTTGAGCTCGTCTTTTTCTTGTTTATCTTTTTGCATTCTCACTTTTATAATGTCTACTGTTGAATCCAATGAATTTATCTACTCTTCTTAGGTCTCTTTACCCAGATTAACCCTAGTATTTTGGTAATCCTTCATAAGAAGTTCCCTATCATCTTTATCAACTACTAGAGTTGTTGTTTTAACAACCCTCTCCCCATGCTCATTGGTCATGATGGAAGATAGGGTTCTTGATTTCTTCCTCTGCTTCTTCTTATCAATCTCTATCATCATATCCTATAGGCTAAGAGGTTTTACAACTATCTATTGCCTTTTTTCCAAGTTTAGATTTAGTCAAGGGGGGATTGCAAAAGGTGATGACAAAGTCTTTTCCATCTGCATATATTTATGTTGTTGTTCAACTTTAAAATATGTATCTTCCACCCTATCTCTTGTATCGAGCTCTTCTTGATCAATTTTCTCTTCTTCATCCCTTAATTCCTCTTTTTGTTCTTGTTCATCCCATTCCTTTGGCAATTCTTCCTCATCATCAGGTTTCTCTTCTTTAGTGGAGACTTTTACCTCAGCATGTTTCTCCTGTTGTTTAACAATTCAGATTAATTCTTTTTTCTCTTCAACAGTCAATACATGCTCCTCTATTTGATATTGTTGCTCATCATCCACATCACTAGAAGGGCCTTCTACCAAACTTTCTTCAAACCTAGAATCTTGATGCTCCTATGAATTCTTTTCAATTTTATCACCTTCTTTTATAATCTCTCCTTCATTAACAGAATCATCTTCTTGTCAAACATCAGATTGCTCATGGACAACCTTTATTGGAGTTGGAGTTATATCCACCTGATCACTCTTATCTTCTTGCTTTTGTTCTTGATGATCTTCATAATCTACAACAATATCCTCTTCTTCTTGGTGATCTTTGTTTTCCTGCTAACTATCCTCCTCTATAATCTCTTCTTGATTCAATTTCTCTTCCATCCCTTGACTTAGTTTTGTCTTTTCCTCTTGCCCTTTAGGGATAGCAATAGGCGGTTCCTAAGAAGATAGCTCAACATTTCGTATTTCTTCCTCTATTTATTCTTTATCTTCACCCTCAACAAGTCCTTGTGTTTCTGCAATATCTAGAGGAGACGATGCCATCTCTTCACCTATGGGTTGAGTTGTCTTTGGTTCTTCATGGGTAACTTCAGAACCTTCTCTTTGAGTTTGTCCCAAAGCATGTAATGAGCAGAGGGCTAACTTGTCCATACAGAGGCAAATCAAAATTCTATCTAATCATAGGAGGTGTGAGATCTAGCAACAAGTTCCATTTGAATCAATACACCTCCTACGATCTAGATCATAATAATGAGCTATTGTTAGAATAAGCTCAAGGCATTGAATGACTAAGGGAAACCCTTCTATGTGGCCTAGGCTAGATGCAACTATCTTCTTTGCACAAGGTTAGATATCTTCTGAAAAGGTGTCTGAGTTAAACTGATCTAAGTCAATGTGTTTTAGATCAGTGTCAGTGATGTTTTCTAACTCACTTTTGAATTTTGAGACCTTGGGAACCCCCTGGAATTTGTACTTCATTGTGATAGGTGGTTCCTTCTTTATCTTTTGCCTCATTTTCTTCCCCTTATCTATAGACTCCTTAGAAACTAATTCTTGACTGAGATCTTCTACCAATTTGTCTGAATATAAAATTGTCTCTTCACTTACTTGAACAGATGCTCCAACCTCTAACATTTAATACACCTAAAAGAAGAATAAGACAAGAATAAAAACCAAGAAAATCTTTAAAAAATATTTAAATTCTGAGCATTCTTAGTATTCTATCAATTTTTAGGTTTGCGGGCCCATTTTGGATTTTTGGACCAGGTCCAAATGTGCTCATAGGGCCTATGATCCTGCTAGAAATTTATGGATCTTATTCACTAAATTTATCAGGCAATGGGTCAGTGGAAGGATATTGGATTTTTGGTTATATTATGTATTTCGTTTTAAGGTCCAAAAATCCTTTCGGGGCTCGAAGTCCTAATCAGACTCTCTACAAAACGTTCTAAATACAAGTTCAACCGAGGGCATAGGGCTCTTTCGAGTTTTTGGACTTTTTCATATTAGGACCAAAAATGCCTTCAGACCTAAAGTCCTGAAGGAACTTTTCTTTGAAAAGTTTTCTAAGTGTAAGTATGTCACGGGGAACAAGGCTCCGAGTGGATTTTAGACTTTTGAAAAAGGAACCTAAAATCCCTTTGGGACCCATGGTCTTGAAAGGAAATTTCATTCAAAATATTTTTCTAAGTTTACCAAAGGGGACTATGGGGAGTGGGACTCCAGGAAGATTTTAAACTTTTAGTTTTCAGATTTTGATGTTAAAAAATCCTTACAGGTCCTGAGTATTATTTTAGGGCCTGAGGTCCCAAATGGATTTGTTTGAAATTTTCCAAGGGTATGAATAGTGTTTTTTTGAAATCCAAGGCTCGGTTTGATTTAAACCTAGGTTCATTTATTCCTTTAAATCCTAATTCACATTTGTATGAATAATCTATAGGTCCAAACACATTTGTATGAATAATCTCTAACTTCTCTTTTGCTCTATTGCTTATTAAAGGAAATGATTTTCTATTTTGTTTACCAAAACACAATGCTCACATATATCAAAGTGCTCATTAGAATAAGAGAAACCGTCCAACAAATCTTTATTCTTAATAGTTTTTAAAACATTATTACTTGTGTGGTCCAATCTACGGTGCCACAACATACAAGAGTTTTTAGAAGCCTTAGAAACATAAGAGGAATTACAAACTATAGTGGCATCTAGCCTAAACAAGGTTCCCATTCTCTTCCCCTTTGATACCACGAAGTTTCCTCTCACCAATCTGCAACCATGTTTATCAAATGTTACATGCATTCCCAAATCATTCAACTTTGAAACTAAAATTAGATTTCTAGCTAATCCAAGAACATGCAAAACACTAGGAAGGGTTTTAATCCTCCCATCACCGAAACACAACAATACCTTGCCTTTCCCAACTATTAGATATGTAGAGTTGTCCCCAAGGTACACTTTACCTCCACCATACTCTTCGTATGTGGAAAACCATTCCTTATGCAGGGTCATATGAAATGAGCATCCTCATTCAACCAACCAGTGAACATTAGAAACAACATTGCATGGAGAAAGTAAAACATCTTCACCTGCATTTGAGGACTTATCAGAAGTGGACTCCCACTATTTCTTTGGGTTTCTACACTCCTTCACATATCCCCTTTTACCGTAGTTCCAAAACTTAGCTCTATTCTTCTTTCCAAGAGTCTTAGAATAACCATTAGACTTGTCTTTGAACCCCTTCTGATCTCCTTTCGGTCCTCTTTCCTTAGAGCTTCCCCTGACATTGAGAGCATCCTCTGAACTATTTGAACTCTTCTTCCTCAATTCATGTGCCAACAAAACTGCAACAAGAGCATCCATCTTTAGATCCACGAGGCTAGCAGTGATAGAAAGGATAACTTTCTCCCAAGACTCATGTAAAGAACAAAGAAGTATGATACATTTATCTTCCTCATTAACTTCAACATCTATAGATGCAAGCTGACCCAACAACAAATTAAAAGAATTTAAATGCCCTGCAACCGATTCACCCTCTTTCATTTTCATAGAAAATATTTTACATTTCAAGTAAAGTTTGTTTACCACACTCTTGGCTTGGTAGATCTCACCCAAATGATTCCCTAAGCTATGTGTAGTTTTGTTGTGTGGTTACACAACACGCCCCATTTTAACTTATCAAAACAGGGACCCAACTTTTGTTCTGGTTTGTGTTGTCTGTTTCTGGCGGTTTGGTAAAATAGGTCAGGTGCATCATCATGATGAAGGTCAGGATGAGGTAGATCATCATCATGAGGTTAGTTTGTCAAAGTTCATATTTTGTTTCTATGACCTCATGTTTAGAAAGAGCTTGAAATTCCATGCAGGTTTGCCTTTTACATCACCCGAAAATTCGTCCATATGAGGGAGTTATGCACAGTCAAAGTTTTGGTCAAACCTGATAATTGTTGTATGAACATCATCATCATGATATTTGAAAAGCGCCCCCGATAATATCCTGAGGTCGAAATATCCAGACGTCAAGTTTAAGTCGTAGTAGGTTGTCCCCGTCGAGCGGTCTTTTGTATCGCCAAAGGTCATCATCATGATCTTACTCTATCACCTGATAAAAATCATGCACTCCCGAAACATCCGGACGTCAATCTTAAGTCATAGTGAGCTTTTCCCGTCAAGCGACCCTGGAAACATCGCGAGCATCATGATATTCTAACATCACCCGATGTGATAATATCATGCTGATGATCATCATCACCCTACTTAAGAAACCCACCATATGCAAAATTTACACGCGCACGTCAAAGTCCTTTTGCGTGATCATCATCATCATGATCTTTCAAGGCAGGATCATATTTCGTGGTATCCTCCTGATCTCCTTTTGCGTGATCATGATGATCACCTCATCTTTCAAAGCGGAGGGTGATATTTCATTCCTGCCTTGTTGACAAGATCATCATGATCTTGTTCGTCTACCTGACAGTTCGTAATATCCTCCTACCGAGAAGTATAACCTTTTGCGGATATGATGATGACGATGACGTCACCATCACCTTTCTCCTTCGGCAGGATATTTTCCAAGGCGTGATCCTGTTCGCCAATATGATGATGACGATGACGTCATGTTCGAAGATTAACGAAAGCCCCGGATATCCTGATGACGTCATCAGGACTTTCAGCAGGATCATATTTTAGATCACCCAATGCGGATATGATGATGATGATGTTCATCATCCTGATCTTTCGAGAGGATCACCTTCTCCACAAAGGGGTCGCATTTTACTTTCATCATCCTGATCATCTTCCTAAGGTGACCCGATCTTGCATTTATCCCCCTGATTTTAACGAAGCATGACGGTGACGTCATCCCTTTGCATGTTAACGAAGCCTGATGATGACAATGATGTCATCATGATTTTCCTTTCCTCAGCGGCGGGATCATTTTCCGAGTCCTCCTGTTTGTCTTCATCATGATGACGACGATGAGGTCTTTCTTTCCCCAATATGCAGAAACAAAACATCCTGATGTGCTTTTCATCAGAGCATTCAGAAAGGAGGCGCATCATATTTCAGGATATCCTGCAGCTGGATAGAAGACATAGGGTTGGTCATCATCATGATTTTCGGCGTAGGTGTAACTGTTGCCATCGGCTAAGTCTAAATTTGTCACCCTGATCATATGTAATCACGCCGATGCAAATATGATGATGATGCAAGGCCGGATTCTAAGGATGGTTGAAGGGCGATTATTTCCTTGTATAATTTGAGATCATCATGATCATATTTTGAACCCGATATACAAGAAAATGGGCAAAAACATGAAGCGATGGAAATTTGGAGCCCGATTGCCTGTAGCTGCACATTTTTGGGGGCTTGTTTAATAAAACATTTTACTTCCTGTTGTTTATCCGCATGATGATGAACTTAATGTTTGTCTGTTTACTTGCAGGAAGTCATGATGATGCTGCTGAGGCTAAACATTGAAGTCATGATGATGCTGCTGAAGCTGAGCATTGAAGTCATGATGCTGTTAGAGTTGCTGCTGAGGCTGAGCATTACAAAGTTGCGCATGGAGGCAACATGAGCCAGAAATGAGGAGGATATTGTCAAATATGCTGTTCGCCAGCTGGAGACCGAATCAAGTTGAAGATGCTGGAATATTATGTGCCAGCTGTACATTTGCTAACTGGCGAAGCATGTGCTTTTCATCTGGACCGTTGTTTGTTATGAGAGGATCCTGATCCTTGGATCATTGTAACCATTTTTTGGCAGTTGTTCTATATAAGAGCCAGAGCTTGTCATCAAATAGGAGGAATACATTAGAATACACAGACGCATCTGGCGCAAAAAGCTAATTACTGTAGAATCAATTAGGAGATCGGATTACTGAGACTAATGAGGATAGAATTGTTGAAATGTCAAGGTTCTTTCTTCAGATCACTGTAAATGTACCTGTTCTTGAGCATACTGAATGGATATGAAGTTTCAGATTACATCCTGATTGTAAATTTTACGTAATCTTCTTGTTGATTTCTGGATATGTACTGGTGAATGCTGTGTTCAACTGGAAGCGCTTTCATTTCATTACATGTTGTTGTCAACTTTTCCTTTGAAGATTTGCACTAGATCATGCGGATTTGTGGAATGTCCTGGTGAAGTATGATTTCTAGTTTTCCTTCTTTTCATTGCATGTATGGGAGCTTGTATGTGAATCAGTGATCTAAGTCCAGTAGTTTTGGGAATCTCATTCTTTAACCCTTTTCCTTTTTTTAATTTCATAAATTCATCACCATAACTGCAAATCATGATAAATAACAAGCAGAAACAGTGAAATATGCTGAAATCCCGTAGGTAACTGAAGATCATTAGCATATTTGAGTTAAGCGCATGTATTATTGAAAATATCATGCAAAGAATCATAAATAATGATAGAAATCATGCAAATATCAGCCTGTAGGAACGTTATTTGACTAAATTTACAGTGCAGAGGTAGAATTGTTGGAGACTTATGCAGAGCAAACATCCAGAGCAGGATATTTGAAGATAAGGATGATGAACTGTGCAGAAACACGTAAGGCCCCTGAATGGAAAACAGCAACACACATCAACCACTGAGTAACGTCAGTAGATTAAGACCTAATCAATGGAGACTTGGGATCATGAATTCTTTGAATTCATCGTATCTTTCAAGATGAGTAAAGGTTGTTGTGTAACTTTTATTCTATGTTTGTGAGTGATCAACATCATGACCAACATAAATTGGCGCTAGAAGGAGGGCCGAGCTGTTTCTCAGCATCATCAACAAAAGGAGGGCTGAGCTGTTTCTCAGCAAATAAATCCTGTTCAGTTGAAATGATATCCCCTGCCTCAGTTTGGCAACCCGCTTTAAATCTTGCTAACGTATCTACAGGCCCCTCGCTTCTAACGCAACATAAATTGGCGCTAGAAGGAGGGCCTGAGTCCGAAAGATAACGCAACATCATCAGTATTTTCAGGTTTGATGGCGTATAGGAGTAAGGTATCCTCACATCACTCGTGGATTTCAGTAAATTTCGTAAATATTTGCTGTGACAAGATTGTATATGCACATTCTGTGTAAAGATTTCTAGATCTCACATAAATATTGCAGGCTTTACAGTAGATCTCTTTGAATTCACTAATATCGGCTACAGATGCTTAAATTTGTTCAAGGTTTGAGAATTTGAGCTTTAGGCACTCGGGATCTTGTGTTACGGGTCAGAATATCCCAATATCCTGTCACACATTTTTGGATTTTCTGCAAATATTGCATCAATATTTCAGCATTTCAGTTAAATGTCTGCAAATATCTCTTACCTGAGATGTTTTGGTTGCACCTTTGCAAAGATCTAACCCAAAGCATCAAATATTTGTTTGATTTTCTGGACTTTCAAGTTTTAGTCTGAGATATGATAGATCTCGTTAAAATTGCAAAATACAAAAAAATTGAAGAATAGAGTCTCATTTTGATGGATGTATATGAAGATAATTGCCAAATTAACATTCCTTTATTTCAGGAAACTTTGAATAGGCAGCTTTACCCTCACAGTTTGTCTAACTTTGGTTTATCTACCTGTTGCAGGATACACCAGACTGCAGAACACAGTGAAATAAATTGCTTAACTTTCCTTACAAGGTTGGATTTATATTTAAAAGGACTAATATTCTTTCTGGATGTGTTCACGGTTGAAATTTGCCAGGAAAATGAAGAAGTCTGCCAGGAAAATGAAGAAATTCTGGAGCAACAAGCAGATGCAGCACCAGAAGTTATTAGTTGTCCAGACACTGAAGTAGATCATTCTGAAGATTTTGAATTATACTTGTCTAGAAATATACAGTGTAGTCAAATATTAGGTTTGCCCATTGATGATGTCTTGATTGAAAGCTGGTGCAGATTACATGATGAAGAGCATTCAGAGAGAGATTGTTACCCTTGCTTGGTCATGTTGAAAAAGACTCTAGAAAATACAATAGCTGAATCAGTTCCAGAAGGTAATGAAGAGGAAACATCTTTCCTGGATTCATTTTATGGTGAGATTGATAGGAGTTCTCTACTTCCTAATACAAGTAAGGACCAGTCAGTATGCAGGTATGAATCTTGTGAAAATTTTAGAGAAGAAATCACTCATCAGGATAATAGTTTTGATTCTGATCCTAATACTTTTGATAAAGAAGATGAAACATCTTTCCTGGAGTCATTCTATGGTAAAGAGAAGGGTAAACAGATAGTAGAGCAATTTAAATGCACTCTTGATGATGAAGTTCCTATGATAGTAACTCAGGGAGTCATAGAGAAGAAAATAAATGCTGATTTACTGCCTAACTGGGTTGAATTAAATGATCAAATGCAAGAATGTTGCAGGTTAAAGGAACCAGATCCTCTAATAGATAGAAAATGTGAATTATTTAATGAACAATTCATGAAAGATGAAGATGTAGAAGACTTTGGAGTTGTTATGCATAATCAGATGTCACTCCAGAAATATTTTGAAAATGAAACAGGGGAGTGTCTTCATCAAGTGAAAGTTGTTTCTCCTTTACAGTCAAATGATTTAGAAATGATAAATTTCTGTATATTAGGTTGTGATAATAAAGATACTTATTTAGATGCTGATGTGCAGGAAACTGAAGAAAATACTGAGAAGTTTCCTGAACTGGAGGATAAACTAAACATCTAGAATGAAGGGATAAGGCTGGATAAAGATGAAGAATTAATACATCAAAGGTCATACATCCTTCAATTTGAAGAGGGACCAGGCACTGAGCCAAGCAGTAAAAATATAATGACAAATGGAAGACCAACTGCCAATGAAGAAGCATGTCCAACAAAATCGGAAATACACCAGGTTGTATTTCTCCTTTCCACAGTAAATAATGTTGAATACTATTTTGATTATGGAAATTCAGAAGATAAGACATGCATATGGATTAATCATGAACATGGTGAGCTTCCCCAGTTGCTGATCATCAAGAGTTGTTCTGTTGAATACAGTGAATTCAGAATATCAGAATATTCTTCAGAATATAAAGATAAATTTGCTAGGTTGAGAACCATAACTAATACCCTGATGCTCCTGCACAATCAAAAGAAGTATGCAAATACAGGTGTCCTTAGGTCTTTTTCTGGTTTTTGTTTGCCTAGTAGTGGTTTGTATATAGTTTTGTAGGTTAGTTGTTTGTACAGTCTGCTTGTTTTGCTTTCTTGTTCTGTTCCTGTTGTTTCCTTTTTGTAGGTTAGTTGTTTGTATAGTGTTTTTTCTGTTTTGTGTTGTTTTGGTTGAGTTTTGTTCTGGTAAGTCAAGATGATGCACTTCATCGCCTAAGAAAATAACTAAATTGTTAGGATTCAAGTGATGAGATCAGATTTAGATATAGATTGTAATTCATTCTGATAAATACTCATGATCAGGTTTTATGATGTCTTTTCATCAAGGTGCCTTTTCTTGTCCAAAGTGAATCAAACACAATGAAACACCTAACAGCCTTGGGCTTGTTGAAGATATGAGTATAGGTGTTAAGTGAAAAATCTAAAGGGACTCCCTTGCTACCAATACAATCTCCAACCTAAAGCTGCAAGTGACTACACCTTGTATAAATGAGCTGACATGATGATATCAAATATAAGTATATAAATAGAAAATATATAAACAATAAAATTAGGCCATCTAAGTAACTCTACCGGGGCTATGGACGCCTGCTGGCAGTGGGGCTCTACTTAGGGAGATTGTATAGATAACCTTGCCGGGGCTATGGACGCCTGCTGGCAGCAAGGCTCTATCCAGGTTGGCTATGAGGGATGATCTCCAACTATGTAGTTTAACACCAGTTACTTATGTTTTCAACTTACTTTCAAGATGAGGATAATTAATCATATGCACACACCTGATCCTTTGTTAGCACTGTTACCTTAATGAAATTTTATCATTCAGGGATCATGATGATTCTACTTAGAAAGAATTAGAATACTATAGATGAATGTAATCATATCACTTGAATTATTGAATTTTGTTGTTTTCTTTGGTGGCAAGTTGTTGTGTGGTTACACAACACGCCCCATTTTAACTTATCAAAACAGGGACCCAACTTTTGTTCTAGTTTGTGTTGTCTGTTTCTGGCGGTTTGGTAAAATAGGTCAGGTGCATCATCATGATGAAGGTCAGGATGAGGTAGATCATCATCATGAGGTTAGTTTGTCAAAGTTCATATTTTGTTTCTATGACCTCATGTTTAGAAAGAGCTTGAAATTCCATGCAGGTTTGCCTTTTACATCACCCGAAAATTTGTCCATATGAGGGAGTTATGCACAGTCAAAGTTTTGGTCAAACCTGATAATTGCTGTATGAACATCATCATCATGATATTTGAAAAGCGCCCCCGATAATATCCTGAGGTCGAAATATCCAGACGTCAAGTTTAAGTCGTAGTAGGTTGTCCCCGTCGAGCGGTCTTTTGTATCGCCAAAGGTCATCATCATGATCTTACTCTATCACCTGATAAAAATCATGCACTCCCGAAACATCCGGACGTCAATCTTTAGTCATAGTGAGCTTTTCCCGTCAAGCGACCCTGGAAACATCGCGAGCATCATGATATTCTAACATCACCCGATGTGATAATATCATGCTGATGATCATCATCACCCTACTTAAGAAACCCACCATATGCAAAATTTACACGCGCACGTCAAAGTCCTTTTGCGTGATCATCATCATCATGATCTTTCAAGGCAGGATCATATTTCGTGGTATCCTCCTGATCTCCTTTTGCGTGATCATGATGATCACCTCATCTTTCGAAGCGGAGGGTGATATTTCATTCCTGCCTTGTTGACAAGATCATCATGATCTTGTTCGTCTACCCGACAGTTCGTAATATCCTCCTGCCGAGAAGTATAACCTTTTGCGGATATGATGATGACGATGACGTCACCATCACCTTTCTCCTTCGGCAGGATATTTTCCAAGGCGTGATCCTATTCGCCAATATGATGATGATGATGACGTCATGTTCGAAGATTAACGAAAGCCCCGGATATCCTGATGACGTCATCAGGACTTTCAGTAGGATCATATTTTAGATCACCCAGTGCGGATATGATGATGATGATGTTCATCATCCTGATCTTTCGAGAGGATCACCTTCTCCACAAAGGGGTCGCATTTTACTTTCATCATCCTGATCATCTTCCTAAGGTGACCCGATCTTGCATTTATCCCCCTGATTTTAACGAAGCATGACGGTGACGTCATCCCTTTGCATGTTAACGAAGCCTGATGATGACGATGATGTCATCATGATTTTCCTTTCCTCAGCGGCGGGATCATTTTCTGAGTCCTCCTGTTTGTCTTCATCATGATGACGACGATGAGGTCTTTCTTTCCCCAATATGCAGAAATGAAACATCCTGATGTGCTTTTCATCAGAGCATTCGAAAAGGAGGCGCATCATATTTCAGGATATCCTACAGCTGGATAGAAGACATAGGGTTGGTCATCATCATGATTTTCGGCGTAGGTGTAACTGTTGCCATCGGCTAAGTCTAAATTTGTCACCCTGATCATATGTAATCACGCCGATGCAAATATGATGATGATGCAAGGCCGGATTCTAAGGATGGTTGAAGGGCGATTATTTCCTTGTATAATTTGAGATCATCATGATCATATTTTGAACCCGATATACAAGAAAATGGGCAAAAACATGAAGCGATGGAAATTTGGAGCCCGATTGCCTGTAGCTGCACATTTTTGGGGGCTTGTTTAATAAAACATTTTACTTCCTGTTGTTTATCCGCATGATGATGAACTTAATGTTTGTCTGTTTACTTGCAGGAAGTCATGATGATGCTGCTGAGGCTGAACATTGAAGTCATGATGATGCTGCTGAAGCTGAGCATTGAAGTCATGATGCTGTTAGAGTTGCTGCTGAGGCTGAGCATTACAAAGTTGCGCATGGAGGCAACATGAGCCAGAAATGAGGAGGATATTGTCAAATATGCTGTTCGCCAGCTGGAGACCGAATCAAGTTGAAGATGCTGGAATATTATGTGCCAGCTGTACATTTGCTAACTGGCGAAGCATGTGCTTTTCATCTGGACCGTTGTTTGTTATGAGAGGATCCTGATCCTTGGATCATTGTAACAGTTTTTTGGCAGTTGTTCTATATAAGAGCCAGAGCTTGTCATCAAATAGGAGGAATACATTAGAATACACAGACGCATCTGGCGCAAAAAGCTAATTACTGTAGAATCAATTAGGAGATCAGATTACTGAGACTAATGAGGATAGAATTGTTGAAATGTCAAGGTTCTTTCTTCAGATCACTGTAAATGTACCTGTTCTTGAGCATACTGAATGGATATGAAGTTTCAGATTACATCCTGATTGTAAATTTTACGTAATCTTCTTGTTGATTTCTGGATATGTACTGGTGAATGCTGTGTTCAACTGGAAGCGCTTTCATTTCATTACATGTTGTTGTCAACTTTTCCTTTGAAGATTTGCACTAGATCATGCAGATTTGTGGAATGTCCTGGTGAAGTATGATTTCTAGTTTTCCTTCTTTTCATTGCATGTATGGGAGCTTGTATGTGAATCAGTGATCTAAGTCCAGTAGTTTTGGGAATCTCATTCTTTAACCCTTTTCCTTTTTTTAATTTCATAAATTCATCACCATAACTGCAAATCATGATAAATAACAAGCAGAAACAGTGAAATATGCTGAAATCCCGTAGGTAACTGAAGATCATTAGCATATTTGAGTTAAGCGCATGTATTATTGAAAATATCATGCAAAGAATCATAAATAATGATAGAAATCATGCAAATATCAGCCTGTAGGCACGTTATTTGACTAAATTTACAGTGCAGAGGTAGAATTGTTGGAGACTTATGCAGAGCAAACATCCAGAGCAGGATATTTGAAGATAAGGATGATGAACTGTGCAGAAACATGTAAGGCCCCTGAATGGAAAACAGCAACACACATCAACCACTGAGTAACGTCAGTAGATTAAGACCTAATCAACGGAGACTTGGGATCATGAATTCTCTAAATTCATCGTATCTTTCAAGATGAGTAAAGGTTGTTGTGTAACTTTTATTCTATGTTTGTGAGTGATCAACATCATGAACAACAAGTTTCTTCCCTCATGACATTCAACATGACAGAATCTACAAGACACAAGCAGATTGTTCCCCATGCCTTCTTATCTAGTCTATCCTACTCAACTTGAGAGACATCATCGAGTTTCTTCTCTTTTAGGACTACCAACCATTGGTTTCTTTCTTCTAGAAAATTCTCCATTTTTAGCTTCCACAACTCATACCCTATTCTGTTGAACTTATCAACATCCAAACAAGAGGTTGAAACAATAGTGGATGTAACCATAATAAAAACTCAAGATCTGCTATAATGTCCCCTACTTAGCCCAAACAATTAGATGAGGAGATTAGCTTATTACCAGGTTCCTGTAGGCTAATGGCTTTGGTTAGGGAGCCTAATTGGATCATTTTTCTAGGACTTACTATTTATAGAAAGTTAGGTAGGAGGGTTCATGGGCAGAGTGGACTGACTTTCTATTTATAGCCACTGCCAGTTAGAGCACCTAGCACTTGGTATTCAGTTTCGAGATGGCCAGGGAGTTATAAGTCAACATTTAAGTTAAATTAAATATTTATCTTAGAATATTTAATGCCTAAGTTACTTTAATTTATTAAAGTGATTTCACTTTATGAATACTTAAGTTATGTGCTAGGGAAGGAGAATGCCTCATGAGGAGATATGGGATCAAAAATAAATAAAAGAAATTAATAAAATATCCTCATCTTGGGTGTTGGAGAGGAAGGAGTAAAAAGGAAAAGTGAAGAGCTCATTTGGATTATTCACACACTTTGAAGCTTTGGATTTGAGGGTTTGTTCTAGGGTTATGATAATATAAAATCCTCTATAGAATCACTCACTTCATGTTTGGAAGACAACATCAGGTGGGTTTGGGAAGTCTCATCCAGGGGCTTCATTTGTGCTTCAGTTTGATATATTTTGATGGCGTTTTTGAGGAGATAAAGGACATATCTTATGCAGATTTTGAGTGCAACTGAGAAAAAATATTGGGAGGACAAATTTATATCAGTTTTGTGTTGATTAAGGACTGCACTTTACTTTCATTGCTGGTCATATAGTTCAGACCAGACTGTACAACATTTTTGGGACAGATTTGTAAGTTTGAGGGGATCATTCCATTACCAATCTGGTCACCATCAAGCAATAACAACATTCAGTTCATGATAATGAAATGTTTAGAGGGTTTTCACTTGTTAATGGTTGATATCTTCTACTAGTTGGTCGTACATCTTCATTGGGATTCGTGGGTCATCAAGTATTGTTAAAAACTCTCATTTGGAACTCCATTTCTTTGCTTGGGAATCGTCTAAGGTTGTAAATGTCATTGTTACTCTTTGTATGATTAAGAACAAACAATTGTAGATGCTTGGAGGTGTTTCCTGTTAGCTTATATTACTAGCTCATATACAACAGATGTATGAAGTTGGAGATTTGCAAATGGGTATGTCACTATAATTCAGTTTAAGAATAAATATAATCTGGGTTGTCGTTATTTTGCTCATATATGTTATAGTTTATTTGGGTTATTGTTATATGCACTATATTTCATTATTGTAATGCAAAACAAACACATGAAAAATGTATATATAAACCCTAAATCCAAACCAACAGTAAAAAATGAAAAAACCAAGGCATAAAACCCTACCGGAACAGTGCATATTACAGTGGTATCAGAGCGAAAAATCTTGCCATCCTATGAGGTTATTTTGAACATGCAGTTGGGTATTAAGTGATGTAGCTGGGTACTCACCAATAGTATCTCAGTCAGAACAAGTCACATCTAGGTCTTGAGGTTCCACAACATATAGACCCCTTTGCAGGTATTGATACAATTATTGTTCCAATAGAAGTAATGGGGGACATAGACCATGTAGAACCTAGCACTCATGAGATGCCGAGTGACTTGGCCAAGGGATAGAGAGAGATGCAACAAAAATTTAATCAATTGATGTAGATGATGGCTAACCATGTTTTTGGTAATCCTAGAAACAATAAAAATAATAACCATAACAACAACAATGACAGGAACCAGGACAATAATGGTGACAAGAACATTGATGACATGAACAATGGTGACATGCATAGATATAGGGATGATGAGGAGAGGAGACTTGAAGGTGAGGCATCAGTGAATAAAAGGATGGCTACTCAGCATAGAGGATATGACTGACCAGAGATACCTACCTTTACTCCTAGGAACAATGCACCAGAGCCTAAGCCTACACAGTTGGAGTTCTAGGATGTTATAGTCAAGGATTGGTGAGCATCTAGTGATGAGTTTAGAGTAGAGATGTCATTCCATGAATATTCTGATTTGTGGATGAAACACAGACCAAGGGGTGGTAGACAACAAAATCTAGAGCTGCCAAAGAAGGTTAATAAACTAAATATACTTTACTTCGATGGGTCAAGGAAGACCACTGCCAAAGCATGGGTGCAGAAGCTTGAAAGATTCATACATCTTAGCCCTATGCTTGAGGAGGCTCATACATATGTAGCCTTGCACCTTGATAGTATTGCCCATGAGTGGTGGCACCATGTGAAGGTGACTTTGGGACATGACTAGATCACATCCTACGCATAATTCACTAACCGTCTCATAGATAGATTCGACAAGAAGGACCCCGAATTGCAGTTTAAGGAGTTGACACAACTCAAACAGTGGGGTTTAGTAGAGAGCTACATCTTAGAGTTCCAAAAGCTATCGGTGATGGTGACAGACATTTTAGAACACAGGTTACTGGTTCTCTTCATTGATGGACTCACCGATCCATTACGAGGATGGATCAAGGGTCTTAACCCACCTTCTCTCCATGAGGCTATGAAGAAGACCAAAGATATGGAGTCTTTGTCATCTAGAACCAAATTTCAATCAAAGGGATTTCCATACAAGAAGGACAAGAATACGAAGCCCTTTCAGAAAGAAACTAATTAGCCTAGAGAGAAGTTAACTTAGCTTAATAATGATTAGCTTAATGAGTACAGAAGAAAGAATCTTTGCTTCCACTACAGAGAGCCATGGGATCCTTCACACATGTGCCTTAACAAGGCCAAAGAAAAGCAAATAGAGTACTTTTCAACTGAGGAGTCCAATTCAAATAGATCAAATCAGCCATCAGACAGGGAAGATAGTGATGATGAGAATGTATCTCAGGGCAACAATGATAGTGAGGGGGTGATGACACAACTTTCTAGTTTTAATAAAGTTGGCTCCTTTAGAGTAAGAGGAGTCCTAGGGGGACATCATATCATCACCCTTATTGATACAGGTGTGACACACAATTTTATTGATGAGGGGTTGGTGGCTAGGCGAGGACTTAAGGTAAAAGAGTTTGAAGGGTTCAAGGTAATTTGGTAGCTGACAGCTTCAAACTCACATGTACCAAAAAGATTTTTGGGTTGAGCATATGGATGGGAGAATATGAACTTAAGGATGATTTCTATATTGTTGGCATAGGTGATATAGATGTGGTATTGGGCATGCATTGGATGATGACCCTTGGGGAATTCACCATGAACTTGAAGAACATGGAAATGAAGTTTGAATCCAATGGGAAGAAAATAGTGCTCAGAGCATTGTTAGATGGTGGACCTCGAGTAGTATCTCTCAAGAGGATGGAGAGGATGTTGAGACATGACCAGGTAGAATTGGTAGTGGAATGCCTTATAATGCCAGAGGTTCCACAGCAACCTATGAGCAATTATCATCTAGATATTCAGAAGTTGTTGACCAAACACAGTAAGGTATTTGGTAGTATACCACCAAGAGTACCACCTGATAGAGGCATCAAGCATGTCATTAAGCTTGAGGATGGGTCTAAGCCCATGATTACTACTCCCTATCGGCATCCTAAGAGGCTCAAGGATGAGATAGAGAAGATTATCAAGGAGCTATTGGAGATGGGTCACATTAGGCCAAGCAAGAGCACATTTGCATCTATAGTAATATTGGTTAATAAAAAAGATGGGACCATTCAGATGTGCATCGACTACAGGGCCTTGAATAAGGAGACTATAAAAAATAGGTATCCTATTCCTCGCATTGATGTGTTGATAGATGAATTGCACGGGGCATGTTATTTTTCAAAGATAGATCTGAGATCGGGATACCATCAGATTTGGATGAGGGAAGAGGATATAGAGAAAACAACATTCATGTGCCATTATGACCACTTCGAGTTCTTGGTGATGCCATTTGGGTTGACCAACACACCTGCTACTTTCCAGAGCTGCATGAACTAGATCTTCAGGAAACAATTGAGGAAGTTTGTATTAATCTTCTTCGATGACATTCTAATTTTTATAAGAACATGGGAAGAGCATATGAGACATTTGGAGGAGGTTTTGAGTATCCTTGAGAGTGAGTCCTTATATGTCAAGGAGTCCAAATGTGACTTCGACATGACATAGTTGTTATATCTGGGTCATATAATCAGTGTAGATGGTGTGAGGGTTGATACAAATAAAATCAGGGCAATCATGGACTGGCCTCCACCGATGAACCTCACTCAACTTAAGGGTTCTTTGGATTGTGTGGGTTTTATAGGAGATTTGTGAAAGGCTTCTCATAGTCAGCAACACCACTAATAGATTTGACCAGGAAAGGAGCCTTTGTATGGAAAAATGCAGCACATAAGTGTTTTGAACACTTCAAACATTTGGTGTCTACCTGCCCAGTCTTGGCGATCCCTGATTTATCCAAACCATTTGAGTTGGAGTGGGATGCCTCAGGAGAGAAGATAGGGGCAGTTTTGATGCAGGAGAAACACCCAATTGTGTTTGAGAGCAAGAAACTTAGGGGTGTGGAGAAGAGCCAATTGGTATATGACTGAGAGATGTTGGCCATAATGCATGCATTGGCCAAATTCGGTGGGAAATTCATTATAAAAATAGATCATAATAGTATAAAATATTTTATGAACTAGAAGGATTTGAATAATTGACAGCAGAACTAGGTCATTAGGCTCTAGACATATGACTTTGACATTGAGTATGCCAAGGGTAAGAAGAATGCAATTGTAGATGCCTTATCTAGGAGATCCCACTTGTGTTTACTTGGGGAGATATTTGCTAATTGGAGAGAGTCAATTTCAGCAGAGTATGCTAAGGACTCTTGGGAAGCAGGAGTCATTGAGGGTACTATTCATGATGACAGGTATTTTGTGGTGAATGAATTGATTATCTATAAGGATAGGATATTTTTGGTGCCTAACTCAGTTTAAAAATAAAATTCTACGGACTTTCCATGATACACCCATGGCTGGCCACCCCGGGTTCTTCAAAACTTATAGACAGGTTTGAGAGTGATTTACATGGAAAGGACTTAAGAATGAAGTCCTTAAGTATGTTCAAGAATGCCCAATATGTCAACAAAATAAAAATGAACATACTTACCCAGCAGGGTTACTACAGCCTTTGTCAATTCCCAATCAAAAGTGGGAATATATCTTCATGGATTTTATCATAGGGCTACCAAAGGTTTAGGGGAAGGATTGCAACTTTGGGGTGGTCGATAGATTGACCAAGTTTGTACATTTCTTCACCATTTCAGTGACACATACAATAGTACAGGTAGCTAATCTCTTTTTTAGGGAGATATTTAGATTACATGGGATACCTAAGGGCATTGTGAACGATAGGGACAGTAAGTTCCTAATCTTGTTTTGGTAGGAGTTGTTTAGATTGTGTGGCACTGAACTAACTCCCAGTACCAGTTACCACCCATAGACTGACAGTCAGACATAGATAGTAAAGAAATGGGTGGAAGAGTATCTCAGAAGTTATGTGTCAGGGAAACAAAAGGCATGGATTAGATGGTTACACGTGGGGGAGTATTGTTACAACACAACATATCACATGTCTATTAGGATGACTCCATTTAGGGCCTTATATGGGTATGATGACCCTTGCTTCACATATTTTCTACTTGGTGATAGTCGAGTGTCAAAGGAAAAAGACTTATTGTAGGAGAGCCAAGACATCATGAAAGAGCTCAAGGAAAATATGCAACAGGTATAGAATTAGAAGAAGCTCTATGCTGATCAACACCAAGTAGAGAGGAGTTTTGAGGTTGGAGATATGGTTTACTTGAGGCTCCAACCCTACAGGAAACCCACTCTAAAAAGGAGTAGAGCAGAAAAACTTAAACCCAAGTTTAATGGTCCATTCAGAGTAGCCAGGAGAGTGGGGGAAGTAGCTTATGTGCTTGAGCTACTAGCAGATAGTCAAGTACACAATGTGTTTCATGTATCTAGGCTTAAGAAAGCACTTGGTCACAATGTGGTTCCTTCAGCTGAGCTTCTGCCATTAGATGAGGAGGGGAAGCTAATCTTGGTACTAGAGGCCATCATTGACACACAATAGAGGAATCTTAAGAGGTGGATCATCAAGGAGTACCTGGTGAAGTGGAAGAACTTGCTAGTTAAGGATGCAACGTGGGAGAGTGAGCAGATACTTTAGCATCCTGAACTAAGATTGCTCGAAGACAAGCAATTTTGGGGAGGGCAGACTGTAATGTCCCCTACTTAGCCTAGACTGTCAGATGAAGAGATTAGCCTATTACTAGGTTCCCGTAGGCTAATGGTTTTGGTTAGGGAGCCTAACTGGATCAATTTTCTAGGACTTATTATTTATAGTAAGTCAGGCAGGATGGTTCATGGACATAGTGGACTGACTTTCTCTTTATAGCCACTACTAATTGGAGCACCTAGCACTTGGTATTTGGTTTTGAGATGGCCAGGGAGTTATAAGTTTAAGTTTAAGTTAAATTAAATATTTAACTTATAATATTTAATGGCTAAGTTACTTCAATTTATTAAAGTGACTTCACTTTATGAATTTACTTAAGTTATGTGCTAGGGAAGGGGAATGCCTCATGAGGAGATATGGGGTCAAAAATAAATAAATAAAATTAATAAAATATCCCCATCTTGGGTGTTGGAGAGGAAGGAGTTAAAAGGAAAAGTGAAGGGCTCATTTGAATTATTCACTCACTTTGTAAAAAATTGATATTGTTGTGCAACACTTTGAAGCTTTGCATTTGAGGGTTTGTTCTAGGGTTCTACTGAGATGAAATCCTCTGTAGAATCACTTTCTTTGTGTTTGGAAGACAACATCAGGTGGGTTTGGGAAGTCTCATCTAGGGGCTTCATTTGTGCTTTAGTTTGATGTATTTTGATGGGGTTTTTGAGGAGATAAAGAACATATCTTATGTAGATTTTAAGTGCAGCTGAGAAAAAATATTGGGAGGACAAATTTATATCAGTTTTGTGTTGATTGAGGACTATACTTTACTTTCATTGCTGGTTGTAAAGTTCAGACTAGGTCGTACAACATTTTTGGGATAGATTTGCAAGTTTGAGGGGATCATTCCATTACCAATCTAGTCACCATCAAGAAATAACAAGATTCAATTCATGAAAATGAAATGTTTAGAGGGTTTGTACTTGTTAATGGCTAATATCTTCTACTAGCTAGTCGTACATCTTCATTGGGATTCATGGGTCATCAAGTAGTGTTAAAAACTCTCATTGGGAACTCCATTTCTTTGCTTGGGAATCGTCTAAGGTTGTAAATATCATTGTTACTCTTTGTATGATGAAGAAAAATCAATTGTAGATGCTTGGAGGTGTTTCTTGTTAGCTTATATTGCTAGCTCACATACAACAAATGTACAAAGTTGGAGATTTGCAAATGGGTATGTCATTGTAATTCATTTTGAGCATAAATATAATCTGGGTTGTTATTTTTCTCATAAATGTTATAGTTTATCTAGGTTATTGTTATATGCATTATATTTCATTGTTACAATGCAAAACAAACACATGCAAAATATATATAAACCCTAAACCCAAAATAATAGTAAGAAATGAAAAAACCAAGGCATAAAACCCTACCAGAATAGTGCATATTACATCTGCAAAATAAATACAACCAAATCTCCCACTGCAACTACACAACCTTCACACTACCACCCAAGAGTCAAAGTTAGCCAAGCTCTGATACTAAATGTTAGAAATGAAGACAACAACTACTCAACAGAAATCTGATTCAAATAAGTTTAATGATCTTTAACAGTGTATTAGAGAATGGATATTGAATCAAAATAGAAAACCCACTACAGAGAAAATATCAAGCATGAAGAACTAAACACAAGAACATAGTGTTTACATGGACAAAACCCTTTCAGGTAAAAAAACTCCACCAGGAAAGAGGCACAAGTTTGTATTAATCTACAAAAGATTATACAATACATCAACTACACAACTCTCTCCCTTAGTCTTCAATCCGACAACATTCCTATAGCACCTGAGTACCTGTAAATATGTTATGCTACAAAAAATACATGGAAAAATACTTATAGAAGTATCCTCACACCAATCTAGGCATCCAATTTCTCTCTCCAAAGAATCTCCAACATGCAAGCATTAAATACCTCCTTACAAGCTCCCACCACTTGTCTATAGTCAACCATGCAAAGTTGGGCACCCAGGGCTAAATAAGGTCTCTTACAACATCTTATGACATGTCAAAACTATCATAGATTCCACCAAAGAGTATCTTCCCAAGATGGGCGCCTAGGGCTAAACATAGCAACTTACAACTAATAAATATCCATCATAGTGTCATAGAATCTTATGACAACTTGCAACTATCATAGATTATTTACATGCATCCACCAAACATTATGATGCATGTCATACATGCTAAAAATAGTAGATTCTCCCAAGGTGGTACCTACCCTCATTTACTCATGAGTTTTACAATTGCCAACCATAAATGCCACTCCATAATTACCTCCGGTGACTCAAGAATTACTACTGCCAGTGAAACTACTTCATTCCCTTATGGGTAATTACAAATTGAAAATAATAAAAAGGAATAAATACAATATTGGGATTTACAAGGTTAATGGCACCTTATCCCAACAAACTCCACATAGGTGTAATAGTTATCACCTACACTCCTCTTACACATGTTATAAATAGCTAGTCAAAGATGCAAGTCATAGTCCACTTAGTAACCCCCTATAAATGATTGTTTCTTAATCAAGGCCATTAGGATAAGGGATTATGGAGCAATAAATTAAGCTTCTTGAATTCCACTTTGATATCAAATGTACATATACAAATGGGTTTTTTTTGCATAGCAAGAGTGTGATTGGTATGAATTTGGAGTCATACTCCTCAATGAATAACCTCAAAAAGTTGAGACACCCCAAAAACAACTATAGTTACTTTCTACTATAAGGAGGTGTCATGTACAAATGACCTTGATCTAGTCAGGAAGAATCTCAATATCACAGTTAAAACAATGAATTCAAGAAGTTTAGTGATTGAGATGCTAAAAATGTGCTTCTATGGATTTAGGATAATATGGTACCTGTGAAGATGCTTGAATATCAACCTTAGATCTTTTCATGTGCCTTAATCTTGTGGAAATTTTAAAATAGATCATCCACATAGGAATCCACTACATAATTGATTAGGTCATGGAATGCTAGTAGGTTGTTTTCATGTTCTTTATATTGAAAGAAATAAAACCATTAGAAAAGGCACCCCAAGTGATCCAAAAAGATCTAGAAAACATATGTAAAAAAAAATAGGAATATAAAACAAGATTTTGATGTAGGGACATGTGTTTTATAGTGGTGTATAACTATATTAAACATAGACTATACTATGGGTGCATAAGAGTCCAGACCATACTGTAGGTGTGTAGATGTCAGGACTATACCATGGGTGCAATAATGTCCATGACCTACGTAGATAATAAAAAATAGAAGCTAGACCATCCAAATGTCATTTCTTCGTCCAATGACTATTGATCTTTGGCAAGGGCCTAGAAAAACTCAATTGCACATTGGACAATCTATAAATAATGCTTGTATGTGAAAATTCAAATCATTGGTATTTGGAGGATTGAGAATTATTGTATGGTTTTTGTACATTGTAGGAGAAATAATAGAAGTAGAAGGAAAGATTGCCCACTTGTTGTATATCTCTTTGCAATTAATAAAGAAGGGTAGTCAAGGCATATTACTACTATCAAAGGGACTAGTTTTTCCTTCATGTTGGGGGTTTTCTAGGAACATGTGATTTTTCTTTAGTGTTGTTTTGATTTTAGCACATTAATCCTTTTTATAAATAACTCGCACTTTCATTAGCAAGTAAGTAGAATGTAGTTGAATTTTGGTTGATTTCTAAATTCTAAAGCTAGGAGTGTTATAGATCAACTTTGGTATCATAGTGGTTAAAATTTTTGTGGATTTGTGGAAATAATTTACTTTTGCATTAATTTAACAAAACCTTAAAATTCAACCATGGAGGAGTTGAATGCACGTGTCACACAATTTGAAGGCCACATGATAGGAATCATGAAAAATTAGGAATGGTTGAGCCAACAACAAGAGGACCTAAGTTATTGGGTTAATGAAAGATTGAAATACATAAAGAAACAAATTCTGGAATGGAATAAATCCTCTTTTGGTAACATTTTCTCACAAAAAGCAGCATTACAACTTCAATTACAACAGTTAAATGAAGCAATTATTTCTAATGGCATGGATAATGTATCTTTTGAAAATGTAAAAACACTTCAATCCCAATTAGAGAAAATTTTATCTCGGGAAGAAATTTTCTGGAAACAGAAATCAAGGGAAGTGTGGCTAAAGGAAGGGGATCGAAATACAAAGTTTTTTCATGTCTCGACCATGTTAAGAAGACACAAAAATTCTATTTTCTCCATAAAAGATTCTATGGGAAATATATTACAAGATGACTCTCTTATCCAAAAAGAAGGAATAATTTTTTTTCAGAAATTACTCTCTAAAGAATCAATTCAAATTCCTAGCACAACTGTAACCGAAGTTCTAAATCATATTCCTAATCTGATTTCTAATGAAGATAACCTAGAATTGATGAAACAGTTTACCATGGAAGAAATTAAGGTAGTAGTCTTCTCTTTAGAGCCAGATAAATCTCCTAGCCCAGATGGTTTTACGCCTATTTTCTTTCAAAAATGTTGAGAGTTTGTGGGAAAGGATATTTGGTTGGCTATAGAAGAAGCTCAGAGAAATAGAACTGTTTTGTCAGAAATTAATTCAACATTTATTGCTCTAATTCCTAAAATCACTTCTCCTTCCTCCTTTGCTGATTTTAGACCCATTTCATTATGCAATACTTTTTATAAGATCATTTCCAAAGCAATAACATTATGATTAGCTACATTAATCCCAAAAATTGTTTCTGATGAGCAAGGAGGTTTTGTCCCAGGCAAGGAAACATTAGAAGGTGCTTTGATTGCTCATGAGGTAATTCACTCAATTCATCAACACAAACTTCCTGCAATGTTGATTAAACTGGATATGCTAAAAGCCTATGATAGAGTGTCCTGGGATTTTTTGTTCCATGTTCTTCTTAAGTTTGGTTTTTCTCTAAAATGGTGTAAATGGATCCAATCTTGTATTACTGGTGTAAGTTTTTCAGTATTGATTAATGGCTCTCAATCTAAATTTTTTAAGTCTTCCCAAGGCATAAGACAGGGAGACCCTCTCTCCCCTTTTCTTTTTATTTTAATGGTTGAAGGGTTGAGTAGACTAATTCTGAGTTAGAATTCATTGGGTTACTGGAGAGGGATTAATATTCCTAGAATTCCTTTTTCTATTACACATGCTTTGTTTGCAGATGATACTTTGTTGTTTGGGCAACCTACGATGAAGGAAGCTAGAGTTTTGAAGGAAGTCATTTCTAAATATTGTTTAGTATCCGGTCAGAAAGTGAATCATAGCAAGTCTAAAATTTTCTTTTCCTTCTCTTCTGTACTGGTGCAAAGTAGGATAGCTAAGTACCTTGGTTTTCAAATTGACACCTTGCCCTCAAGGTACCTGGGAATCCCTCTTTTCTCGAGTTCAATTAAAAACATGTTCTGGGATAAGCTTATCACAAGCATCAAATCTAAAATATCTTCCTGGAAAGGCAAATGGCTTACTTTGGCAGGTAAACTTCTGATGATTAAAACAGTCTTATGAGCGATTCTAGTTTATTTTTTATCGGTTTTAAAGGTCCCAAAAACTATTCTTACCTATATTGTGAGCATGTTAAGAAAATTTCTCTGGAATGGCACTAATTTGCATGGGTGAAAGATTTCCCTCCTTTCTTGGGATAATATCTGTATTCCAAAACAATTAGGAGGAGCTGGAATCCATAATATTATAGCTCAAAATAAAGCTCTAGGAGCTAAACTGGTCTGGAATTTATATGAAAAATCAAATTCTAAGTGGGGAAAAATAATGTATGCAAAGTATCTATATTCTTTTAATCCTAAAAGATTATTTACTACTCTAAATCCAAAGGAAGGTTCTCACATGTGGAATTTTTTGATCCACTATCGAGAAGTTATCTCTTCTTATTTATCTTGGGTTATTCAGGATGGAAGTTCTGCCCTTTTCTGGGATGACTCTTGGAACAATCATCCTCCGTTAGCTAAAATAGAAGGTCTTCAAGAGATTAAGTCTTTGCTATGTCAGGTTTGGGGAACAAAAGTTAAAGATTATTATGAAATTGATCCTAATTCAGAATTTAATACAGTTAAATGGAAAAATTTTGATGAGTTCTTGGTCCCTCAAGAGCAAAAGATCCTTCTTAAGAATATTTTGAAGGAACGCAGACTATTTATCTCAGGCCAAAAGGATAAATTAGTTTGGGCTCCTTCAAAGTCAGGTCGTTACACAGTTAAACAAGGTTACCTAAGTATCACTAGTAAGGATTCCAATTCAAACTTTACTTGGCCTTATAAGCTTTGCTGGAGTGAGTCATGCCTGCCTAAAGCAGGAGCTTTTACATGGTTAGCTTTGCATTCCTGAATCCTTACTAGCAATAGATTAGTTAAACTTGGGGTTACAAATTCCTTCTTATGCCCCCTCTGTCATGAGGTGGAGGAGTCAGTGGATCATCTTCTATTGAATTATGATTTCTCTTCGCAAGTTTGGTTTTGGCTTCTCTCTAAACTAAACTGGTCGGGTCCTCTTCCTTGTTCTTTATTACAAGTCTTTCAAAGCTGGCCTATACTATTCTCCAAGTCTACTTTTTCTGCTATGTGGATTGTTTCGCCAAGCATTGTCATCTGGTCTCTATGGTTAGAAAGAAATAGTAGAATATTTAAAAAAGTAAGTAATCCTCTTCATATTGTGTTGGGCAAAGTTGAAACAACTATTACAGAAGTGGTTTTAGCCTCTTTGTTATCAAAGAAGGTGGGCTCTTTAATTTTTACAAGTTGGGATGATATGATTTTAAAGAATTGGAAGTAGTTAAGGTTGCCTGATAATAGTTGCTTTAAATATGAAGTTATGATTGATCGATCCACTATCAAATGGATCCCTCCATCTGAATCCTTTGTAAAGCTTTAATTTTGATGGTGCGAGCAGAGGTAATCCAAGAATTTCCAGTGCTGGTTGTGTTATTAGAAATCATCATGGAACAATTCTCAGAGCTTTGTCAATTAAGCTCGATACAATAACAAACAACGAGGCCAAGGCTTTGGCTTTAATAGCAGGTTTGAACCTAGCATTAAAATATGGTTTTACTAATATCATTGTGTAAGGGGATTCAATGAATATTGTTAGAGCTTTCTCCAATAACTCCTCTCCGAGTTGGAAAATAGAATACATCCTAAAGTCTAGCAGGGATTTATTAAAACATTTTCATTCATTTCAGATATGGCATACCTATCGTGAAGGTAATCTTTTAGCTAATTTTTTAGCTAATCTTGCTTTCAGTTTTAATGAGGTTGCTATCAAATGGAATTCTGAATCTATCCTTCAAATCCCTGGAATTAGTTATATATTGGACAAGGACTCAAACGTGTAAGTTATGACAATTTGGTACATCTATTTAGATTACAATCTTAAATTTAAGCATTATTTTTTGGTCTTTCGTGCTGTTATGCTGACGTTGATTAAAGTGTTGGGAACTCTTTTTTTTGGTGGGCGGAATGTACCTTGATGCTTACTCCAAATGAAGACTGGCAGAACTTACACAAGGGAATTGGCAATTCATTATTTTCTATCATTTATGAGTTATACGAAGCATCTTTTTCATTTAACTTAGTATTATGCTTTGTTCTCTGCCTTAACAGTTGTTATTATATCTCATTTTCTGCTAACCTACAAAGTTTAGCAGTTAGTATGGGTTCTATTTGCCAGAATACTAGAATTTCCTGGCCTGTCTAGAATTGGGAACGTCCCCTTCTTGGCTGTTTTAATTCTAGCTCATTGTAGGAAGTTTTTAAGGTTTATGAGGCTTCTGTGGGTAGAGCGATTATCCAAGTTTGTAACTTACCAGTTTAACACACTCCAGTTGCTATTTATCCTTCTCAGGTTGCTTCACATTTTCTATCCAATGCAATGGATCTTTTGTAAACTGGAGATAGGGTAAGGGATTTGGGGTTAAATTTTATTCAGAATGTTCATTTTTCTGTCGACTCATTTAACTTTGCTTTAGAAGATTGTGATTTGCATGAAGGTTCTGCTCTTGTGGGAGGGTTATTTGATTACAGGTGTTTATTTCACATGCCTAGTTTACATTGCCTTTTCAATGCATTTTCTCATGGCCTCCGCAACAATTGTCATTTCTTTTCAAAACTCAATTCACTGTCACAGGCATGAATTGGGAAATCAGTTGGCAGAAAAGGCTTCAGAAGTGTTTAATGCTTTGCTGTTTTTGTTGAACTATGTGCCTCCTCCACCGTCCCCTCCTCCTCAGCTTGTAGAAGAGGATGATCAAGCCGAGGATCATGATTTGCAGATTATAGAGATAGCAAATTAATGGGGAACTCCCTCATGTTTTTTGTCTCCAGCAATTACTTTTTTTGTATATGTATATGCCAGTTGCTCTGTAATTTCTTATTGAAACCTGTATACTCTCTGGCATGATTTTAGTCATATTTTTTGTTTGGACCGACTCATGTTTTTGAGTTGATTATGCATAATCTCGTTAAATTCAGGCTATAACCGGAGGTTTTCTTTGCCGATTCTTTCCTGCCGGTATGCCTTTTCTGAATCTGGCATTTTGTAACTTCTTTTTTATTAATCAATTTTAGTGGTTTTGCCACTTTTTGTTAAAAAAAAAAAAACAAGAGGACCTAAGTAGGAAAAAAGGTAAAATGGAAGAAGAAACTTTCATTGGTCAGTTGGTTAAGGCTATAGCTATATAAATTTGTATTATCAAAGATGATATGAAAAACTAATTTTTTTTAAATGAACCTAATATATAGAAGAAAAGAGTGTGAGTCCATTTAAGGTTGAAACAAAATTATAAATTGAGAGTTTTAATCGACAAAGTAATGTACAAATATTAGATACATGGATTAAGAAATTGAAAGTCTATTTTCGTGTGCATACAATAAATGGATCTTAAAGAATTAATTTTGCACACCTAAAAATGATTGATCATTCTCTTCTATTTTAGGAAGCATATGTTGAAAATTGTTACAAAAGGAAAAAACCAATAGTTGATAAATAAGAAGAATTTGTAGAGTTTATAAGGAGCATTTTTTTGTCCCATAGAACATAAGGTTGATCAATAAATAAAATGGATGTCTTAGAAACAAAACAGTGGTAAAAATGTGCAAGATTACACCACAAATTTTGGTGACAAGATATGATGAATAATATGGATCTCAAAGAGGACATGTTGACAAAATATATTAGTAGACTCCATACTCACATATCAAGGAGGGAACGGTCACCAATACTTTGAAATACTTCAATGATGCATGCATCCAAGAATACTATGTTGAGCAAAAGAAGAGGTATGAAGGAAATTCTTCTAA
Source organism: Cunninghamia lanceolata (assembly GCA_027924645.1). Lineage (NCBI taxonomy): Eukaryota > Viridiplantae > Streptophyta > Pinopsida > Cupressales > Cupressaceae > Cunninghamia > Cunninghamia lanceolata. The sequence goes on from BSBN01001745.1 coordinate 438,127, forward strand.
ATTCAAAGAAAAATATAAGAAAATAAAGAAAATAAAGAATGATAATATAATAGTGCAAAAGGAAAATAATAAGGAAAAGGAAAAGGACATAAAAAATCATTTTCGTCATTGCAATTTATATGGGCATGCAAATTCAAAGTGTTATGAATCCTAAACTACATCCTAAGAAAAATAATAAGGGAAAATAAAATAATCTAAAGAAATCTATGCTAATTGTTCATGAAGGTGAAATAGAAATAGAAAATAGTTCAAATATTGATGACAAACATGTATGCATGTCCACTAAGGAAAATGAACTTGAAAGATACACAAACTCTTTATTTTGAAGTTGCAAGTTAAAAATAATAGAAATAGTGCTTTGTATATCTAGGATCACAATGTAATCTTATTTTAAAAAATAGGGTTAAAAGGCTTGGGATAAAAATAGAGAAACATGTGCATCCATACCCATTTGGATGGGATAAAAGATATGTTGAGATACAAGGGAATAAAAGGTGCAAGGTAAAATTTGGGATAAATGCACAATACATAGATGAGATCAAGATTGATGGCATACCCTTTGATGCTTTTGATGTTGTTTTTGGAAATCAATATCTTTATGCAAGATATGTTATATTCATGAGAAGGGGTAATAAGTATAGGTGGGTCAAAGATGGGGTCAAATATATAATCAAAGGACACCAAAGTAGGCCTAATGTAGCTATGGTAAGTGCTAATCAAGAAATCAAATTAATTCAAGAAACTAAATAATTTTGGTTACTTTTTCTTAAATATAAGAATATGGGATTTCTACCATGACTAACTCAAACTTGAAAGGCCTAGATGTGGTCTTGTCATCATTTTAGGAAGTGTTTGTAGAATTGAAAGGGTTGCCACCAAGAATGGGGGTACAACATGAGATTCAATTCCTACTAGAATCTCCTCTACCAAACATTGGCTTGTATTGACAATAATTACTTGAGAGAAATGAGGTCAAAAGGTAGTTGTATGATCTATTAGACCAAGGGGTGATTCAACCTATCACTTCACCATGTGGGTTACCCGTGGTAATGGTGTGGAAGAAAGATGGTTCTTGGAGAATGTGCATAGATTATCAAGATCTTAATATAATTACTATTAAGAATATATATCCTTTCCTAAGGATAGATGATTTGTTAGATCAACAAGTAGACATACTAAGTATTTTACTAAGTTGGATTACCATTAGGTGTGAATTAAAGATGATGGTACTTGGAAGGCTTCTTTCAAAACAAAGAAGGGAATTTCTGTATGGTTAGTACTTTCTTTTGGCTTGAGTATTGTGCCTATTACTTTTACAAGAATGATGAATGTTGTATTAATAGAATTTATAGATAACTTTGTGATATTCTATCTAGTTGATATTCTAATATTTATTGCTATATGGGGGGAACACTTAATCCACATTAAGCAAGTCTTGCAAAGGTTAAAAGAACAACTACTATGAAATATAAATAATTGTGAATTGGTAAAGAATCATTATTATATTTAGAGTATGTTGTAGGAGGAGGATATTTAAGAATAGACCCATCAAAAGTTGAAGTAATTGTAAATTGGCCTACACCAAAGAGTAATATAGAAACTAGGAGTTTTGTAGGGGCTACAAAATTCATGGGAAATTTTTTCCTTCTTTTTCCTACATGGTTGCACATTTACTTCAAATTTCATTTGAAGAGAGGAACTTTAATTAAGCTAACTTGAACATAATGAAATAACATTGAAGCATAAAATAAGTCATGCTGCTATTTTATCTCTTATTGACATACAAAATCCATTTGAGGTAGAACTAGACACTAGTGAATATGCAATGGGTGACATCATACTTCAAGGTGGTAAGCCTATGTGTTATCATTCAAAGGTTTTTACTTCAAGAGTTAAGTGTTATGCAACTTATGATAAAGAGTTTTATGAACTAGTTCAAGCAATTAGAAAATGGATGCACTATTTATTTGGTAAAGAAACCAGGGCTTATTGGCCATCAACATCTACAAAATTTGCAAGCACAAAGTACATTACAACTAGAAACACACTATAAATGCATGGGTTTTCTTCAATAATTTCATTTGTTAATCAAATATAAAAAAGGGATTGACAAAGTTTTAGTAGAAATGTTGTGTAGGCCACCTATTTTAGCAATGGCTATGGTAACTCATTTGGATCATTTCACAAAAAAGGCTTATGTTAAAGAATATATGCATGATAAATATTTTGGTAAGAAATATAAAGAACTTCTATTATAGGAAATAATTAAAACTGAAGAAGACTCCCATACTAAATGATGCAGGAACTTCCAGAAGTCATAACTTTTGACCCAGAGGTCCGTTGGAGCTAAAATTTGTTGGGAAGATGCATCTTAAAGTGTTTATTAAAAATCCCTAATTGCTAAATTTGGTAGGTCACCATTTTGACACTTTTTCGGGACCTTATCCAATCATCTAGGGCTTCAAAATGAGGTTTTAATGTTTTTTTGGGATTTTCCTAGTTTTTTCTAAATATTTTTCAAACATTATTTGAAATTAGATTAGAAAGTTGATGATTAGTCGTCTTTTAGTAAGTTTCAAATATTTGAACTTTCATGGTCACACAGATAAGGATGTGAAGTTGCCAAAAATGGCAATTTTGGAAAGTTGCTAAAATCTACCAAAAATGGTAATTTTTGTTTTTATATAAGTTTGGTATGTATTTTTAGTTGTGGTAGGATGGAATGGAATGAGAAGGTATTTTTGAGTTTTCTGGATATTCTTTTGCATTGAATTTTATGTTGTGAAATTTGGTTGCATCATTAAAAGTAGGTTTTTATATAAGGTAGGAAAATTGTGTGTACTAATATAACAAAAGATTCTACTAATGAGGAACATACCCCCAAAGTGGCGGGTCACTTCAATGTAGGAAAAATAGTGGCTCATTTGCAAAGGTATGTGTTTTGACCCAAAATATAATAGGAAGTAACAAGGTTTGTTAAAAGTTGTAGATTGTGTTGCACTAGCAAATATAAAACATGGAAGGAATGTATATGCATTTTCCCATTTCCATAAGACCATGGAAAAGTGTTTCAATGAAATTTTTAGGAGTGTTGACTATGAGTAGACATGGGCATGATTACTTGTTTTTGTTAGTTGACAAGTTTAGAAAAATGTGTATTTTAATGGCTTGTAAAAATACTATCACAAGAAAATAATCAATTGAAATTTGTTCTTTAATAACATGTACAAGTACATTTTGGACTACCTAAGTCCATTATTTTGATAATGATACATTGTTTGTTGGTATGTTTTGGTCTACATTATGGATCATGATGGACACAAAGCTAAAGAAAAGAAAATGTTTCACCCCCAAAAAGTTGGCCAAACATATGTGGTCAACATGACTTTGGTACAACTCATTACGGGGTATAATTGTAAGTGTCCTAAAACATAGGATGAATCACTTCCATATAATCAACATTCTTACAATAGAGCATTGCATTCTTGTACTAATAAGTCATTGTTTGAGGCATGTTTGTGATATTAAATCCTTCTAGTCCACTTGATGTAGCTTATGATATTCAAGATGAACAAGTAGGATAAGATAATGAGGTGACTAAAGCATCTAAATTTTCTAAAAGAATTTGGAAAATCTAACTCAAAGTTAAAGATCCATTGGAAAGAATACAACATGTGTATAAAGAAAGACATGATCAACATAGAATGGAACACAAACTCAAGGTAAGAGACAAAGTTTGGCTTTCATTGGGTAAAAAAATAATTCAAGGAAAAGAAAATAAAGTTAAGCCATTAAGGTATGGACCTTTCACAATTTTGGAGGCCACAAGTGAAAATTAATTCAAACTTGATCTTCCTCCTTTCATGGAGATATATTTAGTTGTAAATTGTAAGAACTTGTAGCTTTAGGAGTCTTCTATGCTAGATGAAGATGAATAACAAGTGTTGCTATCTCTAGAATACTTGGGTGTGGGAGTAATGATGCTCCATGTAGATGTGGTACTAGAAAGAAGACAAGATAAACAATAAATAGTCTAGGAAACTTAGAAATTTAGACTCAAAGATTAGAAGGTTAGCCAAGCCAAGTTTTACTCCAAGGAGAGAGGAGGAGAAATCTTTACTCATTTGTATCTCATTAATCTTTTATGGGACCAAAATCCTTTTTAAGAAGGGAGTTGTGATCGAAAAGGATTTGAAAAATATATGTACTAAAAAAATAGGAATAAAAATAGGATTCACATGTAGGGATAGGTGTTTGATAGAGTTGTAGATTGTGGGTGTGTACAAATCTAGGAACATGTACCATGGGTGAGACATATTCCATGACACATATAGATGATCAAACTTAGAAGCCAAACCATACAAGGATAATTTCTTCTTCTGATGATTGTTGATCTTCACCCAAGGCCTAGGAAAATTCAATTGTGCATTGGATAATCTATAAAAAAGACTTGTATGTCAGCATTCAAATCATTAGTGTTTGGAGGATTTAGAATTATTGTATGCTTTTGTTCAGTGTAGGAGAAATAACATAAGTAGAAGGAAAGATTACCCAATTGCTATATATCTCTTTGCCATTAAGAAAGGAGGGTAGTCAAGGCACAGTGCCACTACCAAAGGAATTGGTTTTTCTTCCACATTATTATTTTTTAGGATAAATCCATGTGTTGTGAGTTTCTTGAGTATTGTTTTGATTTTAGCACAATAATCTTTTCTATAAATAACTTGTATTTTCACTTAAAAGCAAGTAGAAAGTAGTTGAAATTTGGTTGATTTCTAATTCCTCAAGTTAGGAATGTTATAAATCACCAAGGGTAGTATCTACATTATCTCAAGTTGTCTTTGGGTATAATCTTGATATGATTTTGTACCCAAAGAAATTGTCCATGAGGGAGAGTATCTCAAACCCATGGTGGCATCAATGATGATGTTAATGGAGGGAGTGAGAAAATTTTTCTTTGGAATTAAATGAGGATAAGGTAGAAAAAGTTGATACATGCCCTAAACATCCAATTCTTATTTAGAATAGGGACTATGTTGGAAACATAATGAGGATAGTCCATATATTTTATGAAGTTAACATGATAGAGTTTGTTAACCTATTATTTAACTAGGTGAGAAACTTTAGAGGCCATGGTTGTTATTTTTGGAAGACATGCCATACATGCCTATTAGTCACTAGGTTATGGAGAACAATGTAAGGTCCATGTTGAGCATATTAGAATACTCTTAGGAAAATACAATTAGTAATTTGTGTAGGAGAGTGGTAATCCAAACAAGATGTGGAAAATTACATTGCCAATATATGTAATCTTTAATTTAGATGTGGGGCCCAAGTTCTCCTCAAAAACATATTCCTTGGCCATGGTATTTCCTTCCTCAAAGAAACCAAGCATGGGTAGAATATTTTGATCCAAATTCTCATCCTCTAATGGCTATGCCAATCTCAAAAGGGCTAGTGTAGTAATCACTCAAGAAGGCATCAAAAGATATCTAATATGGTAGGAGAGATGAAAAGGAGCAAATCCTTGCAAGAGGATTTCACGAGGTTCTTATAGTAACACCATTATTCAAAGGAGTGACCCTTGATGATAATGTGATAACATTAATTATCAATCTAGAGGGAGAAAATGTACTTAGAGAAGGCATATGTATTGCTCATTTAGGGGTGGAAATCTTAAGAACATGAAAGAGGACTGAGTTCTCCAATTTAAGGGGGACATTGTTAAACATATACCCTAAAAAGAGACTATGGAGGAGCACGAGAAATAGAGTGCATGATTCTCCTTGAGGTAAATAGGTGTCACGAAAGAATTAAAATACTTCCTTTAGTATGTTGGATTGAATTGGTCATTGTTTACTAGGTAGGATACACAATGAGTATCAGGGGTTGACTTTGCCAAGGAATCCACTCATGAGTGGGTTTTATCATGAAGCCTTTCCTAAGGATTAACATCAACCTCCTTAACATGAAGTTTTCCCTCATGGTGAAATTGAACCACCTTGAGTGGTAGAAGGAAAACCTGCATAGCAATAGTCCAAAGACATCCCAAAATCATATTATGTGATAAGTCAAGACTTAGAATGCAAAACTCAAAATGAATTGTTTTAGGACCAGGCTTGACCCAAAGATTTATGTTTCCCACAAGAAAAACTATGATGTTGAAACCAACACAATTATGGTGTGTCTTAAAACTTTCTATGACTTATCTAAAGCTAGTCAAACACCTACATGGACATGATATTTAGTGTTGAGCCATCATTGATGGTCCAATGCTTAACATTATGTTCACCAATATGGATCATGAAATATAGGGGGTTGTGAGATCATCTCTTAAGGATTTTAGGTGGAGGTATCTTTGATGGATTAAATCTTAAGGGAGGGTCTTGATGTTGGGTGCAAAAAGTAAACAAGAGATGACACACCTTCCATACACGATCCTCCTAGGTGAAACCAAGCTCAAAAAAATGACTTATTACCTATAGAGATATAGTTGAACCAAGTTCCAAAAGGGGATACTCCAAAGAGATCAAAGCTCCTCAATCACAAGTAAGGTTTAAGCTACACATTGGAGGGGATATTCCATTAAAAGTCCATGTAAAATTTGGAGTTGTTTATCCCTAAGTCTTGACTAGAAGGTAAGAATATTGGCCCAAGTGAGTAGAAACGAGACACTCATAACTTAGATTATCATCCACATTGATATCTATGATCAGCCTACCACTTTACTAAAAAGGTTCATCTTTGATGAATCTAAATAAGCTTGGCTAGAATCAATAGAATGAGAGGAGTGAGAGATTGAGTACTTGTCTCACCTCTTATTAGACTTTCCCTTCTTCTTTTCATCATTGTTCTAACATTTTATACCATACTCAAGTAAGCACATCTTCTAGACATCCAAGAAGTAGTTAAGAAGCACTCACCCTTAGGCTATGAAGATGTATTTTGATTAGCACACTCATCCTTATTATGATAATAGAAACACTAGTAAGAGCAATAGTTGGAAGGATTAAAAATGGGTGTATAATTCTTCACTCTTCAATTTGGCCTAATAAGACCATCCATAGTCACATTGTGATTAGAATCATGGTAGGAGGAAGAACACAAATAAGTAGTAAGTTGATGATCAATATAAATCCTAGCCATGTCTTGTTGTAGGACTTGATTCAACACCTCATCATGGGAGGTGACTTGACTAGTAAGAACTTTTCTATGAAGGTTTTCTCTCAATGAGCTTGGGTGAACATATCAAGAAGATAAGAATCAAGGATATAAACTTGACAAGAATGGACATCTAATCTCCATTGTTGTACAAAATCAAATGTAGACTTGTTCTTGCCATATTTAAAGAAACAAAGGTTATTAGTGTTGAAGTTGAAGAGCCTAGAAACATCAAAATAGAAGATGAAATTGTTGACTAGGTTATCAAAACTAATCAAAGAATTAAGGTTCAAGTTTCACAACCAAACTAGAGCATCACCTTAGAGGGTTTGTGTGAAGAGATTTAACAATAGTTGATCATTGTTTTCGAAATCCAAGAAGGCCTTAAAGAAGGTTTGGACATTTTCTATGGTTTCCTCCTTTGGATACTTGCGAACTTAGGTAGTTCAGGGAGTAGAAATAAAAGAGGGATAACATAGACTAAAGGAGCCAAGGGGTTCTTATGAAGATCATCATAGGGAAAAATCTTGAAGGGGGATGATGATCTAGAAAAGGTAGATGAACATCACCACTTGGCTAGGAGTACAATAGTTAAACTTCATGTGATGACAAGGGCCAACATACCCACTAGTTTGATGAGGGAGACCACAAGGGTGGTTGTGAAGGGGAATCCATTTAAAGGGCAAGTGTCTTATAGAGAAGGGTCACATAAGTGATTGGTCCCATAAAAAATACAATAATAGCCTTTGAATAGAAATTAGGAGGGGGCCTTTTAAATAAAGGCCAACTCATGGATGATCATTAGGATAGACTCATAGGAGGTGGATATCTAAACTAAAATTGGTGTTCCTTGTGGGAGTGATTATTAGTATCATGGGGATCCCAATGATCCCTATGGATTGTGTGATTATCATACTTATCATAATGCATAGAAATAATCTTGGACCTGGTAAGTTAAGAGCACTCAATTTATCAAAGGCTTGTGAGTACCCATAATCTATAAAATAGTCTCTATAACAAAAGGACGTCCATACATCCCTCTAGAATAAGGGAAAATCTTTATATTGGGGAGGGAATCCTAGTTCCTTTGTAAAACATGAAAAGTTGAAGCAATCACATCTAAATGGGAGCTAGCTTTGGTCAATACCCATAATCTACAAAATGGTCTCTATAACAAGAGGACGTCAATACATCCCTCTAGAATAAGGGGAAATCTTTATATTGGTGAGGGAATCCTAGTGTCTTTGTGAAGCATGAAAAGTTAGAAGTAATCACATCTGAATGGAAGCTAGCTTTGGTTAAAGAAAGGGGAGAATTGCAAGACATTTAGTCAAAATGTTTAACAAGTACATTTGCGTATGGTAAAAGTATTCACTTTGCTAAGAAAATCAGATTAAATCGCATTGCTAACTATTTGAGGAAGGTGAAAGTTTACAACTCCCAAAATTTTATAATCTTATTTGATGAATAGAATTAAATTTTTTTTTTTAAAAAAAAAAATTCTGGTTTGGCCAGAAGGAATCCTAGTAATTTCTAGAGCGTAATATGAAGAACCCTTGGCATTAACTAGAAGCTTTAGCTAAACTGAAATCTAAATAGTTTTTGAAGTTATTGTAAAGAACAGAATACTGTAAATTGCCACAAGGCAGAGTTTTCCAGTGAACAAATAAGCCTTCCATGTCCAAGAAATCTCCATGTGTAGAGATCAGGACTGATTAGTCATCACTTTCTAGCTGACATTTTGATTTCTTGGCTATCCAGAAATTCGACGCGTTCACAGCAACAGATTTCTATCTACAAACCCAGTTTCAAAGCACCTATATATTGTCTTCGTTTTCAGGCTTTCAGTTATAATCTAGCTGTGGTATTAAAGCAATAAGTGTCTTCTGATCATTATAAGAATAATCAAAGCAAATTATGGCGAAGAAAACAGGCGGTCTCACCATCACAATCGTTCTGCTTTTGCTGTTGCTGATCACAGTATCTGGTAATACTCAACACTTTTTGTTTTCATGGTAATATAGTTTAGTTTTTCATTAATAGTAAGCAATTTTGTTGCAGAGATGGGTAAAGCTGAAGGAAGGATGTGCAAATCACAGTCACATAAGTATAAACGGTACTGTATGGTAAACTCCAATTGTGACCAGGTCTGCAAAGGCGAACGCTTTACCGGGGGTAAGTGTGAACATACGGGTGTAGTGGGCAATAAAAAATGCTTTTGCTATAAAGCCTGCTGAAGGATTTGCAGTACTGTAAAAGGAATAAAGGCTATATAGTTTTTCTTAGTGGCTTCCAAATGTCTCCTTATTCATGACCAAGGGATTACTCTCCTTATTCATGATGTTATAAATGGGATTTCTCTCCTTATTCAAGATGTTGTAAATTGGAAGTAGTTCTAAAATATGGAGAATATACAGTAAGCAGAGAATGAATCTGTACATGGTTTTTGTAACAAGTATATAATAATTATGCATTAGGCTAGATCACCTTTACTGTGTTACTATTTGTGAGACAGTGGTTGTGCTTGCTAAACTATAGTTCGAGCTTTGGTATACACTTTTAAATCAAGAAAGATATAATGAAGTTTGAAACGTATCTTCTTCAAGAAATCTATGAATATGTAATTGAATTTGAAACATCTCAAATTCACTTGACATTTTGTGGGGGTTGTAAATTGATTTCTTCCCTGAAGAGGTGATTTAGGACTTGAATCGGATGAGAGAGGAATCCTTATTCTTTTATATCTCCCTTGCTCTATATCTATGTTGCAAACTATGTTTAAATGACAGCAGTTTATATGTTAAAAACAAATTGCTCGCTGCTTTCCCCACATATATATAGACAGAGTTACACATAGTGCTTACCTTGTATGTGTATATAATTACCTATCTATAATTACCTAGTGCTTACCTTGTATGTGTAGATTACCTAGTGGAGAATTCATTTGTTATTTGTTCATTTTTTAATTATTTGTTCAATTTTTGATGACAGAATTTTGGGATGTTTGATATCTTAAGAATTTTTGATGTTCAATATCTTAGGAATTGGGTAATAATTAAAATATATATATTTTTGAAGTCTACGTGGGTAATCTTAGATCACTTAATTTTTTTAAATTAAAAAATATATATTTTAGAATTCTAGGTGCATATTGGTCATATTGGTCTTGTTGTAGATGCAGATGTACATTCTTGTTTTTGGCTATCTTACTTTTGGTCTTGTTGTTGGTTATCTTACTTTTGGTCTTGCTGTAGATGCAGATGCATATTCTTACTATTGGGTAGATGCACATTCTTACTATTAGGTATATTAGAGGTTGCCAATCTTCATCTCAATTCACATTCTAATATTATTGGGTCTATTAGAGGTTCTCTTCATCTCAAGTCACATTCTAATATTATTGGGTCTATTAGAAGTTGACAATCTTCATCTCAAGTCACATTCTATATATTATTGTTGGGTCTATTAGAGGTTGACATTCTATATTATTGTTGGGTCTATTAGAGGTTGAAAATCTTCATTACAGTCACATTCTAATATTATTGGGTCTATTAGAGGTTGACAATCTTCATTACAAGTCACATTCTTACTATTGGGTCTATTGGGTATATTAGAGGTTGATAATCTTCATCAAAAGTCACTATAGTTGACACATTTTCCACCACAACATCACTTTCCACCATAACATTTGTTGATTTTTTATGATACATGTGCTTTGAGAAGTTGTGGCACTTGTTATGTCTAAAGGATTTTTGCACTAAAATTTGAATAGTATAACAAGTTTAATATTTCATGAGTCTCGAGAAGAGTTGTAGAAGAAAGATTACAATCTTTGGTCAAACAATATCTATCTCTTGAAGAATCCAGTATAAATAAGAGAACAAGCCCCTTGATAAGGGGTAATCTAGGAGAACAAGAGAACAAGCCTAGTGTAGGAGAACAAGCCATTTGATAAGGGGTAGTGTAGAACAAGCCCCTTATAAGGGGTACTGTAGGGGGTAGATGGATCCACATAGGGCATTAAAGCTCCCAATTGTTGTTGTTATTGTTGTAACTTGGGGTACATATCCTATAGGCATGTATGGTGGCATGTATATTCATTGTTGAACTTTGTAAAATTATGGTACATAGCCATTCATCATTGAACCTCATATAATGATTTGTTATGAGAGAGCATTTGATAATAAACTCTCTATGCTACTTCATATTTTATCTATTTTGTTCATATCTTCTCTATTTTTGTTTCTATTGTGTACTCTTGTTAATCTTTAGTTTTATGTTTGGATTGCATGAATATATCATTTTTCATTACACCATTTATTTGTGATTGAATGAATTGGTAATAGAATTTAATTACAAATTCAATTACAACTCGATTGGTAGAAGCATTAGAGATAACCCTATAATAAAATTTTATGCATTATGGCAAGTTACAAGTTAGTCATATAAAAATGTGGTTAACAAAAAAAAGGTGTTCAAAATTAGTGAGGACAAAGTGATGATGAGAATGTTGTACATCAAAGGAGGTAGGGTAGGAGGTAGCATGATAACTGTGGGATTCACTTATAAAATCAGTGGCATAACATGTGTGTTCACATGGTATTAATAAAGACTTTTATTTTTAATCCCTTAAATTTATGTTTTTATACTCTCCCTATTTTTACTAGGTATCCTATGTATCTTTTTTTTTTAGATTTTTATCTCCTTATAATATACACCATATCAAACAAGAGCACTATCCACACTTACATCCAACTCAAAACTATATGGATTGCTATCCCGTACATTAAAGTCTCAAAATAAAAACTTAGATGAGTTATGACAAATATGTCATCTTGCGAAGGGATTTCATTTAAAAATACTTATGCATCTTAACCTCCAAACCCTTACTACACCACCAACTCTAACAATGCATCCCCTAATAATAGATATCTCAATTATAATATGCATATTAATCTAAATTATAATAAAAAGGTTATAGATATATTTGGTGATTCTTTTGGGTATAGTCATGACATTACCAAAAGTATCCAATAATTTCTTTGAAGGAAACTGGGTAGGCTTGTATTGAACTTGCATGGCCATGGTGTGACAATTTTTTACCTTTGTTAATTGAATTAGAGTTGGGATTAATATAGTGCCCCTTAGATATGAGTCTTTAACACAATACAAGACTATGTGGTGTAGAAAAAGACAACATCACGATTTAGGCAAAACCAACATAGTGAATGACATTTATTTTGATCAACTTGTGTAAATTAATCTACTAAGGATTTAGAATGCCACTTATAAACATCCCACCCTCCTTTTATTAATGCTTCCCAACCCCAATAGTTACCCTATTATATTATTTAAATTGCTCCCTTTCCCCTTAATACTAAGTAATATACTAGATCACATTTTGGTTATTTAAAAAACTCAATATGTATGCATGTGATAAGGTATTTCTTTAGAGGTGAATCCCTAGGGTGTGATAATAAACATTATGATATTTTGAGATCTATTCTAGAAAGATTGGAAGCCCTTGAGACTATGCATAGGTAATGACTAGTCATAACTAAAGATGTTAGTGGCGATGAGAGACTAGTTTAGGAACCATGTAATGAAGAAGCTTATAGTTTAGAGGATGAACTTAGTGAAAGATAAATTTATTAAGGCATTGTTGAGAGAAAAAAAGTAAGCCAAGGTTTGATTTTCCTTATTATTTAGATGGTTTGGATCCTAAATAATTTCTAGATTAAATTAATGATTTGGAGAAAATTTTAGTTTGAATCAACTAAAGACCTTAAAATCTTCAAGTATGAAACCTCTAGGTTGAAGGGTCATGTAGCCTTGTCATGGAATTTTGTATAGAAAGATAGGGTAGGGGAACATATTGTAGAGATCACTAGAGGGGATCAGATTGTGATGCAATCAAAGGGTAAATTTTTACCAGTCAATTATAATTTGGAGTTAATAAAAAATCTTTAGAATTTTTGGCAAAGAGAAATGCTTATGGAGTGCACCAATGAGTTTTATAGACTTAGCATCTGAGTAGGTCACATGGAGGATGGCATGGGAACCTGTCTTAGTATTTCAATGGGTTACATATTAAAATTTAAGATGAGATATATTTGTTTCCAATTCAATCCATTGAGGGTACCTACCAACTTATTTTGAGGGTGGGGGAGAAGTTGTTTAGGAAGTAACTGTAAGCACAAAAATCAAGCACAACCTCCATGAGGACCCCTATGATGATATATAATCCTTGTCACATACATGTAAGTGTGAAATAACATCCTCTCAATAGAAATCCTCTTGGCGATGTGTCATTTCTTTCATCTTGTGTTGTTTCCCCTTTGTCATTTTCTCTCTTTGTTGTCAACTCTTTTTTACACTTTTCGACACTTGTCAATTTGCATTTTTATGCTTGCGACCCTGTTCCTAAGCCTTGTGCACATCTTGTAGGTGAGTTTTCACCTTTCCCTAATGTTTTTCATCTTCTCCATCCCCTAGAAGCCTTCTAGAGGTCCCCCTAGCCATCTCCCACTTTTGGTTTTCATTTTCACTCAACCAATCCAAATCTCCCCCTATTATTTCCAGATCTCCCACTGGGAGATCCTACTTTGCAAGTGGATATTTGGATTCTTGCACATGAATGACCTATTTCCAGAGTTGGATCCCCTCCTTTTCATCTCCTCTACCATCTCCCATCATGCATTTTCACCTAGACCCCTTTCTTTTCGGATCTCCCGCTAGGTGACCCTACAAAATTAGGATCTCCCCCCAGGTGACCTAGGGTCTCCCCCCGGGCAACCCATGGGTGACCCTACTGGTGAAAGGGGTGACCCATGGGTGAGCCTATCATGTTTCCAGCCACGAAAAAACTTGAGTTTCTAACTTGAAAAAGCGTAGTTTTCACCCTTTTTTCTTTTTTGTTTGCATGGATTTTCAAGCCTAATATGGAGTTAACTATTTCATGCATCCACACATGCATAATTAAATCCATTTCATCTAAGAATAACAACTCATGCATTCCCATGCACTCCTTCTTCACTGAACTTCTTGAGTGATAATCTCTGACTGGGTAGATCACTCCAATTTTATCCCAAATCACTCTTCAATCCTCTATGTTAACTTTCCAATCTAATTGAGTTAACTCTTCTTCTTCCTCACCTCTCATCCCTTCTTCTAACCTATAAATACCCCCCTCCCTCACGCACAAAGGGAGGCAATTTCATTGTGCACACAGCTCCTGCAAGTTATTGCTCTCCACATTCAACATTCTTATGCTCATACAGGACGAAGGTGCCTTTTGTTTTGTTCATTGTTCATCAATATTTCACATAAATATCATCACATGTCCATACACTGCTCAAATCAAGCCATTGTTCTCATCAATAGCTCTCATTGAGCTCTCTTTGAAAAGCTTCTAAAGCTTCTTTTGCTTCTTTTGTCATCTTGTCACCAAGAGGATTCCCTACTGCTACAAGAGGATATGAGGTTGCCATCACAAGGAAATCTAAGGGTAGTGGAGTCTCACAAGTCTTTTTATTTCTAGTTCCTCTATACTTTTTGTCAATTGGTAGTAATTAGATAACTGAAATTTCTCTTAGGATTGGTATTTTGATTGCTTTTTCCTTGATATAATAGTTAGATCTAGCATTATAGAGTAATTTTCTTTCATAGTTTAATTCATTTACATGCAATTTCCCTTTCCTAGATTAAATCATTTCAAATATTCAAAAAACCCCAAAACATAGAATAATTGCATTAGGTAAATTCATTATAGTTGCATTCATTCTTTGATTCCTAGATTAAAAGCATCTTTTATTTTCCAAAATATAAAAAAAGCACAAAAACAAGTTTTGCATTTCATATAGTTGCATTCATAAAAATGTAAAAAAGAACAAAAACATTAGACACTTAGGAAATTTGCAAACCCTTGATACCATGACAAGGTCTACCACAATCAACTATCTGGTCAAACCCTTGATTCTATCATAAGGTCAGCAAAAGTCAACGCATAATCAAATCTTAGGTCAAACCAAACCCTAAGTCAAACCCTAGGTCTAGTTAAGATTAGCCAATATACGCCTATCTCTTGTCTCGGGCGGCTCACAATTGTGCCCAGGATTAAGAGGTGAGTGGGTGAGGGTGATCCTCAACGAGATAAAGGAAATCCATCCAAGACCATAACAAGATCTACTTATCTTACAACAACAAGAAGAACATAGGTAATTCTTAGTACAACAAGCATTCATCCAATACTTTGAAAGACAAAAAACCATCAACGAAAATAATAGCTTACCCACACAAAGGTGGAATATCAGAAACCCTAACAGGAGAAGAGTGACTAGTGACCTTTCAGGTAATATGGTTATCTCTACAACAATGATCATTGAATGACACATCTACATTAGCACACAACAACATAGGCCTTGGGACATTCCAACCCTCTCTGCAAAGTCCAACTCTCTAATGAGCCAGACCACACCTGTGTCTCACCTCCTCTTGACTATCTACTTCCATGAGAATGAGAGTGACGTGGTGGTTCACCCTGTGGCAAGGAGGGAAGGGTTCATGTTCTTGCTGAAATATGACTCGACAACCCTAGGCAACAAAGGTCATGATTTTGAGTGTACATATTTTGGTGAACCTGACACGAAGAGCAAAAACTTTTGTTTATGCTTTTTGTGTTCCAAACATGCAGATCACATCAAAGCCTTCTAACATTCAACACTTCAAAACAACAATCATTAAGCATTTTCACTTTATTCTTCAAAGCCGCTTGAGCTTCTATCGCCTTCGCCATCATCTGTTCCATTTATTTTGTGGTGTCTATGGCACCCCCGAATATGACGGAACTTGACTTAAACCAAGGGAATATTCCCTCAAGAGAACTGGAAACTCCTTCTTTCAATAGGTATGTGCCACCACATCTAGACGCACCAATCACAAACTGCTATGATTATGAAGACTCTGACTATGAACAAGACCAAAGAGAACCTAGGCATTCTCTGTCGTTTAACAACCCAGCTTGGGAACACAATCTGGCCATACCAAATGCGCCACATAAAGCTAGGAGGGTAAGGTCTGAAATACATCGACCCGATCAACCTTCCACAAGCACATTAAGTACTCATCTCGATGAGGAAGTGAAATAGTTAGAAAGACACTTGCAAGAGGCAAGAGACACTCAAGAAGCATTAAGAGTTGCCTTGCGAGAAGAACAAATAGATAATGTTGCATGAGAAGAAGCATACAATCATGACAATACTTGAAGAGAAAATCCTAGAAATGAGGAAATACCTAGAGCTACCACTCCTATAGACTTAATTGCAACTCTAGTACAAAGGATTAGAACCTTGGAAGCAGAACAAGTTACTCCTAAAAAAAGTTAGAAATCCCATGACAACTTTCAAAATGAACAAGACCAAGGGGCATCTCAAAATCCCCCCTATCTCAACTATTATTCATGAAATGCAAGTAACGACACATGTCTAAATGGGAACCCTCTTATTCAGAACAATCTAATAGTGTTGGGAAATCAAACAAATCAAACAATAGGTTATCAATACCCTCCTATAGGGTTGTTTCTATCAACCCCTCAATTGCAAAGCGCCTTTCTCGGGACATATCTCGAGTACTTGAAAGAACCTCTTGATCTAAACATAAGGAATGTACAGTTACCTTGACCATTTCCTGATCTCTCGAAATTTAAAGGCGAAGAAGATCCATATTCACATATCAAGGCTTATACCATTGCGATAAGAGAACTCCTCCCTGTTGATGATGATTGTTAGTTATAACAACATGCATAAAAATTTGCACAACAAACCTTTATTATCTTGTAAAGTACAATCAGCTTAGGATAAGTTGATGACTCCAAGTCTCTGTTGATCAGGTCATGATCATCTGATGTTACTCAGACGTTGATGTGACATGATGTTTACTATTTCAAGGGGTCTTACATATATCTGGATGACTAGTATTATACTATTTCCTATAAATTCACTCCACAGAGAGGTTATTTCTACTCTATTTTCAAGGATAGCTGATACATTTGCAAGTTTGATCAATTCTTCTAATTATTGATCATCAGGAACTTGTTCTTTCTTTTATACTATATATTTATTCAAATGATGTATCTATGAATGAATATTTGCATGATATTTGTCAATTTAACATGCTTTTACTCTAAATATGCTTTGTATTTCCAATTATCTATGAGATATCATCATATTTCCTGTTATTTGCTTTTAATTCTCTGTTATTTGTAATCATGGTGATGATCTATTATGAAATTGAAAGAAATTTAAAAGAATGCTTTAAATTTTGGTGAATCTTTAGCCATTGAACCACATACATACAAGATACATTCATGAGGAGAAGAAATCAAACCATATGTCACCAGGATGTTCCACAGCTAGATATGGATGATGCTAACTTCAAGGGATAAGGATTGAAAAAAACACATGCAGACTGACAAGCACTCCAAGGGAGGTAGCTGATCAAAGCATGTATCAAGATTTCAAACACAGATTACTCAAGATTTATGATGATGAGTAATCAAAATGTCCTCTCTTTCATTTAGCATGCATAACATGTACATTTATAATGACTTTGAAATGAGTCCTAATATTTAAGCAATCAAATTTCAATTAAGTTTCAAATACTCAAAATATGGCACCCCTGCACCTTTTATAGAATAAGGTGAGGAGGTAGTTACAAATGACCTATGGTCAGGATTTGTCCATTAAGATCAACGGTAGATTATCACTCTTTGACTCAGTCAACACTTTCCTCATGACACAGGTTGCCAGCTGGCAACCATCTAGATGACTCATGGTTTATGAGTACCTGATGCATATGTTTCTTTGGTGATGCATCTTCATTCATTCTTCGAGTTCCTCTTCTTTTTCTTCATCATGATCATCATCTTCATTACTTTCTGTATCGCTATCACCCTGATGAACATCATCCTGTATATGGACCTTCATTGCCATCCTGATATTCTCATAAGCCTATACTATTTTATCTACTTCCCTACCATCTTGAGTCTTGGCCTTGTTATGGCATGCTTATGAGACTAAAATTTATCTTTGAGTGCCTCTAGTTTACCTTTTTTGTTGTTTAAAGTTTCATTATAATTTTCCACTTTGACCTTGATCCTCATGATCTTATTCATCACCTCTTATGTCAGGTGGGTGAGGGGATCATTAGCTACCGGCTGAAAATTATCATGCAAAGCTTTGATAGCAAAGTCTGCATCTTGATTTTCAATTTTCTCCTCCACTTTTCCTTCTATAGCTTCAAGGATTTTTGCCTCATAAGCCATCATGTTTTACAACTTTATGCTTATGTCCCTGAGCTTGCCACTGCATTTCTTTAGGATATCACATTCGAACCTGATATCCTCATACCATACATCTATCAGCAAGATAGTGTTATTATTTAATACTTGATTACTTATCAGGATATGAGGATCCATCCTCTTTATTTCACTTAGAGTAGTTAAGTCCTTTTCTAGCTGGAATGACCTTCTTCCTATTTCATTCTACATTTTATCTACTTTTCTCTTCAAACTGCTTAAAGAATTCCACCTCTGTAAAGAGGTTCTCAAAACTTCCTCATCTCTTGTGAGGGTTGAGAGCATCCACTTCTCCGTGATCATGGCTTCATGCTTCATGAGGTCCAATTTGGTCACCTCCTCCTAGGAGATGATAGTCAATGGAACTTCTGAATCAACTGGTGTATTACTAGGGTTAATTAACCCTTTTTATATATGAATGCAACTGATCAATGTGCTCTTTGTGTTGTTTATTTTTCTCCTTTTCCTTCTTTACCTTTTGGGTTAAAGAATCAATGATATCCTTCCCTTCCTGACCTTCTTGGTCCTCATTGGCAAAACCCAAATCAACAGTTGTGATCTAGAATTCCTCAAGGGTGATCTTGCCCTTTTCCTTTTCTACCATGGGAAGTGCTACTTGGGAAGTCCTTCTTCCTGTAGTAAGGTCTCTTCTAATAGCTGAGGTCAACCTGGGTTTCCACTTAGGTTTCATTATTGTCTCTGCAAATAAGGTAGAAACATCAAATTCTTGAATTTCAAAACCTTGTTCCATACCTATTTCTTTTTCCAACCACTGAGGCACTTCATCTCTAGATCCATGATGTCTTTTATCATCATCATGTCTACCATGATCTCTAGTACCTATCTCTATTCTCAGTGGAGAAGGCGACTTCATAGTTTCTTCCTCATGGACTTCCTCATGAGGGGGATCTTGTTCCATCTCTTCTTGGTGAGGGGCCTCCTTCTATGGGGGAGGATCATGTGGAATGTCCACATGATGATCCTATGCTTGATCCTACACTCTCTCTATCTGAGTTTCATCCACCTTAGTATTTACCTCATCATGAGGTATATTGACATCTGTGGCTATCTGTGTGTTTGAGCCTAGTGCATCACCCTGATCTCAGGTCACTTCTTGCTCTGTACCAGATGCACTGATGTCTTCTGTCTTAAGGTCCTCATGACCTAACTTGTTTTTATCTCCTGTGGCATCTTGAGTCTAGGCAGCATCTCACTTGATGTATCCTTATCACCTCCGCCCTTTTGTTGGACTTCCACTATCTTTGGCTCAACGGGTATCTCATGCTATTGCTGGCCCATATCTAGAGCATTGCTCTCTTCTTCTGCTTGCTTCACCACTTCATCTTTCTCTATCACATTAGGTGTACCTACTCTTTCTTTGGGGCTCACATCCTCCTTGTATGTCAAATCTATAACCACAGGGCTAGTCACCTGATCAACTAACTTGTCAAGCCCTATTTGTTTGGCTGCCCTCTTTGGGCTACTTTCTCTTACTTCCTCTATCTATTTTACATCCTCCAATACCACCATCTGTACTAATGGGGTCCCATGTGGAGTCGTGCAGGTACTAGAGATGAGAGTCTCCATTCTCTGAGAGGCTACATTCTGCACTACCTCATCATCTGATAAGTCAATGGTGTCTTCTAAGGAGAAAGGACCACCCTGACCTACTTTGAAAGTCTCTTTTGCTTGTTCCTCTGCCCTCTCAGTCTTAAGTTTTATTATGGTGGGAAGTGGCACATCATGTTGCATTTACTTCCTAAATACTTCACCACCTGCTCCTCTCAATACTATAGGATCGGCCCTAACTTCACCCCACATGGATGTTCTTTGTTTCTTGGGGGGTGATGGCAGCTGTGCTGCCCTCCTCTTCCTGCTGACCATCATCGGGTCATCACCTACAAGATCTTTATTTATAGGCTCCTCCTCAAACAGGATATCTTCTTCTACTTCCTATTGTGAGGTCTTGCCTTCATCCTATACTTTTGTAGTTTCTACAGCTGGCCCCAGGAGCCTCTTTGTCTTAGGCTTGTCCATGAAGGGTGGTGTAGATGAGGCAGATGCATGTCCTGATGTTGATGTACCTATAGCTAGTATGGTAATTCTTTCAATTATCACCCCCCTAGGCTCATTTTTAGTTTCCTTTCCTCTGGGGGGACCTTTCCTCTATTTATGTGTGGGTACCCTCTCCCCATTAGATTTTCTTTTCTCATTGAGGAAGTCGTCATACTCCTCATCAACTAGTTCTTGCCTTTTCTTCTTGGTATCAACAGTAAGGGCCACACCCCTTTTCTTCAGTCTATTTATTTGTTCATCTACCCAAGCTTGGGTTAATTGCAGCACCCCACCTGTAAACTGATCCAAGGATATGTCTTCAGACTGTGTTAGGTTAGGGGCTGATATGGTGTCATTGTACACCTTTTTGTCTTCATATTCATTTGACATAGTTTTTTCATCATCCTTCTTTAGTTGTGCTGGCACTAGGATGTAGTCAAATGTCCTTATCTGATTTAAGGTGAGCGTTTGGTATTTTCTTCTTCTCAACTTAGCTTCATCCTCACAATCAGTCCAAAAATCCTCCAGGTGCTTCTGATGTATGGGTTTTCCCATTATTTTCTGCATCCTGCAATAGGGGTCATAAGATCTAGCTAATGGAAATGGCTACAGGTACATTAGTTTTAGGCCCCCTATGGCATGCTTTATGCTCTATGAGTCAGAACACATATACCAGTCCATAGATACTAGAAATAGTACTGGAGGGATCTTCTTTTGTGTTTTGTATGCCTCCACGATGGTAGACACTTGTCTCAAAAATTGCATCAGGACCACCCCATCAATAGGGTACCTAGGTAGCATAAGGGGTTGTTCTTCAAATCCCTCTATTCTTATATATGAGAATGTGGCATATTGGATGAACTAGGTGCCATGTCTGTATTCAACTTCCTGAGCTTCCATGCTCAATCTCTTGGTTTTGTCCTCCTCCATGGTTCTAACTAGATGCATACAGAATGCATCATTCACCAATTTATAATCTAGGAGGTAGTTCTTTCTCTGTAGCTGAGGATAGTGATCCCATAGGTGGGCATCATCTACACCACCACCAGCCTTACCCACTGTAGTCAGGGCATCAAAGGTTCCCTTGTAAGCACATGGGTACACAACATATGAGGTCATATGGAACATGCATGCTTGACCTCCCAGGTTCCTCATCTCTTCATCTAATGCATCACTAATGACCTTGGCCCACAATTGCTTGTTATCTGTATAAAGGACCATCTGGATGATTCCAAACATCCAATTCTTAAAATTTCCAACATGAGGCATACCTGTCATCTTGCTTAGCAGGGCAATCATGTACTGATACTCATCATCAAAATTAAATTTATATAAGTGTACGGGCAATTTAGCTAAGGCAGTGTAGGTGTTGATCTTTTACCTCCACTGGTACATCCTCTACCTTGCATTCTTCTTATTGTTATTACACTCTATCTCCAGTTTATGTAGATCCACATTGACCACCCTTTTTCCAACTAGCAGATTGAAAGTAGATGTGATCCGCTTAATTGAAAAGTCAGCATATACCCTTCCATGCTTCTCCACCTACCTAGTCTGAGGGTTATAGTTCCTGGCACACTTTACTACCAATTCTGGAGTTTCCATGGCATAGGGGAATTTGGCTGCATGCCACATTCCTGATACATATATTACATCCCGAAGGGTATTGTCTTTGTCATGATCGATTCTGGTTGACCATACTACTAGGTCTTTATCTCCTTGGTGAGTGTCTCCAATGATGCCATACTTAAATTGTATTCCCTCAGGCTAAACAAACATGGGCTTAAGAAATTTTGCATCAGACCTATTCCACCTTAGATCTACCATGGACTCCTACAATAAACATGCCTGGTCTTACCATACGATATCCATATGCATTCATACAACACTATATATTTCCACAGCATCATGCATACTCTATTCATTATTCTTTACTTCATCATGATATGCACATTTACAGATTCAAACCACAAGAAAGAACATACTACCTGAACATGTAGACAATAACAATAGGAGGGCTTCCAATTACTTACTTGATAGTGCTTTCCTCCTGGGTTAGATGGGTGATTATGGAAAAGGACTGTAACTGTTGACGATCACCCGTTCCGTTACGTTGGAAGATCTATTCCGTTCATAGGTAGCTATATGGGGGTTTGACTTCTCTACTCTGTAATTTCTTATTTTTCATAAGGTAAATGAAAATAACCCTGGAAAGTTACCTTTAAATGCATCCACAAGGAAAATTAGGGTAAAACTGAGGTAAATTGATCAACTCCGTTGATCCTCTACAGAGAATCCATGGATGATGCCAAGTGTTTGAATTGTATTCGCAATCAGCGAGAACCTATCTACCACATTTAAGTCCATTTAATGTTAGGAAACAAGAGGGGGGGTGATCTTCAAAAGATCAGGTGATATTCAAAATATGACCCCTAATTGGATAAAATGACCTTCCACCTTTAAGCGGCAAAACAAATGCCAAGGGATCAGGTGATTATGGTCAACATTGACATGTATATCGGGTCATGAATTTAAGATCAAGGGATGTTCAAAATATGACCCTGCAACCAAAATGACCCCCTTGGGAAAGATCGGGATGACATCACCATGTCGATGACTTTGTTTAAGCGTTGTATTATAATGACATCATCGTCATGTTTTTGAATAGGGTGGTCGTTGGATATATACCTCCGTGAGGTAAAAATGGAATGACGACATCATCAGGGTGATTTCCTTTATTTATTGGACTTGGATGATGTCACCGTCATATTGGCATAGGGTGATATTTTGTGAAGAGGGTGATATTCGTAAGATGACTAATATTAAAAAATATGACCCCCCGCAAAATATATGAAGTCGTTTGACAAGTAAATAACATCTACTATGTAAAATTGACGTCTAGACTTCACAGACCAAGTGATTATCGAGTGATAAACTTATATCGAGGTGATCTTATATAATGTGATTGTCGTTTGAAACATGACCCTCCCCTTGGAATATCAGGTTTGACCAGAACTTTGACTTAACATAACTTTCTTCCCTTAGAGAATTTCAAGGTGATCCAAAAGGCAAACCTGCTTAGAATTTTGAGCACTTTCCAACCATGAGGTTAATAATGTGAAATATTGAATTTGAAAAACTAGCCTCATCATGGTGACCTATCTACCCCCTGCAGGGTTATCATGCATGACTTAATTTTACCAGATGCCTAAAGCAAAAAAACAACAAGCCAAAGCAGCAAAAAAGTTGGCCCCCTATTTTGTCAAGTCAAAATGGGGCGTGTTGTCTAACCACACAACAACTTGCCACCAAAGAACATAACTAAATTCCAATGACTCAAGTGATGTGATCACATTATAACATAGTATTTTAACTCTTTCTAAGTATAAGTATTATAATATTTCTAAATGATAAGGTCTTCATCAGGGCAACAGTGCTAACAAAGGATCAGGTGTGTACAGATGATTAATCATCTTCATCTTGAAAGTAAGTTGAAAACATGAGTAACTGATGTTAATCTACATAGTTTGGGAGCATCCCTCATAGCCAACCTAGATAGAGCCTTGCTGCCAGCAGACGTCCATAGCCTAGACAAGGTTATCTATACAATCCCCCTAAGTAGAGCCCCACTGCCAACATGCGTCTATAGCCTCGGTAGAGTTACTTAGGTGGCCTAATTTTATTTCTTTTTGGATTTTCAATATTTATTCTCTATATTCATATGATGTCATAATGTAAGCTTAATGTGCAAGGCCTGGTCACTTGTTGATTTAGGTTGGAGATTGCATTGGTAGCAAGGAAGTCCCTTTAGATTTTTCACTTAACACCTATACTTGTGTGTTCCATAAACCCAAGGTTGTTAGGTGAGTCATTGTGAAAAAATCACTTTGGTCAAGAAAAAGGCACCTTGATGAAAAAGATACCACAAACCTGATCACCAATACTTCTCAAAATGAGTCAACCTATATATGAATTTTTTCTCATCACTTGAATCTTAACAATTTGGTTATTTTCCTAGGGTGATGAGTTGCATCATCTTGACTAACCAAAACAAAACTCAACAAGAAAATAAACAAAACAAACCAAACTATACAAACAATTATAAAAATATGTACACTATGATACACATGACTTATATGACATTGACTTAGGATTGGAAATAATGTTTGAGAAACTGTCCATTAACTGGTAATGGAACATCCTCACCGGTTGAAGTCTTTAGCCTATAGGTGTTGTCTCCTAAAATTTCTAAAGCTTGAAAGGGACCTATCCAAAGTTTATCAAATTTACCATGATCTCCTTTCCTTTCATGTGATTTGTCCCACATCAGGACTAGATCTGAAATTCTAAAAGCCTCAACTCTGGCTCTTTTGTCAAACCAACACTTGACAATAGCCTAATGTTTAGCAAATTGGTCAATTGCTTTATTCCTTTTTTCTTCTAGGTGCATCAACTGAAGCAACTTGACTTCTTGTTTGTTATCTATTCCTAGATACTCTTGTGCAAACTGCTAGGTGGGGATCTTTAGGCTAACAAGGAGGATGGGATCCACCCCCATATACTAGGTGAAAAGGAGAATTTCCTAATGTAACCTTCATCCTGGTTCTATCTACCCATAAAGCATACTTTAATAGGGTATTCAACTCCCTTGGGTTCTTTTCTATCAATTTCTTTATGATGTTCAATAAATTCTTGTTTGTGGATTCTGCTAATCCATTGCCTTGAGGGTAGTAATTTGAGGAAAATTTTAAGATGATTCCATGGTCAAATGCCCAACTTGATAGTCTTATGGATGCAAAGGCAGACCCATTATCACATACCAAAGCATAAGGAGCTCCATACCTGGTTACTATGCTGCCTTCCAAAAACTTGATGACATCCTCAGTATTGCATGTCTTACTGCTAACAACTTCAGTCCACTTGGTACAATAATTAGTAATAGTCAACACATACCTATGGCCTAAAGATGATGGAGGGTTAATAGGTCCTATGAAGTCCATCCCCCATTGAGAAAATGGGCACATCTCCATCACTAGCTACAAAGGTTGAGCAGCATATCTTTCTCTATTTGTAGCCACCTGAAACATATGACAACATTTGATGTGTTCAGCAATATCTTTAAAAATAGTGGGCCAGTAATATCTTTCCCTAAGAATAGCATGAGTGGTAGCTAAAGATGATCCATGTGTAATTCCAAATTTGTCATGTAATTCTGTCAACACTATGTCTGCTTCTTGCCTTTCTAGGCATCTAAGGTATATTCCCTCATAGTTCTTCTTGAAAAGGACTCCTCCTTTTATCATGTATTTCTATGATCTTATCTTTAAGGCTCTCCTCTGTGAGGCTTGCAATTTTGAAGGACATCTTCCAGTAATCAAGATGTGTCTGATGTCTGAGTACCATTCTCCATCTTCCCTTGCATTTATGACATACTGCTGGCTCATAATGTTAGGATCAATTTATGATATCATCTGACTTAATGCTTGTCCTCTCACTAACTTCATGGGTGTTATGTCCATATCATACTCTTGGAGGATAGTGATCCACTTGGATCTCTTCTCACCTGGTTCACTTTGCATTAAAAGCATCTTTACTGCTGCATCTAGTACTACAATGATCACTTTACTTCTCAGGATGTAATGTCTAAACTTTTTGACTACTTGAACTAGAGCAAGTGCTTGTCTTTCAACATCCATGTATCTGAGTTCTACATCTCTAAAAGGAAAACTCATGAAGGCTATAGGCTTTTCTTCTTTAGCCTCATTTCTTTGTGTTAATATTGTTGCAGATGTATGCTCTAAAGCAAATGAGTAAATGTAAAAGTCTTTGGTATAATCTGGACTGATTAGGATAGGGGCATTAGATATGGCTTTTTTGATATCTTCAAAAGTTGCTCTAGCTTCAGGTGTCCACTCAATTTTGGCATCCTTCTTGAGCATGGTATTTAATGGTCTGACGATTTCTGCAAAACCAGTAATAAACTTCCTAACAAATTAATTTTACCAAAATAAGACTTGAGCTCCTTCTTACTTCTAGGAAGCTATATCTTCATGATTGATTCTACTCTCTCAGGGTCGATGATGATCCCATTCTCTGTTATCAGGTGACCTAATAACTTCCCTATGGTTACCCCAAATATACATTTCTTAGGGTTTAGGGATATTCCATAATGTTCACATTTCTTTAGTACCTTCCTAAGGTCTTCTATATGATTCCCTCTCTCTTTAAAGAAAACTGTCAAGTCATTCATGTATATGACTATGCATTTACCAATCAGCCCTCTAAAGGCTATATCCATCGCTTGCTGAAATGTGGCTCCAATATTTATTAATCCAAAAGGCATGCACCTGTAGGTGAATATTCCCCACTTTGTGGTGAATGTAGTCTTCAATCTATCTATTTTGTCCACCATCACTTGGTTATAACCTAAGAAACCATCCAAGAATGACATCATCTTGGCACCATTCACAATCTACAAAACCTCATCCAGAGAAAGCAAAGGATAATTATCCTTTTCAGAAGCTCTATTTAAATTTTTGAAATCTACACACAATCTGATGTCACCATTCTTCTTGCTTACTGGGACCAAGTTAGCCACCCAGGTAGAATGTCTCATAGGAAATATGATCCTGGCATTAATCAATTTCTTAACTTCTTCAAAAATGATGGGCTCCAGTAAAGCATTGACAGGTCTTTTCTTCTATCTAAAAGGCTTAACATCTAGCTTTAAACGTATAGTATGAGTGATGATTGATGTATCATAAGTTTTCAACTCATCATATGTCCAGGTGATGACATGGATATAATCTTTAAGTGCATGGGTTATTCCTTCCAGCTCTTCTTTTGTACACACTTTTCCAATCAGGACATTCCTTTTCTCATCATCATGTCCTATGTTAACCTGTGAATACTTTCCTCCATCTGCTTTAGGGAGATCTTTCTATTTCAGCATGTTGTCTAAATCAAATGCTCTTTCCAACTCTATCATTCCCGTAGGAATCTAGTTACTAGGCAATTCTAGGATTTCTTCTTCCTCTCAGATATGGTCTTCCACATTTCTTTCATCTATGATCTATGCATCAAAGACATCTTTGTTGGATATAAAGTCTAAAATGTGCTGGTCATCATCAAATACTTGAAGGTTAGTTACATTGTCAGGCACAGAAGAAGCTGACACTAATTCAACTGAAAATCTTTTCAAACTAGATATGGACAATGGTTCCAGAGTGCTTGCAGCTAGGGCCAAGGCATCTGCCTTGTGATTTTGTTCTCTAGGTACATGGGAGATGTTGAATGCATCAAAATCTTCTATTAGATCCCATACCCTATGTCTATAATTAGACAACTTCTTGTAATTGCAAGAGTATATACCTCTTACTTGTCTTACTACCAATTCTGAGTCCCCATAGACATGTAGAATCTTCACTTTCTTTCTGAGTGCAAACAATATCCCATGAATCAGGGATTCATATTCTTTCACATTATTTGTGCATGGGAATTGCAATCTATATGTTGCTAAGTAGGATTTACCAGCTAGATCAATAAGATCTATTCCTACTCTAGCCCCTTGTTTTGACTTGGATCCATCAAACTTGAGGATCCATGGTTTATCTTCAGTCAAAGTCTTATCTGGGCCTTCTCTTTTCTTTTTATCTTTGGCAGCTGCACCATTTGATATCCATTTCAATTTTGGTGTTTCAATTTTCTCAAACTTCACCATATCTGGCTGATGTGGAGCTGATATTTCTCCTTCTTCTTTACCATTAGTTGGAAGATCCTCTGAACAAGGTGAAATCCACCTTTTCAGATTATGCAAACATAATGAATAAGAAGTTTCTGAATGTGGTGCTTCATGTAACTTGCACCATCCTTCAATTAGGACATCATGTGGAGGTCTTTGCTGCTGTATCATCTTTTGAATTTGCTTTGATAAAAATTCTTCAAACTTAGACAAATTATTGCCCCTATCTTCATCAGATAGTTCATAGTCTGACTCCACCAAGCAATCACTCCCCAAGGTGATTTTCTTGTTACTCTTGCTATGCACTAAAATCTCTTGCATCATCTGGATATGACTTTCATCATGATATGTGCTTTCTTCTGTTCCTGTAAATGACAAACAAAAATTAGTATCACTATCACTACCTGCAAAACTTACCCTGGATGATGATGGTGCCTCATTGCATGCTTTTTCCAATTCCATCATGTCTAGGCAAGCATCACAAGTCTTTTCAGAATGAGCCTCATCATGGAACCTGCACCATCCATCAATCAGGACATCATGAACAGGGACTTTTTACAATTGACAACGTTGGACTTCTTTGGACAAGTGCATTTCAAAATTCTTGAAGTGATCTACCTCTATCTCATTTTCTGAGTTACAATCAGACTCTAAAATTATTCTATCATCCTGAGGATTATCATTATGAACATGAATATCATACATGAGGATTTCCTCTATCTTGATGGTCTGGGGTCTGATGGAGTACACTCCAAGTTCTACATGTACATACATGATCTCATTGGTTTTATTGTATTTAGTGATCATATGTTTCATGTGAGTCTCAACATCTATTCTTATTTGATTAGGTATACCTTTCCAAGGCAACCACATGTGACTAAAATCAGTGGACATGTACCCATTAAGAGTTTTTGACCAATCGCTGCTGAGTAGCATCCCATAGGTATTAGGTATATCCACTACCTGAATATCAATGTAGTATTGGATTCTTGGATCTAATGCTAGCTGCATATGAATGTGAGTTAGTTCTCCTACTACACTCACCTCTATTTTATCTAACTATTTTACTTTCTTCAGTGACTTAGCAGGATGCAACCCTAAGTCATTGCATATGGACAGGGGCATTACATTGGTAGATGCTCCTGAATCTACTAAGCAATTGTGCAAATTCTTACCAAACATCCTTATGGTAAGGAGAAAAGGAGGTGATTTAGTTTTGTCTTTGTAAAGAATCATGTGTGAAGTCTTTGTAGCTTGAACAGTAGTTGGGGCATTGTGTTTAACATTAGCATCCCTAACAGCATGATCTTTATTCCTGGTCTGACCTGAGGTATGATTATCCTCTTTTGGAGTAGGATCATCTAAGGATTTCATAAAGGATTTTTTGATAGCTAGGGTTTTAAGTAGCTTTGACAATGACAGGATAATTTTGATCTTTTTCATTTCATTTGCTAAGTATGTGACTAATTTATTTGACTCAGGAGGCAGATTACCAACTTTTGGTGCTGTATTTTATGGTGCTAAGTACTGAGCATTAACCTTAGGAAATCTAGGGCTATTGCTTGCCTTAGGATCAAGAGGAGTATTGGAATTATTTGGAGGCAAGGATGTAGTCAAAGGACCAGTAGGTCAGTTTGAATTATTCCTTAGGTTGTAATAATGCCTACCTTAATACTGTTGTTGATAAGCATGTACTTCTTCATGTTCAATTGATGGCTCATTTTCATCTTCAAATGGAAACACATAATTAGTCTCAAAACCCATGGATGACTCTTCACATGCTAAGGTGTAATTTTGATGAAGTGACATTATCTATTGATGAGGATGATTGATAAAACTTTCTAGTACTAGAGCAGAATCATATCCACAGGGGACAATTTCATTTCCTTCAACACAAGGTGGATTTCCTAAAGTATTAGATACTTTAGTTTGGAATATACTAGTGGCTATCCTAAATTGAGGACAATCCAACTCTGCATGACCATTAGTGTTATGTATCCTACACCAGTTTGTCAGGGCTGCCTCTGTAAGGTTCACTCTAGTGGTCTATTTAGGTTCACTAAGAGGCTGATTATCTAGGGGTGATGGTAGACAACCATTATTTGGCCTAGTGTTCCACACTCTAGGCTACCTAGGGGGATTATTGTTATCATTGTTGTTATTGTAATTATTGTTCTATCCTCTATCAGGATAATTAGGTCTATCATTGGCATATCCTCTATTCTGATTTGGTTGAGAATAGAAATTATGACTCTTCAAACGAGTGATCTCAGTGGTGAGTTTTCTCAATTGTGCTGATATCTCTTTAATTTCTTCCTTTTCTTCCTGAACCTTGGCTACTACATTCTCTATTTGAGGCTTAAAGAAGGAAGATCCATTGTTATTGTTATTAGATTGTTCTACAACTTGAGGTACCTATGTATGTCCTAGATGTTGTAACATTTGACCATTTCCATTTGGAGGTGGCATGATACTGAGTGGAGGTATCTATAAAGGACTTGGCATCACAACTGGAGGTATCATGGTTCCATTAGTCTGTTGGTGAGCAGGATATGTAGGATAAGAAGAAAGTGTAGGGAATGCAATGTTAGGTGTTGGAGCAGGAACCAGCTGCTGACTGACTTTGACAGCTTCTTCAAAAGCTCCTATCAAGGTTGTGACACTAGGATGTGCTCTCTTGATAAACATAGAAGTCAAGGGATCTAAAGTTGAGTAATATATACTCCTAGTAGCTTCATCTATTACAATATAGGGAGCAACTAGCTTTGATAGCATCTTTTAGAATCTTGCATTGAAATTAGCAATAGGCTCTCCTTCAAATCTCTTGATTGTGCCAAACAAATGATAATTCATTGAAGGATATATAGGTATTTTGAATCTATCCTTAAAGGCTTTCTCCAAGGTGGCCCATGAACTGACTGAAGCTTGACCAAGACTAATATACCAGTTATATGCCTCTTCCCCTAAGGAAAATGGAAATAACTTGCATACCATAGCCTCATGTTCAATTCTAGCCCTACAACAAGCTTCCTTGAACGTTCTAATGTGATCATCAACATCCTGATATGGATGATAGTTAGGACAAATCTTATTAGGATTTTTAGGTAAAGGATGATATGCAGTAAAACTTAGAGGTGACTCTATAGTAAAGAATGGCATTGTGACTAGTGGAGGTTGGCCCTGAGGTGTAACAGGTGGGCTTGTAGGTGTTTGCAATCTGATAGGAGTTATAGGAGTATGTTCTGGTGAAGCTCCTAATGCACTAGAACTGGAGAATGATGAATATCTATTGTTCTAGGTCTATATCCCCGGATAGGCAATTCTTCAAAGAGTCCACTAGATCTGGACCTGGTGTTTGGCCTGAGAGCCAGGATTTCTTAAATTTTGAGGAAATTTGGCTTGTTGACTGTAAAGATCATTTAAAACAGTCCAACAAAGGCTGTATTTATGATTAGAATTTGAAATTGATTATATATTTATGCAATATTTGTAGAAATGATGCAAATATAAGGTGATACGTGGCTTCTAGTCACAAGCATCTAAATATCAAGATTCTCAAGCTAACTACATCAAAGTTTTAGCAGAAAGACTTGAAATAAGACTTATCTTTGGAATATCACGGTGATCAGCTAGAAAGCATGAAGTATTGATGATTAATTTTGAAAACTTTGCAAAGGACAAGCTTGCACAGAATTAAAACAATGAATCTTTGCACATGACTTGAAATACAGAGCTGCATGAGTATTACCTTTCTATCTGTGTCATCAAATCAAATAAAACTACTGATAAGGAGGCCCTCCTTCTAGCACCAATTTATGTTGATGATGATTGTTAGTCATAACAACATGCATAAAAATTTGCACAACAAACCTTTATTATCTTGTAACGTACGATCATCTTAGGATAAGTTGATGACTCCAAGTCTTTGTTGATCAGGTCATGATCATCTAATGTTACTCAGAGGTTGATGTGACATGATGTTTTCCATTTCAAGGGGTCTTACATATATCTGGCTGACTAGTATTATACTATTTCCTGTAAATTCACTCCACAGAGAAGTTATTTCTACTCTATTTTCAAGGATAGCTGATACATTTGCAAGTTTCATCAATTCTTCTAATTATTGATCATCAAGAACTTGTTCTTTCTTTTATACTGTATATTTATTCAAATGATGTATCTATGAATGGATATTTGCATGATATTTGTCAATTTAACATGCTTTTACTCTAAATATGCTTTGTATTTCCAATTATCTATGAGATATCAGCATATTTCCTATTATTTGCTTTTAATTCTCTATTATTTGCAATTATGGTGATGATCTGTTATGAAATTGAACAAAATTTAAAAGAATGCTTCAAATTTTGGTGAATCTTTAGCCATTGAATCACATACTTACAAGATACATTCATGAGGAGAAGAAATCAAACCATATGTCACCAGGATGTTCCACAGCTAGATATGGATGATGCTAACTTCAAGGGATAAGGAATGAAAATAACACATGCAGATTGACAAGCACTCCAAGGGACACAACTGATCAAAGCATGTATCAAGATTTCAAACATAGATTACTCAAGATTTATGATGATGTGTAATCAAAATGTCCTCTCTTTCATTCAGCATGCATAACATGTACATTTACAATGACTTTGAAATGAGTCCTGATATTTCAGCAATCAAATTTCAAATACTCAAAATATGGTACCCTTGCACCTTTTATAGAATAAGCTGAGGATGTAGTTACAAATGACATATGGACTGGATTTGTCTATTAAGATCAATGGTAGATTATCACTCTTTGACTCAGTCAACACTTTCCTCGTGGCACAGGTTGCCAGCTGGCAACCATCTAGATGACTCATGGTTTATGAGTACCTGATGCATATGTTTCTTTGGTGATGCATCTTCATTCATTCTTCAGGTTCCTCTTCTTCTTCTTCATCATGATCATCATCTTCATTACTTTCTGTATCACTATCACCTTGATGAACATCATCCTGTATATGGACCTTCATTGCCATCCTGATATTCTCACAATCCTGTACTATTTTATCTACTTCCCCACCATCTTGAGTCTTCGCCTTTGTTATGGAGTGCTTATGAGACTAAAATTTATCTTTGAGTGCCTCTAGTTTACCTTTTCTATTGTTTAAAGTTTCATTATAATTTTCCACTCTGACCTTCATCCTTAAGATCTTATTCATCACCCCTTCTGTCAGGTGGGTGAGGGGATCATCAGCTACTGGCTGAAAATTATCATGCAGAGCTTTGATAGAAAAGTCTGCGTCTTGAGTTTGAATTTTCCCCTCCACTTTTCCTTCTAGATATTTAAGGATTTCTGCATCATAAGCCATCATGTTGTGTAGCTTTATGCTTATGTCCCTAAGCTTGCCATTGCATTTCTTTAGGATATCACATTCGAAATTGATATCCTCATACCATACATCTATCAGTAGGGTAGTGTTATTATTTAACACTTGATTACTTATCAAGATTTGAGGATCGATCTTCTTTATTTCACTTAGAGCAGTTAAGTCCTTTTCTAGCTAGAATGACCTCCTTCCTGTTTCATTCTGCATTTTATCTACTTTGCTCTTTAAACTGCTTAAAGAATTCCACCTCTGTAAAGAGGTTCTCAAAACTTCCTTAGCTCCTGTGAGGGATGACAGCATCCACTTCTCTGTGATGATGGCTTCATGCTTCATGAGGTCTAATTTGGTGACCTCCTCCTGGGAGATGACAGTCAATGGGACTACCAGACCAACTGGTGTATTACCAGGGTTAATTAACCCTTTTATATATGAATGCAATTGAGCAATGTGCTCTTTGTGCTATTTATTTTTCTCCTTTTCCTTCATTATCCTTTATGTTAAAGAATCAATAATATCCTTCCCTTCTTGACCTTCTTGGTCCTCATTGGCAAAACCCAAATCAACAGTTGTGATCTAGAATTCCTCAAGGGTGATCTTGCCCTTTTTCTTTTCTACCGTGGGAAGTGCTACTTGGGCAGTCCTTCTACCTATAGTAGGATCTCTTCTAATAGCTGAGGTCAACCTGGATTTCCTCTTGGGTTTCATTATTGTCTCTGTAAATAAGGTAGAAACATCAAATTCTTGAATTTCAAAACCTTGTTCCATACCTATTTCTTTTTCCAACCACTGAGGCACTTCATCTCCAAATCTGTGATGTTCTTTATCATTATCATGTCTACCATGATCTCTAGTATCTGTCTTTATTCTCGGTGGAGAAAGTGACTTCCTAGTTTCTTCCTCATGGACTTCCTCATGAGGGGGATCTTGTTGCATCTCTTCTTGCTGAGGGGCCTCCTTTTGTGGGGGAGGATCCTGTGGAATGTCCACATGATGATCCTGCACTTGATCCTGCACTCCCTCTATCTGAGTTTCATCCACCTTAGTATTTTCCTCATCTTGAGGTATATTGACATATGTGGTTGTTTGTGTGCTTGATCCTGGTGCATCGCCCTAATCTTGGGTCACTTCTTGCTCCATACCTGATGCACTAATGTCTTGTGTCTTAAGGTCCTTAGGACCTAACTTATCTTTATCTCCTATGGCATCTTGAGTCCAGGTAGCATCATCACCTGATGTATCCTTATCACCTCATCCCTTTTGTTGGACTTCCATTATCTTTGGCTCAGCGGGTATCTCATGCTGTTGCTGGCCCATATTCGGAGCATTGCTCTCTTCTTTTGCTTGCTTCGCCACTTCAACTTTCTCTATCACATCCGGTGCACCTGCTCTTTCTTTGGGGCTCACATCCTCCATGTATATCAAATTTATAACTGCAGGGTTAGTCACCTAATCAACCAACTTGTCAAGCCCTATTTGTTGGGCTGCCCTCTCTGGGCTACTTTCTCTTACTTCCTCTGTCTGTTTTACTTCCTCCAATACCACCATTTGTACTAATGGGGTCCCATGTGGAGTCATGTGGGTACTAGAGGTGAGAGTCTCCATTCTCTGAGAGGCTACATTCTACAGTGTCTCATCATTTGATAAGTCAACGTTGTCTTCTAAGGAGAAAGGACCACCCTAACCTATTTGAAAGTCTCTTTTGCTTATTCCTCTACCCTCTCAGTCTTAAATTTGATTATGGTGGGAAGTGGCACATCATGTTACATTTCTTTCCTAAATACTTCACCACCTGCTCCTCTCAATACTATAGGATCGGCCCTGACATCACCCCACATGGATGTTCTTTGCTTCTTGGGGGGTGATGGCAACGACGCTACCCTCCTCTTCCTGCTGACCATCATCGGGTCATCACCTGCAAGCTCTTTATTTACAGGCTCCTCCTCAAATGAGATATCTTCTTCTACTTCTTGTTGTGAGGTCTGACCTTCATCCCGTACTTCAATAGTTTCTACAACTGGCCTCAGGATCCTCTTTGTCTTAGGCTTGTCCATCAAGGGTTGTGCAGATGAGGCGGATGCCTATCCTGATGTTGATGCACCTTTAACTGGTATGGCAATTCTTTCAATTATCACCCCCTTAGGCTCATCTTCAGTTTTCTTTCCTCTGGGGGGACCTTTCCTCTATTTATGTGTGGGTAACCTCTCCCCATTAGATTTTCTTTTCTTATTGAGGAAGTCATCATACTCATCATCAGCTAGTTCTTTCCTTTTCTTCTTGGTATCAATAGTAATGGCCACACCCCTTTTCTTAGGTCTATTTATTTGTTCATCTATCCAAGCTTGGCTTAATTATAGCACCCCACCTATAAACTGATCCAAGGATATGTCTTCAGGTTGTGTTAGGTCAGGGGCTGATATGGTGGCATTGTACACCTTTTTATCTTCATATTCATTTGACATAGTTTTTCCATCATCCTTCTCTAGTTGTACTGGCACTGGGATGTGGTCAAATGTCCTTATCTAATTTAAAGTGAGCCTTTGGTATTTTCTTCTTCTCACCTCAACTTCATCCTCATAATCAGTCTAGAAATCCTCCAGGTGTTTCTGATGTATGGGTTTTCCCATTATTTTCTGCATCCTACCATAGGGGTCATAAGATCTAGCTAATGGAAATGACTATAGGTACATTAGTTTTAGGCCCCCTATGGCAGGCTTTATGCTCTCTGAGTCAGAGCACATATACCAGCCCATAGATACCAGAAATAGTACTGCAGGGATCTTTTGTGTTTTGTATGCCTCCACAATGGTAGACACTTGTCTCAAAAATTCCATCAGGACCACCCCATCAGTAGGGTACCTAGGTAGCATAAGGGGTTGTTCTTCAAATCCCTTTATTCTTATATATGAGAATGTGGCATACTAGATGAACCAGGCACCATGTTAGCATACAACTTCCTGAGCTTCCATGCTCAATCTCTAGTTCTGTCCTCCTCCATGGTTCTAACTAGATGCATAGAGAATGCATCATTCACCAATTTATAAGCTAGGAGGTAGTTCCCTTGTAAGCACATGAGTACACAACGTATGAGGTCATATGGAACATGCATGCTTGACCTCCCAGGGTCCTCATCTCTTCATCCAATGCATCACTCATGACCTTGGCCCACCATGGCTTGTTATCTATATAAAGGACCATCTGGATGATTCCAAACATCCAATTCTTAAAATTTCCAGCATGAGGCATACCTGTCATCCTGCTTAGTAGGGAAATCATGTACTGGTACTCATCATCAAAATCACATTTATATAAGTGTACAAACAATTTAGCTGAGGCAGTGTAGGTGCTGCTCTTTTACCTCCACTAGTACATCCTTTTCCTTGCATTATTCTTATTGTTATTATACTATGTCTCTAGTTTATGTAGATCCACATTGACCACCCTCTTTCCAACTGGCAGATTGAAAGTAGATGTGATCCCCTTAATTGAAAAGTCAGCATATACCCTTCCATGCTTCTCCACCTACCTGGTCTGAGGGTTATAGTTCCTGGCACACTCTACTACCAATTCTGGGGTTTTCATGGCATAGGGGAATCTAGTTGCATGCCACATTCCTAATACATATATTGCATCTAGAAGGGTATTGTCTTTGTCATGATTGATTCTGGTTGACCATACTTCTAGGTCTATATCTCCTTGGTGAGTGTCTCCAATGGTGTCATACTTAAATTGTATTCCCTTGGGTTGAACAAACATGGGCTTAAGAAATTCTGCATCAGACCTATTCTGCCTTAGATCCATCATGGACTCCTACAATAAAAATGCCTAGTCTTACCATACGATATCCATATGCATTCATACAACACTATATATTTCCATGGCATCATGCATACTCTATTCATTATTCTTTACTTCATCATGATATGCACATTTACATATTCAAACCGCAAGAAAGAACATACTACCTGAACATGTAGACAATAACAACAGGAGGGCTTTCAATTACTTACCTGATAGTGCTTTTCTGCTAGGTTAGATGGGTGATTACAGAAAAGGGTTGTAACTACTGACGATCACCTGTTCTGTTACGTTGGAAGATCTAGTCCATTCACAGGTAGCTATATGGGAGTTTGATTTCTTTGCTCTGTAATTTCTCATTTTTTCACAAGGTAAATGGAAATAACCATGGAAAGTTACCTTTAAACACATATGCAAGGTAAATTAGTGTAAAACTTAGGTAAATCGATCAACTCTGTTGATCCTCTATAGAGAATCCAGGGATGATGCCAAGTGTTTGAATTGTATTTACAATTGGCAGGAACCTATCTACCGCATTTAAGTCCATTTAATGTTAGGAAATAGGAGGAGGGGTGATCTTCGAAAGGTCAAATGATATTCAAAATATGACCCCCAACTAGATAAAATGACCTTCCACCTTTGAGCGGCAAAACAAATGCAAAGGGGTCGGTGATTATGGTCAACATTGACCACATGTATATCGGGTCATGAATTTAAGATCAAGGAATGTTTGAAATATGAACCCACAACCAAAATGACCCCCTTGGGAAAGATTGGGATGATGTCACCATGTCGATGACTTTGTTTAAGCGTTGTATTATAATGACATCATCGTCATGTTATTGAATAGGGTGGTCGGATATATACCTCTACGAGGTAAAAAAGCAATGATGACATCATCATCAGGGTGATTTCCTTTGTTTATTGGACTTGGATGATGTCACCGTCATATTGGCATAGGGTGATATTTTGTGAAGAGGGTAATATTTGTAAGATGACTGATATTAAAAAATATGACCCCCCACAAAATATATGAAGTCGTTTGACAGGTAAATAACAGCTACTACATAAAATTGACGTCCGGACTTCGTGGACCAAGTGATTATTAGGTGATACACTTATATCGGGGTGATCTTATATAATGTGACTGTCATTTGAAATATGACCCTCCCCTTGGAATATTAGGTTTGACCAGAACTTTGACTTAACATAACTTTCTTCCCCTAGAGAATTTTGGGGTGATCCAAAAGGTAAACCTGCTTAGAATTTCAAGCACTTTCCAACCATGGGGTTAATAATGTGAAATACTAAATTTGAAAAACTAACCTCATCATGGTGACCTATCTACCCCAGATAGGGTTATCATGCATGACTTAATTTTACCAGATGCTCAAAGTAAAAAAACAAGCCAAAGTAGCAAAAAGGTTGGGTCCCTATTTTATCAAGTCAAAATGGGGTGTGTTTTTTAACCACACAACACTCCCTTGGGATGGGGTTGTTTCCAAGATCTTTCCAAAGACCCTTAAAGGAATAGCTCTAGATTGGTACTATCATTTGCTAGAGGCTTCAATTCACCTGTTTAGACAACTAATCCGAGAGTTTTTTATGGAATTTGACATGAACAAACTCGTACAAACAAGAATGAGAGAGTTCCTAACCATGAAACAAGAAATAAATGAATTTGTAGCTCACTTTGTCACTAGATTGAGGCAAGTCCTCTATTCCTTAACTAGTACCCCAAACATGGACCACCATGAATTATGTGATCTTTTCTTAAATGCCTTGAACAAGGACATGAGAGAAGACGTTCAAAAATTACCATACATGAAGTCAAGGGAAAAGCTAGCTAACATGCAGAAATGAAATCACAACTAACCCTAGCTCCCAATGGAATACAATCTAGCCTAGAAAACAATCAAACAAGCATGCAAACAACTAAGAATCTAAGCTAGCTAATGACTTCTCTCCATTTTTCTTCTCAACCTCATATAGGCATGCAAGATTTTGAAGGTTGATTATGGAGGAGTGTTGGTTGCTCAATATTGCAACAACATAACAATACTTGAAAACTTGATCCTCAAATGGCTTGTGAAGGTTTTGATTTATAGAAAAGGCTAATTTGAAAGAACAGTTGAGATCGAAAGTTGTTTTATCCTATGTGGATAGTCTAGATTGATTAGGTTTTCCCACTTCAAGAGGGGTTGTAGTCATGTGACATGTGTAGGATAAGTCTAATTTAAATAATGTTTTATTGAAATTAGTTGTGCATGTGAAGGTTGTAGTCATGTGACACTTGTTTCTATCAGGTGAGAAGTGAGGGAATAATTCAAATATTTTATTTGAATTATGTGAGACATGTGACAAGGGGGGATTAATTAAATAAATTGATTTATTTAATTAATTAGATTAGGTAGGAGAATGATGGAGCGGTGGCAATGAGGATAGAAAAATTTTGTGGTTAAGTCACAGAGACCGCTACAGTCTCAAGAAAGCTTATTTACAAATTTTGTTAGGGCAAAGAATGGTTATCATAGAGACTTTCCATCATGACAAGGGTTTTATCAACAGGAGAATCATGGATGTGAAGGTTTTAGATCTAGGGTTACTAGGTTTGGGAATAATGTTTGAAGCTTTAAATAGAACAAACCTTCAGTTAAACAAGTTTGGATTCCTAAGGAAGTTCAGAAAACTATAGATTTGAAAGTGGGAGTTAATTAGGAGGTAAAATTACCAAATGAATTAATTGACCCCCATGTAAGGGATATCATTCAGATAGCTTTGATAGGTAAGATCTAGAATTGTTCCTTGGTTTCTGTGAATTTGGATTCTTGGATTGATGCTAATTGGGAGGGCGTGACAAAAAAATTTTGTGTTGGACAAGGGTTTAGGGTTTTTTGTTGCTATTTTTTCCTCTTTTGAAGCGAGAGATTTAGTTTTAAAAACTAAATCCTAGTTTTTTAATGGGAAGGGTATTCATTTGCAACCTTGGCTTCCTAATTTTAATCCTTCTGTGAGCAAGGATAATTTTTTTCCTTTTTGGGTAAATTTTCCTAATTTACCATTGGAATATATTTGAATGTTCTAAAATTCATTGCTCAAAGGGTTGGGCTTTTTATTAATCATGATCTTTTAACATTTAAAAACACTAAGCTTCCAATAAGGATGTGTTTAATCATGAATACCTCTTTCACTTTTCCAAATAGTATCATTTTGAAAACCTCTAAAAGTTTGTGGAATCAAAAGATCATCTTTGAAGATCCAGAAACTATTTTTAAATTTGATAACCTAGATGTTTCAGAGGAACGAGTGGATTTGGGAAAATCATGTTTAGGCTCCTCTATTGAATGTAATCAAGGGGTTTCTTGTGATCCTCCTCAGGGTAAGGTAAATGACATGATTGTAGAAGATAGTAATGCATTGTTGGTGGGAGATTGTATAGGTCCCGAACATTTGGGTGGTTGTGCTCCTAATACCGTTAATAAAATTCACAATGATACTTTACAAGGCGTGGATTGTGTTGGCTCACATTTTCAAGGTCATTTGGATGATGCTATGTTAATGGATTCGAGAGTGTCTATCGAACCCTCCTTGGATTATTTAGTAAATACCCAAAGTTTAGAGGTATGTAAAAATGTTTTTTCATCAGATTTAGAGTGCTCTTCTTTGATCAAAGAAAATTCTGAGGTTTTACCTGATGTTAATTTGTCCCAATCTCAAGAAGTTAATTTGGCTCCTATTTCTCTTGACATTTGTGAAGTCAATTTGTTGCCTTCCCTTGTTTTGATTACTAAGCTAGTTAATCATAAGGACCTGCTTGTTGACTTAGCTTTGTCAGATAAGATTTCTGATCTAGGGGAGGTTGTTAGTAATGTTACTGAGGTGCGAATAGATGAAGATATCAAATTTTCTTTTTCTTTGAAAGAGGCTAAAAAATTTATCGATGAAGTTGTTTCTAAAGTAGGGGAAGAACTTATTGAAAAGATTGCTGATGAAGTTATGAATGAAGTTGATGATCAAAATGATTCAACTTTGGGCATTTTTCAAACACCTTTGGAAATTCTTGAGGTTGTACCTTCTCCTCCTGAGACTAGAGGTAGGAAGTCGAAAGCTAGAGTTACTCAGGCAAAAATAGAAGCAGGGGTTCAAAGTACTCTTGAGAAAATGCTAACAAGGTTGGCATTGAGGAGAGTTGAAGGCTCTCCTCAAGTTCAATGAAGATTATTTCTTGGAATGTTAGGGGCATTAATGCCCCTAACAAAAAATGCCTGATAAAACATCAAATTGATTTATCAGGTGCTCATTTAGTTTTACTTCAAGAGTCTAAGTTGTTTGATCATTCAGCGGAAAATTATCTTAAATTATGGAAGAAATGGAATTTTTTGAGTTCATCCTCAGTTGGTGCTTCAAGTGGTTTGGTCATCCTTTGGGATAAGTTGTGTGTGGAGGTGACTCTCATTTCTAAGTCTAAGAATTGGCTTTTTGTTGAAGTTTGTTTTGAACATTAGAAATTTGGACTAATTAATATTTATGGCCCAACTTCATCGGTAGACAAAAAACGCTTATGGGATTCCTTGTCAGATATTGTTCAATCCTTACCAGAGGAGAAGATTATTTTAGGGGGGCCTTTAATGCTATTCTAAATTTGAATGAGAAACAAGGTGACATTCTTCCCCCTTTGAAGGTAATGCTAGATTTTTCATATTTTGTTAGTGATAATGGTTTGATTGATTGTCCTCCTTCAAATGGTAGGTTCACTTGGATTCATAAGAGGAAAGCATTCCTTAGTATAGCTGGGAGACTTGATAGATTTCTTTTGTCTTACAAGTGGTTATCTTTCAATGGATCCTTTTCCTCCTCGATACTCTCTTTTTTCAGGATCAGATCATTTTCCTTTTCTTTTAGAAGTCAATTTTATGGGTCCTAATCTAAACTTGAAAAGGCCTTTTAAGTTTGAATCTATATGGTTTCGAGATCCTTCTTTTATCCCTTTGTTAGAGTCTTGGTGGGAAACTATGCCTTTTCTTGTAGGTTCTAGAATGTTTCAGCTTATTAGAAAATTGCAT
This sequence comes from Cunninghamia lanceolata, assembly GCA_027924645.1. Taxonomy (NCBI): domain Eukaryota; kingdom Viridiplantae; phylum Streptophyta; class Pinopsida; order Cupressales; family Cupressaceae; genus Cunninghamia; species Cunninghamia lanceolata. Next base: position 480,673 of record BSBN01001745.1, read on the forward strand.
TTGTTAAAGAAGCTTATTCGGTCTTGGAATATTTCTCATTTTAAAAATATTTTCAAAGAAAAGGAAGTTATTAAAGGAAAGATTCTATTATTAAACTCTCACATCATTAACCATGGGTTGGATAGCTCATCTTTTGAACAACAAAAATTATTATAGTCAGAGTTGGATGAGATTTTGGCAAGGGAAGAAGAGTTTTGGAGACAGAAATCAAGAGAAATTTGGTTACAAGATGGGGACAGAAATACTAAGTTTTTTCATGCCTTTGTCAAGATGAACAGACAGTTTAATAAAATTCACCAGATTTTTTATTCTAGTGGGTCCCCTATCTCGGATCCTCTCCTTTTACAAAAAGAGGCCATTTATTTCTTCTCGAATTTACTTTCTAAAGATTTGAATGAGCCCTCAGAAGTTTTATGTAATTCTTTGTTAGATAATATTCCCAATCTTATTAATGAAGAAGACAATGATATGTTATTAAAGAAATTTTTTTTGGAAGAAGTCAAGGGAGTAGTTTTTTCTTTGGCTCTAGATAAAGCACCCAGTCCGGATGGGTTTTCTCCTTTGTTTTTTCAGAAATGTTGGGACTTTATGGGAAAAGACATTTGGTTGGCTTTGGAAGAATCAAGGAAAAATAGCAATATTTTAAAAGAGATGAATGCAACTTTTATTGTTTTAATCCCTAAGACTTCCGCTCCCTCCTCTTTTACTCAGTTTAGGCTGATTTCTTTATGTAATACTATTTATAAAATTTTCACAAAGGCCATTTCCATGAGGTTGGCTTTGCTTATTCCCAAAATTATTTCTTCTAAGCAAGGAGGTTTTGTTCTTGGTAAAGAAACGATGGATAGTGCAATTTTGGCTCATAAAGTCTTGTATTTTATTAAAGAACTTAAGTTACCAGCTATGATGTTGAAATTAGATATGATGAAAGCTTATGATAGAGTATCTTGGAGCTTTTTATTAAATGTTCTTTTGAAGTTTGGATTTGATAAGAAGTGGTACAAATGGATTCAATCTTGCATCTCTGGTGTTAGATCAGCGGTTATTATCAATCCTAGTCCTTCTGATTTTTTCTCAGTATCCCAAGGTATCAAGCAAGGGGATCCCTTATCTCCTTTTCTTTTTATTTTAATGGCTGAGTCCTTTAGTAGAGAAATCTTAATGCGGAACAGTCTTTCCAACTAAAGGGGGTCCAGATTCCTAGCATTCCTTTTTTTGTTACTCATTCCCTCTTTGCAGATGATACTCTTTTGTTTGGGTTTCCTTCTATTAAAGAGGCTAAATGTATTCAGAAGGTTATTTCTAAATATAGTTTTGTTTCAAATCAAGTAGTTAATTTGGATAAATCAAAAATATTTTTCGTTAATACTAAACCCTCCTTGCAAAGCAAGATTGTTTCTATTCTTAAAGTGAAACTGGAAAGTTTACCAAGTCTTTATTTGGGAATCCCTTTATTTTTTGGTGCACAAAAAAAAGTCTTTTTGGGCTAAGGTCTCTCATTCTATTCATAATAGAATTGTGCTTTGGAAGGGTAGATGGTTAACTTTATCTAGAAGAATTACTCTATTGAAATATGTTCTAACTGTTGTTCCTATTTATATGCTTTCTGTTTTAAATCTTCCCAAAGGTGTTATACAGGAGATTTAGAAATCTTTGAATTTTTTTTTATGGAAGGGCTCTATAGGTCAAGGTCATAAAGTGTCTTTAGTGGCTTGGAATAAGGTATGTGTTCCCAAGTCTCTTGGTGGTTTAGGTATTCATAATATTTCTATCCAAAACAAAGCTTTGGGTGCTAAGTTGGCTTGGAAGATGTTTTCTAATCTTGATATTAAGTGGTGTAAATTCTTTCAATATAAATATCTGGATTCTCTTTCTCTTGATAGGATTTTTATAGTTGCTAACCCCCTAAAGGATCTTCAATTTGGAATTTCTTAGTCTGTTGCAGAGAAGTTCTTTTACCTCACCTTTCTTGGAAAATTAATAATGGTTCTAAAGCCTTCTTTTGGGAAGATTCTTGGATTGGTTTTTCTCCTCTTTCCTCTCTTAAGGATTTGGATCAGGCTAAGTTTTTCCTTTCTTCAACTTGGGGTGTTGGAGTAATGGATTATCTTTCACTTACTAAAGTAGGTTCTTTTTACAATACCGCTTGGAAAGATTTTTCAAATTGTTCTTTTCCTGAGAATCAAAAAATTCTCCTTGGTAATATTTTAAGTAATAGGACGGTGTGTTTTTCTCCAAAAGAAGATGAATTGTTTTGGTCCTTCTCCAATAATGGTTCTTATTTTGTTAGGTATGGTTATAGATATTTATCCACCTTAGAATCTCCTTTTGTTTCTGATTGGCCACACTTGCTTTGTTGGAATGCTGCTTGTCTTCAGAAAGCGGGGTCATTTGCATGGTTAGCTTTAAAGAATAAATTTTTTACAGGTCGGATGTTGTCTAAGCTGGGGATTATGGATTCCTTTAATTATGTTTTCTATGGTAGTTGTAAGGAAGATATTGACCACTTGTTTATCTCTTGTCCTTTTGCTTACTCTTGTTGGAATTGGCTCTTCCTCAAGTTAAGCTAGTTTTCCCCTCTTCCTAATTCTTTGTTGGATCTTTTTCGTGGTTGGCCTATCTTATTTAAAGGTTCTACTTTTGCTTCTAGATGGATTGTTGCACCTTCTATTGTTATTTGGAGTATCTAGCTTAAAAGGAATAGAAGGATCTTTAGAAAAGAAAGCAAGGATTTTGAGGCTATCTCCTTTATTATTGAAAAGTCTATTTTAGAGGTAGTCCTGAATTATCTTAAATCTTTAAAGTTCTCTAATCTTTATTTCTCCTCTTGGGATAATTTTATTTTGAAAAATTGGCCTTTTTTAGGTTCTTTTCCTATTATAAATCCTATAATAGTCTTTAAGTAGGATAGAAATTTAGTTAAATGGGTGCCTCCCTCTGTAGATTTTATCAAGTTCAATTTCGATGGGGATTCTCATGGTAACCCTAGCCCTTCTTCCATCGGAGGGGTTTTTAGAAATATGAAAGGAGACTTTTTTTAAGCCTTTTATGGTAAAGTTTCTAATGGCACTAATAATCAGGCTAAGATCCTTGCTCTTGTTGAGGGCCTAAGATTGGCTTTTGGTCTAAAGATTCCAAGACTCCATATTGAGGGGGATTCATTAATAATTATTAATGCATTGAAAAAACATAATTTTCAAAATTGGAAACTTGATTATCTTCTATAAGAGGTGTGGTATATTCTGGAATCTTTTGAGAGTTTCATTATATCCCATACTCTTAGAGAAGGTAATAAGCTTGCTGATGCCTTAGCTAATTTGGGATTTGATTTGGGCTTGCATTTAGTCACTTTTGATGCATATTTTTTTGGCAATTACCCTCATTTGGAGGAAATCATACGTTATGATTCTTCGGGGTGTGTGGCTTAATTCTCACTTGTGTGGCCTTTTGCATGTGGCATCAAGGTATCAATTATTTTGTACAATCATTATTTTTGCCTGTTTAGCCATCTGGTTTTTGAGTTTACCTATCCATTTGTTCATTTCCTCCGTAAGTATTTGTGTCCTTTCATTCCTTCAGCATCAGCTCGCAACAAATCTCTTTTATTTCCTGCATGGGAGATGACGTTATCTAATTATGGTTCTTTGATCCATTCTGGTTATATATTTGTGAGTACTTATGTGATTATCTATCTTATTTTCTTAACTTTTCTTGCTCTATGTGGTTGTTATGGAAGTCCATCTTAACTGCAGGTTGTTCTTTCCAGTTTCAAAGTGGGAAACTACTTTTATTGGTTCTATTTCTTTAGATGGTTGCAGTCTATTTTTTCTATAGACAGCCTGGAGGTGGAGGAGGCTATTAGAGATGTTGTGGGAAGTGATATTATTGAGGCCGTGTTCGAGATTTATATCCTTCTCAGATTTTTATGGCTTTTGCTTCTAATGCCATGGATTTATCTCAAGATGTTGGTTTGGTTAGATAGTTAATTGATAAGTATGTGCATCGTTTCCTTTTTTTTGATGATAGTGTCAATGAAGCTTTCTAGAATTATGATTTTTTCAGCTCGAAGGCTCTAATTGGTGGGCTTTTCACTAAGTACCAAGTTCTTCATTGCCTTGCTCATAATTGTGTTTTCAATGCTATCTGTTCTTCTCTATTGAATGAAAATGAAGATTTTCTGCATTTTTCTATTCATGCTCATGGTAACGAGATTGGTGAGAGGTTATCTAATCATGTGGATGAAAATTTCCAAGCTTTTATTTTCTTACTTCAGTTTCAACCTCTTCTTCCTTGTCCTTCAGGCTCGCCTATTGAAGAAAATGCTTTGGGGGAATCAAATTACCTTGTTTAGGATCTTAATGCTGCTGTGAATCCTTGATAGGCCGACGGGGTGGATTTTGTTATGTTTATCATTTTGTCACCTTTTTGGTATAGCCTTGGTTTTATTAGCTATCTCTCTTAGTGCCAATGTAATATTTTGAAGGAATGTTTTGTAAAACTTGCTCCTGTTTTGTCAATGGAGCTTTTTGTATGTCTTTTTGTAAAATCAAGCTACAACTGGAGGTTTTCTTCCCCTGGTTCTTTCCTGCCAGTATGCTCATCGAACCAGGGCTTGTAATTATTATTATTATCTAATATAATTACAGTGGCTTGCCACTTTTGTTAAAAAAATAAAAAATTAATTGGATTAGGTGATTAAGTTGGATAAGATTAGGAGTGAGGGCAAAACATTACAAGGTGTCTCACTAGGTGATGGAGAATTTTAAGTGTCTACATTTTGCCCCTCTTTGAGTTGATGTTCAAGATTGTAACATCATAAAATGTCCCCTTGGGGGCTTTTCTCTCATAAGGTTTAGCTCCTGGGTCTTTAGTATGCATTTAGGACATCTTATTTCATATTTTGGCATCCTGATGGAATGAGACCTAGGTTCCATGGCAAATTGGACCTAGGTGGACCCCTTGAGCTATACCCTACCCAAAATAGGGGGAGGACTTGGGCGCTCGCACCCTAGTCCTGCCCTATTTTAGGGCAGCCTTAATTTCTGGGTGTCAGTTTATGACCGTTATTTGGTCCTTTTACTGACACAGTAAGTTTTGATTTTTAAAATCTTGATGGGAGTGCTTGTAGTTGTATATATAAGCATGTTTAGGCATTCATTTGTAAACTAGATGGCAATTATGATGTTCAAGTGTTCTCAATGTGATTCAAGGCTTCTATTGTGTTGCAAGAGCAGACTTGTATGTTTTATGTGTTGATATTTGTAGATTTGGGCATCAATTTCCTCATGACATGAAGAGCATCTTCCTCCCATGAGAGCTTCACTACAAGGTGACATAATATTGTGTTTTCATCATTGATTCCTTTCATTTTTGCTTCTGCCTCACAAGGACACGCACTCTTTATCTGACAACAATGTTCAGAGACTTAAGTGTCCTTCAAGGCTTGATTGAGGCAAACCTCTAAACACCACAGCCCCCAAACCAAGTCTTGTGATTGCAAGTTATAGATTGCAGGAAGGATTGGCAGGCATCAAGGATTCTAGATATGAAGAAAAGTAGGACAAAGGAACACTTCTAGGACTTGGGTGCTCTCTCTAGTGTTCTCCACATCTAAGTTTCAGGAAATAGTAGTTACAAGGTTGATCAATGTCAAAAGGAGGTCTAGATCCTGCAAAGAAAATGACGCATTGGACTTGGGCACCCACTCCAATGTCTTGAATTGTTCTGCTTTGGGACCCCAAAAATAGGTATTCTATGATTTGGTATTGTATTCCTATCTGCAAGAGCTTTTTTCGTCTTTCATCAATTTGTTGTCGTATTTGCATAATTAAGGTTTCAATGGTTAATTAGGCATAAGAGAAGGAAAATTAACAATTGAATTCCCTAATCCAAGATTCTCTACATCTGTAAGTGACCTAGGGTATGATAGTTCTCGCCACTCAACCCTAGATCCTTCAATGTATAGTGGAGAGGCAGATTTAAACATCTAAACATTAAAACATTAACAAATCCAATTTTCCACTAAAACATTTTGGTGAAACTATGTTTTTGGACTTAAATTGAAACTTTCTAAGTGTTTGTCTTTAGATTTTTATTGATTTCATTCATTCATATAGTCATTGATTTTATTGCATTGAGAAAATTTCAAAAAAAATGAAAAATTAGAAAAATACAAAAAAAATTGCATTGTTTGGCTTACCAAATTACATCAATTCTTCCTAAATTTTCCTAATTCATGATTTTTGCATCAAATTTGATATAAACTACATAAAAATCCAAAAATTCAAAATTTTGCTTTGCATTTTCATCAGTAAATTGCTAGGGTTTTGTGGAAATTTTAACAATTTTCTATAACCTAGTAATTCCAAAATCTAGGGTTAGTAGGCAAAAAAAAATTCTTAGATTTTTCTACTGATTTTAGAGGCTAATTAAAATTAAAATTTGGCTGTAGTCTTGCATTTTAGTGTAAATTTGCATTTAGATTTAAAATATTTACAATTTTGTATAGAAAATTTAAACAAAAAACTAGCAATTTTGAGGCATTTTCATTAAATTTGCATGGCCATTTTGCATGATCAGGCTTAAAAATAATTTTTAGACCTGATATTAAGTCATTTTCATCATAAATCATACTTAAAACATTTGCATAGAATTTTTTCTCAAGATCTCAAACCTAGGGCCTCAAAAACAACGATTTTCACTAAATTTGGCCTTATTGACTTTATAAACTTGTACCTTAAGCATGTTGTGAAGATTATTTTTGAATTAATTTTCTATTATCATGGTAATAATTTTCTTCCTCTCATGAAAATCTTCACAACACCCTTTTAACAGGCTCCTGTAGTGAAAATTCAGTGAAAAACTACACATTTTGACTATTTTTGCCCTAGTGTTTGACCTAGTTTGCACTCCAGGTGTGTTGTGATCAATTTTATGGATTTAAGGGACTGATATTATTGATATTCCTTGTTTTAACTCCTAAAATTATTTACAACACCCCTATTACTAGGTCTTGGAATTGAAAAACCATGAAAAATTGCATATTTTACAATATTTTCACTAGGGTTTTACCTTAAGTGGCACTAAAAGCATGTTGTGTTGGGTATTTTGGCACCAAGTTGATGTTATTACTTATATTATTTTATTTCCATCATCACTTTACTCACAACACCCTTTGCTATGCTCTTTTGCATTGAATTTTGGTGAAAAAAGTGCCTATTTTGACATATTTTCACTATACTTTGACTTGGCATTATCTTGGATTTGCATCAAGAGTGTGTTGAGAGTGATTATATTGCTTTTTTGGACTGATATCAGACATATAAATTTATTCCCTTGACTGAAATACTTACAACATCCTTTGTTTCATTCATTGGCATTGGAAAGAGTACAAAAAACTAAGCATTTTGGCCGTCAATCATATCCTTCTCCTAGGACTTGTTTTCTTAGTTTGTGCATTGGGTGTTGTATGCTTTTGTATAAGATTTATGAAACACTGTCCTAAAAACAATATCCCTTTGAGAAGAAGTAAAATATTAATGGGATCTAGTGCTCTTGAAGAAGTTGGTACTTTGGACACCTTTACAAAGGGAGAAACTCAAATTGTGCAAGATATTATACATCCTCCAACCTCAATGGAAGAACAAAATTTTCATGATGTTGATAAAACTATTGAGGTAAGAGGATATGTATCTAATGAGAAAACAAAAAAATTGGATAAAGAGTTAGCCGAATTTCAATCATTTATGGAAAATGAGAGAATAGCTGAAGAAGCTATCGCTACAATTCATAACATAAGAGAATTGATAAAAGAAGGACAAGATGGTGTTAATGGACTTCATGCTCTAGCACATATTGTACAAACCAATATCATGCTAGTAACTGAATGTGCACAAATGATAAATAACACTTTATCACCATGTCATACTCAAGTTTCCATACCTATACCAAATATAGGAATATCCACTTTTACATCAACAATCTTAACAACTAATGTGAACGCTTGTAGTAATGCTACCACTGATATTGGAGTATCTAATGGCACTAATTACAAAGTTGTGGGATTTAATTATCAAAATTTGATTCCTAAAGGGACATCTTTTATGAATAATTGTTCTTAACCACCTATCTATTCCACTCATTTCTAGCTACCTATTACATACTCGCAACCATCTTCCACCTGTCATTATGGCCAACCACCATTAACATATTCTCAACCTCCATCTATCATATCTTAAGCACAATCACCTCCTCACCTTGGTTCCAATTCCTCACAACAAACTGCATCTCCCAATGATGCCATCCTAAACCAACTTTTAAATTTGACAAACTCTTCGCAACCTAGTCTACCAACATATCATGCCCATAATTTGTTATGAGAACCCCTATGCCTGAGAGTTTTGAGACTCCTCACTTTGAAAAATATGGTGGAAAAGGCGATCCTAATATCCATGTGGCAGCATTCACAACTATGTGTAGTGATTTCTATTTTGAAGAGGATTTGTTGGCAAAACTTTTCCCATGATCTCTCAAAGATACTGCTTTAGAATAGATTTGTTCTTTGCCTCTGAATTCAATACAGTCTTTTTCACATTTGATTGATCAATTTTTACAACATTTTCAAGCAAATATCAGACCCCAAGTCACTCTTATTGACTTTGTTCAATGCAAACAAGGTCCCAAAGAAAAGTTGACTGAATTCATTAGTCAGTACCAAGGACTTTATGCTCAAATTCAGTATCAGATGAAAGATGAGGATGTTCAAAAGATATTCATTACAAATCTGCATCTTAATATTCATGATAAAATTCTCTTGATGAAATATAACTTCTTTCAACATTTATGCATTGCTCTTCGTGATTATCAACTTTCATCTAGTCAGTATGAAAACCAAAACTCATCATCTCAAGGTGGTCAATCCATGGGAGGATCATTACAAGACAACTTTAAAAGGAACAATAATAGGGGTTTCATCAAGATCAATGGACCAAATACAAATGTGTCTGCTATAAATAATCCAAAGAAAACATCATATCAACCAAGAAAGTTTACTCTAATTTCTAAGTCCTATCATTCCATAATGAATCAAGATGTGAGTAATAACATTCTGAAGCTTCCCCCAATCAAGCCTGTCGATCCTAGTAAACAAGGACCTTATTTCAATGTTAATTCCTTTTGTCATTATCATCAAATGCAAGGACATGACACTGAACGATGTATGCATCTTAAACATGAAATGCAGGACCTTATTGATTCAAATGTCATCTAGGTATCAAGTGTGAATGACAATGGAAACAAATCGGTTGCTCTACTGAATCAGAAATTACAAATCTTCACTAATCCTTTTCCTAAGCATACCAAAAATAATATGGTGGAACAAGATTTAGTGAAAGTAGATGAGGATGATTACTTGGACTATGATAGTATCATGGGTATGATTGAAGTTGACAAGAAATAAATGGATAATCCACCTCATCCACGAAGAAATAGAATTTATGCTGAGGTTCCTCCTCCATTATCCTTATATGGATTGGGAGATAATCAAAATACATCTGACAAAAAGAAAAATAACTGATACAGACGAGTAAGATGGTATAGGATGATTCCTGTTACTAATCTGGAAAGATTCAACAATGAAAACTTTCTAAAAATTGGAAAAGAACAAGACGACAATCAATAGTTAGAAATAATAGTGGTTCTCCCCCTCATAAGCAACAAAAAGTCTCATTTAAACAAGGATTTAATGAACAAGCATCATATGATAATAAACAAGACTTTCATAAGAACCACTCAAACTTTGCACTCAACATGATTGAGTACCTCTCCAAGAGGTTTGCAAGTTCCCAAATCTGATATGAAGATCAAATAGGTAAGTATCTCTAACCCTTTATCTCTCTCATGATGTGCTTCCCCCGTGATGTGTTATGTGTTGTTTAGGCCTCCTGGGATGACCTTGAATTCTCCCGTAAGGTTTGGGATACCAGGAGACCACCTCTATTGTGACCTTCTTCTATTTGTATCATCATTCTTCTATATTGCCTCTCTCTCTAATTTCATTGTTGAGTGTGGTGTCTTACAAGCATAGCGTTTCAGTTGGTGACTTGGGGGAACCCTCTTACATGACTATCCCTAAGACACTTGTTTCTCGTCTCTTATTTATTGTTTCCCTTCCTCTAGTGTTTCCATCTAGTGGGCGGATGATGATAAACATTTATACTGATGTGGACCTAGTGTCCCTTTCGAGAGCAATAAAAAAATGGACTTAGTTCCTAATATGATGATGGGGTTGTATATCTTATCTGATGCTTGGCTAGTGGAAGCACTCGTGCTTTCTGCGTAGTGAATTTCATGATGTTTCTATCGCATTTACAAACCTTAACAATACTACTGCTCTATGCAACTTTGTTTGCCTTTGAATCTGGCATTGGCGGTACTCGATTCAGAGAGCTTCATGATATAGCCCTACAGTTATCCTCGAACTCTATATTCATTGTATAACCTTGATTCTTTGTGTGGGTAATTATATGCATTGATTTTGTTGTTTATCATGATGTTGTAGACACTAACATGTTTCTTGTAGGGATATGTTTATGGGAATATTTGGTGATCCTAAAGTGCATGTCACCTCCGGGGGGCATGGGCTTTGTGAAAGTCGGTGTTCCCTTGTGTGTTTTCTTCCTACCTTAACATGCTTGATATCAATACTTGTTATCAACCACCTTAAGGTGGGGGCATAGATAAGGTAAGCTGTCTGTTATAGATGTTAGCAATGTGTTTGACCTTAGATGCAAAGACTTACACCCCAGGGTAGTGCATCATGCATCCTAAGCTTGTTTGCAATCAATCATTCATGTAAGTCCTTTGTAGAGGTGGGATATTGCATATATCATTTTTTATCGTAAGCCCTCTATGGAGGTGGGGATGGTGTACTTCTCGAAGTAGATTGCATCATCTTGTCATTTTTCAAAGTCCTCTATAGAGGCGGGGAGCGGGTATGTGACTAACTCAACCCTTAAGCATGTCTTCAGTGATTATTGTGGTGAAGCCCAATCATCGGTGTGTTCTTGTAATGTGCCTAAGATGGTGTTGGACCTAGAAATAGGTACACTCCATCACTTTTCTATTGTGTTTTCTCTGTGTCTTCAAATGTGTGTGTTTTGGTGTGCTTGTTTTGTGTGGCGTGTTTGTTGCCCCATATACAGAGACCAATGCCCTTGGGTAGTGCTTCCTACATTTTTGGGAGGTTTTATGTGTCTTGCATGTGTGTTACCCCATATATACAGAGACCTATGCCCTAGGGTAGTGTATCATGTATTATGGGAGGTTTGTTTACTTTCCAGTACTTGAATTTGCATTTCATATATATGAGAAAAATAAAAGAAAAGATATCATTTCTATCTTCCATGCATTAATGTGTCTTCTATGTATTGACTATCTTCTTTGTGTTCTACATGATTGTAACTATCTTCTTCATGTTTTGCATGTCTATTTTTGTCTTCTATGTGATTGGTCTATCTTCTCTATGCTTGATATGTTTGTTGTGTTTGTGACCTTAATTTAATGCATGTATTGGCCTTGCGTTTATACATACATTAAAGTGGGGGCTAAATGTAACGTCAGAAAATATCCCGCTGGGGGCCTTTCCATCATAAGGTTTAGCTCTTGGGTCTTTAGTGTGCATTTAGGACATCTTAGTTCATATTTTGGCATCCCGATGGAATGAGACCTAGGTTCCATGGCAAATTGGACCTAGGTGGACCCCTTGAGTTGTACCCTACCCAAAATAGGGGGAGGACTTGGGTACCCACATCCTAGTCCTGTGTCATGCCCACATTTCTCATGTGGTCATGACACACAACACACATGTCATATCCACATTTGTAATGTGGTCATGACATGAAATATCAAAAAAATTTTCCACGTGTCCCTAGAAACCCCCTCACACGCGTCAGTGTGCTCGGTGGTAACACACATAAGGCATAAACATGTCAATTGAAACTCGGGGAAGAGCATTTACATACACAATCCCCTGCGTGATGATAACTGACTAAGGGGTTATGCGACGCTAGGAGTGTCTCTATTAGAGTTAGGATTGATTTGACCCGAACCCTAAGTTTCCTAGGTGAGCGATATGGTTTCGATAGGAGTCAAAATCCAACCCTAATTTCTAGAGCTTAAAATAGATTAAAATATTCTTACATTAAAATAATAATCACAAGGCATAATAGAATGTTAACTAAATGCCAAGAAAATTCATTTAAAATAAATGCCCTAAATTCTAAAAAATTTCGGTAGCATAATGCGTTATTAGTGTTTGAGATAAATATTTTTTTAAAAAGTCTCCCTCTAAAACATTTAGGAGAAAATTTAAATAAAAGAATTAAATTAAATTTGCCTAATTAACAATATAAAAATTACCACCCAAGTAATTAAAAATCAAATTAAATAAAACTATTAAATAATTAAACCCAACAATAATAAAGATCCTCTAATAAATATAATTCCAACAATTATATTTATTAAAAAGTCAAAAGTAAAATTCTCAAAGGAAAGAAATAAATCAATCTTCTCCAACCCATAAAATCAAAATGACAATATTAATCACCTAAAAGAATCTCCCAATTTAAATAAGTTAAAGCCCGCTAGAAAAAGAATAAATCAGAAGTCTAAAAATTAAAAGGCAAAAGGGATAGAAAAATTCCCACATAAATCCCTAACTACCATACCCCAATTTTAAAATAGATGATATAAATTAAAACTCTATATGACAATAATGAATTACAAGACAACATTAAAGTCTAGAGAAAATAAATAATTTAAAACTCCCATGAAAGTGAACCCAAAATTAAATAATACAAAGAAAATATAGTGATTTCAAAAGAATAAAAGAGGAGGAAACTAAAACTCACGTCTAAAATGAAAATGAAATAAATAAATTCATTCTAATTTCCCCTTTCATCCACAACCCTAAAATCCCTCTATTATTTTATTAGTTTCTTTTCACTACCCTAACCCTATTCTTTTATCATTTCTCTCCTCTATTGTCTCATTTTATTTTCCTCCATTTTGTTCTCTCTTTGTTTTGCAAGTTAGGGTTTCTATAAGGTTTTAGTAGCCATGGCCATGTTGCCTCAACAAGTATATATATTCATTAAGTATCTTTGACATAGGGTTTTCTTTGTTTTGTTTTTTTTTCTTTATATATATATATATATATATATAAATATATAAGTTATTAATACAGATCTGGATAGTATATATATTTTTGTAAGATACAGAGAATGTTGTACATACATACATACATACATATATATATAAGTTATTAATATATATGCAAAAATTACATATGTTTCATAGCAATGAAAATACACTAAATTGCAGGTTCAGAGACTAATGGTGGCAGTCGAATCAGAGATGAATCAGCATCAGTGCCAAGATACTGGGCATAGGTCTAAGCACTAAGTGGGGAGACAACAATAAAAAGGGGGATGGGGGGGCGGATACCCCCCAACTCTTCCACCAAAAGGTGGGATGATGGGGGGTATCCGCCCCCCCATCCGCCCAAAGTCTACAACGTTTGGCCGCCGTCCCCACTATTTTCTTTATTTATTTTTTGTTTTAGAAACACAAAACTCTAAATAGGGTTCGATCATTAAATAAAAATTTCATTCATTCTTTTTTATTCACTATTTGAAATATGAGATCTAGTCAGTACATATGCTATTCAATTTTTTTATTTAAAACATTTCATTTGATATTAAATATATATATGTATATATGTATATGTATATGTATGTATATATGTATATGTATAGAGGTATATATACACAAGCAGTAAAATATTTGTTTAACAATGAGGTTTAAAATGCCCCTTTTACAATAAAATGAAAATATAAAATATATCAGTTTAGGAGAGCTTTTTAGGAAACTAATTTTTTTGTCAACAGAAATAAAAGAAATGACAGTGATATTACTTTTCTCTCTATCTTTTTTTTTATAGAAAATAATATAAAAGGAAATATAATTTTCTATGAACCATAAAAAACTATAGTTTAACTATTTTCTTTCTTTTCTTGCATACAACTAGAAATCAGAAATGGAACATATGCCCCTTTTTTCTTTGAAATTCAAAATAGCAGCATAGATATATTTTCCATTTAACAATCTTTCTCATAGCATCATAATAACACAAACAACCATATAATAAACCTTTTAACATCAACAACATAATGCAAAACTCATGAAATATTTACAAAACGTTACATAATGGAGAGTACTTCTTTTACAACCAATACAATAAGGTCTCCAAGACCATGGCTCACAAAACAACCAGCAAGATAATAAAAATAAGGCCACAAAGACCATTCTCCCAAAGCTCCAAGACCACCAAAATAACTTGTAAGATTTTAATACAAATAGAGGAAAGCCAAGCAACAAAAGCCGCTCTCCTCCCTACCATAGACCCACAAGTGGGTCACCCCCGAGTTGGGAGGTCAATCTTTACAAGAGTTCTATCACTCCACAACAAAATCAAAATATATGCCAACAACATAAAATCACCCATAGCTTTTACACAAAACAAAACTCATAGGAATGAGTTTGGAGGGGTAGGGGAGTGGCCACTCGACTCTAAAGGTTACTCCAAAAACTCATAGTCTCAACACCACAAGGCCTCAAGCCAAAAAAAAAATGATATCTCCATGAAATACAAAATCACCATGGCACTCATCCCAACCAAAATAATCCCATACTCAATATAGTGCCCTCAAGGCCATAAGAATACCAACACTAGGAGGGTGACCTCGAGGAGGTTCACTCTTCCCCCACCCCACACAAGGAAGGACACACCCAAATAGGTAGTCTCATCTTAATACACCTAAAAACCCCACACAAAAGAAAATAAAACCCAACACAATTTCAAGCACAAGTAAAACTGAAACAAGCATAAGGAATGGCTAAATGCCATGAGGCTTACCTTAAGAGCCCAACAATGGATGCAAGTTGAAGAAGAGCCCAAAAGATTTCTCCAAGCCTCCAATCCTCCCAAAATCCTTTAACTCCTTCCCAAAACCATCCAAAAATAGAAAAATTATAAAAAGCAAGAACCCCCAACTCCTCTCCAAGAGGAGTTAAAATAGGCCTCCAATCTAGGCCTTGAGGAATGAGAAGCTTCCTCATCCCATGCCACTTGCAAGGGAGAAGGAATGTGAGGGTGACATGTATCACCTTCCTATCCATTCAAACCCTCACCCTCTCCACTTGTGCTCTCACACATGTGTGAGAGGTGACATCTCTCCCCATGGCTCCATGAGGATAAGGGATGACACATGTCATCACCTTATTCTCCAAGAGAGCCCCTTCACTCCAAGATTCTCTCACACATGTGTGAGAGTCTTGGAGGAAGGTTCCACACACTTGGGGGTCTTGAAGACTCCCCAAGTCTTCAAGGTGGAGGAATCCCCAAGCCTTGGGAAGGGAGATGGGACTTCTTTCAAGGCATGACTCATCTCCCACCCTTAGCCATTTTGAATTTTCATCATTTTTATTTAACTCAAGTTTAGGGTGACTAGAAGGGAGTTACACTAGGGTTTAGTAAGCCCAAATGGACCCTAGACCCTAGGGGTACCACCTAGGGTTAAATTAAACCTCTAATAAACACCTAGGGAGGTATAAATTCACAATAAATGGCCCAAAATAAAAAGGACACCAAATGGTGTGAATTAAAACACATATTTTACAACACATCAATTAAATTAAAGAACAAGGGTGAACTAAGGCAAATAAATAAATACAAGCATTTACAAAAACATCATTCCATCACACATGATCCTTATCCCTCTTGGTAATGGATCAACTTAACAAGAAAACACATAAGTGTGAGATCGGCCTCTAATTTTCTGTGGCTTGGAAAATCACCTGTGTACTTGAACAAATGGTTAATCCACATATATATATCATAGCTGAAGCAACAAAATGCAACACTCATGTCATCACATAATTCATATAAAACATTAAACAACTCACATCATAATTAGGATTGATGATTGTATTTTCTCTATACTATCTCAGAATCAAAATCACATAGCAAAACCATATAATGGGCTCCTAATCAACATCACTAATATCATCAAGTGTATCTCACATGCATAACATCATAAGAGCATCAAAATAGGATATAATCAATTCACCACATACTAACCAAAGCTAATCCAAAATAAGGAGATATAGTCTAAATTTGCATAATGGAAATCAATAGTCTTTAAATGTCTAAAAATGTCTCCAACTGTCATATGAAATGATCAAAATAGGGAAGTGAAATAAATTGGCCTCACATTCTCTCCCCCTAAGACTAAACTTCCTCCTAGAAGTCATCAAAGAGGTGAGGATAAAGTGTCAATCTAGTTGCATCCTCCCATGTTTCCGTGACCTCATCATGTCAATCCCACTAGACTCTAACCTGGTCCAACTATCAACCTTGAAGGCCCAGCATCTGATGAGCCAATATGTGAATTGGCTCGAAAGCCAACTACCCATCTGCCTCTACATGTAGAGAACTCTAGACCAACACATGAGATAAATTAGATATATATCGTCATAACACAGACACATGAAAAACATCATGGATGCATGACGGGCTAGGTGGCAAGGCTAGATGGTAGGCTACAGGTCCTATCTGCTCCAAGATCTCAAAAGGCCATATGAATTGTGGTGCGATATTAGATCCCTTTCCATAATGGATTGGACTCTTGTGTGACCGCACTCTCAGGAATACTCTGTCACCAACTAAGAAGCTCTGATCCAATCTCTTGGCATCAACATACTTCTTCTATCGATCCTGTGCCTCCTAAAGTCTCTACCTAATCAGTGTGACCTGCTGCTCCATATCCTACACCATCTCTAGCCCTATAGAAAACTTGTCCTCAATACGATCCCAACTCAATGGTGTCCTGCAAGGTCTGTCGTACAAGGCCTGATAAGGAGGCATACCCAATGAGTTGTGATGCCCATTATTGTAGGCAAACTCAACTAGATACAGATACTCCTCCCATCTAGACTGGTGGTCCATAACATACATATAGATCATATCCTCTAACACCTGATTCACCCTCGCTGTCTGACCATCTGTCTCGGGGTGATAAACGGAGCTAAAGTTGAGCTATGTGCCTAATGCCTGTTGCAAAGCCCTTCAAAAGGCTAGAGTGAACACTGAGTCTCTATTAGAAATGATACAGTGAGGTACCCCTTGTAATCTCACAATGTTATCCAAGAATACTCTCGCCACTATTGGTGCATTGTACGTCATGCATACAGGTGAGAAAGGCGCCACCTTGGTTAACTTGTCAACTGTCACCATGATGGCATCATGGTGGCAAGAAGACATAGGAAGACCAATAATGAAATCCATGGAAATGGTGTCCCATTTCCACTCTGGTATCTCGTGAGGGTATAAAAGACTTGTTGGATGCTGATGCTCAGCCTTAACCCTCTAGCACTCAAGGCAATGAGCAACAAACTATGCAATATCCCGTCTCATACCTGCCCAATGGTACAACTGTCATAGGTCACCATGCATCTTCTTCACCCCCAGGTGCGCTGCATAAGGTGCTCTATGAACTTCTGAAAGAACTATTGCACATAGTTTGCCTACACAAGGTACATAGATGCACTATTAATGACGAAGTAACCCATCTTCCTCAAGGGAGTATCCTACAAACTTTCCCACAAGGGCCCTCTATGACTGGATCTCTTGTTACACCTCAAGAAACCACTCATCCTTAGGCAGATGCTGAATAATGCGTCCCCTCAAATCCACACTCAGAGTCAAGGTTAGGATCTCATGACGCCTCTGACTCAATGCATCAGCAACCACGTTCTCCTTCCCTTTGATGTAGTGGACATCAAAGTCATACTCACAAAGAAACTCCATCCAATGTCATTGATAGGTGTTCAGATTCGGCTGCGTGAATATGTACTAAAGACTATGATAATCTAAATTAAGCTCAAAGTGACGACCCAGTAGGAAATGTCTCCAACAAAATAGAGTATGAACCACTACTGCGAGCTCTAAATCATGAGTGGGGTAGTTCAGCTCATGGGTCTTGAGCTTTCGCGACTCATACGCAATCGCTCTACCACCCTACATAAGTGCAGCTCCCAGACCCTCAAGTGATGCATCAGTACAAACCATGAAATCCACTTCTGGATTAGGAACCACTAAGATGGGAGCACTGGTAAGACACTCCTTGAGGACCCCAAAGGCCCTCTTGTACTACTTAGTCCAAATAAAACTCTTCCCTTTCTAATGAAGGGAAGTGATGGAGTGCACTTTCTAGGAGAAGCCCTCAACAAATCTATGGTAATAACTAGCTAACCCCATGAAACTCCTAACCTCTATCACCCTGGTGGGTACTGGCCAATCCCCTGATAGCCCTAATCTTCAATGGATCTATGGAGATACCATTGCCAGGTAGGATGTGCCCCAAGTATTGCACCTTTGTATTAAAAAATACACACTCCATCAAGTTGCCATAAAGATTCTACTCCCTCAAGCACTATAAAACCTGACGTAGGTGCTCCTCATGCTCCTCCTCGGTCTGCAAATAGATCATAATATCATCAAGGAAAATAATCACAAACTGATCCAAGTAGGTACAAAACACCCCGTTCATGAGACTCATGAACACTGCAGGGGCGTTTGTCAAGCCGAAGGGTACCATAGTGAACTCATAGTGGCCATAACAAGTCTGAAAGACAGTCTTATGGATGTCTGCCTCTGTGATGTGTAACTGGTGATAACCAGACTTTAGGTCAATCATAGAGAACACTCTGGCTCCCTGCATCTAGTCAAAGAGATCATCAATCCTAGGCAAAGGATAATGGTTCTTCACCATCACCTTATTTATCTGCCTATAATCCATGCACAAATGAAGAGATCCATCCTTCTTCTTCACAAAGATGACTGGTGCGCCCCAAGGTGAAACGGTAGGTCAGATGTACCCCTTCTCAAGCAACTCTTCTAATTGTAACTTGAGCTCATGCATGGTCATCCTGTAGGGTGTACGAGACACTGGCTCGACACCTGGAACTAGATCAATATGAAAGTCTACCTCTCGACAGGGTGGCATCCCTGGTAATCCTGGTTGAAACACATCAGAAAATTCTCTCAAGATGGGATGGTCATCTAATAATGCCTCTAGCTCATCCTTAGATCTCTCACTAACAGTGATGGCGAACATCTAGCATATCTTCCGCCTGCAGTGCTTAAGTTGCTGAGTGGATATCATATGAACTATCGTGGGCTTTTGAATGCCCACTGTCTCAACTGATGTGCCATGATTGTCTAAGAAGCTAATCACCTTTCAGCGACAATCTAGCTTGGGTCTATGAGCCGCAAGCAAATCCATGCCTAAAACCACACCATAAGATCCCAAGGGCATAACCTTAAGGTCACATAATATAGTAAAGGCCCCCATAGATATCTCCAGTCGTGAACTAAGGTATCTACTTCTATCTTGGCTCTTGTGGCCAACTTAACCTCCCACCTATAGCCTTGCCTAGAGGCCACCAGCCTGTAACGCTCCACTAATGATGGAGATATGAATGAATCAATAGTGCCAGAGTCAAATAAAATAGCAATGGGAACATCCCCAATCATACATGTAGTCTCAATCATCGATACCTAAAAATTAGTCTGGCGGTTATCAACCACTACAAACATACGGTGGGACCTACCCACATCTCCAACCGTCTGCTCTGATCCTCCCACACGAGGCTGTCCCCTGCTGTAAATCCCTGTGGGCACTCTCTAGCTAAATGTCCTGCCTCACCACATACATAGCATGTGCTCCTAGCCTGTACCTATCCAGTCTAAGTCCTACTACTTTGTTGTTGTCCAATCCAACTAGTGGACCCCTAAGAACCCCTGTAAGACTGTTGTGATCTTGTGGGTCCTGTAGGTGATCCC
Source organism: Cunninghamia lanceolata (assembly GCA_027924645.1). Lineage (NCBI taxonomy): Eukaryota > Viridiplantae > Streptophyta > Pinopsida > Cupressales > Cupressaceae > Cunninghamia > Cunninghamia lanceolata. Next base: position 500,636 of record BSBN01001745.1, read on the forward strand.
TGTTATCTCTTATCCCTATGCAGGCCATGCTACTGCCAACCTCGATTATGACCCCCATGTGCCCTCTATTGGGGTCTAGACCTCTGTTGAAACTACTGCTACTGTTGTTGTGGAGGCTTAGGAGGTAAAGGTATAGAACTAAACCCTCCTCTCTAAGATGGCAGTGGTGGTCTATGATAACTCTGCTACTGCTATTGGCTATGATCCTGAAACTGAGGGTGTGAACTCTGACCTTGTCCCTGTATCTCCTTAGCAATGTATGCCTTCTCAGTAGCCTCACTCAAGGTCTAGGGGTCTGCCATGCACAAAGGCCCTAATATCCCCTAATTCAAACCTCTTATAAACTTGTGAACTAGAAGTTTTTCATCATGGAGATACTCAGCATAACATGAGCTCTATGAACATGCCCTCATACTGTGTTGCAGTAGACCCTCACTACTATAAATCGTGTAACTCATCAATATGACATTGTCTATATTGGTTTGATAGATATCATGCATTAAAGCACTTAATGAATGTGTCCCATGAAAGTGTATCCAAAGATAAGCAGCACTTGTACTCCTTAGTGTGCCACCAAGTCATTGTTACATCTCTCAACAGGTGAACTACCATAGGTGCCTTCATGTTTCCCTCGTAAGGATGCAACGTGAAGCACCTATATAAACTAATAAGCCAAGCCTCTGCCTTGGCTCCCTCTATGGTCCCAGCGAAGGTAGGTGGATTTAGCCTCAACAAATCTCTGATGGGGTCCCCATAGTCTTTGTGTCCTCAGATAGGCTCATCCACACCAAAATCATAAGGCCCATGAAAAACTTGCTCGACTCTCACCACCTCCTCTCACCTAGCATGATGCGAAGGGCTCCTACTACGAGCTCTATAAGCTGAACCGACCTCCTCTGCTGTCGTATTAGGTATCTCAACATAAGGCTCTACTCATGGTGCCACTCGTGGCTCGACACGGGACTCCACATGTGGCTCAACTCGTGGCTCCTCTCATGGATCAACGCAGAGCTCGACACATAGTTCAATGCATGGCTCAACTACAGCTGGTGGTAATCTATCTAGCATTGCCTGTAACGCCTACAAGATCTATGGTCTGATATCAAGTACGAGTGGTGCCTATGGTGCCTGTGGTGCCGGTGGTCCCTAATCCTCGGATGATGAGTCACTCTGCACCTCTATAGAATTAGTGTGGCATGAATGTGCTCACCTATTTCATCGGGGAGGCATCATACAAGAATAAGGTATTCACAAATCAATCAAAAATGTGAAATATATAATGTGCCCAGACAAGCCCAGAGTTTAAACTTGGGCTCTGATACCAAATGTCATGCCCACATTTCCATGCAGTCACGACACACAACACACATGTCATGTCCACAATTGTCATGTGGTCATGACATGAAATATCAAAAAACATTTCCACATGTCCCTAGAAAGCCCCTTGCACACGTCAGCGTGCTCAGTGATAATATTCCACATGTCCCTAGAAACCCCCTTGCACGTGTCAGTGTGCTTGGTGGTAATAAGTATAAGGTGTAAACATGTCAATTGAAACTCAGGGAAGATCATTTACATATGCAATCCCCTACGTGATGAGAGTCAACTAGGGGTTATGTGACGTGAGGAGCATTGCTATTAGAGTTAGGATCAATTTGACCCGAATCTTAAGTTTCCTAGGTGAGTGATATGATTTTGACAGAAGTCAAAATCCAACCCTAATTTCTAGAGCATAAAATAGATTAAAATACATTTACATTAAAAAAATAATCACAAGGCAAAATAGAATATTAACTAAATGCCAAGAAAATTCATTTAAAACAAATGTCGTAAATTTTGAAAAATTTTGGCAATATAACACGTTATTGGCGTTTGAGATAAATATCTTTAAAAAAAGTATCCCTCTAAAACATTTAGGAGAAAATTTAAATAAAAGAATTAGATTAAATTTACATAATTAACAATATAAAAATTACCACCCAAGTAATTGAAAATCAAATTAAATAAAACTATTAAATAATTAAACCCAACAATAATAAAGATCCTCTAATAAATATAATTCCAACAATTATATTTATTAAAAAGTCAAAAGTAAAATTCTCAAAGGAAAGAAATAAATCAATCTTCTCCAACCCATAAAATCAAAATGACAATATTAATCACCTAAAAGAATCTCCCAATGTAAATAAATTAAAGCCCACTAGAAAAAGAATAAATTAAAAGTCTAAAAATTAAAAGGTAAAAGGGATAGAAAAATTCCCACATAAATCCCTAACTACCATACCCCAATTTTAAAATAGATGATATAAATTAAAACTCTATATGACAATAATTAATTCCAAGACAACATTAAAGTCTAGAGAAAATAAATAATTTAAAACTTCCATGAAAGTGAACCCAAAATTAAATAACACAAAGAAAATATAGTGATTTCAAAAGAATAAAAGAGGGGCAAACTAAAACTCACGTTTAAAATGAAAATGAAATAAATAAATTCATTCTAATTTCCCCTCTCATCTACAACCCTAAAATCCCTCTATTATTTTATTAGTTTCTTGTCACTACTCTAACCCTATTCTTTTATCATTTCTCTCCTTCTATATTGTCTCATTTTATTTCATAGGTTAGGGTTTTGTATAAGGTTTTAGCAGCCATGGCCATGCTGCCTCAACAGGTATATATATTCATTAAGTATCTTTCACACAGGATTTTCTTTATTTTCTTTTTTTTTCTTTATATATATATATGTGTGTGTGTGTGTGTGTGTGTGTGTGTGTGTGTGTGTGTGTGTGTGTGTACACACACACACACAGATATATATATAGAAATTACATATGTTTCATAGCAATGAAAATACACTAAATTGCCAGTTCAAAGAATAATGGTGGCGGCCGAATCAGAGAAGAATGAGTGCAGGCGCTGAGATACTGGGCACTGGTTTGAGCATTAAGTGGGGAGACAACAATAAAGGGGGATGGGGGGGCAGATATCCCCCCACCCTTCCACCAAAAGGTGGGACGGTGGGGGGGAGGGGGGGTATCCGCCCAAAGTCTACAACATTTGGGGGGCAGCGGCCATGCCGTCGTCCCCACTGTTTTCTTTATTTTATTTTATTTGTTTTAAAAACACACAACTCTAAACAGGGTTTGATCATTAAACAGAGATTTCATTCATTCTTTTTTATTCACTGTGTAAAATATAAGATCTGGTCATTACATATACTATTCAATTTTTTTATTTAAAACATTTCATTATATATATATATATATAATTGTAAAAGGGGCATTTTAAACCGCATTGTTAAACATATATATATATATATATATATATATATATATATATATATATATATATATATATATATATATATATATATATATATATATATACACACACACTCCCCCCACCCTTCCACCAAAAGGTGGGACAGTGGGGGGGAAGGGGGGGTATCTGCCCCCCCATCCGCCCAAAGTCTACAACATTTGGGGGGCAGTGGCCATGCCGTCGTCCCCACTATTTTCTTTATTTTATTTTATTTGTTTTAAAAACACACAACCCTAAACAGGGTTCGATCATTAAATAAAAATTTCATTCATTCTTTTTTATTCACTATGTAAAATATAAGATCTGGTCATTACATATACTATTTGATTTTTTTATTTAAAACATTTCATTATATATATATATATATATAAAATTGTAAAAGGGTCATTTTAAACCGCACTGTTAAACATATATATATGTGTGTGTGTGTGTACATATATATATATATATATATATATATATATATATATATATATATATATATGTATGTATGTATGTATGTGTATATATATATATATATATGTATGTATATATATATATACATATATATATATATATATATATATATATATATATATATATATATATATATATATATATATACACTCCAATAAAAAGGATTTTACTCACTTAAAATATATCAGTTTAGGAGAGCTTTTAGGAAACTATTTTTTTTATAGTAGAAATAAAAGAAATGAAAGTGATTATTTTTCTCTCTATCTTTTTTTTTTTGACAACAAATAATATAAAAGGAAATATAATTTTCTATGAACCATAAAAAACTATAGTTTAACTATTTTCTTTCTTTTCTTGCATACAACTAGAAATCAGAAATGGAACATATGCCCCTTTTTTTTTAAATTTAAAATAGCAACATAGATATATTTTCTATTTAACAAGCTTTCTCATAGCATCATAATAACACAAACAACCACATAATAAACCTTTTAACATCAACAACATAACGTAAAACTCATTAAAAATATTTACAAAATGTTACATAATGGAGAGTACTTCTTTTACAACCAATACAATTTCATTCATTCTTTTTTATTCACTGTGTAAAATATAAGATCTGGTCATTACATATACTATTTAATTTTTTTATTTAAAACATTTCATTATATATATATATAATTGTAAAAGGGGCATTTTAAACCACACTGTTAAACACACACACACACACACACACACATACTCCAATAACAGGATTTTACTCACTTAAAATATATCAGTTTAGGAGAGCTTTTAGGAAACTATTTTTTTTATAGTAGAAATAAAAGAAATGAAAGTGATTATTTTTCTCTCTATCTTTTTTTTGACAGCAAATAATATAAAAGGAAATATAATTTTCTATGAACCATAAAAACCTATAGTTTAACTATTTTCTTTCTTTTCTTGCATACAACTAGAAATCAGAAATGGAACATATGCCCCTTTTTTTTTTAAATTTAAAATAGCAACATAGATATATTTTCTATTCAACAAGCTTTCTCATAGCATCATAATAACACAAACAACCACATAATAAACCTTTTAACATCAACAACATACCGTAAAACTCATTAAAAATATTTACAAAATGTTACATAATGGAGAGTACTTCTTTTACAACCAATACAATAAAGTCTCCAAGACCATGGCTCACAAAATAGCCAACAAGATAATAAAAATAAGGCCACAAAGACCATTCTCCCAAAGCTCCAAGATTTTAACACAAATAGGGGGAGTCAAGCCACAAAAACCACTCTCCTCCCTACCATAGACCCACAAGTGGGTCACCCCCAAGCTGGGAGGTCGATCTTCATATGGGTTCTATCACTCCACAACAAAATCAAAATACAAGCCAACAACAAAAAATCACCCATAGCTTTTACACAAAACAAAACTCATAGGAATGAGTTTGGAGGGGTAGGGGAGTGGACTACTCAACTCTAGAGGCCACTCCAAAAACTCATAGTCTCAACACCACAAAACCTCAAGCCAAAAAAATGATATCTCCATGAAATACAAAATCACCATGGCACGCATGCCAACCAAAATAATCCCATACTCAATATAATGCCCTCAAGGCCATAAGAATACCAAGCAAGGACACACCCAAATAGGTAGTCTCATCCCAATACACCCAACACAATTTCAAGCACATAAGCAAAAATGAAACAAGAATAAGGAATGGCTAAATGCCATGAGGCTTACCTTAAGAGCCCAACAATGGATGCAAGTTGAAGAAGAGCCCACAAGCTTTCTCCAAGCCTCCAATCCTCCCAAAATCCTCTAACTCCTTCCCAAAACCCTCCAAAGATAGAAAATTTGTAAAAAGAAAGAATCCCCAACTCCTTTCCAAGAGGAGTTAAAATAGGCCTCCAATCTAGGCCTTGAGGAATGAGAAGGTGACACATGTCACCTTCTCCTTCCTCATCCCATGCCACTTGCAAGGGAGAAGGAATGTGAGTGTGACATGTGTCACCCTCCTATCCATTCAAACTCTCACCCTCTCCACATGTGCTCTCAAACATGTGTGAGAGCAAAGTGTAGAGGTGGCATCTCTCCCCATGGCTCCATGAGGATAAGGGATGACACATGTCATCACCTTATTCTCCAAGAGAGCCCCTTCACTCCAAGATGCTCTCACACATGTGTGAGAGTCTTAGAGGAAAGTTCCACACACTTGGGGGTCTTGAAGACTCCCCAAGTCTTCAAGGTGAAGGAATCCCCAAGCCTTGGGAAGGGAGATGGGCCTTCTTTCAAGGCATGACTCATCTCCCACCCTTAGCCATTTTGAATTTTCGTCACTTTTATTTAACCCAAGTTTAGGGTGACTAGAAGGGAGTTACCCTAGGGTTTAGTAAGCCCAAATGGACCTAGACCCTAGGGGTACCACCTAGGGTTAAATTAAACCTCTAATAAACACCTAGGGAGTTATAAATTCACAATAAATGGCCCAAAATAAAAAGGACACCAAATGGTGTGAATTAAAACACATATTTTATAGCATATCAATTAAATTAAAGAATAAGGGTGAACTAAGCCAAATAATTAAATACAGGCATTTACGAAAACATCATTCCATCACACATGATCCTTATCACTCTTGGGAATGGATCGACTAAACAAGGAAAACACATAAGTGTGAGATCGGCCTCCGATTTCTATGGCCTGAAAAATCACCTACGCACTTGAACAAACTATCAATTCACATATATATTATATCCAAAACAAAAGAATGTAACACTCATGTCATCGCATAATTCATATAAAACATTAAACAACTCACATCATAATTAGGATTCATGATTGCATTTTCTCTATACTATCTCAAAATCAAAATCACATAGCAAAACCATATAATGGGCTCCTAATCAACATCACTAATATCATCAAGTGTATCTCACATGTCTAACTTCATAAGAGCATCAAAATAGGATATAATTAAATCACCACATACTAACCAAAGCTAATCCAAAATAAGGAGATATAGTCTAAATCTACATAATGGAAATCAATAGTCTCTAAATGTCTAAAAATGTCTCCAACTATCATATGAAATAATCAAAATAGGGAAGTGAAATAAATCATCCTCACATCCTGCCCAATTTTGGGGCAGTACTAATTTTTGGGTGTCAGTTTATGACTATTATTTGGTCCTTTTGCTGATAGGGTAAGTTTTATTTTTAAAAGCTTGGTGGGAGTGCTTGTAGTTGCATATATAAGCATGTTTAGGCATTCATTTTTAAACTAGATGGCAATTGTGATGTTCAAGTGTTGTCAAGGTGATTCAAGGCTTCTATTGTGTTGTAAGAGCAAAATTTTATGTTTTGTGTGTTGATATTTGCAAATTTGAGCATCAATCTCCTCATGGCATGAAGAGCATCTTCCTCCCATGAGAGCTTCACTACAAGGTGACATACTATTGTGTTTTCATCATTGATTCTTTTGGTTTTTGCCTCTGCCTCACAAGGGCACACACTCTTTATCTGATAACGGTGTTCAGAGACTTAAGTGTCCTCTAGGCCTTGACTGAGGTAAGCCTCTAAACACCACAACCCCTAAACCAAGTCTTGTGATTGCAAGTTATAGGTGGCGCATTTGGGAAAAGTGGAGTTGCAAGAACGATTGATAGGCATCAAGGATTCTGCATCTGAAGAAAAGCTTGACAAAGGGGCACTTCTGGGACTTGGGTCCTCACTCTAGTGTCCTCCACATCTGAGTTTCAAGAAACTGAAGTTATAAGGTTGATCAGTGTTGGAAGGAGGTCCAGATCCCACAAAAAACTAGGACCTTGGACTTGGGCACCTACTCCAGTGTCCCCGACTGTTCCTCTTCGGGACCCTAAAAAATAGTTGTTCCATGATTTGGTTTTTTATTATTGTCTACAAGAGCTTTTTCCATCTTTCATCAATTTGTTGTTGTATTTGCATAATTATGGTTTTAATGGTTAATTGGGCATAAGAGAAGGAAAATTAATAATTAAATTCCCTAATCCAAGTTTTCCTACATCTACAAGTGACCTAGGGTATGATAGTGCTTGCCACTCAACCCTAGATCCTTCAATGTATAGTGGAGAGGTGGATTTAAACATCTAAACATTAAAACATTGACAAATCCAATTTTTCACTAAAAAAAGATGATGTATGTCGAGTAACATCATCTCAAAGAAGCTAAGGAAACAGAATGACGATGAAAGAATAGGATGATGATGCCCCCTCGAGAGGATAGGCAGGTTGGACAAACATGGGCAGGCTCTCAAAATGAAATGGATTGGTCAAGGAAGAAAGATAAGGGAATGGATAGAAAAAAGTGAAGGATGCATTATGCTGCAATGAAGGTGAGAAACCATGATGTTTGATATAGCACTAGACATTATGCACCAAGGTATAAAGACCAAGGTGATGATGTGTCTCATGCCCTAGCATAATACAACTTTGTCTGGATACAAGATATGAATATTAGCTAGGAATGATTCAGATTTGACACAAATGCAAGAAAAAAATGATCACACACAAGCAAACAAGCAAGCATGCACAAATGATACAAAAACAAACAAGGTATTGCCCTTGTCAAGCTGTAAACCAATGATTAAGTTATTGATTGATGATGGTGTTTTGTTTCAAGAAATGAAACATGTCGTATAAGACATCTGGTCTAGTTTCGACAATGCAAACATCCTGTCTAAGACAATTGATTGATTGACACTAGTGTTGTTGGCCATGTGAGCAACACTAGGGTTTGATTGATGACTGATTGGATTTGATTTATTGATTCAGTTTACAACAAGGCTAGGATCAAGACCATTGATGTAATTGGATAATTTGAGTTGCTTGGTATGGATTAATGATGACTTGTATTTGAGTTTATTTCTTGGAATGATTTGATTGTGATGATTTGAAGAAGTGTTGACTCGACGGTCCCTAAGGGACTGACCTAATGCCTCGGGGGCTCATCAAAGATGGCCTTGCCTACGTTAAAGATCAGAGGCATCGTAGTTTGACCATGGGGTTTGACAGTGTTTATTGCTTTGGGTTTTTGGTTGGTTATTTGATTTTTTTGTGATTTTTGATGTTTTTGGTTTTTTGAAGAATATATGGATCTTTTTGGATTTTTGAGAATATTTGATTTTTTTTGGATTTTGAGAATATTTGATTTTTTGGATGTTTGGAAATATTTGATGTTTTTTATTTTTGAGGTATTTAATTTTTTTGGATTTTTGAGAATATTTGATTTTTTTGGATTTTTGAGAATATTTGGATATTTAGATTTTGCCATATTTTGATTTTTTTGGGTTTTTAAAATGTTGTGGTTTTTTTTGGATTTTTGGAATGTTTTGATTTTTTTTGTATTTTTGGAATGTTTTGAAATGGCAATGGATGACAATTTCAATAGCCTTTGTACTAGATACAAATGACAAGGGGGAAACCAAGTATAGGTGCAAGGATGTATGTAGGATTGGATGAATGGATAAAAGGATAGGCAATAACAAATGGAATGGATATATGCATAAATGAACAAGGATATGATCTCCAAAGACTACGTCGCATAGGAATAACATGCCCCATTTTAGGTGGTATGCATAGGATTTCTCATAAAAATCTTATGATGATAAGATGATGATATGATTGGTTTGAAAGGAATGAGGTATATCAAGAGATATCCAAAGCATGTTTCAACATTTTTCCCCCAATATTTATCAAGATCAAAAGAGGAAGGGATGATGAATGGACTCAATATGATAGGTATATGAATGTGAGTGTAATGGATAAGGATGGTAAGATGGTATGAAAATGGTATGATGAGACAATATGCCCCCAAGTGTAAGTGACATAGAAGATCAACCTACACATGACACCTGTTTGCTAGGTTTTCATCATGGTACTTATCCAAGGCACCACCAAGGGTGGTTTTCATCATTGGACGAAGGGATTTCTCTTTAGTTTTTTATTTTTTTAATGTTTTAATTTTATAGACTTTTTGACTTTTTGACTAGGATAGGTGGATATGGATGAGAGGGACTCAAGTGTCTAGTTCCATGAAAGGTGATTGTCCCATTGGAGAAAGATGTCGTCACATGGACCATGTCAAATGTCGTTATGCTCATCAATGTTGGTAAGGGTATTGCATGAAAGTGAGATGGAGTAAGTAGATGGCAGATTATGGAGGGAACGATAGTAGATTATGATGTGGATTATGTAGGACTTGTGTAAGGATGGATGAAAGGTTTATCCAAAAGCATGGACCATAGGAAGGTGATGAGGGAGATATGTAGGATAATAGCTAAAGGATGGGGTGATGGAGGTATGTGGGAATGTGGTGGAATGGAATGGGACCCATGAACAACGGTTACACACACCATGATAAACATGGAAGTTTTTGATTAGGAGGAGGGGTAGGGAGCAATGATGATGTTTGCTTAGGAGATGGATAATGTAGTGACTTAGGTACCCACATAGACTTAGTATTTTTCTAATTTTTGCTTTTCTTGTGGGATTTTTCGGAAATTTTGAATGGAAGGAAATTTTTGAATGGAAGAGGATGGTTGGGATTTTTGTGAGGTGGATGCCTCATTTGACTTTTTTTATTTTTGGTTAGGGACCCATACCCTTTTAGTTTTTGACTTTTATTTTGAGGGTATGGGCTTGGGCAGCTTTTTGGATGTACTTGACTTTGATTTTTGCATTTGTACCCTAAGGCATTAGGACCCTTAGGATTTTTGGATTTATATATAGAGGCATCCAAATGTTTATTTTTGAATCCCATGGGTTTGGTGGATTGAGTGGAAGCTTTATGGTTAAATGATGCATTCTTTTGTTGGTTATGATTAGGAATGTGAGGGTATTTATTAGGTGTTGGAAGAAATGGTGGAAAAGTAGATGGAGGGATGTTAGGAGTTGGTAGGGGTGGAGGTAAAGTGGATGGTGGAAGGTGTATAGTCACATGCTTTTGACACTTGTAGGATGATGGAGGTGGAATGGCAACATAGGTTTTGGGTACATGATGGGATGTGTGATGGAAAGTGGTAGATGTAGGAAGGGTGGAGGAAGTACCAACATCTTTAGATTGTTTACCTTGGGGTGTGTATCTAAGGCCATATGAGCATGGAGGGACTTTGACATGGATAGACTCCAAAATTCTTTGTTCATGAAGGCCTAAGCCTTTACCTTGGTAATTCATGTTTTAGAGCATGTGATGGACAATGGGACTAGGCATGTTCTGGACATTAGACTTGAGCTCTTTATTTGATTGAGAAGGTGAAGTGGAAGACAATGGTTGTTTTTGTCCTAAGGAAGAATACTCATGAATGAAAGTAGATAGGCCAAGGGGATATGAGGGTGGACTTGTAATGGGGTTGATAGTGGATGATGTGGAAGGATTAGGATCTTGATTATCATTGTTCTTGCTAAGATCCATGGCATTTGTTTGATCTTCTATGTTTATGCATTCTTGGGAGGCACATGTCCCATCATGACAAGTGGAAGTTGGTCCATTAGGACTATATGGAGGATGGATGGACAAGGTGATAAGCTCTTGACTATGGAATGCATAAAGTGAGCTAAATGGATCATCACGGTCTTCTTGGTCATAGAGGGGATCTTGATCATAGATGGGATCAAGTGTGTTATGGATGGGTGCAATGGAAGGGGTTTGATCTTGATTTGGATGAGGGGCTAATGTTTCCTCATGCTTAGGATTGTGCTCTTTACATAGCTCTTGACTTTGAATGGAAGTGGAAGTGGAAAATTCTAGGAGAGGCTTGATGGTTTGTGGACCACATGATAGAGTGGAATAATTGGACATGGCATTAAATGGTTCTTTGATAGGCTCATGAATGGGTGCTTGACATGTGGATGAGTTGTTCCTTACTAGTAACCATTGGATCACATCCTTTTCATATGCATGTGTGGAAGGACAATGTAGTGGATGGATAATAAGGGTAGATGATGTGGACTCGTGATTAGGATTAGGTTGAATGGAAAGTTCCCATGGTGGAGGGATAAGAGGGATGGAAGGTGTTGGTTTAGGATTTGGATTTTGATTAGGTGGAGTGTCAAAGGGATTAAACAGATTGGTGGATATGGACAACCCCTTTGGCCTACTTTTGTAATGTTTGATCCTAGGATGTGGAGTTGATGTAGGATTAGAGTGCAGTGGTAGAATTTACTTATAGGGTGGGTGAGGTAGAATTATGTTCCCCTTGTAAAAGGTAGCATGAGAATTTAAAGGCTCTTTGTCTTGTTGCCAAGGTGGACTTGGATAGACTTGTGAAGAGGCTTGGGGTGTTAGAGCCTTGTTCTCTAGGATGGGCATGGAATGACACATGTCTTTGTATCATTGTATGTCATCTTGTGGGATTAGGACCATGTTGACAAGTGCTTGATTAAGATGAATGATGGTTTGTTGTGACTAGGATGATGAGATGTGATAGAGTATGAGATTGATTGGATGATTAGATAGGTGATTAGGGATGATTAGGTTATGATTAGGGTTGTGATTAGGATGAGTTGGAATGAATGTGCTGGTGAGAATGTTGTGAATGATGTGTTTGCTATAGAGATGACTAGGAGAATCTACCCCCTTTCTCTTCTTTTTTTGCAACTGTGTCTTTACCATACAGGACTTGTGAATTTTGGGATGCTATGGGGATGTCGATGCAAGGTGATGATGCCCAGACTATGATAAAGGCTAATGGATATTAGTCTTTGAAAAGTCTAGCTCCAAGAGGGTACTCTCATTTACTAATGACCTTGTCAAAGTATAAGTTTGATTTATCAAGACCTTGAGGTGTGAAAGAAATGATTGATTAAAGTGAACCCATGAGTTTCATAATTCACTTAGAGGGATGGACTTAAACTATCCTTGGAGTATTAAGCCCAAGTGGAAGAAATGATTGATTAAAGTGAACCCATGAGTTTCAAAATTCACTTGGAGGGATGGACTTAAACTAGCCTTGGAGTATTAAATTCAAGTGGAAGAAATGATTGATTAAAGTGAAACCAAGAGTTTTAGAATTCACTTGGAAGGATGGACTTAAACTAGCCATGGAGTATTAAGCCCAAGTTGTGATTTATTTGAAAAAGATATCAAGGTCTCTTGGTCTAGATTTGTACTTGTGATACAGTCAAGCTTCGATAGTTTCTCCATATGTTTCAACCTTAGGAAGATTAATGTTTAGGGTCCTCTATAGATGTCAAGGGTTGAATGAAATTGAATATATAGTGAAATGAATTTGAATATGTAGCAGAATGAAATTAAATATGTAGTGGGAGAGAAAAACTAGCAGGTCTATAATGTTTTGAAATAGTTGCAATTGGATTTGATAGGGAGAGTAGATGCTCAAAGGTTTCCCTATAGTTGTAATGTATTGTGATTGAGAATGATTAGGATGAAATTGATTGGATTGGATTGAATGGTTAGGATATGATTAGGATGTGATTGATTGGATTAGAATGAAGATGATGATGTGTAGTGATGAGATTAGATGACTTGGATGGATTAGAAAGAAGCTGATTGGATTATGAATGAAGATGATTATGTGTAGTGATGATATGAGATGACTTTGGATTGAGTAGGAAATGATTAGGATGATGTTGGTTGGATTGGGATGACGATGTGCAATGACTAGGAATGATGAATAGGATAGGACAAGGATGAGATGTAATGATGAGGAGTGATGAATAGGATATGATAATGAGGTGGTGTAATGATTAGGAATGATGAATAGGATATGATTATGATGTGGTGGAATGATGAAAATATGATAAGCATGTGATTAGGATAGGACAAGTAGGATGATCAAGATGGGGATGGTTGGATGATGTGATTAGGGAAGTGTGATTAGGATGTGAAGGTTGAATGATGAAGATATGATAAGAATGTGATTAGGAATGATTAGGGTATGTGGAATGACAAGGATAATGGTGAGGTGTTGGTTTGACTTGGAATGGTGTTGATTGGATTAGAAAGAGGATGATGTGGAATTATGATAATGTAATTAGGATGTGATTAGGATAGGACAAGTAGGATGATCAAGATGTGGATGGTTGGATGATGTGAGTAGGAAAGGTCATAAGGAGGATGATGACTTGGAATGAATGGATGGACTTAAATATTTTAGGGTGATGACTAAACAAGCACACACATCAATCATAGAAGACACTTGGTAGTCAAATTGGTTGTTTTTAGTGACTCTTGACAAGTTTGAAAACACTTGTAGACATGTAAAATCCTAGGCTAGTCAAGGACAATATTTGTTGGATAATCTAAGCCACACTTATTCAGAGTGGATAGCTTAGAAGTTTGGTGGCACTGGCTCCCCCTTACACAACACACACTTCTTAGGTACACCAAACTTTGAATTCCCAAAGGCCTGAAGATCTCAAGGAATTTACTATCTTAACTTTGAACTACAAGAACATGGGACAACTTCAGAGGTCCGACCTCCTACACCAACAAATAGAAGGATTTTGACTACTAAACAAAGGTTTCTAGTGAATATATGGGGGACTAGCATGTTATGAACGTATAGAAAGCTACTTAAAGCTTTGACTAGTCCTACTAGGAGTCTCATATATGCAAGGTACACCTCCTTTCAAATTAGCACTATATGGTAAGCTATGATACCAGTTTGGACTTGGCTTTCACCTTATCCTATTTTGTATAGCGGACTAGATGGAAGTACCCCTTGGGGTCGCAAATGAGTTCTTGCAGATGTGTCTCAAGAGTAGGCCCACTCTAAAGGGTAACAAAAGTGACCTAAGCACCAAAAATACTTTCAATCCCCAAGTTCATATGGCAATGCAAGGGGAGAGCATACATATTTTTGGACTTATGACACACTAGACAAATGTTCATTCACCCTTAGAAATTAAATGTGTGGTGTGATAATGAAAGTATTCAAGAAGTGTTTTTGATTCCCAAGATCACTTAGAGCGTGAGGGAAGAGCATACACACCTCATAAACACAAGCAAATTCACCAAGCAAAGCAGACACTAATTCATTTTAAGCCCAAACCAAGTGTGAAAATAGCAAGATGATGTTCATTTTAGTGCACCAAAATCCAAGTTTTCCTATGATAATCAAGAACATGCACATGAAAATGAAAGGAACCCTGTATCAAAATTTGTTAGTAGTTTCAGATTGAATGTCTTCTCCTAGAGAATGCCACAAGCTGAAAATCATATATTAGTGACATAAAATCTCCATGATATTGCAAAAAACATGAAACATCAAGTAGATTCCTCATTTTGCAAGCCACCGAGTCAAAGAGGTCAAAAAAATAAAATCTACAAAATATCTAAGAAAATTGATTAGTCATAGCAAAATATATAGTGTCATCAGATTGTTAGGGAAATTTTAGGTAGTTTAAAAAAAATCGTCAAAATTGAGTCAAATTTGTCAAAGATATGCACGTTTGAAGTTTTAAAGCAATGTTGACTTTGACCAGAAAAAAATTGATAAAATGACACTTTTGCCTTATGAAACCTATACTATTACAAAGTTCTCAGAGTTGTCTTTCCAACGCCACCAATTTTGTGAAATTTTGCCACCGTATGACCAAGTTATGTGAATTTGAAAAAAATGCCTATTAGGGCATATGGAGACAAAGGGGGTTTGGTTGATTAATGGCTAACTGTTAGTGGTTTGGAATCACCCTAGTCACATTGGCAGTCTATTATGCTAGACAGTTAAGTCCTATGGTAGGAAGTTAGGATGGACAGAGCCCTTGGTTGCTGATATGACCAAGGGCTACAGAAAAGGAAATAAGAAATGAAGGGCCAAAGAGTTGGCCCCAAATCACCAATGGGACCATCGGCAGAGAAGTCAAGGCTCGAAGACTATGACCACCATAGATGGGTGATAATGACAATTTTGAAGGCTATTGGGACCTTAGCAAAAGTATTCACCATCATCAACACATGTATGATATCAAAAAGAAAAGCGAGTGTGTCAGAGGTAATTACAAAAGGAAAACCCCGAAGCGAAACTCAAACCCTAGATGATGGCAACATCCCTCACATCAGTGTTAAGTAACAACAGAAGAATAAGAGTGTCTAATGTTAGGCTAAGCCCATGGCTAGGGATGTGGCTAGGTCACAAAAATATGAGAAGGTACTAAACATTATCTAGGCCATCCACATCACGAAAACACATTAGATCAGCTCAACACCAACCTTACTTTCATCTTTCCATATTCAATATTATTATTTCATTGTCCTTTATCTACCATTGTATGGAAGTTAGAATTTCAGGCAATATAAAAATTTTGAAAAGGAAAAAGAAATGGAAAGTAAAGCAACCCAAGCCTTTACTACTGAAAAGGATAAAAAATCATAATGCTTGATGTCAGACACTGGGATTGGAAGAATTAGAAAAGCACAAGCTCAAGTATGAGGTGCATCATTTGGTTGTCAATAGGAATCCCAAGTTTACAAACTTTGTCAAGTTCCACACTCACAAGGTGATTTATAGGTGGTACGCAGGCCTTTTTTTCTCAATGTGTGTGGGTATCATCGATAACGAACTAGCATATCTTGAGAGCAGTCATTTATTTGTGGAGATATCAGATCATTTCTTTAGTAATGTATGCAAGCTTGACTTGGTATTCAATTTTCACAAGGTATAAATGATGCTAGATGAGTTTATCCTTGCGGGGGAATTGTAAGAAACAAGTAAGGAGGCATCACATCTCAACCCATTGCCATCACATCTCATATCAAACCAGAAAGTAGAGATGGGCAAAGAACCTGGATTGTTTTCCAATATTGGGAAGAAGGCACAATATCTTCTCACTAAGGACTACAACTATGAACAAACATTTACCATGTCTACATACACTAAACATGGGTTGGCTTTTACAATTCAATTTGGGTCCAAATTTCATGAAACTTTTCAATCCCAGTGCAGAGAATATACAAGTGTAACAACCATTAATTACTCTACTCCCTATTTTGTCTGAAGTGAAATGGAGAAAACATGGAAAAGCATGGGTTCTAGTAGGCATTTGGGAACATATGGCTTTGATTACTCCTATCGCATAATTGCTGATCAAAGATACCAGAAGGTGGCTTTAAGAAAGGGATAGCTCTACAAATTGTACACCGCACAGGTTTGTTGTCAAGCACTGGGCTTACTATGGGTGGCATTGGTAATAATAAGAGGAAGGGGGTTTTGCCAAATTTATGATATGATGTTCAAGAATTTATGTATGTTATTGGATTGGACTTTAGACATTGTTAGCAGTGATTTTTATTCCACAGCCAGGCTTATACCATGATGGAAATCAAACATGAGCTCATGAGTGCTTCTCACTCTCTCAAGACATGGGATGAGACGTCAATTTCACTATCTGCTAGGTGTGACCTTTTCATGTGATATTTGAATAAGACGAATGCTTTAGAGTATGAAGATTTTTCTGTTGGAAAATCCTGTCTAATAGAATGGGGTAGGTGCTATATGGAAGAATAACTAAATAAATCTTAAATCTGACTGAATTTTGAAAACCCTAACTCTATTATTCAGTTTATCTAGAATCATCGGCCTGGCATAAGGGTTTTGACGGGCTGAGCTAGGATGTCTCAATGGTGATGAGCAGAGGAAATAAAAGGTGGTGGTGACAATGATTTTGAGTGATGACAAAGTTTTTAGGTTGGTGGTGGTTTTTGTACCAATGAGAAGAGGGCGTCAACATGGCCATGAGGGGAGGCGACTGAGAGGTAATGTCTACGAAGGATTAGGGTTTAGGTTTAGGAAGCAGCAGAAGGTTTTTGAATGGTAGGTGACAAGATGAACGGTGAGTAGTAGTCAAGAGGAATAGACTAGAGTTTGTATGGTGTCGATAGGAGCTACTGCCAGGGGTTTTTAACACAAATTGATAGGTCCTTCACTATAATAAAACAAAACCTACAATAAACCTCAACATTAAACCTACAACAGAGAAAACATTAGCCATTGAAACATTCAACTTGCAACACGGAAAATGTTAGCCAGAGATTCAACCAGAGACCTACACAGAATGGTACGACCTGTCCGTATAGTACAGATCCATACAATACGGACTGCCATACTAAAAAAATTTTCAAAAAAAATCAAAAATTTCACAATAAACAAAACATAGGGCATTTTATGTTAATCTTTGCCTATGAGGCCTCCCAAACTCAACGGTGAGGTCTGTTTGAGCTCTGGAGGTCACCTACGAAACTTGTCTATTAGAAGTTGACAAAAATTGATCTATTCACATCAGGTTCACCAATTGAAGTCAAGGGAAAAGCTATCTAACATGCAAAAATGAAATCACAGCTAACCTTAGCTCCCAATAGAGTGCAATCTGGCCTAGAAAACAATCAAACAAGCATGCAAACAACTAAGAATCTAAGCTAGCTAATAACTTCTCTCCATTGTTCTTCTCAACCTTGCATAGGCATGCAATATTTTGAAGGTTGATTATGGAGGAGCGTTGGTTGCTCAACATTATAGCAGCATAACAGTACTTGAAAATTTGATCCTCAAATGGCTTGTGAAGGTTTTGATTTATTGAAAAGGCTAATTTGAATGAACGGTTGAAATTGAAAGTTGTTTATGCTATGTGGACGGTCCAAATTGATTAGGTTTTCCCACTTCAAGAGGGGTCGTAGTCATGTGACATGTGTAGGATAAGTCTAATTTAAATAATGTTTTATTTAAATTAGTTGTGCATGTGAAGGGTTGTAGTCATGTGACACTTGTTTGCATTAGGTGAAAGGTGAGGGAATAATTCAAATATTTTATTTGAATTATGTGACATGTGACAAGGGGGAATTAATTAAATAAATGGATTTATTTAATTAATTGGATTAGGTGATTAAGTTGGATAAGACTAGGACCTAGGGCAAAACATTACAAGGTGTCTCACTAGGTGATGGATAATTTTAAGTGTCTATAATGCAGATCCTATGAAGAAGCATTGGAAAGTGCTTTGAGGATAGATCAAGCCACCATTGATAGTGGTAAAAATGTCTATAGGTCAAACAAAAAGTTAACAAGGGAAGACACAAGGAACAATGCTCCTATCATCAAGATTCTTAAGAACAACAGAAGTGTAACCATAGATGGGGTGATAGATCAACCCCAGTTAAAAAGTAAGAAATGATTACAATGAGAGAGACTATTATCCTCCTAATGTCAATGTGATTGACCAGCCCAGAAACAATGGATACTACCCTAGAGACAGCTATCAGAGTTGGAATCATAATGGAAATGGAAACAATGGAAGGTATGAAAGACCTCCATATGAGTATAACCAATTTTGTTATTTTCATAGAACAAGGGGACATGGTACCAAATCTTGTAGAGAATATAACAGATTCATAGCGAGATTACCAGAAGACCAACAATGGTTGTTCATAGAAATGTTCTTAAACCTACAAGAAGTCACGCTAGATAACAAGGGCACAAGACAAACCCAAGCCCCAATAGCTCCACATAACACCATTAGAGAATCTATCAAGATCCATTTCCCACACATAAGGATGCATAGACATCAAACCAAAACAAAGTAGCTCAAGGTAGAAACATTGGCATCCCACCATAATTAGGGTAGAAAGGTGAAGCTAGGATGATGGGATTGGTCAAAATAATCCATAATGAAGAAGAAGAGGAAGACCTTGAGAATGAACCAAAGGAAATACATGAGGGTGTCATTTCGGTGGTGGAATCAATACCAACTTCGATTGGACCTTATGAACTTATTGAAGACTTAAAAAAGACATATGTTCACATATCATTCATTGATCTACTTAGGAATTCCCCTTCACACCGCTCAGCACTACTAAAAGCAATAGGGATGAAGTATCTCAATCAAATTACTCCCCAGCCTAGTGAGCAGATCAACCATGTGGACTATGACATAAGCCCACTAAATGCAAAACTCAAGGATCAAGGGTTCTTTTTTGACTTAAAGCAAATGCCTTCCGAGGCTGAGCTAACCAAGAAAGGAGACCTTGGGTTGTACTTACAAGTTTGGATCTATGACACTTGCATCAAACAAACCTTAATTGATGATGGAGAAGCAATGAACATAGTTCCATTCTCCATTATAGAGAGAATAGGTTATGGACACACTAATATCACTACTTCACGAGACACCCTGAGTGGGTACGATAATCTAAAGGCTGCTACAATAGGGAAGATCATGATTCCCATGACTCTAGGGCCGAAGACTATCCCAACCACATTTTATGTCATCAACAAGGACACGAGATATAATTTTCTCCTTGGTAGACCATGGATCCATAAGATGAAATCTATGCCATCAACATTATTTAAAGATGCTCAATTCCTACATCTACAAAAGGTATATGTTACAAAAGAGGATCTAGAACCTTTTAGCATGTTGAAATCAAACACATCAAACAAGTGTATAGGCATCCCCATAGATTATGAACTTCCCACCAACAAATTGATTGTCCCTAGTCCTACACCTCAATCAGTATGCATCAAGTCAATAGAAACTCTAGACAAGACCATAAACACCACAGAGATGAAAACCTTAAAAAATGAGGTTCTATCAAAACAGAAAGAAATTATCTTCAAGGAAAACATATTTAAGATCATGGAATGGATAAAGCAGGATAGACCTCTCTAATTCCCTCTAGAAGTACTCATGATCAATATTCAACCTACCTACAAGCTCTTCCCTTGCATAGGGGAGAAACCGCACAGAACTGAAGTTCTAGTGTTCAAAACCACTATGTTAGACTTGAGGAATACAAATTGACATGCTTTCTCAGATCTTAAGGAGGACATAACAGATAGTTATACTCCTTTGTCCCATTTAAGAGAATTGTGTGTCCCCAAGACACCAGAGGAAATGGAGTCATATGAGCCTTCACACCAATAGAGGATTCATATAGACCATTGACACCCATAGAGGAGGTACATTCTATTGACAATGAATCAACTAACACAATAGGAATGCTACCTAGGATGTTCATGGTGTCTCAACCACAAGAGCAACCGACCACCTCTACCTCGGTGCAATCAAATGAACATGGGGAGTGGGAAGCACCTTTAGTACAAATTGAAATGGTTGAAAGACTTCCAAATGAAGATGAAGAAAGTGAGGGACTATTTTTCAAAGAGTGGAAAATTAGAGTGTCATTTGGCACTGATGGTCCTATCATTTTTGAGTTGCCAAGAAGTTACATCAGGTATTCCATAGATTTAAGGCTAGAACCAAATGGGAGGACAAGTATAAGATTTCTCCCTCCTAATGAGAAAAGGGAGCCACAAACTCCCTTCAAATTGTTCCATTTTTTGCAAGGCATTCAAGATAGACAAGACATGAAAGTTTACATGCAAGAGCAATTTGACATTCTGGTGGAATTGCCAAGGTACGATGCAATCCTATATTGGACCCCTTCCCATCAACAAGCCTTTCGAGACTTACTTCGTCACACACTACCAAGGGAAACCACTAAGTTGGAAATAATAGAATTAGACAACAAACCCTATAAAATAGGATAACTTGTCCTAAGAAGAGGTAGCACAAAAAATAAAAAGAGAAGACATAAAAGAACATTCAGGAGGACTCGAAAGGTCTTTACATGGTTAAAGAAGAGGTTGAAAATGGTGCCTATCTCTTATGCATAATAGAGGGAGAGGAATTTGGTGAAATAGTCAATGCCTTTCACCTCAAGAAATATTATCTCTAAAATACCAAAAAAATCATAAAACATAAAAATACAAAAAAAAATTAAAAAATCAAAATGTCAAAAAGAATTTGTTTTTTGCATTTCAGTATCTCTGTTCATCTTGTATTATAGTTAATGACTTGTTCTTATATCATTTTCATTTCAATAAGGAGCCTAAGGTTTCCTAGGTATATGTGATCCTTTCAGGACCTAGAGATTCCCTATTCTCACAATCACCATATCCCTTTTCATTCCTAGTGATTCAAATCAAAGCCTAGCTCTTAGCTTTACACTGATCCCAATCTTAATGAGTCAAGATGTTAGGTCTAAGTGAAGTCAGTATTCAAACCTACAATGTTCAAAGGAAGATTACAAGAAGACCTTCCCAATTCTTCCCTAGTAGAAGAGAAGTCTGACTAGATTACAAAACTTTAGGTGGTGCTCAGCCCCTTATCCTTTCTGGCCAAAAATGTCAGGAGGATCAAAACTCTAAAGGAAGCAATCTAAAATTAAAGAGTGAATAAAAAAATGAGTGATCAAAATAAGAGTGTTGAGAAAAGTGAGTATTGAGAGATCAAGTAATTACATATCAAAAGTTCGAAAGGCATTCATTTTCATAAAGAGTCAAAATCCAAAAAAATGACAAAATCAAGTAAGGAAAAACAAAAAAAGAGAAAAAGAAAAAAAAGGAGAGATATAAAAAAAGAGTGAAAGAGAGAAGATTGTTGAATGTTCATACTCTTGGGTGGAGATCAGTCTAACCTTGAAGCCTCAAGTGTGACATTCTAATAGAGGAAATAAAAAAGGAAGGTACAAAGCACACACACTAGCTGAGAAAAGCCAAGAGTCTAGTAGTCTTTAGGATCATCTTCTATCTAGGGACCCTAGTTCTTTCCCATTTATCCTTTACCCCAGGTCTATCTTGCTGGCCATTTATGATCTAAGTCTAGCGAACATCAACAAAATTTGTTACTTATCTAAGTTGAAATCTTATCAAATTGTCTTATCTAGATAAGGATCAATGTTTAGCCTTTAACAAAGTCCAAATTCAGAAGCACTCCATTTCATTCCTGCTCCCACTTGAGTTCTAAAATCCTATCTCATAGCCTTGAATATGTCTCTTATATCAGGACAACTTGCAATCCCCTGGATTGAAAATTGTATTAAAGAGTAGTCATATCATTTGTTCCACATTGCATTCATATCAAAATCAAAAAAAGAGTCTCAAAGTAATAAAATCAATGTCATAACTCATGAGATTCAGTAGAAGTAAAAATTTCTTTTCAAGCATTCCTTGTGTTCTTGCATCTACATATCATAAATTGCATCTCATATATATGCCAAAAAATTACAAAAATATGTATCTATTCGATAGCCAAAACCAAAAAAAGATAAACTTTCATTGATATATCTGAAGTATACATGTATAAGAGTGCAAAGAGCCAAGACAAAATGCTCTCGAAGAAAGTAAAGGCTCCCCGTGTAAGGGGACATGATTTCAAAGGAAAAGCAAAGTAAAATCAAGAATGATTACCCTCGGTAGAACCCTTAAGACTCCTACTCCTCTGCCTATGTGTTCCACTAGTCACTCCATGAGATCTATGGGAGCAAGGCATCCTACTATGAGCATGTGATTGTGAAGGCCCCGCTACACTAGCATCTCACCATCCAAATCCAAGATGAGTCATCTCACAAAGCACCTAATTCTCACCCTTGAGGATGAGATTCTCGGTCTTCAAATCCACACTCACCTAACATCTATGATAGGTAGGATGAAAAATGTTAGTGTGTCGCCCAGTAGTAGGGGGCACACCATGATCATTCAGAAGTGTCTCTCGAGTCATCCTAGTGAAGGGGGCAACCAAGCTAACATTAACCTCACGAACAAAAGCCCTCCACTGCTCAACATTACCTATGAAGTGAACCAAAAACCTAAAAGTGTGTTAGTTCTCCATGAAAAGAAAGGAAAGAGGAAGGACAAAATGCAAAAACATAAAGCAAACATAGACTTACATGGATCACCAGGTTGCCAATTAGAGTCAAACTACTGCATCACCTCATCAAAGTGAAGAGGTCTAAGAACCATAGGTGGACCCTCTGGAACATCATGAGCATCATCTACATCATTTGCATCATCAGAACCATCATCTTGTACATCCTTTGGTGGGCCTTGTCTGTTGAATCATCCCCATTAGGAATATAATCCTTTTTAGTATAATATGATTCCTTGACCATAACAAGTGCTCAGGAAGGAGTCCCTCTCCCTCCCCTCTATCCTCCTCTCAAAGTCCTAGGAACTCTAGTAATGAAGAATCTAAAATTCAAGGGAGTCCAAGTAATAGTCCTTTGACTAACCTCGCCCATCTTCTAGACAGATCTATAGTAGGTAGGCAATGGGGGGAAATTCTTAGGAAAATCCTCACCAAACTACTACAAAATGTGCTCAGTGTGATGAGCCTCAACTAGACCATTACAGTTTCAAAGCTCTAATACCCCAAGGCAATACTACCTAGTCTCGCCATCATGTGACCATGATCCTTCCAAATCCACATAAGGATCAAAAATCATGTCCTCGTCTATAAGAGTAGCTACATCCCGTAGAGAAGCATCAAAGTGACCCACCTAAATCCATCTAGCTACTCTTGCTAGTCGCCTATGAGGAATTCCAAAACCAACTTATGATAGGGCCTAATGTGCTCAAAGATCTAAGTTATAATCAAAGAAGAATGGCTAAAAGCAAGAGCCTCTCATCCTATGATGAGATAAAAATCTCTATATACCATGGCTAAAATGTCTAGCCTCCAAGTGTAGACTTTGCCCTACTCAAGACCTTGTATAATTGGTGCCCAACACCATCTCAAGTGAGCCAAGGCCTTGTCTCCAGACAACCTTGATGCAATAAAGCTGATTAGAAACTTCCTCAAATAAGGAATGCAAAGTCATGGTATAGAGGTAAGCTAAACTCATAACTGATCCTTAGGATGACTCACCCCATGAACTGTGCCCAAGAAGCCTTGTCCTCGAAGGACTCACTAGTAGGATGGACAAGAGGATGCCCTCTCATAGGAACTCCGAGTATACGGTAAACATCAAAAAGAGTGATAGTCCACTCTCCTAAAACCTACGGGAACGTGAAGGTGTTCCTATCCACATCACAGTACATCAGAATATCACAACAGATGCATGCCATAGGATGAATAACTGGCACATGACAAACCCTAGCTATGTAATGAGCCAAACTTAAAACTAACATTTCACATTAGGTCTGAAAATGAATTTAAACATCTTCACCAATTTTGCATCAAATTTGACGAAACTAGCTAGCTAGTCTTACTCAGGATTAACACCCAAAATATGAAACTTCACCAAAAAAATTTTTGATTGATTTTTGATGTAAATAAAATTTTATCAAATCTATAATACTGATTTTCAGCAGCAACAAATAATACAACTTCGAACAACAAGATTTGGGCAAAACCCACAAAAACTACCAACACCGTCAATGACTGAAATACACCAAAAATACCCCAAATTGATATTGTTTGATTTTCAGATGGAGAGTACATTAAATATGATCTGATACCATTAAAGTAATAGAAGTAAACACCTACATAACACAACAGAAAACTACACAACCAAATCTTCACAACAAGTGGAATACACATTGGGTATTCTGACCCACAAAGCCAAAATCAACACAACACTACCCACAACTTCCAAGACTAATCTCTGACATTAGAAAATGGAACTCTATAGATGCTATGTAGAAAACCAAAGGAAATAACAATAGTAACTCTTCCCAAGACTTCTAGAACTACCACAGAAACACAAGAAGACCTGCACACACAAACAATGGACACTGTCAGAAACTACTTAATCCTTGAAGCTCTGTGCAACCTCTGGATGAATCTACTCTTTGTGATCAAAGGGTTTTCATCCTCTAGCCACCTAAAACTCATGGGTTTTTGTCCACAAGCCTCTTTACTCCAATGGGTTTTCATCCATTGAAGCCACAATCTGCAAATCTGCAAGTTTGAGAGAAAATATCAAATCAACAATAGCCCCCAAATCACCAAAATTACACATTTTGTATCAATATTTTGTGGGAGAGAGGAAAATCAAAGATTCCCATGTTTTTCTTTGATTCCTTACTATTTTGGGGTATGACAGTTGTCTTAAGTTGTCATACATTGTCATAAAGTCCCCCACCACTTGTGATTTACCAAGATTTTCAAAATCTTCATGCAAATGGACACCTCACCAAACCCAATGCCCCTTTTTGAGTCTCAAAATATTTAATTTAATATTTAATTGTCCTCTTGAAATAGATATTAGTTGGACAATATTAAATATTAAATATTTATTCTTCCTATGCTTGCCTAATTAACCCATGGAAGAATAAGATGGATTAATATTAACCATTAATTAATTATTTTAGAAAGGGGACATGACAAGTCCTCCCTCCTAGAAATTACTTGTCCTTAAGTAATGCAATTTTGGATGGTCAAGAATTTCTGGTCCTTCCCATGTTGCATCTTCCACTGGCAAATTCTTCCATTTGATCAAATATTCTGAAATGCTCCTGTTCCTCAATCTTTTATCCCTCGTTTCCAAAATATTTTCAGGTATCAAAATCAACTTCCCTTCATCATCCAAAGGTGGTAAATCAGATGAAGGCGCAATTTACTATCCAAGGAATTCTTCAAACAAGACACATGAAATACATTATGTATCCTACTATTTGGAGGAAGCTCCAACTCATAAGCTACCTCACCAATTTTCCTGATGATCCTATAAGGCCCAAAGAACTTAGGCTTAAGCTTTTCAGCCCCACTCTTCTTCAAAGAGCTTTGTTTATATGGCTGCAATCTAAGAAATACCAAGTCTCCCACCTCAAAAAATCTTTCTATTCTCTTCCTATTTGCATACGTCTTTTGTTGGTTATGTGCTTGCCTCAAGTTATCTTTTAGTGTCCTAGTGATCTCTTGACTATGACTGATAAGATCACTAGCTGCAGGTACTATACTATCTATAAATATCAAATCAACAAAAGAAAGTGCATCATAACCATAAAGAGCTTGAAATGGAGGCATACCAATTGACATATGATGTGATGTATTGTAACAATAATCTCCCAAGTGCAACCATTTGACCCAAGTAGTTTGATGATCTAAAACATAATTCCTCAAATACCCCTCTATCCACTTGCTAACAATTTCTATTTGTCCATCTATTTGTGGATGGTAACTTGTGCATGGTGTGAGATTTGTTCCTGTTAAATGAAATAGTTCCTTCCAAAAATAACTAAGGAACCTACTATCTATGTCACTAACAATGTTCTTCAGCAAACCATGCAGCTTAAATATCTCTTTGAAAAACAACTCTGCTACTTGAGGAGCCTTAAACTCTGAAGTGATGGAAAATAAATGAGCATACTTGTTAATCTATCCACCACCACATATATACAATCCTTACCTTGTACCTTAGGTAGTCATGTGATAAAGTCCATGGAAATGCTCTCCCATTTCTGTTCAGGAATTGGAAGCGGTTGTAGGAAACCTACAGGAAAAATTTGTTCACCTTTGTTCCTTTGGCAAGTCATACACTCTTTTATATGCTTGTGGACATCCCCTTTCAAACCTTTCCAATAAAATCTCTCACGGATCTGCCTGTATGTTTTGAAGTAACCTTGATGACCAGCCAAGGGAGTGTCCTGGAAAGCTCTTAAAATCTTTTCCTTAATTTTTTATTTAGGAACAAGGAAAATTCAGTTCTTGTAATAAATCAGCCCATCATTCATTGTATACTTATCATCTTCTACTAAATCATCCAATACATTAGATGCAAAGGTATTTTTGACATATTCAGCAATGATAGAATCTTTCCACTCTACAAAAATAGAAGATAATGAACACAAAGTTGGCTTCCTAGAAAGTGCATCCGCTACCACATTTCTTTTACCCTTCATATATTCTATTTCAAAATCATATGCCTACAGCTTGTTTACCCCTCCTTTGTTGGTGATCATTCAAATCTTTTTGATCAAGGAACTATTATGATTAGTTTTCACAACAAATTTCCCACACACAAGATATTGTATAAACTTCTCTAGTGCATGCATAATTGCCAACATTTCCTTGTCATAAATGTGATATGTTTTTTCTAGATTTTTTAGCTTCCTACTCTCAAAAGCAATTGGATGTCCCCTTCGAGTTAGGACAGCCCCAACACCTTCACCCAAAGAATCACATTCAACTACAAAAGGCAATGAAAAATTAGGAATAGCAAGCACAGGGCATGAACTCATTACCTCCTTAAACTTGTCAAAAGTTTTTTGAGCTTCTTCAGACCATGCAAAGGCTCCCTTCTTAGTCAAATCTATTAATGGAATAGCAGGCTGAGAAAAATATTTTACAAACCTCCTATAATAGCAACATAGCCCAAAGAATTCTTTCAACTGTGTAAGATTTGTAGGTGGAGGCCAATCAAGTATTGCTTGAATCTTCTATTGATCTACTTGAACACCCTTAGAACTTATGACATCCCAAGTAAAGAATTTTAGTTAATCCAAACTCACATTTGGACAACTTAGCATAGAAAGATTGCTGCTCCAAAATACCCAAAACTGTATCTAAATTTTCCAAGTGTTCTTTCCAAGTTTTACTATAGATCAATATATCATCAAAGAAAACCAAGACAAACTTCTTGAGTTGCTTGCTAAATACCTTGTTCATGCATGATTGGAAATTTGCTGGTGCATTAGTGAGGCCAAAGGGCATGACCAAGAACTCAAAATGCCCATAGAGACACTGAAAAGCTGTCTTTTCCACATCTTTGTCTCTCATTCGAATCTGGTGGTATCCCAATCTCAAATCAATCTTAGAAAAGTAAACAGCTCCATTCAATTCATCAATAAGTTCATCTATCCTTGCTATGGGATATCTATTCTTAATGGTTTTCTTATTCAAATCTCTATAGTTAATGCACATCCTTAGAGTGCCATCCTTCTTCTTCACAAGAACTACAGATGATGCAAAAGGACTAGAACTTGGTCTAATGAATCCCATATCTAAGAGCTCTCTGATAGTCTTCTCTATCTCTTCCTTGTAACCCCTTGGATATCTATATGGAGTAGTTATAATAGGCTTGGCATCTTTTTCCAACTCTATAACATGTTGAAACCCTCTATCTAGAGGTAATCCTGGGGGTATATCAATGAAAACAATGCTATGCTTATCTAAAATTTCTTGAATTTCAAAATGAAATTTACCTTTTCCATTTGGAGAGCTTGAAGGTCGGATTAAGAAAGTGGCTACCCAAGTAACTTGACCTCTTATGAAAGTCATCTCCATCCTCTTTGATGTCACCACTCGTGGAGCTCCATTTGAAATCCCTCTGAGTGTAATCTCCTTGCCTTCTGACTGAAACCTAAACTCCATAGTTTGATATTTCTGATAGTATCCTCCAATAGAATGCAACCATTGAACACCCAAGACAACATCAGTTTCACCAATACCAACAACATAAAAATCATCACAAACCTTGTAGTCTCCCATAGTGGTACTCAAGTGTTTGACCACTCTGGTGCACGACATAGTGAATCGGTCTGTAATAGTCACATTGAACCCTTCAAATTCTTCAATCTTCAATCCTCTCGTCATTACTAACCCTTCATCAATAAAATTGTGGGTTGCCCTACTATCAATCAAAATAGTCATTCACTGCCCTGCTAACACCCCACGAACCCTGAAAGGATGATATCTTGGTGCTCCTGAAAGTGTAGCTAATGAACCTTTTTTTTTAGTCTCCTCTTCGATCTCAGGTTTAGAATCCTCTACGTCATGAAACTCCTCATTACCATCTGAGTCTGAATCCTTATCTAAGACAACCTCTATGTAATGGACTTGTCCTTTTCCCAAACACCTATGTCCAGGGACCCAAGGCTCTCTGCAAGAAAAACAACATTTCTTCCTCCTAAGCTCATTCCCTATTTCTTCATCCATCTTCTTTGCAGTATTAGGAGTTGTATTTTTTTGTATAGGTGCAGGTGCATGGAATGGTTTCTTTTGGAATCCTCCCTTATGATGCCATGTGTTCGGTTTGGAGGAGTGTAGGAAAGCATTCTTTGGAATTGATGGCTCAAGGGTTAGAGCCCTCTTGATAGCTTATTGCAAAGTGAGAGGTGCAAAAGATCTGACAAACCCCCTAAGAGGTTTAGTGAGCCCTATGATGAATAGATGTACTCTTCTCTTCTCTGATATTTCAGGTACCATCACTACAATCTTTTGAAAGTCTGTTATATATTCACTTACTGAGTTCTTTTGCTTAATTTTAGACAATTGGCTGAAATATTCTTCTTCTTCTTTCAGTTCATACCTGTCAAGAATCCTTTGTTTGAAATCACCAAAGGTCTACACCTAATCATTTCCCAAAGTAGTACAACCATGGTACCACCATTCATAGGCTTCTCCTTCTAAATACAAAGTGGCAAACTGAACTGCATCCTTCTGTATCATGGGATTGAGCATAAAGTATGTCTCTATCTTCTGCAACCAAGCTCTAACTGAAATCTTTTCACTTCCAAAAAAGAAAGTTGCAGTTAACATACCCAACTTGTGTTTTAGTTCTTTATTTTTGCCTTTCCCCTTCTTTTGAGATTCTCCTCTTCTCAAGAACTCTACATATTCTCCCCAACACATATCATTTTTGATCTCATCTGCCAATGCATTGTATTCTCCATGCCATTTGTTAAGGGTCTCTGCATTGAACAAACAAGTAGTTGTAGACTCAACTTGTTCAGGTTCCTCTTCAAGTAGGAATAAGGGTTTGTTTGCAGCCCTTGAATTTTGTGTCTCAATTTCTTTCCCTTTTCCATTGTTACTGTTGTTTGCACCCGAGGTACTACCACCCTTGTTTTCGTTGTTGTTCTTGTTGTTGTTTTGGCTCCATTGCATCATTTGCCCAAACATTTCAGCAAGTCCGGTTTGTGCCTCAACCATTTGAGTAAATTTCCTTGAAGCATCATGTTCTTCTGCATCTCTTCTATCTTCCATTGTTTCCTCCAATTGCAATTTCCTTTGCTCTCTCCTCAAATATCTTATTTGTCTATCACTCAGTATCATCAATTATCTGAATAACCTACAGGCTGGAAAGATCATGCTCTGATACCACTATAATGAGCCAAAATTAAAACTAACATTTCACATCAGGTCTAAAAATGAATTTAAACATCTTCACCAATTTTGCATCAAATTTGACGAAACTAGCTAGCTAGTCTTACTCAGGATTAACACCCAAAATATGAAACTTCACCAAAATGTTTTTTGATTGATTTTTGATGTAAATAAAATTTTATCAGATCTATAATACTGATTTGTAGCAGCAACAAATAATACAACTTTGAAAAACAAGATCTGGGAAAAACCCACAAAAACTGCCAACACTGTCAATCACCGAAATACATCAAAAACACCGCAAATTGATATTGTTTGATTTTCAGATGGCAAATACATGAAATATGATCTGATACAATTAAATTAATAGAAACAAACACCTACAGAACTCAGCAGCAAACTACGCAACCAAATCTTCACAACAAGTTGAATACACATTAGGTATTCTGACCCACAAAGCCAAAATCAACACAACACTACCCACAACTTCCAAGACTAATCTCTGACATTATAAAATGGAACTATACAAATACTACATAGAAAACCAAAGGAAATAACAATAGAAACTCTTACCAGCACTTTTGGAACTACCACAACAACACAAGAAGACCTGCACACACAAACAATGGACACTTCCAGAAACTGCCAAAAACTACTTAATCCTTGAAGCTCTGTGCAACCTCTGGATGAAGCTACTCTTTGTGATCAAAGGTTTTGCATCCTCTGGCCACTTTAAACTCATGGTTTTTCATCCACAAGTCTCTTTACTCCAATGGGTTTTTGTCCATTGAAGCCACAATCTGCAAATCTGCAAGTTTGAGAGAAAATATCAAATCAACAATAGCCCCCAAATCACTAAAATTACATATTTTGTATCAATATTTTATGGGAGAGAGGGAAATCCAAGATTCCCTCATTTTTCTTTGATTCCTTGCTATTTTGGGGTATGATAGTTGTCATAAGTTGTCATACATTGTCATAAAGTCCCCCGCCACTTGTGATTTACCAAGATTTTTTAAATCTTCATGCAAATGGACACCTCACCAAACCCAATGCCCCTTTTTGAGTCTCAAAATATTTAATTTAATATTTAATTGTCCTCTTGACATAGATATTAGTTGGACAATATTAAATATTTATTCTTCCTATGCTTGCCCAATTAACCCATGGAAGAATAAGATGGATTAATATAGACCATTAATTAATTATTTTAGAAAGGAGACATGACAAGCTAAGCCTGCTCTCCTTAAGCGGCACGATCATCATCACTCAATGAAGCAAATATCTCTAAGAGTCACAACTACTCTCTACAAGCATTCCATTGAATGTGCATTTCCTACAAATTAGAAAAGAACTTTAGATTAGATCTCGTCAACTACCAAAAATCCTAAAAATCGTAAAACTTGTAGAAAATCTCACAAAAAAAGTGTATAAACAATCAA
The DNA here is from genome assembly GCA_027924645.1 of Cunninghamia lanceolata. Taxonomy (NCBI): domain Eukaryota; kingdom Viridiplantae; phylum Streptophyta; class Pinopsida; order Cupressales; family Cupressaceae; genus Cunninghamia; species Cunninghamia lanceolata. The sequence goes on from BSBN01001745.1 coordinate 532,737, forward strand.
AATTGTAATAAAAGGATGAATACAATAGTCTAATTAGATCAAAACAAAGTGAAGTAAACATTAGAAAGCATCAAATTTCAGACAAAAATGATCAGTCAAACCATTTCATCAGACTAGCTCTCCCCTCAAGCGACCCACATGTCAGTAGGATATTCCCTAGGGTGACCCTGTTGTCAGCAAGATCTCCCCCCAGGTGATCCTGATGTCATCCAGATCTCCCCCTAGGTGACCTTCTTGGAAAAAGGGGTGACCCTATGTGGAGATCCCCTGAATGGAAAGTTTTCTAAAATCTATGTTTCTTAGCCAATTTTAGTAAATGAAAGACCGATCCTACTCTAAACGATGAAACAACGACAATGCAACAGGGAAAATCACAAAAACAAACAATTTTAAGATATTTTTCACAAAATTCAACCTATGGTTTATAGAAGGGTTTTTCACTATTTGTGTACCTAATTCTCAAAGGTAGAAGAAGTGGCGGCCATCTTCATGATCTCCTCGATGATATCTTCCCAACGATTGTTCACACATTAATTCCATCACCGATTCACTCAAATCTCACTAGTTTACTTTCTTTTCTTGCCCTTAGTTTAGTTTGTTTTATGCATTGTTAGATTATTTTTTGCTTTTATGCATCTCTCATGCATCATTTCATGTGCATTCATTCCTACAGGTCTCACCAACAACGGCAAACAACTAGTTGAACTCTCATGATCTATGGTAAGTTCATTATTTCAGTTTTCATTATTTGTTTTAATATATTCAGACGTTGGGCTAACACTAGTTATTGCAGGAACAATTGTGGAAAATTGACAATAGATAAGGCCTAGTTTAGGAAAGGTACCTACCCTTCATGTAGACTACCATCCTCGAGGGGGCAAATATGTAACCACAAAAATCACACACAACCTCCATAAGGACCCTATGATGATATATAATCCTTGTCACATTCATGTAAGCATGAATTAACATCCTCTCAACATCAATCCTCTTGGTCATGTGTCATTTCTTTCATCTTGTGTTCTTTCCCCTTTGTTTTTTTCTCTCTCTTTGTTGTCGATGCTTTTCAACACTTTTCAACACTTGTCGATTTGTGTTCTATGTGCTTGCAACCCTATTCCTAAGCCTTGTGCACATCTTGTAGGTGATTTTTCACCTTTCCCTAATGTTTTTCATCTTCTCCACCCCCTAGAAGCCTTCTAGAGGTCCCCCCTAGCCATCTCCCACTTTCAATTTTTAGTTTCACTCAACCAATCCAAATCTCCCCCTCTTATTTCCAAATCTCCCATCAGGAGATCCTACTTTACAAGTGGAGATTTGGATTCTTTCACATGACTAACCTATTTCTAGAGGTAGATCCCCTCCTTTTCATCTCCTCTACCATCTCACATCATGCATTTTCACATAGACCCCTTTCTTTCCAGATCTCCCCTCGGGTGACCCAGGTTTGCCCCTTGAGAAACCCATGGGAGACCCTACTGGTGAAAGGGGTGACCCATGGGTGACCCTGTCATGTTTCCAGCCATGGAAAAACTCAAGTTTCTAACTCAAGAAAGCATCATTTCTCCCATTTTTCTTTCTGTTTGCATGGATTTTCAAGCCTAATATGGAGTTAACTATTTCATGCATCCACACATACATAATTAACTCCATTTCATCTAAAAATAACAACTCATGCATTCTCATGCATTCCCATGCACTCCTACTTCTTCACTTCGTCTTGAGTGATAAGCTTTTACTAGGTAGATCACTCTAATTTTAGCCCATTTCACTCTTCAATCCTCTATGTTAACTCTCCAATATAATTGAGTTAACTCTTCTTCCTCCTCACCTTTCATCCCTTGTTATAACCTATAAATACCCCCCTGCCTCAAGCACAAAGGGAGGCAATTTCATTGTGCACACAGCTCTTGCAAGTTATTTCCCTCCACATTTAGCATTCTCATACTCATACAGGACGAAGGTGCCTTTTGTTTTGTTCATTTTTCATCAAGCTTTCACATAAATCTCATCACACATCCATATGCTACTCAAATCAATCCATCATGCCAATCAATAGCTCTCATTGAGCTCTCTTTGTAAAGCTTCTAAATCTTCTTTCACTTCTTTTGTCATCTTGTCACCAAGAGGATTCCCTGTTGCTACAAGAGGATACGAGGTTCCCATCACAAGGAAATCTAAGGGTAATGGAGGCTCACAAGTCTTCTTTATTTCAGGTTCCTCTATGTTTTTTTTCAATTGGTAGTAATTAGATAACTGAAATTGCTCTTGGGATTGGTAATTTTATTTCTTTTCCCTTGATAGAATAGTTAGATCTAGCATTCTAGAGTAATTTGCTTTCATAGTTTAATTTATTTACATGCAATTTTCCTTTCCTAGATTAAGACATTTCAAATATTCAAAAACCCCAAAAGCATAGAATAATTACATTAAGTAAATTCATTATAGTTTCTTTCATTCTTTGATTCCTAGATTTAAAACATCTTTTATTTTCCAAAATATCAAAAAAGCACAAAAACAAGTTTTGCATTTCATATAGTTGCATTCATAAAAATATAAAAAAGAACAAAAGCATTAGACACTTGCAAAATTTGCAAACCCTTGATACCATCACAAGATCAACCATGGTCAACTATCTAGTCAAACCCTTGATTCTATCACAAGGTCAACAAAAGTCAACACACAATCAAATCTTATGTCAAACCAAACCTTAAGTCAAACCCTAGGTCTAGTCAAGGTTATCCAACATATGCCTATCTCTCGTCTCATGCAACTCACAAATGTGCCCAGGATTAAGAGGTGAGTGGGTGAGGGAAATCCTTGATGAGATAGAGGAAATCCATCCAAGACCATAACAAGATCCACTTGTCTTACAACAACAAGAAGAACATAGGCAATTCTTAGTACAACAAGCATTCATCCAATACTTTGAAAGATAAAAAGCCATCAACGAAAGCAATAGCTTACCCACACAAAGGTGGAATATCAAAAACCCTAACAAGAGATGAGTGACTAGTGACCCTTCGGGTCATACAGTTATCTCTACAACAATTATCATTGAATGACACATATACATTAGCACACAACAACATAGGCCTCAGGACATGTCAACCCCTCTCCACAAAGTCTATCTTTCCAAAGAGCTAGATCACCCCTGTGTCTTGCCTCCTCTCGACTGGCTACTTCCACGAGAGGAAGAGTGACATGGTGGTTCACCCTGTGGCAAGGAGGGAAGGGTTCGTATGCTTTCCAAAATCTGACTCGACAACCCCAGGCAATAGAGGTCACAATTTTGAGCTTACAATAACAGAGACCAAAAGATAAGGGTAATGATAGAAGGAGCAAATAGAAAAGTAAGCAAGGATACATGTAGAAAATAGCAACATCTAATCATCTAGAAGCAAACTTCTAGGAAAGGGGAAGGAAAAGATAGAGGAGGTTATGGGAGAACTTTTAGTAGTACCTATTATAGATGCAAAAAAGTAGGCCACATGGAAATTGAATGTCTAAAAGTAACAAAAGAATAACCTCTTGGAAAAAAGAGGATGCACATTGGTCAAGGAAGTTATGAATCAAGTAGTCAAATAAAGAGTGTAATACCTAAAGGAGGAGAGGACTTGATGTTGTGTAAGGTCTTTTTGAATCCTACCAAGGAACATGGAGAACCATGGTTGATGAAGAGTATTTTTCACACTAAATGTAAATTAGGTGGAAAGTGTTGTACGATGATCATAGATGGAGGAAGCACTAATAAATTAGTGTCCACTAATATAATAGAGACAATGAACTTAAAAATGGTACCACAACTTAATCCTTACCATTTTGAATGGCTAAAAAGGGTCAACAAATTACTTTGAAAGAATAATGCCTAATTACATTCCATATGGGAGATTATGTAGATGAGATCTGGTGTGATGGGATTCCTATGGATGTTTATCATGTGTTGTTGGAAAGATCATGGCATTATGATGTTTGTGCCACCTATGATGGAAGAAAGAACACATTCATCATCACTAAGGGTGAAAAATGTTTTAGTTGAAGACATTAAAGATTGAGGAATCATAGAGAAAATAATTTATGAAGGAGATTGAAGAGTTAGAGGAGAGATATGCATTGGTTGTGAAGCCTACACTAGTAGAGGAGAGTAAGTTGTACAAATTAGAGTAGCTAGAGGTAAAAGTGATGCTAAAATAGTTTGAGGATATCATGGACAATGGAATACCTAAGGATTTTCCACTAGTACATACTATTTCACACTATGTAAATTTTTGATTTTGGGGTCAAGTTTGCCTAATAAGGTGCCACATAGGATGAATTTTGACATGAGTGTAGAATTGAAAAAACAAGTGGATGAACTAATGAGGATAAATTTGATTCAAAAAAGAACAAATCCTTGCTTGTAGCTACTATACTTGTGCCAAAAAAGGGAGGAGAATGGAGCATGTGTATAGACTCCTATGCTATCAATAAGATTACCATCAAGTATATGTTTCCACTATTATGCATGGATGACCTAATGGATTTTTGAGTGGAACATGCTACTTTTATAATATTGATCTCAAAAGTGGGTATCATTGGATCATAATCCATGAAGGAGATGAGTGGAAAATTCCTTTTAGAACAATGGATGGATTATATGAGTGGTTGTTCATGCCTTTTAGATTAATAATGTGTCATGTACATTTACGAGGCTAGTGAACAAAGATTTGAAACTTTTCTTAGGTTTGTGGTTGTTGGATGATAATTTGGTGTTTAGTAAGACTATAGAATAATGTCTTGAGAATATGTGATAAGTTTTAGCATAGTTGAGAAAGGAGAAGTTGTGTATAAACCTAAATAAGTGTAGTTTTATGCAAAATAAGTTAGTTCAATTGAGATTTATGATATCTCAAGGTGAATTGATATTGATCTATAGAGCATCCATGCAATTATTGAGTGGCTAGTATTGTAAGATGTGGCAGATGTTAGGAATTTCCTTGGTTTACAAGTTTCTACCAAAAATTCATTATAAATTTTAATGGGATATGTGAGCCATTGACACATTACATGTAGAAGAGTGGATTTGACTAGACAAAAACTGCAAGAAAGAGTTTTGATAGATACTAAAGAAGAATGTGATGGAGGCCCAAGTATTACTGCTTCTAGACTTTGAGAAGGTTTTCTAGGTTGACCTTAATGGAAATGGTAAGGCTACTGAATAGTGTTATTTTAAGATAAGAAGGTAAACCCATTCCATATTTTAGAGAGAAGTTGAATTTGGCCAAATAGAATCTCTCAATTTATGATCATAAGTTTTATGCAATTGTTCAAGCTTTACAAAAGTGGAGGCATTACCTATTGCTAAAGGAGTTTGGTTTGTAGACTAATTACCATGTGTTGAGGTTTATTAAGAGTCAAACAAAGATAAATAAGAGGCACATGAAGTGGGTAGAATACTTATAGGGTTTTCTTTGTTCTCAAGCATAGAGTTGGTGTAACTAGTAAGATGGCCGATGGCTTGAATAGAAGATAGACATTGTTGACTACCATAGAGGATTTGGTAGGAATGGAAATGATGAAGGATCTATATGCCATATAGAACCATATTTTGTAGATTCATGGAAGAGTTTCAAGGAGCCCTAGCTTGGAGGTAAGGGTTCTTTTGAGGATTACTTTGTGAAAAGGGATATTTGTTCAAGAGAAGGTAGTTGTATATAGTACTGTAGAGTTCAATGAGAGAAAATCTCATTAGGAAACTACACAAAGGATGATTGGAAGGAGATTTGGGATAGATTAGACATTGTCCATGTTGAAGGAATGGAATTTTGGCCACGTTTGCATCAAGATGTTAGAAGATTTGTTGAAAGATGCCAAATTTGTCAAATTGTGAAGGGTGTCACCTATAACTACACATATAGATTCTAGGTTAAAAATGGACAATAGTTTATCGGACAAAACAAATTATTCATTTCTTTCCCAACACATATATAGTGAGAGTGTTACACATAGCATTTACCTTGCATGTATATACAAATACATAATTATATTTTGTGTAAGACACATACTATGTATACATACTTTATCTCCCATCTCTTTATCTCTCTTTCAACATATGTCTATATATCTATATATATTTATTTGGAGCATCTAAAAGGTCATGCCCTCAACATCAACTAAAAATATCTTTTTTTGTAATTTTAAATTTTATGGTTTAACAATTGAGGTAATATTCATTCTTAAAATATTTAAATTCAATTTTTTCCCTTCCATTTAGATGTTCAACTTTGGTTTGGATTTTTGGAGGGTCCATTTGTTATTTGTTCACTTTCTCATGGCACACAATCTCTTATAAGGGCACTTGGAATGTTGATATAGGAGCATCTCAAGGGTCAGACAATCTTGCATCACCTAAAAACATTTATTTGATTTTTTTTTAATTTTAAAGCGTTTTGGAATTGTACATGCATATTAGTCATGCTATTGATGCACATTTTTACCACAAGGTTTGTCTATGTCAACATCACAATTCTACTAGTTGGTAATCTTCACCACAAGTTACCATAAATGGACATCTTTTACCTAGATTTGGATTCTAAAAATTATTGAATGTTGACACACTTTCTATCATGATATTTGACTTTTATTGATGTGTTCTTACAAGAATTTATGTACTCTATTATGTATAAAGGAGTGTCTTTTGAGTTGCTACACCAAAATTTAAATAATGTACCAAGTTTAATATTTCATGATGGTCCCAAGAAGAGTTGTAGAAGAAAGATTATGACTTTTGGTTGGTGGTATCCTATCGCTTGAGGAATCCACTATAAGGGAACAAGTTCCATGGAGAATGGTAGAATAGGAGGTAGAAGGGTCCACATAGGGCATCTAAATATCTCAAATGTATGTATCTTAGGGTTCATAGTTGATATCCATGTATGGTGGCATGTATTCTCATTTTTAAACTTTTAAATGACTTGTTATGTTAGAGGATATGATAATAAAGTAATTGCACCATCTCATATCTATTCTATTTTTGCTTATGTCGAGTACTCTTGTTAGTATTTTATTTCTCTATGTTTGGGATGCATGAATAAATCATCTTTCATTACACTCTCTACTCATATATGCATCAATTGATATTAGGGTTTAGTTGTAGCTAGGTTGGTAGAAGAGTTGGAGGTAACCCCATAATATAAGCTAGTGAATTATGGAACTTTAGGTTAGTCATAAAAAAAAGATGGTTAATAGAAGAATAAGTAGCCAAAATTAGAGAGGACAAAGTGATGATGAAAATGATGTGCATCAAAGGCAATAGTGAGACATATTGGGGATTACTTAATAAACCAAAAAAAATCTTCTCTAACAATTGTCTATCTATATTATATCATATACAATTAAGCATTCTTCTTCCTTTTTCAACTACTAGCCTTATATATATTTGAATTAGTGCATATATGTGTATGTGTTCATATAGATATGTGTAATGCATGCATATAAACATATTATTGCCATTGAATATTGTGTTTTAGAACTTTAATCTTCTGTTATGGTTTCATATTAATGCTTTCCAATAACGAATACCACTAATAATATTGTTTATATAAATTATAATATAAATAGTAATTTTAATTTTAATTCAAAGACCAATATTTTATAATAGTTTTTATATTATATTATAAAATATAAACTATTAATATTAATGTTCTTTGTAATCTAAACCAAGAAATTGTCTTATAAAATATAATTTTGGATTTTGAATTCTATATTTTCCATCTAACCTCCTTTTGTCTTTTCATTTTCTCATCCACTTTTTGCTTCATCCTTCTATTTAGGAAGTTTGAATTTGTAGTCTACCACTCTTTTCATCTTCATCTTAATGATGGATAATGGAGTATGATATGAAACATTGATGCAAAAACTCTAGCATAGTTATATCCACAAGAGTTCTTGATCAGGAATAACTTTGCAAAAGTTTGACCATTTGACATGCCTTTGATCCAACTTACCTTGGCTATTAAGATATTAGAATGTTTGATGATTAGTGTACATAACAAGTTCTTTTGAAAACAAATAATGTCTCAATTTCTTAAATGATTACACAATCACATAGAATTCCTAATCATAAACTAAGGATTTCATTTTTGCATAATTTAATTTCATAGTAAAATAAGTAATAGGTCTTTCTTCCTAACTTAAAACAACTCCAATTATAGTTTCACTTGCATCACAATCAACTTAAAATAATTGATCAAAATATAGTAAAGCTAACATAGGTCATTCTATCACTTTTCTCTTGAATAACTCAAAGCTTTTATCAACTACAATAGTCCACTTGAATTCCCTTTTATCTCCCCTCATTGTTTCAGTAATCCACTAAAATTTCTAATAAACTTTCTATAAAAACTATCCAACCCATGAAAAGTTCTAACCTCCAAAATACCTTATGGTGTAGACCATTAAATAATTTCTCTAGATTTCTTAGGATCCACCTTCAATACATCAACATAAATAACAGATCCAATATATACCAATTCTCTTTCATGAAACTATATTTATTTACATTCATTATCAAATTTTCCTCTCAACTTTTATAATAATAACTTAATATGCTCCAATTGATCTTCTTGAATCTTACTAAAAATTGGAATGTCATCCAAGTATATAACACTTTTTTATTTATTTATCAAGACACAGTTTCAATACTTCATTCATTAGCCTCATAAAATTATGAGGTCAATTATTTAATCCAAATGGTATAAATAACCACTCATACAAACTTTTTTTAGTATATTGAATGAAGTCTTCCACTTATCACTTTCTCTAATTCTAGTATGATGATACCTACTTGTTGTGTGGTTGGACAACACACCCCATTTTACCTTAGCAAAATAGGGACCCAACTTTTTGCTCCTGCTTGTGCTTGTTTTCTTGCTTTGGGCAGTTTGGCAAAAGGTCAGGTTGAGTATATCACCCTTGCACATGCATGTGCATAACAAAAAAGGGGTTAGTTGTCAAAGTTCAAATTTAATGTCATAAACCCCATAGTCTTAAAGAGGGTGGAATTCTATGGAGAATTGCTTTTTGGATCACCCTAATATTCGGTAAGGATAAAAAGTTATGCTAAGTCAAAGTTTGGTCAACCTAGATATTTCCCATAGGGTCACATTTCTAAATGTCAGTCATATTTGCTAAGATGACCTGGACATAAGAAGATCACCTGATGTCCATAGGTTCCCTGATATGCGAATGTCAAACTTAATTGCAATATAATATATACCTGTCAGAACCGCATGTATTCTCATGGGGTCATATTTCCCAATATCTGTCATCTTACAAAATATCACCTTTTTGTGAATATCACCTTTCACAAACATGACCTTGATGTCCTCTAGTTTTAATAAATAGAAGAGATCACCCTAATGATGACATCAGCAATACACCTGACCCTCAAAGGGTCACATTTCCAAACATCCATCATACTCTTCGATATGATGATGATGTCACCATAACTCGATAACAAAGAAGACATGATATCCTAATGATGTCATCAGGCTCCAACACAAGAAGGTCATATTCTAAAATATCCCTAACCTTAACAAATATGACGATGACATCATTCTCCTCTACTAATTGTAGAAACTTATAAGACAATGGCAAAACCCTTACATTCTCGAATGAGGGTGATATTCCTTAGTGTTAAAATATCTGGATATCATCAATATCCCTCATATCAACTTAAATGACTCAAGATACCTAGTTTATCAACAACCAATCCAATGATACCATGTGACACCTCCCTGATTTGTTAGCAAATGCATAATGTAACCCAATCTTGCATGTAGATTAAAAGGTTGACCATATGACCATATCACCCTCATGTGTTTGATGGAGGGTCATATTTTCAAATATCCCTAATCTTCTAAGAGATCACCCTTTGCACTAAATGTGAACCCAATGGTAGGTCACCCCCTCCAGTTACAAATATAAACCCACCACTTGTCAAGTATCCATGAATGTCATGTGCCAATCAATGGACTTAAACAAAAGTAATAAATGCACACTAATTTGTCATATCGCTCAGTTAAAAGGTAAATTTTGGGGTTTATTCACATTTAACCTATGTTTAAAATAAAATTACATAGCTCTGAAAGTCAAAACATCACAGTGACCTGCAAATGGAATGGGACCCACATATAAATGGAATGGAACGGCCAATACAGCTTATTCACATTCACCCTGTTATCAGTCATTGAGTAAAAGAGGAAAGTGATTATTAGGTAAGTAAAATTGAAACCCTCTCTTTTGTCATTTACATTAAATCATTAGGTAAAATGGTTTTCACTAGGTTAATCAGCATGGTGATGCATGAAATGAGTTAGAGTAACAGAATTACTACTGTGAAATATATGTAATCCTTGAACCCTACTACATACAAACCTGTTAGGGTAAGAAATGCATGTTTTTATCACAGGATCTAATGGCTATCAGAAGAAATAGGTTTGATTCAGAGTCCTTAAAGCCCATGTTCTTACAACCTAAAGAGGTAGGATTTAGATATGGGATGATAAATGATACACATCAGGGGAATACAAACCTAGATGCATGGACAAGAAGGTTAGATAATAGAAGTGGAAACCCTCTACTGCAAAGGATATACTCCACAGGGATGTGGCACGCCTAGGGATTTCCATATGCTATGGAAGCTATCAAGCTAGTGGTTGAATGTACATAGAATTATAATTCAAAAACCACAAGAGTGGAAAAGCATGGCAGGGTGTATGCAGATTTCTCAATAAAAGGCACCACTATTGCATTTAATTTGCCTATAGGATCTGATGTTGTTAGATTGAACCTAAGCAGGCTAGAAAAAGAATACCGTGGTAATGATAAAGAGGCTAGGAGGGTCATGTACCAATGGAGGTCAAAGAGTAATACATATAAGGAATCTACTAAGCTACCAAAATAGTTGTTTAAATTTGATTTTGCTAAAAAATATCAATACATGATGGTCATGCCTAGCAGAATGACCGAGAGACAACATGCTGGAAACTTTGAAAATTGAATGTATGGAATTATCTGGATGGTCGAATATTTAGATCACAATCCTCTCTAGGCTAAAATCATCAGTGAGAGTTTGGATGAAGGAATGAGAAGGCTGGGTCGCAAAATGTGCATGTTCCACATAACTTCTTATGTCGTATATGCCTGTGCCTTTAGAGGTACACTTCATGGGTTACAAATAGTGGGAAGGGTTGGAAACAACCCTGGTGATGTAAACATATGGGAATACTACCCACAGTTGAGCAGGAGGGAATCCCTCCAAAATTATAAGTTAGTGAATGACTCCTTTTCTAAGCATTTGGTTAGAACCATGGAGGAGGATAGAACAAAGAGATTAAGTATGGAGGCCCAAGCTATTATTTACAAATATGGGGCATGGTTTATCCAATTCCCTACATTTTCATACATGAGAATAAAGGTCTTTGAGGGGCAACCTCTCAGGTTGCCTAGATACCCTACTGACAAGGTCATTCTAATGGAATTTGTTAAACAATTATCGACCTCAGTAGAGGTTCACATGGAGAAAGGAAAGATTCCACCTATGTTGTTTCTAGTTTTCATTGGCTGGTATTTGTGCCCTGACAGAAAAAGTATCAAGGATGCCATCGAAGGATTAAAACTAATGCACTTGCAGCCATTTTCAATAGATAGGTCATATGACCCATATGGTAGGATGTAGAAATTACTGGGAAAGAAAATACATTAAAGGAATCTTGAGGATTATTGGACTGATTGTGATGATGAAGCAGAGGCTCACTCTCAACCAAATTTGCAACTTTGATTGCATACCAGTGCCTGTCTAGTTGTACAAGGATGATGGAAAGATCATGTCCAATGAGTATGAGGACAATAAAGTGTATAATGAAACCATATCAGCTCCTAATTTGACTCAAACTAAGGGGACCTCATTTGATCAGATAATGCAGAAGGTTATTCAATTGACCCAGAGCTGGATAAGTGTTGAAATCACTAAGTTGAAGAAGAAGGGTGTAGCCCTTACTGTGGATAACAAGAAGAAAAGACAATAACTATCTGAAGAAGAATATGATGACTTTCTCATTGAGAAAAGGAAATCCAATGGAGAGAGGTAGCTAGCTATGGAAGAAAAGAAGCATGGTAAAAACAAAAAGGCAACTCATGTGAAACAGGAAGTAGTAATTAGAAGAACCCAACCAAAGGGAGATGTGGCATCTACATTTGCCACTGTATCATCTCATACCAAAAGAAGAAGGTCACAAAGCCTACCACAGTGATTATAGAGGAGGAGAAACCCTTGGAAGATGAACTGTTGGAGGAAGAACCATTGGATGAAGAGCCTCGAGATGATGATCTATTGATAACAAAGAAGAGGAAGAAAGTGCAATGAACACCACCCCAAAAGAAATAGAAAACTACAATGAGGGGAAATGTAAATGTTGATCCTATCATACTGAGGGATGTACGTGGTCCATGTTTTATGAAGGACCTGAAACATGAAGTTCCTATTCCAGACATTATTCAATTTAAAACTAAGAAAGTGGAAGAGTAGAGAGAGGAGATGGTGCAGGAGCACCTACCTGACAGCTGGCCTCCATGAGGCAGTTAGTTTGTTTTGAGTCTTGTTAATGTTTCCAAGAAGGTCTGATAAGACCAATGCATGTAATAAGGTCATGTTGACCATACTTTACTATTTTTAGCTAGTTTGTTAGGACAGCTGTTATGCTGTGTGTTCGGTTGGATCTCCCAGCCGCCTGGAGAGATTTCCCAGCCGTTTGGAGTCAAATGGTAGTACTTGCAAGAGATCCTATTTATGCATGAGGATCGGTTGGTTTTAGATCATCGAGCTAGTTTGCAGAGTGAGACAGAGTACTGTATTGCATCTTTTGAAATTAATAAAGATCCTGTTTGTGTTCATTTTCTGTTTGATCTCCATTGTGAATCGATTTGTTGTTTTGGTGGGTTCATGGATTCGCTGATCCATTCCACCGGTTGATTCGTCGAATCGGTGGAATGGCTGTGTACAGTAGTCTAGGTTATAGTTTGCATTTTCTGTGTGTTTGCATGTCTGTTTGCAGGATCGTCGTCGAAAGGTGTTGAGGACCCTAGCATGGGTATGTGCTAGGTCGTGCTGGTTGTTAGAGTTTGGAAGATCACCCTAAAAGTAGATCAGGTCATCCCAGGAGGTTCGGCGGATTGAAATTCGCTAAGGTTGGAAGTTCGTCAAAACGGCATCATCAGGATATTTCTGTGTATATCCTACAGTTACTTCGGGCGTCATCCGAGTAAGTGGAGATGAGCATGATGCAGTCAATTGCATAAGGTGAATGTGCATTGGGGTGATCATCATCAGGTGTTACCGAGGAGGAGCGTATCGGCATAAGGTAGAAGATCGGGTTGACAATTCCTTCGCGGGCCGATAATGTTAAGTTTGGCCGACAGCAGGATATTGAAGGAACTGCATGTGACGTCATCGTCATCAGGATAAATGTCATCAGGATATCGGGCAGCAGGATATTGAAGGAGCTACATGTGACGTCATCGTCATCAGGATAATCGTCATCAGGATATCGGGGTGACGTAAGCATCGAAGGAAGGGTGCATGAGGTTGTCGTCATCAGGATATATGGGAGGAACCGGATGTTCTATATCCTGCTGATGAACATGATGTTGAACATCATGATGATGAAGATAGAGGTTGGCGGTAAGATGAACAGTGAACGTCAGGAGGATGTTTGCGCTTGCCAAATGTGATGATGCTGCCGATAGTCGGATATGATGATGCTGCTGACAGACGAAAGGTCGAAGGTTTGTCTGCAGGAGGATATCAGTCGGCAGAGAGAATATGATGATGCTGACAGTGTTAAGGAAAATATGATGATGATGATGGGTTTTGGACATACATGCTGTATGTCAAGGTTTTAGTGTGGATGCCTCTGCATCATAGTGGTATCAGAGCTCAGCAAAAGGTCTGGGCTGTTGTGTGTTGATTCTGTCACCGAAAGGGCAGAAGTAGAGTTGATTCTATCACCGAAAGGACAAAGGTAGAGGAGTGAGAGGTTGACAAAATGCCTCCGAAAGGTACTGGTACTGCAAGGGAATTGCAGGAGATGAAGGAAAAACATACCAGAGAGATGAGGAAGATGAAGGAGCTTGCTGAAGCACTTCAAGCCAGGCTTGTAGCCCTGGAGAAGAACAAAAAGAGGGAAGTGGAAGACAGTGAGTCTGAAGAAGATGAAGATGCTATTGAAGAGTATGAAGAGGTAGCTGAAGATCTGGATGCTGAAGACCAGAGATTTGCAAAACTGTTAAAGGCAGTGCAGAGTGATAAACCTAAGGTAAAGGTTGATGTTTCCAAGTATAATGGAAGTTTGAATGAAGATGAGTTACTGGATTGGATTGCTGCACTTGATAATCACTTTGAATGTGAAGATGTTGCTGAGGATCAGAAGGTAAATATTGCAAAGACCAAGTTAGGAGGTCATGCTTTGGTATGGTGGGATTATGTACAATCCGAGAGAAGGAAACAAGGGAAGTCAAAGATCACTTCATGGGATAAGATGGTAGCAAGGATAAAAGGTAAATTCTTGCCTAAGGATTATGAGATTCAGATGTTTAAGAAGCTGCAATTTTTAAGGCAGAAGGAAATGGATGTGAAGGCATATACTGAGGAGTTTTATAAGTTGAGTATGAGATCTGGCCATCATGAGAATGAGGTAGAAAAGGTGGCTAGGTACTTGGCTGGTTTGAGATTGAACATACAGGATGAGTTAGTTTTAGCTAACCCTAAGAGTGTGGAGGATTGTTACCAAATGGCAATCAGGATTGAAGAAAAGATGAATAGGGGACAAGATAAGTCCATGAGAGGAAGAGGCAACAATATGAGGGGAAGAGGAGCAGCCCCTACAACAAGGCAAACCAATGAGGGTCAAGAAGACACTGGTAAAGGACAGGGACAGTCTGATTTCAGAGGTGGATGGAAAGGTAATAGAGGCAGATTTGGAGGTGGTAGAGGTTCTACTACATTTTCAAGAAAGTGTTACACCTGTGGTGAGTTTGGTCATCCATTTTTCAAATGTCCAGAAAGCAAAGGTTCATCATCCAGAAATGATAGAATGAATGACAAGAGAGTACAACTTGTGCAAGAAGAGAAAGTAGAGCAAAGTGTGCAGAGTTCAAACACTTATAGGGAACCTGACAGTTATGGATATCCTGAGGAGGGAGAAGCATTGATGCTAAGGAGAATTAGTTTGCAGGCATCAAAGGATATGATGCAAAGAAGAGCTCTTTTCAAGACCACATGCAAGAGCAAAGGTAAAGTATGTAAGGTTGTCATTGATACTGGTTCAACAGACAACATGGTATCTCAGGAGATGGTGGATAAACTGAATTTGGAAAGGATTCCACACCATCACCCTTACAAGGCATCTTGGGTGAGTGATAGTCAATCACTTTTTGTCTATGAATAGGCATATGTGGATTTTCAGATTGGAGCATATCATGATAGAGTTTTGTGTGACATTTTGCCCATGGAATGTTGTCACCTACTATTGGGTAGACCATGGCAATTTGATAGAAGGGTACTGTATGATGGGTATGCTAATACCTACACCATCAAGAAAGATGGGAAGACTATTATGTTGATGCCATTACAGGCAGATGCTGCAGCACAGGGGGCAGCCAAAATCATTCTAGTGGGAAAGAAGGAGTTTGTGCAGAAGCCTATAGGAGCAGGCATAAAGGCAGTTGAGGACACTGCAGGGAAAGGAGTTGTTAAGGACAACAGGTTGCAGAAAGCTTCAGTTGTGACTGACAGAGGTCAGCAGCAGGTTCAGAAACAGGTTTACAAACAGCAACTAGTTGAGAGGAATGACAAGAATGTTGTCATAGTTGGGACTATTGTTTGTCCTATATAGGTTGACAGGAAGATAGAGTTGAACATTGCTGAAGTTCAAGAGGCAGTTCAGACAAAGGTTCTGGTCAGACAACCTGACAAACACAAGGTATGTGAGAGCAGGGCCTACATTGACAGGCATGAGGATTTACTTGCAAGAATGCAAGTTACAGTTCAGAAGTCTTGGAGTAGCCAAGAGACAGCAGAGGACAAAGCTGGAACAGGTCAGAACACTGACAAGGCAAGGTGTAAAGGGGGAGGACTTCCACATACTAAACTCATGGGACATGAGTTCTTTTCTGTTGGGGAGTATGGTGCAGGAGCACCTACCTGACAGCTGGCCTCCATGAGGCAGTTAGTTTGTTTTGAGTCTTGTTAATGTTTCCAAGAAGGTCTGATAAGACCAATGCATGTAATAAGGTCATGTTGACCATACTTTACTATTTTTAGCTAGTTTGTTAGGACAGCTATTATGCTGTGTGTTCGGTTGGATCTCCCAGCCACCTGGAGAGATTTCCCAGCCGTTTGGAGTCAAATGGTAGTACTTGCAAGAGATCCTATTTATGCATGAGGATCGGTTGGTTTTAGATCATCGAGCTAGTTTGTAGAGTGAGACAGAGTACTGTATTGCATCTTTTGAAATCAATAAAGATCATGTTTGTGTTCATTTTCTGTTTGATCTCCATTGTGAATCAATTTGTTGTTTTGGTGGGTTCATGGATTCGCTGATCCATTCCACCGGTTGATTCGTCGAATCGGTGGAATGGCTGTGTACAGTAGTTAGGTTATAGTTTGCATTTTCTGTGTGTTTGCATGTCTGTTTGCAGGATCATCGTCGAAAGGTGTTGAGGACCCTAGCATGGGTATGTGCTAGGTCGTGCTGGTTGTTAGAGTTTGGAAGATCACCCTGAAAGCAGATCGGGTCATCACAGGAGGTTCGGCGGATCAAAATTCGCTAAGGTTGGAAGTTTGTCAAAACGGCATCATCAGGATATTTCTGTGTATATCCTGCAGTTACTTCGGGCGTCATCCGAGTAAGTGGAGATGAGCATGATGCAATTGATTGCATAAGGTGAATGTGCATTGGGGTGATCATCATCAGGTGTTGCTGAGGAGGAGCGTATCGGCATAAGGTAGAAGATCGGGTTGACAATTCCTTCGCGGGCTAATAATGTTAAGTTTGGCCGACAACAGGATATTGAAGGAACTGCATGTGACGTCATCGTCATCAGGATAAACGTCATCAGGATATTGGGAAGCAGGATATTGAAGGAGCTGCATGTGACGTCATCGTCATCAGGATAATCGTCATCAGGATATCGGGGTGACGTAAGCATCGAAGGAAGGGTGCATGAGGTTGTCGTCATCAGGATATATGGGAGGAACCGGATGTTCTATATCCTGCTGATGAACATGATGTTGAACATCATGATGATGAAGATAGAGGTTGGCGGTAAGATGAACAGTGAACGTCAGGAGGATGTTTGCGCTTGCCGAATGTGATGATGCTGCCGATAGTCGGATATGATGATGCTGCTAACAGACGAAAGGTCAAAGGTTTGTCTGCAGGAGGATATCAGTCGGCAGAGAGAATATGATGATGCTGACAGTGTTAAGGAAAATATGATGATGATGATGGGTTTTGGACATACATGCTGTATGTCAAGGTTTTAGTGTGGATGCCTCTGCATCAGGAGATACAAAGAAAACAAAGAGCCATCTCTTCTACTCGATGATATTGTATATTTTTCAAGTGATGAGATAGTTAGAGATGATACCAGTCAAAGGATGGAGACCTTAGTGGATAATACAAAGATGACTCCTCATGGGACTCCTATGGTTCTAAAGGACATTCATCAAGAGCAGGTTGAGATAGAGGAAATTGAAGAAGATGACCTTGAGGATGTAGCCCAATAGAAAGGATTAACCAATTTGGTTGATCTCACTAGCCCGACAGTAACAAACTTGGCCTACCAAGGGGATGAAAATCATAAAGGAGATAATGATCCACCTTTGGAGCCTGAGAAAGTAGAAATTAATGTGCATAAAGAGGCTGATAAGAGTGTGCCTGATCAAGGTAAAGGATAAAGTAATGCACCTCCAAAACAAGAAAAGATAGAAACTAATGTTTAGAGGAAGGGTGATCAAGAGATGCCTGATAAAAGTGTTCAACAAAATAAAGAGGTGCCCAGTAAAAAAATAGATCAGGGTGATAACCCAGCACCAGCACTTGAAAGAGAAACAAAAGAAAAAGAAAAGGAACTTGAAAAGACTCAAGGAAAAAGAGAAATAGACACCTCAAGAGGTGAGGAATAGAGTCTTCCCCAAGATAATGGTCAACTAGAGAAACCCGAGAATGTGGCCAAGGGTGATCAAGGTGATCCCCAAGATCAAAATGCACAATCTCCTCATGAAGACCAAGTGCCAAAAAATACAAAAGATCAAAATGTTCAGGAACCACATGAGGGTAAACTTCAAGAGGAGGTACATGATGAGAATATACAAACACCACAAGAACCTCCCCTTCAACAAGAGACCCCTCAACAGGAGATACCTCAGCAAGATCCCCCTCAAGAGAATGTGCATGAGGAAGAACCAAGAAAAGGGAATTCACCACCAAGGGTAGAATATAATATAGAGTTTCATGATGCTCAAAATGAGCAAACTGATTAGCAAGTGCCTAGGGGTGATGTTCCATACTATCTACAACAACAGATAAATCTACAACAGATAGATGAGATCCTTGAGTTTGATGTTTCCACATTGTTTACAGCAAGCATGTTGAAACCTAGAAGAAAGTCCAAGCCTACATCTACAATTAAAAGATATCCTACCACAGGTAGGAGGATAGCCTAGGTAGCCTTACCAATGGCCGATAAGGAAAAGGGAAAAATAGGCCTTGATGAGTTTCAAATAACAAACATTGATTTGGGTTTTGCCAATGAGGATTAGGAAGGTCAGGAAGGTAAAGATATTATTGATTCCTTAACCTAGAGGGTGAAAAGAGAAAAGGATAAGAACAAGAAACATAAAGAGTACATTGCTCAATTACATTCATTCATTGAAGGGTTGATTCAGCATACACCACTTACCCCAGCTACCCCACTAACCATCATATCTCAAGATGAGATAACAGGGTTGGATCTCATGAAGCATAAGGTGCAGGTAGTGGATAATTGGTTTTTCTCTTTTGTTTTTGAAGCAGAGAATGTAGTTAAAACCTCCCTAGAAAATTGTAACTCTCTTGGTGACATTAGGAGTAAAGTAGATAAACTACAAAATGAGGTGGGGAGAAGGTCCTTCAAATTAGAAAAGCATCTAGATGCCTTGGGTGAAATAAAGAGGATAGACATGAAAATACTTATGTATAACAAAATATTGGATAATAATACTTCACAGTTGCTAGGCATTTGGTATGAAGATCTACCAGATTTGAATGTGATATCTTGAAAAGGTGCAGTAGCAAGCTCAAGGACATAAGTGTTAAGCTACATGATCTCGTGGCAGAAGAAATGAATATCTTGGAGGCTTTGGAGGACAAAGTAGAAGGAAAAATAGAAAATCAGGATGCTGATTTTGTTGTACAAGCCTTCCATAACAATTTTAAGCAAGCATCAGAAGAGCCTCTTCATCACTTAATAGAAGAAGTGATAAATAAGGCCATGAGAATGAAAGCTAAGGTAGAGACATATAATGAGATGTTAAATAGCAGGAAGAGAAAATGGAATACTCTTCAGGCACAGTTTCATTCTCACAAGCATGCTGCAACAAAGGCCAAAATTCAAGATGGAGGTGAAGTAGAAAGAATAGTGCAAATGTATGAGTCCATTAGAGCAATGATCAGTGTGCATATAAGGCATGACCTTGGAGCTGATGAAGATGATAGTGATGAAGATGAAGATGAGGAAGAGGATGCGAATAAAGAAGAAGGAGAAGAAGATGAAGATGAAGATGAAGAGGACAAAGAGTAAAGCACAGATGCATGATGATAGAGTCCTATACATAATCTGATAACAGAAGGATCAAGTTCTACAGATGGTTGCCACCTAGCAACTTGTGCCACGTATACCAGTGTTGACCTAGTCAAAGAGAAGATATTGACTATAGATTCAAATTGACAAATCTTGATCGTTGATCATTATGTAACTACCTCCTCTCCTTATTCTATAAAAGGAGATGGAGTGCATTTGGTATCATTATTAGAAACTTAATTAAAGTTACATTGCTGAAGTTCTCAAGACTAATTTCAAAGCTCATTGTGAATGTACATATCTTTTGCATACCTAATGAAAGAGAAGCTATTTTGATTACAAGTAATCGTAAATCTTGAGTAATCAGTGAATGAACTCTGGATATATGCATTGATTAGATGCGTCCCTTGGAGTGCTTATCAGTCTGCATGTGTTGTTTTCATTCCTTGTTCCTTTGAAGTTATCATCAACCATACCTAGCTATGGAACATGCTAATGAAATTATGGTTTGATTTCTTCTCTTCATGAAAGTATCTAGAATGTATGTGAATTAGTAGCTAAAGGTTCATTAAATTTAGAAAGTATTCTTTCAATTTTCTTTAATTTCATTACAATCACCTCCACAATTGTAAATACACTAACAATCATAAGTGAAAGACACAAATATGTAGATATCCTGAAGAAAACTAAACATTAGTAGTATATTTTGAGCTTAATGAATGCAATATTGAAAATATCATGGAAAATAACCATAAATAACAACACTAAGCACACAAATATCAATTAATAAGAACATTATTTGAAGAGATTCGTAGTACAAAAGTGAGAATAAACAAATTATAGTTAATAATCAGAATAATTGTTTAAACTTATCAAAGATCATCATTATCTATAGAGCATAGCAGGATTAACTCTATTTGTGAAGAAATTTACAGGAATCAGATGCAGAACAAATGTGTGGACATAAGTTCATTGTAATAGAGAAGTGTAAGACCCTTGAATGAGAAACAACGTATCACATCAACCTCTAAGTAATGTCAGATGGTCAAGACCTAATCCACAGAGACTTGGAGTCATCAATTTATTCCAAATTGATCATACTTTTCAAGATAATAAAGGTTTGTCGTGTAAACTTTTATGCATGTTGTTATGATTAACCATCATCACCAACATAAATTGGCACTAGAAGGAGGGCCTTCCTTTCTCTCTTTCAAGTGAATTGATCAGATACATATGATTCATGCACTTCTAGAAGGTAATTTTCACAAATTTCATTTGAATTGTCTATGCTTTGAATGTTTCTGCAAAGATTTGTCAGTATCATGTTGTTTTGATTTTGTTTATCATAAATATCCTAGAATCAAGCATAAATATTGTAGACTTTATAGTCAGGTTGTTGAAATCCTTCAAAGTTGAGTCATCATTTGAGTGTTATGCAAATTTCTAACATTAGCTCAACTGTGTAGTTAAATATCTTGATATCTGAGTTCAAAGGTTCTATCTTTACTTATATTTACAATTTTCATGTAATATTGTGCAATTTTCATACAATATTGCACAAATATATAGTCATTCTAGGGTTTTGGTCATAGATATCCATTCTACAAGGTTATTCCTTATGATCTTTGCAAAGATCTAGTCAAATCTCCATAGTTTGGCATAAACTATTAGAATCCTGGTTCACCGGCCTAATACTAGGTCCAAATCTGGTGGACTTTTGGAAGAATTGCCTATTCGTAGACTTAGACTTAGAACCATAGACATTCATCACACTCCTAACTTAGGTGCATCAGTGTCCTCACCAAGACATAATCTAACACCTCCAATATCTCCTGTTGCACTTTAGACACCTGCAGGATCACTTGTTACACCTCCAGTACATCAAGCACCAATCACAATGTTGTTCTTCGTTGTAGAGTCACCTTTGAATTTCACTACCTACCATCCATTACCTAAGAACCCTAACAAGATCTACCCTAAATATCATTCATATCAGGATGTGGATGATCACATCTGGACATTTAAAGAAGCTTGTTGTAGAGCAAGGATTGAGCATTAAGATGTTGTATGTCATTTGTTTCCATACTCCTTGGGAGAGGAAGCATATAACTGGTATATTAGTCTAGCTCAAGCTTCTGTTGGCTCATTAGATGCCTTAGAGAAAGCCTTCAAAGATAGATTCAAAATACCTATAGATCCTTTAATGAATTACCATCTCTTTTCCACAATTAAGAGATTTGAAGGGGAGCCTATTTGTAACCTTTAATGCCAGATTCCAAAAGATGCTTTCAAAACTGGTAGCTCCATATACCATAGCAGATGAAGTAGCTAGAAATATATATTACTTGGCCTTCAATCCCCTAACTTCAATGTTTATAAGGACACATCCTAATGTCACAACTTTTACAGGAGCCTTTGAGGAAGCAATAAAAGTTAATCAACAACTTGTTCTTGCTCCAACCCCTAACATTGCTTTTCTTACCTATTCTACACATCCAACATATCTTACATACCCTTCTCAATAGCCAACCAATGGAGTCATGATGCCTCTAGCTACAATGCTAGGTCTATTACAAGTACCTCCCCTTAGCATCATGCCACCTCCAAATGGAAATGGCTAGATAGTGCAATATCCAGGAGATGCACAAGCATCCCAAGATGTAGGACAAAATAATAGTAACAATGCTTCCTTTTTCAAACCTCAAATAGAGAATGTAGTAGCTAAAGCTCAGGAGGAAAAGGAAGAAATCAAGGAGATATCTTCATAGTTAAGAAAGTTAACAACCAAAATCACTCACCTGAGGGGTCAGAATTTCTATTCCCAGTCAAATCAAAATAGAGGATATAATAATGACATATTTGGATATCTTGATAGAGGATACAACAATGATAGGAGCTATAACAATAACAATAATAGTGGCAACAATAATGCAACAAGGTAGCCTAGAATGTGGAATACTAGGCCAAATAATGGATCATTACCATCACCCTTAGATAACCAGCCTCCTAGTGAACCTAAGCAAACCACCAGGGTGAACTTGGCAGAAGCAGCTCTTACAAACTGGTGTAGGATACATAACACCAATGCACATGTTGAATTAGATTGTCCTCAATTTACGATAGTAGCTAGTATTTTTTAGGCTAAAGTATCTAACACCACTAGAAATCCTCCCATCATAGAAGGAAATGAAATTGTCCCTCGTGGATATGACTCAGCCCTGGTGTTAGAAAGTTTTGTCAATCACCCTCACCATCAGGCACCCTCAGCTCATGAGAATTACACTTTAGCATTGAGGAGTCTGCTTTGGCCTTTGAAACAAATTATGTCTTTCCTTTTGAAGATGAGAATGAACCAGTAGTGGAACCTAAAGAAGTTCATGCCTACTAGCAGTAGTATCAGGGTAGACACAATTACAACCTCAAAAATAATTCAGACCTTCTGGTCCTTTGACCACGTATTTGCCTCCTAAAAATTTCAACACTCCTCCTAATCCAAAGGCAAGTAATAACCCTGGTCTTCCTAAGCTTAATGCCTAGTACTTCGTACCACAAAATGCAGTGTCAAAAGATAGTAATTAGCCTCCTGAGTCTGATAAGTTGGTCAATTATTTAGCAGAGGAGATGAGAAGAGTCAAGATTAGCTTATCATTGTCAGAACTACTCAAAACTCTATCTATTAAGAAAGCTTTCATGAGATCCTTAGATGATCATGCACCAAAAGAAGATAGTCATTCCCCTAATCCAAATCAAATTTGGAGTAAGGATCATGTAGCTAAAGACAATAATGTCAAGCACAAAGTCCCAGTTACTATTCAAGTTGCTGAAATGTCACATATGACCCTTTATAGGGATAAGATCGAGTCACCTCCATTTCTCCTTTCCTTAAGGATGTTTGTTAAGAACTTGCATAATTGCTTAGTGGATTTAGGTGCATCTACTAATGTAATGCCATTGTCCATCTATAATGCCTTAGGGTTATACCCTACTAAGTCACTCAAGAAGGTGACACAACTAGACAAGACTAAGGTGAGTGTTGTGGGAGAGTTAGCTCACATTCATATGCAACTAGCATCAGATCCCAAGATTCAATATTACATAGATATCTAGGTGGTAGATATCCTTGATACATATGGAATGTTGCTTAGTAACAATTGGTGCAAAATGTTGAATGAATATATGTCCACAGATTTCAGCCACATGTGGCTACCTTGGAAATGGATCCCCAATCAAATTATGATAGATGTTGAACCTTGAATGAAACACATGATCATTGAGTATAATAACACAAATGAGATAATGTATGTGGATGTTGAACCAGGAGTTTACACCATTAGACCCCAAATAGTCAAGATAGAAGAAATTCTTATGTATGATATTCATGTACATAAGGATAATCATCAAGGGGATAGGGTGATTATAGAGTATGATCATAGTTCTAGTGACATGGATGAAGTAGATCATTTTAGAAACTTTGAATTGCACTTATCAACAAAAATGCAATGTTGTCAAATGTTGAACATATGTAATGAAGATGTCTTGATTGAGGGATGGTGAAGGTTGCATGATGAAGCACATTTTGAAAAAACATGTGATGCTTGCCTAGATATGATGGAGCTAGAACAAGCATGTAGTGAGGAAGGATTGTCAACACTTGAGGTAAGTCATATAGATAGTTATAATGATACCGATTCTTGTTTCTCATCTGCAGGAATAGAAGAAGATACATATCAAGATGAAAGTTACACTCACAATTTAGAGGAAATCTTGATGAACATTGAAGATATTGTTAGAAATGAAAGTAACATCACCCCAGGGACTGATTGTTTGATTGAGTCTGATTATGAACTGTCTGATGAGGACAAAGGAAGCAACTTAACCAAGTTTGAGGAATTGCTATCAAAAGATTTTTAGAGGATGATGTTGCAAAATACTCCTCCACATAATGATTTAATTGAAGGTTGGTGCAGGTTGCATGAAGCACCACATGAAGAAACTACTTTCTCATTATGCTTCTACATATTGAAGAAGAAGAAGATGCTCTATTCAAAGGATCAATTATCTGATAGAAAAAGCATTCTTAATGATGAAAAGAAAGATGTCAAAGTACAAATGGATGCCCATATTCATGGTATTACAAGTAAGGAAAGTAAGGAAGTATCACCCTCACATCAGTCAAAGAAAATAAAAGTGAAAAAGCATGAGTCGCAAAAGTTAAGGTGGATATCAGGTGGTATAGCTGCCAAAGCTAAAAAGAAAAGAGAAGGTCCTGATAAGCATTTGATGGAAGATAAACCATCGATCCTCAGGTTTGATGGATCAAAATCAAAACAAGGAGCTAGGGTAGGGATAGACCTTATTGATCCAACAGGAAAATCCTACCTAGCAACATATAGATTATAGTTCCCATGTACCAATAATGTGATAGAGTGTGAAGCTTTAATTCATGGGCTATTATTTTCTCTGAAGAAAAGAGTGACTATTCTACATGTCTATGGAGACTCAGAATTAGTGGTGAGACAAGTAAGGAATATATACTCTTACAATTACAATAAGTTGTCAAATTACAAACATAGAGTGTGGGATTTGATAGAAGACTTTGATGCATTCAATATCACCCATGTACCTAGAGAATAGAATCAAAGGGTAGATGCCTTGGCACAAGCTACAAGCACTTTGGAGCCATTGTCCATTTCTAGTTTGAAGAGGTTTTTAGTTGAATTGGTATCAATGCCTTCCATACCAGATAATGTCATTAATCTCCAAGTATTTGATGATAACCAGCACATTTTAGATTTCATATCAAATAGAGATATATTTGATGCTCAAATTATAGATGAAAGGAATGTAGAAGATCATACTTGGGAAGAAGAGGAGATCATGGGTTTTCCCAGTAACAAGATCCCCAAAGGTATGATAGAGTTAGAAAGAGAATTTGATCTACATAATATTCTAAAACAAAAAGATCTCCCAAAGACTGATGGAGGAGAATATTCACCCATCAATAAAGGACAAAATGAATAAGTAAGGAATGTCTTGATTGGCAAAGTTTGTACAGAAGAAGAAATGGCATGGATAACTCAAGCACTTAAATATTATGTCCATGTTATCACCTAGACTTATGATGAGATGAAGACTTATGATGAGATGAAGACTTATGATACCTCAATCATCACCCATGCTATACCATTGAAGCCAGATGTTAAACCTTTTAAACAAAAATAGAGACCTATTAATGCCTTGTTAGAACCCATCATCTTTGAAGAAGTGAAGAAGTTGTTCAATTCCAGAATCATATTTCCTGTGAGGTATTCAACTTGGGTAGTGAATTTGGTCCCTGTAAGAAAGAAAAATGGTGATATCTTCCTGTGTGTAGACTTCAAAAATTTAAACAGAGCTTCTGAAAAGGACAATTATCCTTTACCTTCACTAGATGAGGTCCTACAAATAGTAAATGGTGCTTAGATGATGTCATTTTTGGATTCTTTCTTAGGATATAATCAGGTGATGGTAGATAAGATAGATAGATTGAAAACTGCATTCATCACCAAGTGGGGAATATTTTCCTATAGGCACATGCCTTTTGGATTGATAAATGCTGGAGCCACCTTTCAACATGTAATTAATATAGCTTTCAAAGGCCTAATTGGTAAATGTATAGTCATTTACATGGATGACTTGACCGTCTTTTCAAAGGAAAGGGGAGATCATATAGAAGAGCTCATAAAGGTACTCAAGAAGTGTGAACAATATGGCATCTCACTTAATCCAAAGAAGTGCATATTTGGAGTGACCACACGTAAACTTATAGGCCATTTGATAACAAAAAATGGAATCATCATTGACCCTACTAGGGTAGAGTCTATCATGAAGCTACAACTTTCTAGAAGTAAGAAAGAGCTTGAATCCTACTTTGGTAAGATAAATTTTGTTAGGAAGTTCATTATCGGGTTTGCAAAGATTGTTAGGCCACTTAATGCAATGCTCAAGAAGGATGCTAAAATTGAATGGACCCTTGAGGCAAGGGCATCATTTGAGGATATCAAGAAAGTCATATCTGATGCCCCTATTCTAATCAATCTAGATTATACAAGAGATTTCTACATCTATTCATTTGCTTCAAAGCATACAAGTTCAGCAATACTAACACAAAGAAATGAAGCTAAAGACAAAACCTATAGCTTTCATGAGCTACCCATTTAAGGGTGTAGAGCTTAGATACATGGGTGTTGAGAGACAATCTCTTGCTCTAGTTTGAGTAGTTAAGAAATGTAGATGTTCAATATTAAGAAGCAAGATCATTGCTATAGTACCAAATGCAGTAGTAAATATGCTCCTAATGCAAAGTGAGCCAAGAGAAAAGAGAGCCAAATGGATAACAATACTTCAGGAATATGATATGGATATAACACCCATGAAATTAGTAAGGGGACAAGCTTTAAGCCAGATGATTTCTGAAACTGACCCTAACCTTATGAGTTAGCAATACGTATTTAATTCCAAAGAAGATAAAGAATGGTATTCAAATATTAGGCAAGTCTTGATTATTGGAAGATGCCCATCAAAATTGCAAGCTTCATAGAGGAGAGCCCTGAAAATAAGATCACAAAAGTATATGATAAAAGGAGGAGACCTTTTCAAAAGGAACTATGAAGGAATATATCTTATATGCTTAGATAAACAAGAGGCTAACAAGGTTTTAGTTGAATTACATGATAAGTTTGGAACTGCACATGGATCGCACTTGGCCACTACACATGCCATCCTAAGAGTAGGATATTATTGGCCTACTATCTTTAAGGACACTGCAAAACATATTAAATTTTTCCATACTTGTCAAGTTGCTGCTAACCGAGAGAAATATGTTGCACAAACCTTGCAGCTAATGATGGAGATGAGCCCATTTTCTCAAAGGGGCATGGACTTCATAGGACCTATTAATCCTCCATCATCTTCAGGCCATAGGTATGTCTTGTCCATCACTAATTATGGCACCAGATGGACTAAAGCAGTCAGCAGTAAGACATTCAATGCAGAAGATGTAATCAAGTTTCTAGAAAGCAACATAGTAACCAAGTACAGAGTTCCTTATGCTCTAGTATGTGACAATGGACCCACCTTTGTATCATTGAAGTTATCAAGTTGGGATTTTGATAATGGGATTATTTTGAAATTTTCCTCTAATTATTATCCTCAAGGGAATGGCTTAGTAGAGTCAACCAATAAAAACTTATTAAACATCATAAAGAAACTGATAGAGAAAAACCCTAGGGAATGGAACACTCTATTGAAATATGCCCTATGGGTAGACAGAACTAGTATGAAGGTTGCTTTAGGAAATTCACCCTATGAATTGGTATATGGGGTAGATTCTATCTTACCTGTCAACTTAAAGATCCCCACTTTACAATTTGCACAAGAATATCTAGGGATAGATAACAAGTAAGAAGTTAGAATACTTTAGCTCATGCACTTAGAAGAGAAAAGAGATAGGGTAATTGATCAATTTGCCAAACATCATGTCGTTGTCAAATGCTAGTTTGATAAAAGAGCCAAAGTGAAAGCTTTTAGGATTTTAGATTTAGTCTTGAAATGGGATAAAGCACATGAGAAGAAAGGTGACCATGGAAAATTTGACAAACTTTGGATAGGTCCTTTCCAAATCTCAGAGATCCTAGGAGATAGTACCTATAGACTTAAGACCCTGACCGGTGAGGATGTCCCATTACCAGTTAATGGACAATTCCTTAAGCATTATTTCCAAGCCTGAAACAGGGTCATGTAAGTCATTTGTATCATATTATACATGTTGTATAGTTGTTTGTATAGTTTTTCTTTGTGTGCTTGCTTGTTTGTTTTGTTGTTGAGTCCTTCTTTTGCTTAGTCAAGATGATGCATCTTATCACCCTTAGAAACCAACAAAATTGTTAGGATTCAAGTAATGAGAACAAATTTCTACATAGATTGTGGCTCATTTTGAGAAGTATCCCTGATTAGGTCTATGATATCCTTTTCATCGATGATGCCTTTTCTTGATCAAGGAGATTTTCATGCTGAATCACCTAACAACCTTGGGTTTGTTGAACACATCAATATAGGTGTTAAGTGAAAAATCTAAAGGGTCACCCTTGCTACCATTACAATCCCCAACCTAAAGCAACAAGTGACCACACCTTGCATATTGAGCTTACATGATGATATCTTATGAGTTTGCATATATAAAGAAAAGAGATTAATATTGAAAATCCAAGAGGATAAAAAGAAAATTGGGCCATCTAAGTAACTCTACCAAGGCTATAGACACCTGCTGGTAGTGTGGCTCTACTTAGGGGGATTGTAAAGATAACCTTGTCAGGGCTATGGATGCCTGCTGGTAGCAAGGCTCTATTCTGGTTGGCTATGAGGGATGAACCCAAAATATGTAGCTTAACACTAGTTACTTGTGTTTTCAACCTACTTTCAAGATGAGGATTATTAATCATATGCACACACTTGATCCCTTATCAACATTGTTGCACTGATGGACCTAATATCATTTAGAAAGGTCATGATCCTTATACTTAGAGAGAGTTAGAATACTATGCTTTAATGTGAACTCTTCACTTGAATCATTGGAATTTGGTTGTTTTCTTTGGTGGAAAGTTGTTGTGTGGTTGCACAACATGCCCCATTTTGCCTTAGCAAAATAGGGACCCAACTTTTTGCTCCTGCTTGTGCTTGTTTTCTTGCTTTGGGTGGTTTGGCAAAAGGTCAGGTTGAATATATCACCCTTGCACATGCATGTGCATCACAAAAAAGGGGTCAAATGTCAAAGTTAAAATTTAATGTCATAAACCCCGTAGTCTTAAAGAGGGCATAATTCTATGTAGAATTGCCTTTTGGATCACCCTAATATTTGCTAAGGATAAAAAGTTATGCTAAGTCAAAGTTTGGTCAACCTGGATATTTCCCATAGGGTCACATTTCTAAATGTCAGTCATATTTGCTAAGATGATCTAGACATAAGAAGATCACATGATGTCCATAGGTTCCCCAATATACAAACTTCAAACTTAAGTGCGATATAGTATATACCCGTTAGAACCGCATGTATTCTTGGAGGGTCATATTTCCTAATATTTGTCATCTTACAAAATATCACCCTTTTGTGAATATCACCTTTTGTAAACATGACCCTAACATCATCCAGCTCTGATGAATAGAAGAGATCACCCTGATGATGACGTCAACAATACACCCAACCCTCGAAGGGTCACATTTCCAAACATCTGTCATATTCCTCAATATGATGATGATGTCACCATAACCCGATAACAAAGAAGACATGATATCCTAGTGATGTCATGATGCTCCAACCAAAGAAGGTCATATTCTAAAATATCCCCTACCATAACAAATATGACAATGATATCATTCTCCTCGAGTAATTGTAGAAACTTATAAGAAGATGATGTCACCCTTACATTCTCGAATGAGGGTGATATTCCTTAGAGTTAAAATATCTGAATATCATCAATATCCCTCATATCAACTTAAATGACCCTAGATACCTACTCTATCAACAACCAATCCAATGATGCCACATGGCACCTCCCTGATTTATTAGAAAATGCATAATCTAACCCAATCTTGCTTGTAGATCAAAAGGTTGACCATCTGACCATATCACCCTCATGTGTTCGATAGAGGGTCATATTTTCAAATATCTCTGATCTTCTAAGAGATCACCTTTCACATTAAATGTGAACACAATGGTAGGTCGTGCCCTCTAGTTTCAAATATAAACCAACCACTTGTCAAGTATCCACGAATGTCATGTGCAAATCAATGGACTTAAACAAAAGTAATAAACATGCCTTGATTTGTTGTATCACTCAGTTAAAAGGTAAATTCTGGGTTTTATTCACATTTACCCTATGTTTAAACTAAAATTACAAAGCTCAGAAATTCAAAGCATCACAATCAGCTACAAACAGAGTGGGACCTGCATCTCGACAGAATGGAATGGCCAATATAGCTTATTCACATTCACCCTGTTATCGGTCATATAATAAAAGAGGAAAATGATTATCAGGTAAGTAAAATTGAAACCCTCTCTTTTGTCGTTTACGGTAAATCTCAAGGTAAAAATGGTTTTCACTAGGTTAATCAACATGGTAATGCATGAAATAAGTTAGAGTAACAGAATTATTGCTATGAAATATATGTAATCCTTAAACCCTGCTACATACAAACCTGTTAGGGTAAGAAATGCATGTTTTATCATAGGATCTAATGGCTATTAGAAGTAATAGGTCCGATTCAAAGTTCTTAAAGCCCATGTTCTTACAACCCGAAGGGGTAGGATTTAGATATGGGATGATAAATGATACACATCAGGGGAATACAAACCTAGATGCATGGACGAGAAGGTTAGATAATGGAAGTGGAAACCCTATATTGCAAAGGATATACTCCACAAGGATGTGGTATGCTGGGGGATTTCCATATGCTATGGAAGCTACTAAGCTTGTGATTGAATGTGCACAAAATTATAATTCAGAAACTAGAAGAGTGGAAAACCATGGCAAAGTGTATGTAGATTTCTCAATAAAAGGCATCACCGCTACATTTAATCTACCTATAGGATCTGATGTGGTCAGATTGACCCTAAGAAGGCTAGAAAAAGAATACTATGGTAATGAGAAAGAGGCCAGGAGGGTCATGTACCAATGGAGGTCAAAGAGCAGTACATATAAGGCATCTGCTAAGCTGCCAAAATACTTGTTTAAATTTGATTTTGCTAAAGAATATCAATACATGATGGTCATGCTTAGCAGAATGACCAGGAGACAACATGCTGGAAAAATTGAAAATTGGATGTATGGAATTATCTAGATGGTAGAATATTTAGGTGACAAACCTCTCTAGGCTAAAATTATCAGTGATAGTTTGGATGAAAGAATGAGAAGGTTGGGTGGCAAACTGTGCATGTTCCACATGACTTCTTATGGCTTATATGTCTATGCCTTTAGAGGTACATTTAATGGGTTACAAATAGTTGGCCGGTTTGGAAACAACCCTGGTGATGTAAACATATGGGAACACTACCCACAGCTGAGTAGGAGGGAATCCCTCAAAAATTATAAGTTAGTGAATGACTCCTTTCTATGCATTTGGTCAGAACCACGGAGGAGGATAGAATAAAGAGATTAAGTATGGAGACCCAAGCTGTTATTTACAAATATGGGGCATGGTTTATCTAGTTCCCTACATTTTCATATATGAGGATAGAGGGTTTTGAGGGACAACCTCTCATGTTACCTAGATACCATACTGACAGGGTCATTCTAATGGAATTTGTTAGACAAATATTGACCTCAGTAAAGGCTCACATCGAGAAAGGAAAGATTCCACTTGTGTTGTTTCTAGTTTTCATTAGCTGGTATTTGTACCTTGATAGACAAAGTATCGAGGATGCCATCAAAGGATTAAAACTAATGCACTTGTAGCCATTTTCAATAGCTAGGTCATATGACCCATATGGTAGGATGCAGAAATCACTAGGAAAGCAAATACATCAAAGCCACCTTGAGGATTATTGGACTGATTGTGATGATGAAGCAGCGGTTTGAAGAAAGACTTACTAGAGGCTCACTCTCAATGAAATTCACATCTTTGATTACATACCAGTGCATGTCCAGTTGCATAGGGATGATGGAAAGATCATGTCTACTAAGTATGAGGACAATAAAGTTTATAATGAACCATATCAGCTCCTAATTTGACTCAACCTGAGGTGACCTTATTTGATCAGATAATGCAGAAGGTTATTCAATTGACCCAAAGCTGGGTAAGTGTTGAAATCACTAAGTTGAAGAAGAAGGGTGTAGCCCTTAGTGTGGATAACAAGAAGAAAAGACAAGAACTATCTGAAGAAAAATATGATGACTTTCTTATTATGAAAAGGAAATCCATTGGAGAGAGGCAGCTAGTTGTAGAAGAAAAGAAGCACGGTAAAAACAAAAAGGCCACTCTTGTGCAACAGGGATTAATAATTAGAAGACCCCAACTAAAGGGAGATGTGGCATCTACATCCACCACTGCATCATCTCATACCCCTGCCAAACAAAAGAAGGTCACAAAGCCTACCACGGTGATTATAGAGGAGGAACCCTTGGAAGATGAACTGTTGGAGGAAGAACCATTGGATGAAGAGCCTCAAGATGATGATCTATAGATAATAAAGAAGAGGAAGAAAGTGCAGTGGACAACACCCCAAAAGAAATAGAAAACTACAATGAGGGGAAATGTAAATGTTGATCCTATCATACTGAGGGGTGCAGATGGTCCATGTTTTATGAAGGACCTGCAACATGAAGTTCCTATTCCAGACATTATTCAATTTAAAACTGAGAAAGTGGAAGAGCAGAGAGAGGAGAGACACAAGGAAAAGAAAGAGCCACCTCTTCCACTTGATGATATTATATATTTGTTAGATGATGAGATAGTTAGAGATGTTGCTAGTCAAAGGATGCAGACCTTAGTGGCTAATACAAAGATGACTCCTCATGGGACTCTTATGGTTCAAAAGGAAATTCATCAAGAGTAGGTTGAGACAGAGGAAATTGAAGAAGATGACCCTAAGGATGTAGCCTAACATATAGGATTAGCCAATTTGGTTGATTAGGTCACTAGCCTAACAGTAATAGACTTGGCCTACCAAGGGGATGAAAATCAGAACAGAGATAATGATCCACCTTTGGAGCCTAAAAAAATAGAAATTAATGTGCATAAAGAGGCCAATAAGAGTGTCCTTTATCAAGATAAAGGACAAAATAATGCACCTCTAGAACAAGAAAAGCTAGAAACTAATGTTCAGAGGGAGGGTGATCAGGAGATACCTGATAAAAGTGATCAATAGAATGAAGAGGTGCCTGGTAAAAATATAGATCAGGGTGATAACCCAACACCAACACCTGAAAGAGAAACAAAAGAAAAAGAAAAGGAAATTGGAAATACTCAAGAACAAAGAGAAATAGACACCTCAAGAGGTGAGGAACAGAGTCTGCCCCAAGATAATGGTCAACCAAAGAAACCAAAGAATGTGGCCAAGGGTGATCAAGGTGATCCCCAAGATCAAAATGCACAATCTCCTCATGAAGACCAAGTGCCACAAAATACAGAAGATCAAAATGTTCAGGAACCACATGATGGTAAACTTCAAGAGGAGCTACATGATCAGAATATACAAGCACCACAAGAACCTCACCTTCAAAAGTAGACCCCTCAACAAGAGATACCCCAGCAAGATCGCCCTCAAGAGAATGTGCATGAGGAAGAACCAAGAAAAGGGAATTCACCACCAAGCGTAGAACGTAATATAGAGTTTCATGATGCTCAAAATGAGTAAACTGATTAGCAAGCACCCAGGGGTGATGTTCCATATTGGCTACAATAAGACATAAATCTGCAATAGATAGATGAGGTCCCTAAGTTTGATGTCTCCACATTGTTGATAGCAAGCATGCTAAAACCTAAAAGAAAGGCCAGGCCTACATCTATAATAAAAAGAGATCCTACCACAGGTAGGAGGATAGCCCAAGTAGCCTTACCAATGGCCGATAAGGAAAAGGGAAAAATAGGCCTTGATGAGTTTCAAATAACAAACATTGATTTGGGTTTTGCCAATGAGCATCAGGAAGGTCAGGAAGGTAAAGATATTATTGATTCCTTAACCCAGAGGGTGAAAAGAGAAAAGGATAAGAACAAGAAACATAAAGAGCAAATTGTTCAATTACATTCATTCATTAAAGGGTTGATTGACCCTAAGCATACACCACTTAGCCTAGCTACCCCACTAACCATCATATCTCAAGATGAGATAATGGGGTTAGATCTCATGAAGCATACGGCTTGGCTAGTGGATAATTGGTTTGTCTCTTTTGTTTTTGAAGTAGAGAATGTAGTTAAAACCTCCCTAGAAAATTGGAACTCTCTTGGTGACTTGAGTAAAGTAGATAAGCTGCAAAAAGAGGTGGGAAGAAGGTCCTTCAAATTAGAAAAGCATCTTGATGCCTTGGGTGAAATAAAGAGGATAGACATGAAAATACTTATGGATAACAAAATATTGGATAATAATACTTCACAGTTGCTAGGCATTTGGTATGAAGATACCAGATTTGAATGTGATATCTTGAAAAGGTGTAGTACCAAGCTTAGGGACATAAGTGTTAAGCTACATGATCTCATGGGAGAAGAAATGAATATCCTAGAGGCTCTGAAGGACAAAGTAGAAGGAAATATAGAAAATCAGGATACTAATTTTGTTGTCCAAGCCTTCAATATCAATTTTAAGAAAGCAACAGAAGACCCTCTTCGTCACTTAACAAAAGAAGTGATAAATAAGGCCATGAGAATGAAATATAAGGTACAGACATATAATGAGACGTTAAATAGCAGGAAGAGAAAATGGAATGCTCTTCAGGCATAGTTTCATTCTCACAAGCATGCTGCGACAAAGGCCAAAATTCAAGATGGAGGTGAAGTAGAAAGAATAGTGCAAATGTATGAGTCCATTAGAATAGTGATTAGTGTGCATGTAAGGCATGACCCTGGAGCTGATGAAGATGATAGTGATGAAGATGAAGATGAAGATGAGGAAGAGGATGCAAATGAAGAAGGAGAAGAAGAAGATGAAGATGAAGAAGAAGAGGACAAAGAGTAAAGCAGAGATGCATGATGACATAGTCATATGTATAATTAGATAATAGAAGGATCAAGTTCTACAGATGGTTGCTACCTAGAAACTTGTTACACGTATACCAGTGTTGACCTAGTCAAAGAGAAGATATTGACCGTGGATTCAAATTGATAAATCTTGATTGTTGATCATTTTGTAACCACCTCCTCCCCTTATTCTATAAAATGAGATGGAGTGTAATTGGTATCATTATTAGAAACTTAATTGAAGTTAGATTGTTGAAGTTCTCAGGACTAATTTCAAAGCTCATTGTGAATGTACATGTCTTTTGCATACTTAATGAAAGAAGAGTTGTTTTGATTACAAGTAATCATAAATCTTGAGTAATTAGTGAATGAACTCTGGATATATGCATTGATTAGCTGCGTCCCTTGGAGTACTTATCAGTCTGCATATGTTGTTTCCATTCCTTGTTCCTTTGAAGTTAGCATCAACCATACCTAGCTGTGGAACATCCTAGTGAAATTATGGTTTGATTTCTTCTCTTCATGAAAGTATCTAGAATGTATGTGAATCAATAGCTAAAGGTTCATTAAATTTAGAAAGCATTCTTTCAATTTTCTTTAATTTCATTACAATCACCTCCACAATTGCAAATACACTAATAATCATAAGTGAAAGACACAAATATGCAGATATCCCAAAGAGAACTGAACATTAGTAGCATATTTTCAGCTTAATGCATGCAATATTGAAAATATCATGCAAAATAACCATAAATAACAACATGAAGCACACAAATATCAATTAATAAGAACATTATTTGAATAGATTCATAGTACAAAAGTGAGAATAAACAAATTACAGTTAATGATTAGAAGAATTGATCAAACTTATCAAAGATCATCATTATCTGTAGAGCATAGCAAGATTAACTCTATTTTTGAGAAAATTTATAGGAATTATATGTAGAACAAATGTGCAGACATCAGTTCATTGTAACAGAGAAGTGTAAGACCCTTGAATGAGAAACAACATATCACATCAATCTCTGAGTAATGTCAAATGGTCAAGACCTGGTCCACAGAGACTTGGAATCATCAATTTATTCCAAATTGATCGTACTTTTCAAGATAATAAAGGTTTGTTGTGTAAACTTTTATGCATGTTGTTATGACTAACAATCATCACCAACACCACTCTTTAAATATATCTTGTTGAAATATGTTTTACCACATAAACAATCCATAAAATCATCCATCCTTGGAAATGTAAATCTATACTTGATAGTAATCTTGTTAATTACTCTAGAGTCCATTCACATTGTCTATTCGCCTTCTTTCTTTGGTGCTAAAATTGTTGGAATTGCACATGGAATTAAACTTTCTCTTATCAATCCTTTCTTCAACTGACTCAACTCTTGACTTTTATTTCCTATGGCAATCAATGAGCTACCTTATTAGGTAGACTAGATTTAGGAATTGAATCCATATGATGACATACTTCTCACCAATGGTAACCCTTTAGGTAGGTTATTTTAAATAATGTCACTATATTTTATCAACAAACTTAGAAATCTTACGATGCATAATTGTATTAGCCTTTGGACCATCTCCACATGCATACACTTAGGAATAACAACAAAAAAAAAATTTCTCTTGCTTAACATTTTTCAAAAGTTGTTTACCTTTACCAACATTATTCTAGCAATATCATTCATTCTCTCACCTTCCTCCTTTAAGTATAAAAGTACATGTTGCAATCCATCCTTTATCAACCTATAAGTATTCTCTCTACCACTATGCATAGATTTTCAATCAAGTTGTCATGGTCTACTTAAAAAAATATGACAAACATTCATGGGCATGAAATCACACAAAATTCCATTTTCATATACTTTGGTCTTTAATTTCATGAGACATTGTTGACTAACCAAAATTTTGTGATCTTTTTGTAATCAAGATACTCTACGAGGATTAGGATGCTCTACCCTCTTAAAATTTAATTTCTCTATTGTAGTGAATTCTTCACTATATGTAACAAATTCTATCTTTTCCTTGTTCAAATTATGTTCAAGATGGCCCACAACCTTAGTGGATTGGGTTCCCCTTTGAGGTTTCTAGTTTTTTAGTGCATGAGATAGTTCTACAAGTTTTCTAAGTCCCAATGACTGTATGCTATTAGATGGTGCCATAGTCGATTTGATCTAATAGTGCATAGGGTTTGTAGATGCAATAGAATGAGTTTTGAGTACAACTACTCACCTCTGTTCCATGAGTGTTTGGTAGGCCCATGTAATTCCTTTTGTGTTAAGTCTTTTGTATTAGTCATAGGGCCCATCTCATCCTCCTTTTATTTTTGCCATGTGCTCCCTATTAGGTGCTATGTGGCATTCTCCCAAGAGTTTTCAAGAAAAGAATAATCAGTCTCTACTTAGGATAACATAAGGAATCTAATTATTCCTAGCTATATATCATTCAATGGCCCATGAGCCATGTGTCTATTACTTTATCCATTGTCAATAGTGATCAATATTTCTTTCCCACTAGTACCTTTAGGCATTCAATTATAGTGGTCCCTT
Organism: Cunninghamia lanceolata; assembly: GCA_027924645.1. Taxonomy (NCBI): domain Eukaryota; kingdom Viridiplantae; phylum Streptophyta; class Pinopsida; order Cupressales; family Cupressaceae; genus Cunninghamia; species Cunninghamia lanceolata. Next base: position 570,878 of record BSBN01001745.1, read on the forward strand.
CCTCTCCACTACCCAAGATAAGACATCTAACTACCTAGTAATAACACATGCAGTGAGGAAGGTTAGAATTCATTGTTGATTTCTTGGCACTCATCCTAGAGGTGTCTCAACCTACATGGACATTTATGCTTACCACCTTACCCTACTCCAATTCCACTTGGCTCATAGTCAAGTGATTCCTCTCGTTGATTCTAGAATTTGAAATTCAATGTTTTGGGAAAAAAATTATATTGATTATGGGATGGGTATTTTTGTTGGAAAAGGGGGAGATAACAAGGTAAAGTTGCAGCTATGTATCTTTTAAATGTTTTCAAATATGAAATAAAAGCATGTGTAAATTTGAAAATTACTTTCAATTTCGATATAATAGTATTTCTCCAATTTAATCAATGTAGTAAAGAAGAAAAAAGCATGATAGAAGTAGACACAAAATTTACATGGAGAAACCCTTGTGGGAAAAAAAATCCACACCCAAAGATATTTATTCATGTATTAAAATTATTGTAATTGAGTTTAAAATAATACTAAAATCTTCTTTGGATTTTATTAGAACTTCATTACTTCTTCAATCTTCAAATACCTATCCTTCCTGTCATTACCTGTCTGTAATATGTAATGTTATTTTGACCAACTCAAGGCATCATTATATAGGATCCATGCATCTCAAGCATACAATAAACTATATCCAATAGCATGAGAAGAAACCTCATGCAAATCCAAGCACCCAATATAGTGAACTCCAAAGTTGCATGGTAGAAATCAACTGTTAATTGCAAGTCTCAAACATGAGCACCCAAGAAGTCCTAATCAAACTTAGTCAATTGAAGTGTTATTGAAGTACCAACACACACCAATGTCATGCAAACAACATGTACCATTTATGTCCCTAATATTATTATGTAACAACTTGTTCTATAACATGCAAGAGTCATGTAACCACTTGTAGCAACATGCAAGGTTTATCCAAAACTAATCCTGAGTTAGAGGGTCATGTAAGATACATGCAACACCATATAAATGAAATGCAATAACATGCAAGTCCATATAACTAACATGCAACAACATGAAAGTCCATATACCTGACATGCAACAACATGCAAGCCCATATAACTGATATGCAATAACATGCAAGCACATGCAAGTGACATGCAACAACTGTTGGATCTAGGGCATACAACTGAGAGGGGGGGGGTGAATCAGTTGTATAAAACTTCTTGTCTTTCAAACACTTAACTCACTGTTGTTAGTTAGCAGCATATCAAATAATCATCCATGGAAGCATAATACATAAACACAAGAGCAGATAAGCATCAACACATTGAACACCAAGATTTTGACGTGGAAAACCCGGTTAAGGGAAAAACCACGGGGTGATTAACCCAAGAATTATTCTCTGTTAGAAGAATAAAGAAAAATGAATGGCACATGCCAATAAGGGCTCACTGCCCGAGCACACTGCTCACAAAGAGGCCCACTGCCTACAAGGAGACACACTGTCTACAAAGTGATGAAAATCACAGTCTTGAACTGGAGAATGACATCTCTACCATGTCCGGATCAGTTCCAATTAAGCCCAACAATCTCTGCTCTGCCTTTCGCACGTTTCTTCGCTATACCATACTCATCCTCACACCACACCCTGAAATGAACTCACAAACCGTTATTTATACAAGACATCGACTTAGGAACAAACATCTAAGTTGGCAAACAACCATAGGAGTATCCGCAAGATGAATAACACATCCGGTCGGCCATCACAAAGCAAGAACTTCATCCGGAAGAATAACTTCAATTCCGGGCTCTACCATCAATGCGGACCAACAACACAACCTAAACATGATCCAAGAACCTTCACAAGCCTGTCTGAATGTCCGGATACTTCCGCACTTCCTCTGCTTACTGGGATCTCTTGTCTTCCTCATCCGGAACTTCAAGAACACAGTCTGTCGCCACTGTCATAATGCAAGAGGTACTTCCGGACCTTCAAATCATACACAAATCAGGATGACACATCACAAGGACATCCCAAACACTCCTTCCAATCCGCAGATTAGGGTAATACAATTCTGGACCTCACCGGACCTTTTTGTGATCCTCTGTCACCTCCGGATACTTGCCGGACCCGGTTCTATACCGGCAGCCACAACTCCTTCAGATCTTCATGCGGACCTCTGAAATCTTAACTGTAGCATCTCAAGACTCATATCTACTAACCCTTTAATCCGCAGCCTCCGGTTCTCATCCTATACAGTACATTTACCTTCTTCTCATCACTGTTCTTCACTGTTCCTGACTGAGACTAATTTTCTCAATATCCTCAGCACACAGCTCATCAAATCCTTCTTGTCAATGCAATATGAGTATGTTGACATCAATGACAACACTGGCTCACCTCATACTTGCAACAATCTCCCCCTTTGTCATTGATGGCAACATATGATGTGAAAAACCATTAGGACAAGAACTTCAACTTTTCATATGTCTTCTCTTCCTTTACTGCTCCCCCTTTGATCATCAACCACTTGTTTTTCACATGTCTTCTCTCCCCCTTTGACATCAATGGCAAAGGGCTCATACTTGCAATTCTCATGCATCAGAATCATACCAGCTGCTCCCCCTTAGTTGCAGCTCCCCATTAGTCTGGATCACAAGATATGACTGTGATAGCCACCGGACTGATGCACATCAGTGCATCTTAGTTCATCACCGGAGGGGCCATGACCCCTAACTTCTCCCGGAGATATTCAAAGGAGTCCTTGGGAAGAGGTTTTGTAAAGATATCTGCAATCTGATCCTTGGAGGGAACATACTCCAATCTGACTTCTTCCTTGTTTACTTGTTCTCTCAAAAAGTGAAATTTGATAGATATGTGCTTAGTCTTAGAATGCAATACCGGATTCTTGGAAATATTAATTGCACTTGAATTATCACAGAAGATTGTGATAGGCTCCTCATATTCAACTTTGATGTCTCTTAGCATCTGCTTCATCCATAAGATTTGAGTGCAACTACCTGCTGCTGCAATGTATTCTGCTTCAGTTGTAGACAGAGATATTGCATCTTGTTTCTTACTTAGCCAAGAAACCAATCTCTTCCCCAAAAAGAATGCTCCACCACTAGTGCTCTTCCGGTCATCCACATCTCCTGCCTAATCTGCATCTGTATAAGCATGAAGAGAGAAATCCAGATCTCTAGGATACCATAGACCATACTCAACTGTCCCTTTCAAGTATCTAAAAATTCTTTTGATTGCCATAACATGAGATTCTCTAGGATCAGCCTAGAATCTTGCCACAAGACCAACAGCCTGCATTATATCTGGTCTAGTTTGAGTGAGATACAACAATCCACCAATCATTGATCTATACTTTGTCTGATCTGCCTTTGGAGAATCATCATCTTTGCTTAACTTACATCCGGTTGCCATAGGAGTGTTCATAGGCTTTGAGTCTTCCATACCAAATTTTTTTAACAATTCTTTCACATATTTGGTCTGAGAAATGAAGATCCCTTCTTTTGTTTGAGTAATTTGCAGACCCAAGAAGAAATTCATTTCACCAAGCATAGACATTTCAAACTCACTTTTCATCTGATTTGCAAAAGTTTTGCACATACTATCTCTTCCTCCAAAAATGATATCATCCACAAACACTTCAACAATCAGAATGTTTTCATGATCAATTTTGAAATATAAGTTGCTGTCAGCAGTACCTTTGTTGAATCCAATCTGCACAAGATGCTTATCCAACCTTTCATACCATGCTCTTGGGGCTTGCTTCAATCCATACAAAGCTTTCTTCAACTTGCAGACCATATCATTATTATCAGACAATTGAAATCCATCTGGTTGTTCAATGTAGACTTCTTCTTCCAGATCACCATTTAGGAAGGCAGACTTGACATCCATCTGATATACCTTGAAGTCTTTGAAGGCAGCAAATGCAAGAAGTAATCTGACTGCTTCAATTCTTGCTACCGGAGCAAAAGTCTCTTCAAAGTCAATTCCTTCTATTTGAGAGTAGCCTTTGCAGACCAATCTGGCTTTGTTTCTGATTACTTCACCAGCTTCATTTAGTTTGTTCCGGAAGACCCACTTGGTTCCAATTACATTCCTGTCTCTAGGTCTGGGAACAAGATCCCAAGTATGATTTTTCTCAATTTGCATCAGTTCATCTTCCATTGCTTTGGTCCAGTTTTCATCATTGCAGGATTCATTTATTGTTTTAGGTTCAATCTTTGAAATCAGACAACATTCATTCTGATCTTGAGCAATATTCCTTCTAGTTTGTACACCTTTGCTTCTGTCACCTATGATCTGATCTTCAGAGTGATTCAGTCTTACATACCTTGGAATTTTGGGAGTATCCAGCACTGATGTTTCTTGATCAGGCTCATTCAAACCTAACTCTTCTTCCTGATTTACCGGATCAGGCTGACTCTGTCTCACCGGAGAGGATTGAGGTCCTTGAACACTGTCTTGGTCATCTTCATCAAACTCATAAAATCTTGAAGGCTTCTCAATTCCTTCATCAACCTTTACATTGGTGCTTTCTATCATCTTCCTCAATCTCTTATTGTAACACCGGTATGCTTTGCTTTGAGTGGAGTAGCCCAAGAAAATTCCTTCATCACTTCTAGCATCAAACTTTCCTAGATCTTCATCTCTTTTAATATAACACTTGCTACCAAATACTCTGAAATATTTCACAGTAGGAGTGATGCCAAACCAGAGTTCATAGGGGGTCTTACCGGTGTTGTTTCTGATTTGAACTCGATTGAGAGTGTAGACTGCAGTGCTGATAGCTTCTTTCCAAAACATTTGAGGAACATTTGCTTCCAACATCATTGTCCTAGCAGCTTCCTGGATGGTCCGGTTCTTTCTCTCAACAACTCCATTCTGCTGTGGAGTCTTAGGAGCAGACAACTGTCTCCTTATACCCTGTTTCTCACAAAAGTCAATGAATTCACCAGATGTAAATTCACCACCTCTATCAGACCTTAGACACTTTAGTTTCAATCCGGTTTGATTCTCCACCATAGCTTTGAAGATTTTGAACTTCTCAAAAGCTTCTGATTTTTCTTTTAGAAAGGTAACCCACATCATCCGGGAATGATCATCTATTAACAACATGAAATATCTATCACCTTGCAGACTCTTGATTCTTGTTGGTCCACATAGATCAGTATGTACTAATTCCAACAATCCGGTAGAAGACTGATCTTTGCTTTTAAAAGAGACTCTGCTTTGTTTGCCTAACTGACATTCTTTACACACACTATTTGTAGGTTTTATCAACTTTGGAAGATCTCTCACAGCCTGAGTATTGCTTATCTTGATGATGTTATCAAAATTTACATGACACATTCTTCTATGCCATAACCAACTCTGATCAATTTGAACAAACAAACAACTTTTATTTGAACCAACCAGATGAAAGATGTTACCTCTTGTCTGAGTACCGGATGCAATTTCAGTTCCGGAGCTTGTAAAGATTCTGCATTTTCCATTCTTGAACCGGAGATCATAGCCTTTGTCCACTAACTGACCAACACTGAGAAGATTGTGCTTCAATCCTTCAACATACAGTACATTACCTGTTTTGCTCTTACCATCAAAGGAAATAGTTCCCCTACCTCTGATTCTGCCAGCAGAATTGTCACCAAACTTTACCATTCCTCCTTCATATCTTTCCAAGTCTAAGAACTTATTCTTGTCACCAGTCATATGGTGAGAACATCCACTGTCAATAACCCAATCATCCTTTTCTTCCACTTGAGCAGCCAAGGCTTTTTCAACAACTTTGTGATTGACAGATTCAGAGAGCAAGGAATCTTCTTCCTTGATGGCTATAAACACCCACTCATTTCCGGATTTGCTTCCTGGTTCTGATTCATCATCTGTTACTCCTTCATTGTCATCTTCTTCATGAACATAATAGCAATTCTTTTGAAACCTTTGTCTGTGAGTATTAGATCTTGCAGATCTCTCCGGACATCTTGAGGCAAAATGACCAATCTTATTGCAGTTGAAACACTTAAAGGGTAGTTTTCCTTCATACTTACCGGATCCTCTTGGCAGTCTCTTTGCAATGAGGGCTTCAAGTTGAGCTGTTTCTGCTTCTTCTTCTTCCATGTCTCTTCTTGCTTGATCATACCATGACATTTTCTTTGATGAGTTTTCACTCGGATCAAATCTCTGTTTGCCTTTCACATAGGCACTGGCTTTGAAAGCAGATTCAGTCTTGGGAGGATCATCTCCAAACTCGGTCATTTCAAATGCAGCTAGTTTGCCAGCCAGTTGTTCTCTTGTGACAGTTGTGTGGGCTCTGAATTCATCAATGGCAGCAACTTTGATTTTGTAGGCAGCAGGAAGGGATCTTAGGATTTTGCAGACAATCTCATTTTCATCTAAAGTTCCACCAGCATTTCTGATTCCACATACCAGCTCATTTACTCTTGGCATAAAGGTAGTGATGTTTTCATCATCTCTCATTTTCAATCTTTCAAATTTCCCTTTCAGACTTTGCAACCTTGCACTTTTGACAAACTCATCTCCTTCATACAGAAGTTCCAGTTTAGTTAGGATCTCATATGCAGTGGGTAGGTCAATGACATTCGAGAGATCTGAGTCATTCAATGCGCTTAGAAGAGCTTCCTTGGTCCGCAGATTGTTTTCAGCTTCTGTGATTTCATTCAGAGTTGTCGGACCACCTTGTGGAGGTACATATGGTTTTGAAATCATACCCAGGTATGCTTTTCCCATGCATTCCAAGTGACACTTCATGCGACCTTTCCAGAGAGTGAAGTTGGTTCCATCGAACTTCGGACTATCCTTCTTGTATGACGACATCCTGGATCTCCTCAAGCGGTTAAGCTCTTGTCAGAGGAACTTGGCTCTGATACCAATTGTTGGATCTAGGGCATACAACTGAGAGGGGGGGGGTGAATCAGTTGTATAAAACTTCTTGTCTTTCAAACACTTAACTCACTGTTGTTAGTTAGCAGCATATCAAATAATCATCCATGGAAGCATAATACATAAACACAAGAGCAGATAAGCATCAACACATTGAACACCAAGATTTTGACGTGGAAAACCCGGTTAAGGGAAAAACCACGGGGTGATTAACCCAAGAATTATTCTCTGTTAGAAGAATAAAGAAAAATGAATGGCACATGCCAATAAGGGCTCACTGCCCGAGCACACTGCTCACAAAGAGGCCCACTGCCTACAAGGAGACACACTGTCTACAAAGTGATGAAAATCACAGTCTTGAACTGGAGAATGACATCTCTACCATGTCCGGATCAGTTCCAATTAAGCCCAACAATCTCTGCTCTGCCTTTCGCACGTTTCTTCGCTATACCATACTCATCCTCACACCACACCCTGAAATGAACTCACAAACCGTTATTTATCCAATACATCGACTTAGGAACAAACATCTAAGTCGGCAAACAACCATAGGAGTATCCGCAAGATGAATAACACATCCGGTCGGCCATCACAAAGCAAGAACTTCATCCGGAAGAATAACTTCAATTCCGGGCTCTACCATCAATGCGGACCAACAACACAACCTAAACATGATCCAAGAACCTTCACAAGCCTGTCTGAATGTCCGGATACTTCCGCACTTCCTCTGCTTACTGGGATCTCTTGTCTTCCTCATCCGGAACTTCAAGAACACAGTCTGTCGCCACTGTCATAATGCAAGAGGTACTTCCGGACCTTCAAATCATACACAAATCAGGATGACACATCACAAGGACATCCCAAACACTCCTTCCAATCCGCAGATTAGGGTAATACAATTCCGGACCTCACCGGACCTTTTTGTGATCCTCTGTCACCTCCGGATACTTGCCGGACCCGGTTCTATACCGGCAACCACAACTCCTTCAGATCTTCATGCGGACCTCTGAAATCTTAACTGTAGCATCTCAAGACTCATATCTACTAACCCTTTAATCCGCAGCCTCCGGTTCTCATCCTATACAGTATATTTACCTTCTTCTCATCACTGTTCTTCACTGTTCCTGACTGAGACTAATTTTCTCAATATCCTCAGCACACAGCTCATCAAATCCTTCTTGTCAATGCAATATGAGTATGTTGACATCAATGACAACACTGGCTCACCTCATACTTGCAACAACAACATGCAAGTTCATATATTTGACATGCAACAACATTCAATTTCATATAAGTGACATGCAACAACATGCAAGTAACATGCAACAACATGCAAGTCCATGCAAGTAACATGCAACACATGTAAGCACATGCAAACTCATAAAGTGGCATGCAACAACATGCAAGTCCATGCAAGATTTTATGAATTCATGCAAGCAATATGCAAATATCATACATCTCTAACTTTAGTGTTAACTACCACATCATTTTCATGCAAATATCATGCATCTCTAACTCCATTGTTAATTGCCACATCATGTTCATGCAAATATCATGCATCTCTAACTCCACTGTTAACTACTACATCATGTTCATGCAAAGTGTATCAACATTATCCACTCATGTGCACAAAAAAAAGAAAACTCCTAGTCTTCATTGGAAACACCTCCAAAGTGAGCATCCAAATTAGTTCCCACTTCCTAGGAAGTATCACCAAGTCAAGATAGACATCAAAGAGTCAACTACAAGTCTCCATGGACTCCAATTCCAAAGTGGGCACCCAAATTGGGTCCTACCTCATAGGAGTTATGAAAAACATGTCATAGTGCTATAATTAAATATTATTTTGTCTCTCAAGTTCCTGTGTTGGAAAACACTTTCCAAGAACTTTGGAGACACATGAATTTGGTTAGGATTGCAAAGTTAATGACAACTTATTCCAACAATTTCACCATAAATATTAGTTTGCATGTGTCTTTTTTAGTTTAGATCCTATTTTGTATAGATGAGCTATTGAGCCTTATGTATAAAACTCTTTCTCACTCTTCTGTAACTAAATAGGGGAACCTCTATGCATGTGTCCAAAGTTGGTGATATGATATTATACACATAGCTTCTTAATATTATTAGAAGTATTAATCTACGAGGTTGTTGTTCTCAAAATTCTAACTCTTGATTATGTGTATGAATTTGTTTGATGCGCATGTGTTTTATTGTTGCTATTTCTATTGACTATTGCATAATGAGTTACAAATATCTATTTGGGTTGAAAGAGGAAATATATTTGGTGTGATCCTCTTTTACTTGAGTTATTTACTTTCTAGTAGCTCTTCCCCCTTTCTCACTCAAATAGGCTTAAGTAGAACAGATTGGTTTATAGGTCATGTCCCAAACTTGTAGATCTTTCCATGATTGGTGGTCCTACATGGTTCATTTGATCTAAAAGGATATTTAGACCATCAAGAGTTTTTGGTATGCCTGGTGGGATTCAAATCCCACTATTAAACAAATTTTGGTGAGTTTTCAGTATCGTATTTTTTGAAACTTCATACAATCACCTGGCAACTATGTCTGATACAAATTAAAGTCTTATGCCCCTAGGAACCTCTAATAGGTCTACAAATATATTAAATCCACATATTTTAGTTCAACCTCTTATTTTTCCCAAGGAGAAGGTTGTAGCTAGTGATTCAATCAAATTTATAGACCACATACGTAAATTATTTATGGTTACCCAACCATTAGTGAGGTTTTTTCTTGCATGGAATATTAGAGGTCCTCTAATTCCCCCATTCCTCCCACTATATGTGATGCTATTCTATATTCTACCTCTCTCTCCCACACTTTAGTGTGGAAGATTCAACTACTCTCATAGAATACTTGCATGACATAGTGAACTATTACATGGTACATAATATTGCAAAGCTCTAATACTCCTAGATGCATCATTTAAGGAAAGGATATTGATTGATACTAATCTCTATCTCCTCTTTTAATTGATGATTGGGACAAGTTGGGTCAATCCTTGATCAATAATATCAAAAAAAAAAAAAGATGACACATCATTGCTCAAGAACTCATGACTATAAAAATGGCTCTTACAAAGATGTTAGAAAAATTCAACATCTTATTACAAAATATGTGGTAAAGTATGCCACTTGAGTTCCAACCCCGATTAGGCATGGTATGTATTTTTTACCTAAAAGTAATAAAATTTGAGATAGCCTTGATGGTTAAGTCAAAAGGGGGGAACACTCTCCTTGATGCTTATGATATTTCCATTGTTGTTGAAGATGATTTGATTCAAATAGGAAAGTTGGCATATTGCCCCCCTACTCCTTTATTACCAAATGTACAACCTCCCTATCAACTTGCTCCTAACACACAACTTGTGACCTACCAACCAACCAATGATTTTGTCATAGTTTCAACACCTAGATCAGCCCTAGAATATCATTTTGTTGAACCAAAAATACCCAATGAGCTTGATGAAATATAGAATTTACTCAGAAACAAATCCAATGAGAGCATTATTGTCAAAAGACAATAGGTTATTCAAAGGCTTGTGTTCTCAAATAACTAGCAAATTCTAATGCAATAATATAATTTATAAACTAATCATGGATATTAGAAAAGGCCAACATTTTAGTCCAATAAAGTTTCTAATCAATCCTAGAACTAATTAGTTCCTAGAGAGATCCATCTTCAACAAATTCTTCACAACCCCATTAGAGGATTAGTAATGTTCAAAATAACTATGTAGAGGAGCTTGCCTTATGCTGTTATCCCTATTTATCCCTGCACACTCCCACTACATGCCATCAAAATTATCAACCTCAAGCTATTCCTCCTCTTGGATAATCTAGTAATCAAAACCAAGGTGTCCAAATGTAGGGCATGCCAATGGGTTAGTAATCTAGTAACCTAGAAAGAGTGTGCAGCCTATGTGTTAAATGAACCAACCTCCACTTCTAAAAGACCATAAGTTTAATTTGGCTATTTCACTAGATCAAAGAAGGAAGCCCTTACAGAGATAACCTAAGAAAAGTAGGTAGTCCCAAGAATTCAAAAATGAGAGAAAATTCCCCTTTTTGGTTTATCAACTACATCCACATCCAGACCTATGCCCCTAATTGGTGCTAAGTTTAATAACATTGGAACAACTAGACCACCATAGGCTCCTCCAAACCAAAGTTAGGTGTCCTATCCCCTGATAAATAGGTTGAGAGTATATTGGGTGCATAATACGGGACAACCAATGCAATCTATCAGCTCCTTTAACATTGGCAATCAATTGAAGAAGTCTATAGTTAGTGTGGCACTCTAGGAAGCTCTTGTTAGCAAGAGACACTATGTGGCTTCATAAGTCTTGTCATTGATGGCAACAAAGTCTATCCCACACATCTGCAATACATAATATGCCTATACCAGAAGTCAGACTGAAGATGGTTTTCATATGGTGAACAAAGAACAGAGTATGTAACAAGGTCTGACAATCAGGTCTAGATCTCTCAAATGGTGTAACTCAGTAAGTTGCGGACTTGGACAAGTCAAGAGGGGTATCATGACTATTATATTCCAAAGATTTAGCCTCTGGTGATAAAGCATGAAAAAGATATGAGCATCTAAGTGTTGGGTTCCAAGCAGGTAGAGCAGACAAAGGAAGAACTGACTGACAGAGTATCAGATCTCAATCCAGATGTGCAAAAGGTGTTGATCAAGCAATTTGTGGCATTATATAGTGTTGGCTGACATGATTAATGACTTATATGCCTATGTCTTTGATGCACATCACAAATCAAGCATGGATTCAGACGATAAATCAATAACTTGCAAATATCTTGAGTGTTCTCGTTGTTGACTAGAAAGTCGATGAAAATCCTTGATGTAGATACATATACCAGATGGATTCTATCATGTCAGTGTGTGTTGAAGATGTAAAGAAATAAGGTGCAAAGAAAAGTAGGGATAAGTGTGAGAACAACAATTCAAGTCTGGTATGTGATTGAATAACAACATTGAATAGAGGAAGAATGAAGTGCATCAGATCAGTATATTGTGCCTAACCAAAACTAAACTCTTGCATTTGTAGATGCTTCTCATCAATTTAAACACTTGATTATCTTCTGTAAGTTCTATAGATAGTGAGTCTCTTGTAGGCAGTGTGCCTCTTGTGAGCAGTGAGCCCTAATTGGCAAGTGCCATTTTGTACTCCTTTATTCTTTTAATAGAGAATACAATCTTGGGTTAGTCACCCCATGGTTTTTCCCTTAACAGGGTTTCCACGTAAAAATCCTTGTGTTATGTGTGTTGATTTTATTTATGTTCTTATGATTACATATGCTTTCATGTTTTGATATAACATTGAATATTGAGATAACGAAAGAAAAGAAAATTAAAGGAAATTTTGAGATTATTGATTCACCCCCCCCCTCTCAGTTATCTACCTTGTTTTCAATAATTAGTATCAGAGCAAGGTTCCTCTAAACAAAGCCTAATAGTTTGAGAAAGATCTAGGAATCTCAATGGATGCATATGGTATGAAGGAACAACTTCAGTCTGCCCTAGATGATCATGAACAATCCCACTCTGAAGTCAATAATTTGAGAGAAAGACTCAAACAAGCTGATGATTTCATAAATGAGCTAAAAGAAAAACTTAGTATCTCTGTGAAAAAGAGAAAGGAACTACTTCAAAAATTAGCCAATCAGAGTGAAGTCAATGATACTAATGAAGATATGAATGAGAAAAATAAGCTATGTGAGAAGCTGTTGAAAGAAGTCATTATGGTAAGGCATGAAATGGAATCAGGGGTTATGAGATTCACCCAAGAAATTGAAGAAAAGAGAAAGGTTGAAGATAATCTAAAACAATCCCTCAAGGAGAAAACAAAGGACTACCACAAAATGGACAAAATAATCAAGCATCTTGAATCTGATCTTGAAGAAGCTAGAGACAATGAAGAACAACTTGAGGATCAGACAGACACTCTTAAACAAGATCTTCAAACTGCAAATTAATACAAAGAAAAATTCAAGATAAGCTTAGTCCAACTTGAAGTTCTTCTTGAAAGCCAAAAGAGGGTAGATGATAAGTGCAGCTTGGGATATGAGAAAAGTGAAAGGTCTGGATCTAGCCATAAGAACTTTGGATCAGGAAATCAAAGAAACAGGCCTAGAAGACCTCTGGTAAGGCAACCAAACACTCAAATATATCCATCCTTCAATGGATATTGCTTCAATTGCAACAAGTTCAGTCACAAAGCAATCTAGTGTAGAAACAAAATGAATCAATTTAATCCATCCTTCTCCGGTCAATGTTTCAGTTGCAAAAGGTATGGTCACAAATCTCATGAATGCAGAAATATGCAAATGAACAATTCTTTCTATGGTAAATGCTTTGTATGCAATAGAATTGGACATATGGCTAATGCGTGTAGATCAAGAGGATATCCTTCAAATAAGCAAAGAAATCTTGTGTTACAATTGCAATAGATCCGGTCATATTGCCAAATTTTGCAGAAGCATAAATCAGGATAGAAAAGGTCTGGTGGAACATGATCAGAAGCAAGATAAAGGCAAAGGTAAAGCAAATGTGGATGAAGTTCAAAAAGAAATGAGCAAGATTTGGGTAAAAAGGAGTACAATGAATATTGGGGATGGATCTGCACCGGAATCTGGTGCTGATATTCATTCTAGAAACTAAAAGGTAAGCTCTAGCTCAAGGGGAGCTACAGAGAAGATCCTTTTCCCCCAGCCAGCTAGTAAGTTCCTGAATTCAACACATTGACTTAGAATAAGAGGTTGTGGTTTAAAGGGTTTGAGGAGATTCACTTGAAAGTCATCCAGTCAAAATTTGGTAAATCCACATGCAGATTTGAGTAAGTTATGAGGAGATCTTGTATCGGCAGCTATTCAGTAAAGCAAAATTTCACAGATAGATCCAGTATGATCCAAAATTGAAATAATTTAATCTGCAGACTTATGAGATGTTTGAAAGGGGTGAAGATATGTTATCAACCCTCATAGGCAATAATTTTAATTTCCACGCAATGACTCAAGAAAACCTCTCTCTAAACAAGGCCACCAAATAACTTAAGTTGTGCATTTATCACAAAGGAAAATTAGGGTTTGCACAAGGATAAAAGGATTCTTTCACTCATTATTACACACTTGCACTCATGGAGAAGAAAAGAAGAGATTTACGAAGAAGATTCTACAATTCACTCAAGTTCAACTAAAAATCAAATTCAACAAGAGATTCAATATGGATCCTGCTTCAAACCCTAAAGCATGAAAAGGTACTTCCATTTTGAAAATCTCTCTTTGAATCTCTTGCAAAATGGCTACTCTAATGGTTGTCAATATTTTGATAGGCCGAGACCTAAATTCAGGAAACACCCTTACAAATCTCTAGAAGTTGATCCCTTGGGTGCATTTTCTAGCATTCCACATGGAGTGTTGCATGTAGAAGATTTTAGGGTTTATATCTATGCAAACATTGAAGAATTTGGAGACTCAAAATTGATGGACATTTATCACAAACAGCTAATAGATGAGAATTTTGAACTCAAACCTGAATTCAAGGCCCTCCGAGATAAACACTTCAGACATTGATGATTGGGTCCGGTATGTTCTAAGTAGCATGCATGACAATTTTATGTGGCTAATGACCCCATTCAATATAACTAAAGATGCCATCAGGGTAGTGACCGGACTACATTCAGCCGGTGGGTTACCCACACTCAAATCTGTGAAGAACCAAATAGTAACTGAAGCCACCAGATAAAAAAATTGACAAAAGAGCAATGACCATAGATGACATCATAGATCTAGATGTCAAGTTTGCCTCAATGATAATCAGATACAAAATCTATCATTCGAGCAGGGAAAATTCTATGTCTGGAACAACAATCTATGTTGCATATCATATGTTGAGGGAAGATGCAAATTATGATCTATGTGAACGTCTTCTAAATCAGCTATTAGAGAACTTGCAGAAGATTAAAAAGGATAAGAAAAATTCCTTTATATATGGTAGTCTAATACTGTGCCCATTTATCTATTATATGAATGAGCTACTCAAATCAAATGGTTGGGTCTAGCAAAATGATAAACCCATTGCAATTCAGATCAGAGATTACATGTATGGACTTGGTGATGCTCAAGCCCAAAACATAGCTCTTTGGGGTTACTTTAAGAATTTCCAAAGCATGATGCAAGCCAGAGAAAGAATACCACAATCGATAGTTGACAAATACAAGGATATAGTCTGCTTCATCGTTGACACTGATCAATGCCTAATGGAGGCAATTAAGCCAAGAACTATGGATAATACCTATGGGATATGAGGTCGATGAAAAAATCTTGGAGCTACATGTTCAACACCTGCTGAGCCAGCCTAAGGACACTGAAGTAGAAAGGTTTGGCACCTTTGAAAAGCTAAGTATAAAAAAACATGTTGTGTTAAGACAGTTGGAGATAAAGAGAAAAGTAAGAAAGGAAGTTGAAGAATTTGCCAAAAGATTTGGCATATCAAAGGAGGCTCTAGATACTAACAAAGAGAAAATGGAGAAGGCAGAGAAAGAAAGACAAGAAGCAAAGAAAGAAAGTGCCCCTGCATAAACCTTCTCTAGGACTAGATCCTCCAAGAGCTTTGCTCCTATTGCCTCTAAAAGCTCAAAGTCTACCAAACCGGAAGTCAACTCATCTAGAAAGGAGAAAAGAGGATGAAGACCAAAGCCACAAGAACATATACAAGCCATGAGGATGATGAAGAAACAAAATTAGATGAGGAAATTAGAAAAATGAAGAAGAAGATAACATCTAGGAAGTTCTCTTCTAACAGAAATGACGAAGAGAAGGTAGAGGAATTTGTTGAAAAGTCCACTCTTTCCATTGATGACATCATCAAGGCAGTTACTGTGGATGGGAACTTGCAGTCGATGACAGAGTTCTATGATGAATACAATGATGTTGACAAGATAATTCTAGAGGAAGCTACTATAAGGTATTTGAATATCTATAACAAAGCATTCATTGAAATTATTTCCTTAATTCCTAAGAGCCTAGAAGAAGTATTGGAGCAAGGAAAAGAGAATGCAAAGGCAAAAGACTTGGAGTTCTGGGAGCAGATAGTAATACAACTGTGCCCCTCTATCACTCCAAAAGAAATGAACACGGTGTTCAAGGATTGTAAAGATGATTTTCGAAGAAAGTCTCGGATTAACAAACTTATGATTAGAGAAACTGATCAAATAGATAATGAAACAAAAGAAATTCTCATGAAGGCCTTGAAGAGATCTAATCTTCCTATTGTAGAGGAAACAAATGAAGAGCCCTCTACCATGGATGTTGAAGGATTAAAGAAAAATAATGAAGAATCATCAAAGACATTAGATTCCTCTGTTATGGAAGAGGAAGGGTGGAAAGAAGAAACATTATCTAACATGGATGTCAAAGGATTAAAGAAAAATGATGAAGAGCCATCTAAGACACTAGACTCCTCTGCTCCAAAAAAGGAAGGACGGGTAGAAGAAACAAATATCAATAAGCAAGTAAGTCTGGATCTCCCCAAAAGGAAGGATATAGAGTCTACAAGTGACACTACAGAGATAGTTCAAAATTTCCTGGACAAAGAAATAATGGAGTTGGATGAACCTAAGCTAATTCAAGGGCCACTAAACTTTGACTCTCTATCTCTCATTCAGATAATGAAGGTAGCATATTTTGCTCAGGCCAAAGAAAAAGAGAAACTTTTGAAATCCCACATGGAGGATTTGAGCTATTGGAGATTGCATCTAGGATGGTAGAGAAGATTATTCCAACCTATGAAAAGGATCTTTCTGCCTCCCCATCTGGTAATCTGAAAAACTTAGTCAATTCTGTTAACTCTCATTTTGAATCCTTAGAGAAATCGACAGAAACTAAGGTCTAGAAGGAGTTCTTGGGAAAGAGGTTCAGTGAAGTACAAGGGCTAATTACTAATTATAGAAGAACCTTAGGTATTGGCATAAAGAGTCTTGAAAATGATCTTAAAGATGGTGGGGACATATACAAATTTTGTTTAAATTGGCCCAAAGTGATAGAGGACATTGAGAAGAAAGTGAAAGAACAAGAAGAAAAACTATCAAGTTTATCTCAGAATTTTGATCCCCTCACTACCTCTCTGGTGAATCATGAATGTTAAGCTATTTCTATAAATAATGAAATTAAGGAACTGGTTAAGGAGAAAAAGAACATAATGGATAGAATGGGTGAGCTCAGAGGGATAATCATCCCTAAGTTAGAGGCAATGCATGATGCCTTGATAGAGACACAAAAGACAGTCTGAACTAGTGATCCATCAGACTTAAAGAGGGCAGAAGCATATGCATTCTTGTTAAATGGACACATCTCCATTTTAGATAGAATGAAGAGGAGTTGGACCACAAAAATCATCTAGTTGAAGACAACCTTTGTGGATATGCTTAAGTATATGTAAGTATAACATATGATCTATATATACTTATGTGGCCATCTATAGAATAATTTTTGCAAAAATTTTAGTATGCAGATTCCACCCTTTGCCATTGATGTCAAAGGGGGAGTGAAGAGTAGTGAAAAATGTGGAATCTATCAAAGGAGGATCTCTAGTAAAATAGTGCAAGAGATAGAGCACCAGCTAAGGGGGAGTTACTGTGACACTTAGCCATTTTTCACTAAGTGTTACCATCAATACCAAAGGGGGAGATTGTTGGCAGGAGACACTGTGTGGCTTCATAAGTGTTTTCATTGATGGCAACAAAGTCTATCCCACACATCCACAGTACATAATATGCCTATACCGGAAGTCAGACTTAAGATGGTTTTGATCCAGTGAACAAAGAATAGAGTATGTAACAAGGTCTGACAATCAGGTCCGGATCTCTCAGATGGTGTAACTCAGTAAGTTGCAGACTTGGACAAGTCAAGAGGGGTATCATGACTATCGTATTCCAAGGATTTAGCCTCCAGTGATAAAGCATGAAAAAGATATAAGCATCTAAGTGTTGGGTTCCAGGCAGGCAGAGCAGACAGAGGAAGAACTAACCGGCAGAGTATCAGATCTCAATTCGAATGTGCAAAAGGTGTTGATTAAGCAATTTGTGGCATTATACAGTGTTGGCCGACATGATTAATGACTTCTATGCATATGTCTTTGATGTGCATCACAAATCAAGCATGGATTCAGCTAACATATCAATAACTTGCAAATATCTTGAGTGTTCTTGTTGCCGACTAGAAAGTTGATGAAAATCCTTGATGCGGATATATATACCAGATGGATTCTAGAATGTAAGTGTGTGTTGAAGATGTAAAGAAATAAGGTGAGAAGAAAAGTAGGGATAAGTGTGAGAACAACAATTCAAGTCTGGTATGTGACTGAATAACAACATTGAACAGAGGAAGAATGAAGTGCATCATATCAATATATTGTGCCTAACTAGAACTGAACTCTTGCATTTGTAGATGCTTCTCATCAGTTCAAACACTTGATTATCTTCTATAAGTTTTGTAGACAGTGAGTCTCTTGTAGGTAGTATGCCTCTTGTGAGTAGTGTGCTCGGGCAGTGAGCCCTAATTGGCAAGTGCCATTTTGTACTCCTTTATTCTTTTAACAGAGAATACAATCTTGGGTTAGTCACCCCGTGGTTTTTCCCTTAACAGGGTTTCCACGTAAAAATCCTTGTGTTATGTGTGTTGATTTTATTTATGTTCTTATGATTACATATGCTTTCATGTTTTGATATAACACTGAATATTGAGATAATGAAAGAAAAGAAAATTAAAGGAAATTTTGAGATAATTGATTGACCCCCCTATCAGTTATCTGCCTTGTTTTCAATAGCTCTCTCTATCACAAAGAATGAAATTGTTAGAATATTTCCTAAAGAAGCAAAAGGCATTAGGTAAATAAAAACATCAAATTATAGATGCATCAAAGGGAACCTTGAACCAACCTACCTTTAATCAAATTTCAAGAAATGAGGTAAGTAAAGATAAACCAAAAATATTATACTTGACCCTAGTCTACAAAGATAAATTAATTCATTAATTCTATGGAAGATTTTGGTTCAAGTAGCTCTATCATGCCTAGGAGGGTTGTTGATGCACCAGGATTAAATTATGAATTGCGTGTAGCATCGCTTGTAAAAGATCATATTTTATCACTAGATTAGTTTCACATTTATTTTTTAAGCAAAATTAATCTTGTATTCCATGTTTGCAATCAAATTTAAGCGTATGCTATGTCCTCACACTTTCAAGTGATCTTAGAGATCAAAATCTTAAGTTTGGTCTATCTATTTGTGTTCAAACTCAAGGGATTTAGTGTGTGTATGTTTTCCCTTCATGCTACAAGGTGATCTTAGGGATCAAAAACACCTAAGTTTCTTTCCCTTTAGGGGTCCTACCTAGGGATTTCATCACCCTAGGGGATGACCTCAACCACATGTTCTAGAGGGGTATATAAAGGAGGAAGAGTGAAAGTTGTACCTCAAAAGTGGAGCTATCATTTTTGGCCCATGTTGAGCCTGTGGCACTCATCAAAGTGAGAAAATCACACACCTTAGCCAAAATGCTTGTTCATGGACTTGAGCCTCAAAGTACCTTGCATATGTCGAGGACACCCTAGAATCTAATAAAGCCTAGATAAAGACCTTTCGGCCATCCTTTTTCATGGTGCATCAAAACCGAAAAGGCTAGAGAAGTTACTCACACCATACTTTCATAGTGGGGAGATAGAACTCACTTTAGACAAGGCTTTGGCCTCCAAGGTAAGGGGTGCATAAGTGGTACATGAACTTTCATTCCCTAGCTATTCATCACTTGATAAATAGTATATTGTGGGCCCACAGAGACCGACACTTCCACTTGAATAAAAATAGGCTTGTTCACATCCTTGACGTGTTTTCTTGTCAAAACTAGTGAATACCCCTTTTCATTCAAACACATCTTAACTTCTGCAAACTTGAGAATCTTGCATCAAAATCCAAAGAGCTGAATAATTTGCAATCCAAGCATCCTATCATCCTTAATCATTTCTATCATGGACCCTTGGTTTCAAAACTTCATTATGAAAGTTAAAACCCATATGCAATATCCTAGTGAACCTTATGATTTGTCTAGAGATGAACATGGCAATGCCTATCTAGATGCCATCACCATGAGCAAATTATCCCATAGATTCAAAATCATAGATTTTTGAATTCCTATAACCATAAGGATCCCTTAACCCAAGAACATGCTCATACTAGATACACCATGAACCAAAATTTAATATCTATAAGTCATCCTCATCCTTATTCTACCTTTGACAAGGGAACACCATCCTATCCTCTACCCTCCACTTCCTATGTTAATCCTCCATCCTCACAATCTTTGTCATCATATCCTCTAATTGCCACCCCCTATGTCAATCTCCATCCTTACAACCTTTGGATTCCAACTCCTCTCATCAATCTAAATGTGTGTATTTAGATTTTCTCCATATCCAAAGACTACTAGCAAAGGAAAAACATCAAACTAGAAAGTATGAATTCATCAATTCCATATGTACCAAGACTATCCAAAAGTCATAGAGTACCCTTCATAGTCAAATATCGCCATGTAATAAAAAACCTAACAGCACGCCCATAAAAGATCAAGTATTATCATGCAATCCAATACCTACCCTTATACCTATCAAATAACCTCTTAGACATATGTCAATCCATCAAGTATCATTATGCAATCTCATGCCTATCAAGCCTATTGAAGAGTCTTTTACCATAAGCCCAAGTCTAAATCCATCATGCAACTATGTTGTTGACCATTCAAATCCCATCAAGCCTATCCAAGAAACCTTTGTCCAAACTCAAGGGTTGTGTCAAGAATCAAATCTAAAGAAAGATCAAATGTGCACCCAACTAAATCAAGATCAAATTATTCAAGATACTCAAGATTAAACTATCCATGCTACTCCCATTTATGATCAAGATCCTATCAATGATCAAGAGAACCAATTTGATCCCCTCATCCAATTTTATACTATCCTTAATTAAGAAATCCAAACCAATCCTATCCATCATCCAACAACATCCACTTCCCATAATGAGATACTTGGTCCCTAGGAACACATAGACAAACAAGAAAATGACATTGATCATTTCATGCATGATCCTAATGAGAATAGTGGAAATTGGGATCTTAACCACATCAAGCATGAAGACAAACAAGTCACAATGGATCACATTGAGCATTCAAATGATCAAGGTACAACAAGCACAAACAATGATCATGGAATGACAAGAATACATAATGAGATAGTACCAACATCCCATCAACCAGGATCATCCACCTTCATTCAGTTAGGCTTCCTTGTAGAGGAGACAGTAGAAATTTCTAATTATTCTCAATAACACACCAATGGACCCTAGCATCAATTTCAAAAATCACAACTATCCTATTGCAAATAAGATATGTAAAAGTACAAATTATCAAAGAAAATGATTGGGCCTTTAGGAGCAGGGAATTCTAGAACCTATCTGAATCTACTTTAGTCATGGTCAAGGAATCAAAAATAAATTATCTAAGCAATCTAATGGTGTTAGTGATGCTTCAAAAATCACTGAGGTAACTTTATCCAATGAAATCATTAATATAGGGACCATTCACATCCCCTACAACAAGCATGTTACCAACAATCCTTCCACTTCCACTATCCACACCATCAAGCTTTATCCTCCATGTCCTATTTAACCAATCAATTAGGACCAACAAAATTACAAGGCATAGAAAGAAAAAGATCCAAATCAAGAATCAAAGGTGAACAAATTCAAAAATCAAGGAAGATATATGAAAGCAATATGAGTCCCAAAGAAAAATGGACCAACCAAATCAAGTGAAGAAAAACATCCAAATCAATTAATCACTCAAAATATGGAGCCACATCAAAAGAATGATGCATATAATAGGTGTCCAACACCTTCCAACTTGTATAAGAATGTTGATCCTAATTGCCATCCTAATACAAAATCCAAACTCCATAATCCACCATCCCAAGTATGGAAAGTTAAGAATCCTCCAACCCAATCTAAATCACCATTCCATCCACCTAAATCTTTTGAATCTAAATTGCCTAATTCCACATTCAACGTCCCTCATTAAAATCCAAAATCGCACCTCAAATCTAAGAACTCCACATCCCAAATATGTTGCATTGTAGAAGTAACACTTTATCGTAAGGGCTATGATGGTACCCTATCAAGTTGTAGACATTTAGATAAGTCCAACTCCATTATCAATTAAGATCACACAAACATCAATTGATTATACAAGAATGCTTTAATCCTAACTAAACAATTACTCCAGGCAAGTCACTATTGGCATGTTATGATGAGAGCATTTACATCAACTATATCAGATGGGAAGGGACATGTGAAGACCCTTTGAATATCTAGCTATAAAGGCCATCCAATTAGTAATACAGAAAAATTCAAAAAAATAGAAAATGCAGAAAGATCCAAAAATATTAGTAGTACAGAAAAATCTAAAAAGAAATAGAAAATGTAGAGAAATCTAAAAAAACAAAAAAGAAGAAAAATTTAAAAAAATCAAAAAATGCAAAATGGTAAAGATAAATCATATGTCCAATGGTGAAAATCATTTCATGGCACCTTGGATAAGTACCATGATGAAAACCCATTCGTGGGCATCATTTGTAAATTAATTGTCTATGTACCATACACTTGGGGACAAGACGTTGTCTCATCTATCCCATCCTATCTCCCTCACATCATCCTAATCCATCATATCCATATATCCTTGCTATCATCCCTTTTCATCCTCTCTATTTACCTTTGATCTTGATAAGGACTAGGGCATGATCTTGAAACATGCTTTAACAAACTTGTGACATAGTAAATCCTTCTATAAAAATCTCGCATGCATCTTGTTATCACTTATGCAATACAGTATATCCCTTGAGTTTAGCATCTTGAAAGGTATTTATAAAGTATGGTATGTTATTCCTTTGTGTCATAGTCCTTGCAAATCTTCCATACTACACCCTTAAGCTTCTATCCACAATTCCTTAACCTTTCCATTCCATTCATCTCCCATCCTTACCTCTAGAATTGGTGTTCCGTTGTCATTGGTTATCATATGGAGATAGCAAATCCCATTTTCTAGCAAAAATCAAAATACTACCCAAAGAAAAATCCAACCATGATCCTAGAAAAGAAATCCATACAAATGAAAGAAATTCAAATCCATCACATTATCTAGTATAGCATCCTATCAATACAATCCACATCATTTCAAAATGCAAAGCAAACCCATCAACCTTGTCCTTAGGCTTGCTCAACTCTAAACAAATCATCACAACTTTTGAGATATATCATTCCTTCATTTATCTCCCTTGCATATATCATTGCTTGGAGGTGCATCAAAGCCAATCATTGGGACATATTGTTTCCAATCTACCAATCATCATCATCAAAATTAGGTTCTTAGCTTGACTAGGGACAAAATCTTGTTTTCCATTCTTGTATATGTTCTTGTGTGTGTTGCTTGCTTGATGTATTTATCTTTTTTAATTATATCTATATAAGTTATGAAATCATATTATGACAATGACATCATGGTCTTTCATATCATGGAATGTCAATCTACCTACTTGAAATTTTATCTTTTGGGTCAATCCTATGCACATTTGGCACATCGACATCATGATCCCTTATATCATGATGCATAATGTCTATGCTATAATAAACATCAGATTGCTCATAATAGTTGGTATTTTGTGCAAGATTCATAGCATGTACTTTTTCTTTCACAACCCATCACATCCATTCCTCCTAGTCTTTCACCATCATTTTTCTCCTGGTTAATTTAAAATAACCCATTCGTCATCTTCTTCTGCATTCATAGTTCATCTCTAACTTTCATCTCTCTTTTTTTTGTTTCTCCATTAATCTTTTCATCCTTAACATCTATCATTTAACTTATTTTTCTTAAGTTTCCATCCATCCCTAATCTTCTTCTCCCCATTTCATCCATTTCGAGAGCACTCATGTGTTCTTCAAACCTACCTATCCTCTCGAGAGGGCATTCCTAAACTTAATTATCCAAAATCAAGGTTGACATTCTGAATCTAAAAGCCCTCCAAGCATTGAAGTATCAAAACCAATCATCATCTAATCAACTTAATCAATCAAATCAATCTTAATCCATTAACCAAGCCTAAAATCAAAATCTCAATGCTTGGGGCATGTTCTCACCAATGTCATCCCAAGTTCTTATATCTACTTTCTTTGAAATGACATTGCTTCTTCTAATTGCAACACCATTTCAAAGAGGGGCAAAATGTAGACACTTAAATTTGACACATCTTAATCAACGCATCCTAACATCACATTTAACATCACTTTTGACACTTTCTTAAGCACATCTTAATCACATTCATCTAATCACTAATTATCCTTTAACATTTCTCTCATTTCCAAATTAATTAAATAAATTTTATTTATTTAATTAAGCTAATTTTCATACCATATCAACATTTTTTCTTTATCTTATTAATTTCCCCTTTGTCATCACTGCCACTAATTAATTAAATAACTCATATTATTTGGTTTATTTGGCTAATACTAATTTTGCCTATTTTCCATTTTCCACAAATTAATAAATCTAATTATCCTCTCATATTCTATCATAACTCCCTTCAAGATTCCCCTCTATTTTTAACATGTGCACAACCAATTAGTCAAAATTAAAAAATAAAAACAACTAATTTCCCTCACCCATTTTAGATCGTCATAACTCTCACCACTCTTAACTATTCTTAGCCAAGAAAGATTCTCCACTCCCTCTTGTTCAATCTCAACCATTCATTCACTATTAAATCTAGATTGTTCACATCCTCAACCAAACATCTATAAATTCCTCTCATCTATTCAAGTTTCAGCCTAGACACATTGAGCTTAAGATCTAAATCTTTTGATCATTTATCAAAATTATCTTTTCATGGGTACATGCTATCAAAATCTTGCACAAAGCATTGAGTATGCACAATCGAAAACAATAGAGAAAATCCACACATCATTGAGTCTACATTAGGTAGCTTTGTTCTTGTTTGAATTTTTTTATTTGCACTTTATCATCCACTCTATCTGAGGTTTGCATGAGTTTAGAATGGTAAGAATTTCATTTAAATTTGTTTTCTATTTTGATTTATGAATTCCTTCTTACATTCAACATTTGGAGGGTTCATATCAAGGCTGACTTCATTGATTTGCTCATTGGGAGGAGTAATCTAATCCAGATACTTTAGTCCTATGGTGTGTAAGAGAGATGACCTATGTGGTGGGGAATTTTTAAGATATATGAGAGAGATCTTAGCATACATCTTCTTTAAGTCCTCTATTAAGTCGTAGGGTCCAATTGGAGTAGGCATTGGTTCTATGACTGAAATTATCATTTCATGAAATTCCATTCTATGTTCAACACTTGAGTCAAGATGTTCCTCATCATGTAAGATTTATACTAACCCCAACATTCTTGTCTCTCCTTTTAGTCCCAGCTATGTGGGGATATTTGATTCTAAGATTTTAGGGAGGTTATCTAACCCTAAAGTTATTGGGTTGTGTTTTTTTATTTTGTTATTCCTATGTGTTGAAAAGGATCCTAAAATATTTTCATATTTTCATTTTACACTATGATGGGTTCTTGTGTTTTCTTGGTGCTATTACTATTGTTATTCTATGTGACCTCTTGCATATTCAATAAAATTTCAATAAATATATGTTGTTGGTCTTTTGGTAACCTTGAAATGAACATGTTATACTCCCTACATGACTCAATGCCATGCCCCATTGTCCTATGGAAAGAACATAATTGATTGTATTCATACAATGGGCATTTGTATCTATTATCACTCTAGTTTCAGTTTCACAACTATTTGTTGTCTCTTTAAAATCCATAGCATTCACACTTTGAGGGAAGTAATCTCTTCTGTTATAGTCATCCCTCACTTTGTTTCTTATTAGGGGGTTGGTTTGTCACCCCATTTGTGGTCACATTTCGATTATTCTTTAAAATCTTGTTCATGGAGGAATTATTCCCATTGTTATTGTTGTCACTTGTTTGTGTTACTAGTTGACTATTTACACCATAAGTCCTTCACCCACTATCAATATTGTCTTGGTCAATTCTTATCACGCTCTCCAAGGCTTCCTCATAGGAATTGTATGGTAAGTTTTGTACCTCTTCCCTTATATCCCTATTGAGTGTGTGCAAGAAAAGGTCACATAGTTCTCTATGGTTCATGTTAGGAACACTTGTTGAATAGTATATCGCTTGTCTCCATCAAGTGAAAAATGTGCCATCGATTCATTTGCATCTTTCTTTACTATGAGGAACTCTCATATTCCTATCCTAACTAATTTATTCATATTGAAGGCCATGATGACCTCCCTTACGAGTTGACAAAAATAGTGTATGGAGGCTTTGGGTGATTGATAGTACCATTAAAGAGTGATCCCTTTGAGGGTCTTTGGAAATATCCTCACCACAACTCCATCCCAAGGGAGGAGCTCTCTTCTGGTGATCATGGATATCTTTATGTGAGAATTTAGATCCCCTTCTACCTTAAACTTGGGCAGGTCAGGGAGAGGTAGTGGTAATAACACATTACATATGTTGTGATCTAAGGGCTCTTTCAAATATTCAAGGTAAGTTCTTGAGAATGTGCTTTGAGAGATGGATGTTGAGAACATAGGCCCTATAGGTGGGACTTGTTAATATGTAGGCATGTTTGCATGTTGGAGGAGCTTGTGGGTAGTTCTAAGATAGTTGGATATTCTAAGCTGGGTAGTACCCACCTACTTGTGGAAGTTCTTGGATCATCTCATTACTTCCATTTTGTGAATAAAATTTCAAATAGGGGAGATTTTGAATTGCCTCCTAGTCTTGTTTGACCCTAGTGTTGTGTGTTCTATTTCTTGGATCATTTATATCTCAGGGAGGTTGTTCTATACCTGCTTCTAATATTCTAATCCATTAGACTAGGGTAGCTATGAGGTTGGTAGGGGTCACAACTTCTGTTCTTGGTGCTTCTCTAGTTGGTTGTGAATTTTTGTGATTTCCTCCATTTGTATGTTCCTTGGAGATATTTTCTAAATGCTCATCTTTTTGTGTGACACGTAGGGCTTCTTGGGCCTCCCTAGCTTCATGTAGATATTTCTCTAAAAATCTCACTTCATTGTCTAGTTTTTTTCTATTTTTGCATGGCTAGTTGATGGTCAATGAATCTTTGACTGTATGAGCAATTGGTGTACTTTTCCATGGTTTGAGTTTGTTGGCTATATTGCAACTTCATGTCTCCAATCAGGATTGTTAAATGTGAGAGAACATCAAGTCGCTTGTCTGTCATTTTCATAATTTAAGTCTTCAAACTCATAATAGTCGGTAATTGGTGCCAATGAATTAGGTGGCATATATCTATTGAACAAGGGCATGTCGAGCTCTCTTGAGGGAATATTCCTTGGATTTGCTTTAGATTCTGTCATATTCAGGGGGTACCTTAGACACCATAGAATAAATTAAATTAAACACAAAAAGGATGAAGGTGACAAATGAAATGAAGAGGAGAATGGAGAATTGAAATTGGGAATGAATCAAGGATGGTGGCAATGGTATCAAAGTAATGAAAACACAAAAATCTCAACCTGTAGGTTTTGCTCTTCACATCACATTCACCAAAATATGTATCATTTGGAAAGTCACCCAACTAATTTTGTGGTTGAGTCACAACCTAGCATGACACATGAACCTTCCTCCTTGCAAAAGGAGGCCTCCCAGTTACTCTTGCTCATGTGGCAAGAGTTGATGGAATATAGGTGGAACTGAGGGGTTGTCCTATTCTCTTTCTTTAGGAAGTAGGATTTCATGGAGGATGGTTAGGTTTCATGCTATATGGTTGTTCTTATGGTTGTTTTGGTGGAGATATTTGATTGTTGTTGTAGTTGCTATGATTATATGGTCATGATTCCTAAGTCTCCCTAGCCTAGAACAAAGGTTGTTCTATTCATTGAGGAGTCTCTATCATTATTGTCTCCTTTCTTTATCTCGTAGAGCTTGTTGAATCAAGGGTTGTTGATCTCTGATTCATTGTTGGTGTTATAGTTCCTCCCTTGTTTGTTTTATGTTTAGTTGTTGAATTGGAATAGGAAAGTTTTCCCTAATCTCATCAAGGATAGATTTAATCCAAACTTCTCTAATTCCAAGGCACATTAGCAAAAGGGGGATATGTTGTTTATTGAATGTGTATGATGTTGTGTTGGCAAGAGACACTTCTAGGCATGATAAGTATTTTCATTGATGGTAACAAAGTCTCTACTACACATCTGCATTGCATAATTTGCCCATACCAGAAATTAGATTGAAGATTTGTCTAAGTTTGGGAAGTCAAGAACAGAGTGTGTGACAGGGTCCAATATCTTGGTCCAGATCTCTCCAATGGTAGATCATAGTTTGCTACGGATCTGAGGGAGTCATAAGCATTGTTAGACTAATCTAAATCCATGGTTTTGGCCTCTGGTGATGAAGGATTCAATAGTTATTAGCATCTAAGTATCAGGTTAACAATTTGACATAGAAGATAGAAGAAGAACATGATGACCTTGCAATTGATCTTAGTTCCGGATGTATGGAAGTTGTTGGTTGGACAAGTTGTGATGATCAGTGATAGTAGTTGACCTAATTAATGATTTGTCAGTGCAAGTTTTGGTCTGCATTACAAGTGTACATGAATTTAGCTGATAGAGCAGAATTTTCAATAAAGTTCTAAGTGTTATTGAAGCTGATTGAAAAATGGTTGAAGATCAAGATGCGGATATATATAGTTGATGGATTTGAATGAATTTGGTGTGTGTGTGAGATGTGAATATGGAATAAGTGTGAAAAGAACAGAAATCCAAGATCCAGATGTTAGCAGAATAGTAAAAAGGGCAAAGTGAAGATGAAGTGTACCAAGTTAGTATTTTGTGCTTAACTGGAACTGAATCCTTGCATTGATAGATGCTAATTATCAGTTCAATTTCATTGTAACCTTCTTTCTATAGGCAGTGAGCCTTCTATATGATGTAAGCCTTCTTCTGAGCAGTGAGCTCTAGGCAGTGAGCCCAAATGCATGTGCATTCCCCTTTGTAATACTTTTAACAGAGTATAATCTTTGTGGGTTAACCCCCACCATGGTTTTTCCCTTAACCGAATTTCCACGTCAAAAATCTTGGTGTCAAGTGTGTTAGTTATGTTTTTTCTCATGTGTTGTTGATTGATGCTAAAATGATTAATTTGATTATAAGTTGTAAAAGAAGATTAAAAGAAGAAAAGTTTTTGTGTGACAACTGATTCACCCCCCCTCTTAGTTGTCTGGACTAATTCCAACAATTGGTATCAGAGCAAGGTTCCTTTGAAAAAGTTTAATAGCTTAAGGAAGATCTAGGAATGAAGTAAAATAGATGAACATAACCTTCAAGGGAAACTTGATCTCGCCTAGAAGATCTTGAGCAGTCTAGAGCAGAAGTCCAAGAGCTACAAGAAAACCTCAAAAAGGCTGAAGACTTCATTGAGATTTTAAAAAGAAAAATGAGCAAATCCAATGAAAAAGGGAAGGGGCAACCTCTTCAACTGGGAAATCATTATGAAGAAAAGGCCCTGAAAGACAAGACAAAGGAATGTTAAAAGTTAGCTAAAGAAGTTATTGTCCTAAAACATGAGATGGAATCTCGGGTGATGAGACTAACCAAGGAAATTGAAGAGAGGAAGAAAACTGAAGAAAAGATTAATCAAAATCTAAATGAGATAACTGAAGAATGCTGTAGATTGGATGGAATAGTTGGCCTCCTAGAATCTAATCTATAAGAAAGTAAAGAAAATGAGAAAGAACTTGAGAGACAAATTATCACTCTCAAACATGACCTAGAAGTTGCAAATGAATATAAGGTGAAGTTCAAGACAAGCTCAGCTAAACTTGAAGCACTGATTGAAGGACAGAAAAAGGATGATGACAAGTATGATCTTACATATGAGAAAGGTGAAAGCTCTAGATCCGGACAGAGAAATTTTCAACCAAGGAATGGGAGAAACAAAACTAGAAAACCTCTAGTAAGACAACCTAATGCTCAAAGATATCCATCATTCAATGGAGATTGTTTCAATTGCAATAAATTTGGTCATAGAGCTGCTTAGTGCAGAAGCAGAGTAAATCAAAATGGTCCATCCTTCTCTGGTCAATGCTTCAATTGTAAGAGGTTTGGTCATAGATCAAATGAAGGCAGAAGTATGATAATGAATAATTCCAACAATAGAGGAGTTGGCAATTCTTTCAATGGTTACTATTTTTCTTGCAATGGGTTTGGACACATGGCTAATCAATGCAAATCAAGAGGAAATCAAGTTTATAAGCAAGGAAATGTTGTGTGCTTTAATTGCAATAAATCTGGTCATATTACAAGATTTTGCAGAAGAAGGAACAATGGAAGAAGAGGTCTGGTAAACAAAAAACTAGATGAGTAGAGACAAAACAAGGGCAAAAGAAAATTTGATGTGAATGAGATATAGAGTGAAATGAACAAGATTTGGGTAAAGAAAGATACAATGAACAATGGTGATGAATCCACACTAGAATTTGGTGTTGATAATTCCTCCAGGAATTAAATCAGGAGTTCTAGCTCAGGGGGAACTGCATTGAACATCTAATTCCCCTAGTTAGTAAGTGGGTGCCTAAATATGGCACAATGAGAGAAGATATTTTGAATTGTTTCAAAACTTTTGGAAGGATTTTTAGAAGAAAAGATGTTGATATGGAAATTTCCAGAGTAATTTATGAAGAATGGTTCAAGAAACAAGTAACTGGATGAAGTTAGGGCAGTACATTTATTACAATGTGAAATTAGGTTTTGCTAAGGATAAAAGGTCACTTAATCATGCATTTGAACCACTTTGCATTTCAAAGGAAATAAATAGAAGAGCTTCTAAGCTGCAAATCTAGAGATTGAAGAACGAAGAGTGAATTCAACTAGAAATTGATCAACCCTAAACCCATTGAAGAAAAAAGTACTTCTCTATAAAAGATTTGAATCTAAAATCTATTAAGATGGCTTCTCCTCATGTTGTTGACATTACTAAAAGGCCTCAACCCAAATTTAAGAAGCATCCTCACAAATCAATAGAAGTCGACCTGTAAGGTGATTTTTCAAGTGTTCCGTATGGTGTGTTGTATGTTGAAGATATTAGGGTTTATATTCATGCAAACATAGATGAATTTGGTGATTCAGGGTATGTAGACCTATTTGAGAGTCATCTCAGGGATAAAAATCATGATCTTAAACCCGAGTATAAGGCACTGCATGATAAACACTTTATTTAGATTATAGGGTTTCCAACATTTGATGAAGATGAATGGGTCTGATATGTTTTGAGTCGGATGCATGATGAATTCATTCTATTAAAACCATTCAAGATCACCAAAGACATTATCAGAATTGTGACTGGGTTAAACTCAACCGGTGGATTACCCACGTTAAAATCTATGAAAAACCAAACTATTACTGATGAAACTGGTGTCAAATTCCATAGAAGGGCTATGACTGTAAACGAAATTATAGAACCGGATGTGAAGTTTTCTTCCATGGTGATTGGCTACAATATATATCACTCCAATAGGGAGAATTCTATCTCCAGAACTGCCATATATGTAGCATATCAAATGTTAAAGGAGAATGTAGATTATGACCTTTGTGAGCTGTTACAGAACCAGCTGATTGAAAACTTGAACAAAATCAAAAGGGATAAGAAAAACACTTTTACATATGGTACATTGGTTATGTGCTTGTTTTTCTACTATATGAATGAAGTGCCTGGAGTAAAGGCTATTCACTGGACTAAGGATGAGCTAGTTGCTATTCAAATCAGAGATCATCTTTGCAGCATTGGTGATTTCAAAGCTCAGAAAATTGTACTATGGGGTTACTTCAAGAATTTTTAGAGTATGATGCATTTAAGGGAAAGAATCCCTAAATCAATTGTTGAGAAGTATAAAAATTAAATATACTTCAATTGTTGACACTGATCAGTGTCTAATGGAAGCAATGGAACCTAGAACTATTTGGATCATGCCCATGGGGTATGAAGTAGATGGAAAAATCTTGAATATGTATGCTCAACATCTTCTAAGCAAGCCTAAAGACACAACAGTTGAAAGATTTGGAACATATGAGGAGCTGAGCTTAAAACTACATATTGAGCTTAGAGAACCTAAAACCAATAGGAAAGTAAGAAAAGAAGTTGAGCAGTTGGATGAAAATTTGGGCCTAACTAAGGAGGTTGTGAGGAAATTTAGAGAAAGAATTGAAAAGGCTGAGAAAGAGAAACAAGATAAATAACAAATAAGTGCTCTGGTGGAACTCTCTTCCACTTCAAGAACTACTAGGAGCTCTGTTGTTGCCCCTATTCCTCCTAAGACTACAAAATCAGAAGCAAAATCATCAGAGAACAAAGAACTAAAATCCACATGCACAAAAGTGGCCAAGATATCCAAGGACATGCCCTCCAAAAGCAAAAGGGAAAGAAAGAGGCAAAAGATAGAGGAATATGTAGAGAAGCCTACCCTTTCAGTAGATGACATCATTAAATCAGTTACTGTAGATGGAAACTTGGCTCCAATGACATAATTCTATGATGACTATAGTGATGCTGACAAAAGAGTACTCTAGGAAGCAACAGTAAGATATTTAAATATCTACAACAAGGCTCTTCTTGAGATATGTTCATTGATACCAAAAGCCTTGAAAATATTTTGGAACTAAGAAAAGACAATGCAAAAAGAAAGGATCTTGAGATCTGAGAACAAATATTAATACAACTGTGCCCCCAAATTACTCTGAAGAAAATGAATTTGATATTCAAAGAAGCCAACAATGAGTTTTGAAGTAAAAAATGGATGAATAAGCTTATGCTTGGAGAGACAGACAAGATTGCAAAGGAAACCAAAGGGATTCTCCAGAGTGCTTTGAAAAGGTACAATCTTCCTGTTGTAGAGAAGGAAAATGTAGAGGTTGAGTCCTCAAACATGGATGTCAAAGGATTAAAGAAGAACAAGCAATAGACTCAAACTCTAGACTCCTCTATTCTGGAAGAGGAAGTGCAAAACAAAAGAGATGAAGTACTGATAGAAGAAGCAAATGTTAGCCATGATCCTTTGGATCCTCTTGCTATTGATGTCTCTAGAAAGGGCCAAGAGAAAGAAGAAGAAAAAGAGAAAGAGAAGGAAGAGAAAGAGGCAAAGGGAAAAGAAGATCTAGCTTAAGGAGATCATGCTAATGCACCAAAGCAAAACATTCTAGTTGCTATTGTTGACAAAGCACAAGGGAAGGAATCTGAAATAGCAAGTGTAGAAAGAGACACTGTGAATGCAATGTAGAGTTTTCTTAGCAAGGAGATTCTAGAGTTAGATGAGCTGGAACTAATACAAGGACCAATCAATTATGACACTCTCTCTGGATCAAATATTGAAGATATCATCATTCATGCATGCCAAGGCAAGGGAGTTACTGAAGTCTCACATAGAAGATAGTGAGTTGATAAGCCTAGCATCCAGAACACTAGAGAAGATCATGCCCACATCAGAAAAATACATATGATTCTCCTTCTAGAAATTTGAAAAATATTGTGCATTCTATAAATACAAATTTTGAGTCCTTTGAGAAGTCAGCCGAAATAAAGGTCCAAAAATAATTTTTGGATAAGAAGTTTAGTGAACTAATAGGTCTTATAGAAAATGATAGAAAAACACTCGACATTGGTATAAAGAGTATTAAAAATGCTCTTAAGGATGGTGGTGATGTATATAAGTTTTGTTTATCATGGCCCAAAATAGTAGAGGATATTGAGAAAAAGATAAAGGAGCAGGAGAAAAAGTTGCTAGACCTATCTCAAAGTTTTGATCCTTTAATAGTATCTCTGGTGAGCTAAGAATGTCAAGCAATTAGCCTAACAAATGAAATAAAGAAACTAATCAAGGAAAAGAAGAACATTATGGAAAGAATGGGTGAGCTCCAAGGACTGATTACCCCTAAGTTGGAAATAATGTTTAATACTTTGTCAGAGGCCCAAAGCACTGCCCGAACAAGTGATCCCTTAGATCAAAGGAAAGCAGAAGCATATGCATTTCTATTGAGTGGACACATTTCAATTTCAGATGGTATAAAGAGAAGTTTGGCCACTGAATTGGTACAATTAAAGAGTACTTTTGCATATATCCTTAAGTATATGTAAATATAACATATGGACTATTTCTACACATGTGGTCATATATACAAAGTTTTTGCATCATTAGTGATTGTGGATCCCACCCTTTGTCATTGATGTCAAAGGGGGAGTGAAGAGTAGTGAAAAATGAGGAATCTAGCAAAGGGGGTACCAAAACGTAGTGTGAACAATAGTATGAAGCACAAGCAAAGGGGGAGTTATTCTGACACTTAGTCATTTTTCACTAAGTGTTGCCATCAATGCTAAAGGGGGAGATTGTTGGAAAGAGACATTGTTAGGCATGATAAGTGTTGTCATTGATGGCAACTAAGTCTCTACTACACATCTGCATTGTATAATTTGCCCATACCAGAAATTAGATTGAAGATTTGTCTAAGTCTGGGAAGTCAAGAACAGAGTGTGTGATAGGGTCCGATATCTTGGTCCGGATCTCTCCAATGGTAGATCATAGTTTGATGTAGATCTGAGGGAGTCATAAATATTGTCAAAATAATCTAAATCTAGAGTTTTGGCCTCTAGTGATGAAGGATTCAATAGTTATTAGCATCTACGTATGAAGTTAACAGTTTGACATAGCAGATAGAAGAAGAACATGTCGACCTTGCAGTTGATCTTGCTTCCAGATGTATGGAAGTTGTTGGTTGGACAAGTTGTGATGATCAGCGATAGTAACTGACTTGATTAATGATTTATGAGTGTAAGTTTTGGTCCGTGTAACAAGTGTACATGAATTTTGCCGATAGAGCAGAATTTTCAAAAAAGTTCTAAGTGTTCTTGAAGCTGACTGAAAAATGGTTAAAGATCAGGATGCAGATATATATAGCTGATGGATTTGAATGAATTTGGTGTGTGTTTGTGTGAGGAAAATATGGAATAAGTGTGAAAAGAGCATAAATCTAAGATCCAGATGTTAGTAGAATAGTAAAAAGGGCAGAGTGAAGATGAAGTGTACCAAGTCAATATTTTGTGCTTAATTGGATCTAAATCCTTGCATTGATAGATGATAATTATCAGTTCAATTTCATTGTAACCTTCTTTCTATAGGCAGTGAGCCTTTTGTTGGCTATAAGCCTTCTTTTGAGTAGTGAGCTCTAGGAAATGAACCTGAATGCATGTGCATTCCCCTTTGTAATACTTTTCACAGAGTATAATCTTTGTGGGTTAACCCCCACCATGGTTTTTCCCTTAACCAAGTTTCCACGTCAAAAATCTTGGTGTCAAATGTGTTATTTATGTTTTTTCTCATGTGTTGTTGATTGATGCTAAAATGATTAATTTGATTATAAATTGTAAAAGAAGATTAAAAGAAGAATTTTTTTTGTGTGACAACTAATTCACCCCCCCTCTCAATTGTCTAGACCAATTCCAACATGTTGATGTCTACATTGATGTGTACCTCATGATGTGATTGAGGGTTTCTTCTTGTTTGACTTCATGTTAATGTGTACCTCATGATGTTATCAAGGGTTTTATTCTCTATGTTTCCTAATGTTTTTATTTTTTCTTATGCAATGCAATCTAAGATGTACGCAAATGATTTTTTATTCTTTTTCCAAATAAATAAAATAAAAAATAAATTGTCTAATTGGATAGAAATTAAAATATGTATGCATCTATTATGAGTTTTTCAAAATGTAATTTAATCCTATGTTTTTTATTTTTGTGAAGCAATTTTGAATCTAATATAGGAAATTTAAAATGTGGTAATTGAAATGAATGCTAATGTAATGTATTAAAGAAAATCTAATCTAATTAAATCAAAACAAATCCTGTCAAGGAGTCACACAACGATTACTTTCCAAAGAGCAAGAGTGCGATCTAATTACTATTTGAAAGAATAAAAGAACTTGGTATGATAAAGATGGAAGAGCCTAGCTTGAGCTCTCAGAAGTCCTTTTCTGACAACCCCCTCTCTTCCACTATAGCAACAAGGTCCTCCTCTTGATGACAAAAGTGAAGATGGAAGGAAAACGAATTGAATAGAAGCTATGGAAGCTTGAAAATGTAATGGGCATAAGAATGCTTATGAAGCACTAAGGCTTGAATCTTTGAAACTTTGGGATGAATGGACATAATAATTCTTACAAAGTACAATGGCTTTGAGCTAAGAAGCTAATACAAAAGTTAAAAAGGCTCATAGATTCCTGCACAAGCATAAATGCTATGGAAACAAAGAAAAAGAAAAGAATAGTAGAAAAATAATAATAAAATTTTCCTCCTCAAATGCATAGAAGAGGGGGGTATTTATAGGTGTGAGGAGCACAAAAATGATGGAGATGATTGGAGAGTTAACTCATTTGATTGATGAGTTATAAGGCTTGATTAGACAGTGAACTGGGTTTGATTGGGAGTGAACTAGCCTTGATAGATTTCCATAGAAGAAAGAATGGAGTTAGCATGAGATTGATTGAGAGATGATTAGAATTGATGTGGAGTTAAAATAGAGTGATTGGGAGTCTTGAATCAATCAAGAGAACTTGATGATTAGTTAGGGAATCATGTAATAAAGGCTCAATTTGGAGAAAATTTGGGCCAGAACTGGAACAAATCACACAAGTTCAAAGATGACAGGGTTGCCCTTTTAGGAAGTGTTTCACCTCTTTCACCAAGTAAATTCACCCCTAGATATTTTGCTTAAGTGGAAGGGTCTCCCAAGGGGGATCTTACAATTAGGGGGTGACCCATAGAAGAAGTTTTGTATGGGTGGTTTCTGGAATGGAAATGGGTATAGAAGGTGTGAAGTTGTTTTTGGAATCACGAAATATATAATAGGATCTATTTATAGTGGGTCACCCCTTTCACTAGGGCAAGTCACCCCTGGATATCTTGATTAGCTGTAGGGTCGTCCGGGAGGAGATCTTTCAGTTATAGGGGCGACCTAGAAAGGAAGAAAGCAACATAAAAAATGAAGTTAGGGATGGACTTGGGAGTTTTATTAGATGATTATAAAAGGTTCTAAATGATTCAAATAACCCTAGGGAACATGAATTTCCCCTCTTGTGGTGTGTTTATCGAGACTAGAGAGTGACAAAGTGATATGTCATGTGAACTCTAGTTAAAAGACTAGCTAGGAGGTGCACAAGATGGTAGAAGGTTAATGAAAGGATAGGAAAGCACAACCAAAATTAAAAAATGAATCAAAACACATCACCAAGAGGAAAACTACTAAGAGGTGTATATATATTCACGCTTACATGTACGTGATTAGGATTATAGCTCATCCTCAGGCCACCATGTAGGCCTCTGTATCGTTTTCATACTTACAAACTCAAGAACTACAACCTTGTTACTGAAGAGATCATAATCTATTGGTATGTTGATTTTATTTTTCATCACATCTACCTTAAGCATATTAAATAGTTCTAGGTCTCCTTTAGTAACATAATTTTTTACTAGGTGAAGAAATTGAATCTCTTGAAATAGAGTGGAAGGGATTGCCTTCATCTTATGGATCCATGATCTTCCCAGCAATAAGTTATGGCTTGTACCTTTTCCTATTACATAGAACATTGTTGGGACCACTTGGGTCCTAGGGACACTAGAAACATGATATTTCCAATAGTTTTTTCCTTGATATTTTCATAGCTTCAGAGAATGTCTCTATAAGATGCAATGTTTGTATGATCGTACCCCATCCTCTCTAAAAGGGAAAAATACACTATGTTAACCATGATCCTAGTGTCAATGAGGTTTTTATTAATACAAGTAGCATAGATCCATACCTATAGATACAAGGTAGTATCTCCTTCCCTCAATAGATTAGCCTCATTCAACATTTACTTGAGATCAAAGAAGAATCTCAAATCATGTAGTTTTACATTTAGGGGACTTAAGTCAAGGTTAGCTTAATTAATTTTTTCCTCTGAAGATGGAGTTATATGATTTAAATATTTTATCTCAATAGCTTCCAAGAGATTTTTGCATGTGAGGAAGATTTTCATAGAAGATTAATCAAAGAGATCTTCATGAATGTCTTCTTGAGGTCCTCAATCAGGTTGTATGGACTGATGGGATTTGGTGCAATGTCTAATGTTGAGACCATATGTCCATAAGATTCTCTTTCTAAGATTGTGTGGTTCTCCTAGATGTACCTAATTTAAATGAGTTTGATTAATCTAAGAATTTATGTTTATCCTTTTATGTCCAGTTGATAGGGGTGTTTAAGTCTTTTGACAAGGTAAAAGTTGATCCTAATGTGGCTTGGTTAAAATAATTAGGTTAGTTTAAGCTATTACTATGCTAGTGTGATGAAGAAGGATCTTGGTAGATCTATAGGTTTGAATTTTGAGGTGCAACCTACCCTTGGAAGTTATGGTTTTAATTTCCTAGAGGGAGGAGGAACATATCGATAAATAGGCATTGTTGTTCCTCTGGGAGCTCTAGTATAAATTGATTATATGCCCAGCATGTTTTAGTACCATACCCCCTACTCTTATGGAATGAGAATAATTTGTTAGGATATAAATCCTAAGGCCTTTGGTATGGATCATATTAGTTGTTATCATATGTATGCTCATTTTGTTGCTTATTTTTTATCATAATTATTTTTTGAGGGATAGTCAATGGTGTTGACATTTTGGTTCCCCATGTTTGAGTAGTTGTAGCCTCCATTGTAGCTATTTCTATTTTTGTTGTATTTGTTGTTTCCATTCTTAGGTGCTTGGGTATTTGTAACTTTGTCAGTTTTGGAATTTTGAAGGTTCTTCAAAATTTTAGGTATTGAGGGGTTACTGTTATTGTTGATATTATTATTGTTTTTGTTGTTGTTTTAAGTGACCAACCTTTCATTACTAGCATTGTATTTTTCCTCCCTCTATCAATTGTGGCCTTATCAATCTTAAGAGAACTCTTGAGCCCTCTTCATATGATCTATAAGGGAGTTCTTGGAACTCCTACATATCCTTGTTTAGGGAATTCAAGAAAAGATCACAAAGTTCTCTATGATCCATGTTTGGTGTAACTGTAGATGAATAAAGAGCATGTATCCATCACATTATTGAATGTGTAAAAAAAATTTGGGTCCTAGCTTGATGCTTAAGAACTCTTGGGTTTCTATTTTTACTATCTTGTTCATGTCAAAAGTAGTGACTAACTCTAATGAGTTATTGAAAAATGAATTGATGCCTCTAGGAGTCTATGATACTAGTCTAGAACTATCCCTTCTAGATTTTTTAGGAAGATTCTAGCAATGAACCCATCCTAGGGAAGGAGCTCCTAAATGGTCATGGTGTAAGATTTAATGAGGGAGTTGGGATCTCCCTCCTTTAAACATGGGTAGTTCAAGGAATGGTCACATCAACATCACATTATGAATTGTATGATCTAGGAGCTCCTTTAGATACTCAAGGTAGGTCTCATAAAAGGGGTCATGTGTGGAAGGAGGGATCCATTTGAGCTGGGTGGACTACACCTAGAAATACATATTAGGCTATTGATATTTGGGGAATGCTAGCTAATTTTGAGGAGGTGCACTTAGGGGTTGGAAAACCAATGGGATTATTTGATTTATATATTGAGATGTAGGCATCCCACCTAGTTGGTTTAAGCTTGCCATATTATACGATAGAGGAAAGGAGGCATGAAATCCTCATTAATCATATTACATGAGTAGAAGTTAGCATAGAGGTAATTGGATTACTCCTTGGCTTGGTTCATTTGCACCAATGGAAAAAGGATTGGTACATGGTTATACCTTAGAGACCTTAGTTGATTGTTCATTTGCTTTTGGAGTGGCCACTTGGTGCCTCCAGCCACAAGCATCATGATTCATTGTTCCAAGGTAACTATAATCACCTTTGGGGTTGCTTCTTCTATATGTTGAATTTAACCACCATGAGATGGGTTTCATTGTTTGTAGTACAAGGGTTGCATGGGCCTATTTGTTGTTGCTTCTATTTGATTCTTGATTCTCACTCATTGAGTGGAGACTTAGCCATTTAAAAAGACCATTTTTAGGGCTTCTCATGTTGCTCAAGAATCTACAAGGTCCCTTTTGAGGTGATCTAACTTATTGTTAATTGGTGTGACCATATTCCTACAAGTGGCCAAGTTGGACTCTTGTCTTTAGATTTTTGACCAAACTAGAACTTGTCGAGATCTTGATTGGCCCAGATTTCATTGAAAATAACTCCTTGATATTGGACCCATGTGGGGTTATCAAAATTAGTAAATTTCTTTCCCAAATGTGCATTGTTATCATGCTCCAGGTGCTCACCATTTGAATCAATATACTCATAGCCATACCTATTTGAAATAGGTGCCATCATATTAGACAAAATATACCAATCAAATGAGGGGGTGGTGGGTTCATTAGAGGGGCTTTGTCCTTAAGGTCCTATCAATCCACATATTTAGGGGCACCTTAGCTATCATAGAATAAATGAGATGATGAAAGATAAGAAGAAAAGTGGAAGGGGATGGTATGAGAATGATGAGAGAGCATTCCCTGAAAGGATTTCTTCATGTCAAGTTCACCAAAATATGTGTTCCTCCAAATCTACTCACCACTATTGTGTATGAGTTGGCCCTATGAAAGCACATGCATTGCATTCATGTGACTTGTAAATGGATAGATCAATATTTCTCATGCAATAAAAACTAATGGCGTAAGGGAGTGTCTAAACAACTATCCTCTTCATGAAGAAGTAGAGTCCTACGAGTGCCAATGATATTTGTGTGTGGGGTAGTTGTTGTTATATCTTGATCACTCACTTCATGAGGGGATTTATTGATGGTGGATGATCATGTTGATGCATGGTGTTATGGTTGGAATGTGTGGGTATTCTCTTGAGAAATTTTGAAGAGGTGTTTTTATGCAAATTCTTGTGTGGTTAGGTGTATTGTTAACACATATTAAGTTTAGCTCCTACTAAGCATTACCAAGAAATGAATCTAGCCAGTGGTTTTCTACTTCAATCAATTCTCTCCTATTGTTTTCTTCTTGTATTTGTTGTAGGATGAGAGTTTTCTCTTGAGATTGTGTTTGATTGATTACTCCAAGTTTCAAAGATTTACTTTAAGTTTTCTAAGTATGGATTCAACCTAATCTTGTTTGACCTGAGGACACATGAAATTGATCATGGGAGAGAGAAAAATGAATATGTTCAATCCTAGTGTGTTTAACTACGTTGTTTGTTTGACTTTCTTGGTGTTTATTTACTTGCTCAATTGTAGGGGTTTTGATTGTTTTGTGTTTTCATTTTGTTGATTACCTTGGATTTGTTAGCAACGAATTTGATTGATTGATGTTTTTGAGTGAAAAAGGACTAAATAAATGTTTTAGTCTAAATGTAGGAATAAACAACTACTCTATGTTTTTATATTTTCCCCATATTTAAATGTGAATTATTTAACTGATGCAATAAAATGATTCTAAGTACAATTTGAGAAAATGTTTTGGTTTTATTTTTATTTTCTTATTTTGTTTTGATTTGTTGATTACCATGGACCTCTTAGCAAATACTTTATCACTTGTTGCCTTATCCTATAAGCAAGGGATTTTTGAAATGATTTGAAATAATTATATTGAATTAAAACTAAATCTCTAATCTAATCTAAACTAATCTAACACAATGAAACAAATAAATTATATCTAACTACTTGTAATCCATAATATAATGACAAAGTGTCAAGGATCTAGGGAAGGTGAAAGATAATTAGTCCTTTTACAATTCTAATTTAACTATTTTCAAAGGAAATAATTGAACAATTCTAAAATAAGTAAATTGAAACCTCACATTTAGAGATTAGCAGCCAAGATGCCTGGTGAATATGCATGTGGCATTAAGTCCTTAGTGGATCAACTTCTATATTATCCTCTCCTCTCTAGATTGGGGTGCTTTAATTGATGGAAGTAGGCTATGAAGATAGGAAACTAAGAAAAGGAAAATGACAAAGTATTATGCTACCACAATGAAAGCTTTTAAGTTTCAAACTAAGAAAAACCTTGAGGCTTGCATAGAGTGTGGACACTACAAAGAAAAGTTGGGAATTTTTCTTGGATGCTCCATAATCAAATTTCTAGCCTACTAATACAACTATGAAAGGAGGGGCATTAAAATCACAATTTTCATAGGAGGCTTCCAATGAAGAACCAAAGACCATCTGGAATCCAAATGGGGGTGCTTAAATATGATTGAAAACTCAATCATATTTACAATTGGGGAAGGAAACTTAAGTTCTAATAGAAGTAGTTGGAGTTAGGACTCAATTGGATTTGAGATTAGGTGCTAAAATGGTTAATTGTTTTTGGTGTGAACAAGGTACATTACCTAACCAGTTTACCTCTTAGGTCATATTCACACTAGTTTACTTAAGTTTACTTAGGGAATTTTCACTTTATGTCTCAAGTCATATGATTAAGACACATGTCATAATCCTATGTTGTCCTGTGTTTTACCTTGGCCTATGTAACTAAGGGTTTCTCATTGTAATCTCATTCATGTACATATTGTATGCACATTACATTTTTGCATCCATGGATAGAATAGAATTATTATTTCATGTTGTGTCTATCTTGTGATTTCATTGAAGCTCCTAGATCTTGGGTGGCTACCTTCATAGCCAAATCTTGCATGGTATAGAGGATTCAATACTAACTCTTACATGGTATACAAGATTGTATGATTTCTTTATGTTAGTCTTTTGAGAGATCTAGGTTGCAAATCTTGGTTTCTCTTGAAAATCTGAGTATGCTCTTCTCTTGCTTCGAATGATGACCAAGAGAATAAGAAAAAAATGATAGAAATACTATATTTGTATGGGTTTTGTGGCTTTGTATTGCATGTTGCTTTGGGAGATTCCTAGAGTAACACTAAGCTCACCATTAAGTTTAGGGTGTCTAAGAAAGTTATGTTTGCCTTTTGATTTGTCCAAATTAGACATTTGAGGCCAAATCTACAAGTGTTTGTATTTGGGAGGTGGTTACCAGATCTAGAAGGTAGACATATTTTTGGACCATTTTGGGTCAAATGTAACTTTGCCATATCATTTTGTCAAAATTAGACATTTTTACGTAGAGACAAAAAAATATCCCCTAA
This sequence comes from Cunninghamia lanceolata, assembly GCA_027924645.1. Classification (NCBI taxonomy): domain Eukaryota; kingdom Viridiplantae; phylum Streptophyta; class Pinopsida; order Cupressales; family Cupressaceae; genus Cunninghamia; species Cunninghamia lanceolata. The sequence goes on from BSBN01001745.1 coordinate 614,164, forward strand.
TTGACTGTATGGATCGCGTAGCAGAGAATATTCTCTACATCAAAATATTTTCCTATGTAGGTAGGTGCTAATGGGTGCAGGAATCATTAGCATACAGAAAGTATTTATAAATCTTTCTTTAATTTTTTTTTTAGATTTTAACCAATTAAAAAAATATTTAGAGTTTTTCTAGAGGTATGAAGTACCCATGGGTGATATTCCATAGACTTTACCTTTGTTCCCTACTACCAATGACCACAATGAGCACCTTAATATGAGTAGGAGCCCTCATACCTAATCGATGAAAATTGCCTCACGAGCGGCCTCCAATAATCTACCAGTGGAAACATTGCCCTTAATACAACTAAACTTGTCATGAAACCACTCACACATGTTGAAGGGTAGTTTTTTGACTACTAAAGGAAGTTTCATGCACACAAAGGTAGTTTTTAAATCCAAACAGTGGGTTTTCCTATACAGATAGTGGTTGCATTTTCTCTTTAGTGTCTTTTGATTTATAATTTCATCTTGAATCATGCAAAACACCTAAGGAGGCTTGGGAGACTCTTGAAAAATTATATGGTAAAATTGACAAGATTAGGGGATACCAAATTGATAATGATTTGGTGAATCATGATCCCAAAAGTTTTTACCACATTAAAGACTATATCTCCAACATAAAAAAACTAAGAACACCAATAAAGGATTGTAATATTAATAAGGAGAATTTACTATTGATTCTAAATGTGTTATCTAAGCTTGGTCTTGAGTATTTAGTATTTGTTTTTGTCTTTCACACCCATTGGCTTTCTATGGGAGCTACATATGTTGAGCCTACTTTTGATGCATTTTAAAATCTTCCAATCTAAGATGAAGTGAGAGCTAATTTAAATGGGCCTCATCATGTCTTCTAAACCACAAGCATTGGTGGCTAGTGAGCCTACGGTACAAAAATAATTGGGGAATTAGGTGAGTGCGAGATCATAATGGGCTAAACAATACTCTAAGTGACAATGAAAATGCTAAAAATAGACTTAAGCAACTTCACGTGAAAATTTGAATGGGTTATCTACATAATTTGAAAAATATACAGGACTAAATTTTGTAGGAAATCGAATGTAGTTTATGGGATACTTTTTTTTTGAAAAAAAATAAATTTATTTCATGAAAATTGGATATTTCAATGAGGCACTACTAAATTTTTTTAAAAAAATAAAAAGTAGGTGTTTGTCCAGCCAACCTAAGTATGAGAAAAAAAATAATTTTTTGAATCTTTAAATATAAGTAAAGGACGCATGCCTAGATGTGACACATATTTTTATGATTTTTTTGTAAGTAAATAATTAGTTATGAATTTTTACTACAAATGTTTAAAAATATTAAAAAGTAATTGTTTGACCAACCTAACTTGGTCAAAAAATATATAATTCAGCATTTTTTTAGACCTGTAGCTAGCGAAGTGTAGAGTGTGATGCAAATTTTAAATTTGAAAAAAAAAGTCAAACAGTTTGAAAGTTATGGATGTTTTTTCAATCAGTGTGTCTCTTAGGAATTTAGACATAGTGTAGGTAAATTATTATTAATAATTACCTATTAAAATTATAATCAGACATATATTATTTTTTTAGAACATTGATAGTGTCTCGAATATACACTTTTGATTTTATCAAATTTGGATAAAAAGTCCATCAACATCAAGGGTGAAGTCAAGGAAAATATGTAAAAACATCTTAATTCTTCATTCATGTGGAAAAGGCAAGTTTGGATTCCCAAGCCTAATTACTATGCAATTCTTGGGGGGAATTTTTTTAAACCAAAACGGATATTTGTTTCCAAAATGGATATCTATTATGGAAAAATGCTTAAAAAAACATTTTTACATAACATATATCCATTTTGAAAAACCTTACCAAGCCAAAATTGGAGCCTAAAAAATATTTCACGATGTTGGCTAACACTTTCATGTGAATTTTTCCTCCATTGCCACTATTTGGTCCATCATGATCTCGCACTCACCCAATCCTAAAAAGAAACAAAAGAAGAAGAAGAACAAGCCACACAAAGATATATCACAATCAAATTCTAAATCCTCTCCCTCAAAATGGGGATCATCTAAGAAGGAGAACCCCAAGTATTCATATTGCAAGAAACTAGGGCATGGTGAACATCTATGTTATTCAAAATATATTGATGAGTTGAAGAATCTTCTATAGAAGACTAATTTACCTTCAATCGGTTCTTCTTCTTCTTCTTCTTCAAAGTTAGAGAGACATAAGGGGAAAGCACTTGTTGTAGTTGCAGATTCTAACTCAAGGAGATGGATCTTTGATTCTATAGCTTCACATCATATGGCTTCATCATAGAACATGTTTTCTTCATTTGAAACTTGTTCATCACCACACATCCTGATGGCCAACAACACATATATGCATGTTTGTGGGAAAGGATCTATTTTGTAATGGACACAAGATCATTTAATGTTGTCATTTGTATGCCTTCATTGCCAACCAATATCCTTTAGATCAATGTATATTGTGGGATAGGGAAGAGTGTTGAGTTCACACTAGATTCTATGGTTATTCAAGATTTGTATAGTGGAGATATTATTGAATTTGGGGAGTTAGATCATCAATCTCGAGTGTACACCTTCTCACATTTTTCTCTTATTATTTCTTCAGTTGATGTACACAATTAGGCATCTAGTGTGGGCACTTTTGAGAAGATACAGTATGGTCATTTAAATCTTGGTGTTCTTTCATCAACTGAGGTTCTAGAGACATGAGATAAGACTCCATCCCCTCCACCATCTCCTATTGTTTCTATAGAGTTTAGTGTTGCTTTAGATAGGGTTTGTAGTGATTCAATGCAGCAAAATCACTATCTTCCAAATAAAGCTACTTGGGATGAGTACTTGACAGGCATTGTAGGTTTGTTTTGTGAGTCCTATCTTACAAATTTGGAGGACACTATTGAGGACATTCATCTCATCTTTGATGTTGTTTAGGGTAAAATATGAAGAGGGTTGATTTTATTGATTTGTCTTGATCCTCCTTTCACCACTAAACATTCAAGGACATTCAGCTGAGTAGGAAGTCTACTACAGGCTTCTTGTCACTTGGAACATAGGGGAAGATTGGAATTGTATGATTTTATTGTTCAATTAAGTCCAATTATGCTCAAAACCCTAATTATATGAATTCGTGAACAAATAGACAAATTACATAAAATGATCACACACACAAATATCAAATGACAATCAAATGCATACCACATTTTAAAGTTTGGAAAATGGAAAAGCTGGGGACTAATGAGTGAGTACCCTAGTCTAGTGCCACAGTTTTTGTCGAGATCTGGGAATCTTGTCTGTAACCTATTCTTGCTATTTTAGAGATTTTTTTGTTGCAGGATTCAAAGGACTAATGAGCGGACGCCAAAGTCCAGGTCCCTATTTTCTTCTTTGATCTACAATTTTGATAGCCTGTACTACTCTCCTATAACTCCACTTTTTCTACTTTCGCAACATGTAACCTGTAATCACAAAAAAATGGGTTGGGGGTTGTGGTGTTTAGAAGCTTACTTTAGTCAAGGCCCGGGGAGACATTCAAGTCTTCTAAACACCATTGTCAAATAAAGAGTGCGTATTCCTATGGGATAGAAGCAAAATCCAAATGATAAATGATAGAAAACACAATTGATATCACCTTGTAGTGAGGATCTCATGGAAAGAAGATGCTCTTCATGCCATGAGGAGATGGATGCCAAATCTGCAAATACAAACACAATAACAACACAAAATTATGCTCTGCAACATAATGAATGCCATGAATCACTTTCACATAAGCTTCTTAATCAAAATGTTCATCCCTAGTTTACAAATGGATTTGCAACTACAAACATTCCTCCTAAGATTTTCGTAATTCAAAATTACCATGTCGTCTAGGGCCTAAATAACGGTCATAAATCGACACTTTGAAATTGGTCATGACCTAAAATAGGGCAGGACTAGGGTGCAGGTGCCCAAGTCCTCCCCCTATTTCAGGTAGGATTTCTGCTAAGTGCATCTCCTAAGTCCCATTTGTCATGAAACTTTAGGATTTTCTCATTAGGAGTCATTAAAATCATTCAAGATGCTCTAAATGCATTCTAAAAGACCCGAGAGCTAAACCTTAAGAGGAAAAAGCCCCCAAGGTTACTTTTTCTGACATAACATTTAGCTCCCACTTTAATGTATGTATAAACACAAGGCCAATACATGCATTAAAGTATGGTCAACAAACACAAAAGAAACACTAAGCACAGAGAAGACACACCAGTCACAATGAAGATAGTAAGAGGCACACAAAACATGGAGAAGACAGTCACTGTCACACAAAACATAGAGAAGACAGCATTGAAGACATGCAAAACACAGTGAATATAGTGAATGCAGTGAAGATACTGATGATTTTATTTTTCTTTTTCTCATATATATGAAATGTAGATGCAAGTACAAGGAAAGTAAATGCACCACCCATAATGCAGGAGGGACTCATGATCACCGATCTTTATACTGCATATGTGGCAATAGAAATGCAATATAAATCAAGCATTCCATACAAATCCCAAATCATAGGAGGGACTCATTGCCATTGGTCTTTAGACTATGCTTGGGAACAAACATGCCATACAGACACACTTGGAAGACATGAAGAAAACACGGCAGACAAGTGATGGAGTGTTCCTATTTCTAGGTTCATCACCATCTCAGGCATGTTATAGGCACACACCGACAATTGGCCTTCACCACAACAATCACCAAAGACACGCTTAAGGGTTGAGTTAGTCACAAAACCGCTTCCCACCTCTGCAGAGGACTTTTTGAAATGACAGGATGTGCACTCTCAATGAGAAATACACCATCTTCGCCTCTGTAGATGGCTTAAATAATTGCAAGTTGATTTCAAACAAATCTCAGAGTGCAGGAGGGACTCGTTGCCACTAGTCTTTAAGACTACAATTGAGAACAAACACTTTGCTAACATCTAAAATAGACAACTTACCTTATATATGTCCCACCTTAAGGTGGTTGATATCATGTATTGATATCAAGAACTTTAAGGTAGGAAGAAAATACACAAGGGAACACAAGCTCTTGTGAGGCCCATGCCCCCCAGAGATGACATGTACTTTATGATCACGAAATGTTCCCACAAACACATTCTTGCAATAAAAGTGTTAGCATCCATAAAATCATGATAAACAACAATGCATAATGCAAGATTCAAGATAGACAAAGTGCACAAAGCATCAGTATTGTTATGTTTTGTAAGTGCGATAAGATAGCATCAAGATCACACACTCTGTGATTCTACTAGCCAAGTGTCGGATAATATATATCAACCCCATCGTCATGTACATGGACTTAGTCCATTTTTTGATTTATCACTAAAGGGACATTAGGTCCCCATTAGTATAAATTTTTTTTCATTATCTGCCTACTCGATATAAACACTAGAGGAAGGGAAACAATAAATTGAGAGAGGAGAAACAAGTGCCTTAGGGACAGTCATGTAGGAGGGTGCCCCCAAGTAACCAACCACAACGCTATGTCCATAAGACTCAACACACAATAGTGAAAATAGAGGAGAAGAAATATAGAAGAATGATGATACAAATAGAAGAAGGTCACAACAGAGGCAATCTCCCAGTATCTTGGACCTTACAAGAGAAACAAGTGTCATCCCAGGAGGCCTGAACAACACATAACACATCACAGGGGAAACACAACACGAATGTAAAGGGTTAGAAGTACTTACCTATAGGGACAACCTAACTAAGGGTTGTCATAAAGAAAATCATCATTGTCTTCCCACTCCCAAATGTTAGAGGAAAGTGGGACATAAGGTACCATATCCCAATGCTTATTCTTGTTTTCAAGTTGTCCATTCTTAAGATCTTTGTTTGATTCAATGTTTGGTGAGATTTTTTCTTGTTGAGTTGCAAGTAATTGGGCATAAGCTTGTCATCTCCTCCTCCTTTCTCTGTCTTGTCTCTTTCTTTTTGTCTTACCACTTATCTCTTGTAAGATAGTGTTTTGCTCTTCCATAGGTTTTTGTGTTTTAGAGGAGGAAGCACCAAGATCAAATCTCATTTGCCTAGGTGGAATGTTTTGCTATTGACGACTACCTCCCAATCCTTGTAAGGATGGTGGGGAGGAACCTCAACATAGGGTCCTTTTCCTTTTGGCCTAGGATTCTCTTATAATATGGGTTGTTTGTCTCTTGTTGTTTCTTGCATAGAAGGACCAGCCACTTGATGTAATAATTTTTTTTTGTAGTTTCTATAGCTCAAGAAGTTAAAATATGTTAGTGCTTCCAGTTCCATTTCAGATATTTCCCAAAAGTAATCAAGTGTAAAGTGTTGTCATGTAACCAAAGGTTTATACTTATTGCGAGGGATAGTAAGCACTTGTCCATTCAAAGGAAATTTTACACAACTATAAATTGTTGAAGGGACAGCTTTCATAGCCTTTAACCATGGATGTCCTAATTTTATGCAAAAAAGGTTAGGAATGGGGACAAGATAAAACAATTATTCTACAGATTTCTCAAATATAGTAACCAATAAAGATATCTTCCTAGAAGTGTTTATAAAGGTTCCCTTATGTTTCTAAATCATCATGTCTAGAGGGTCATAAAAGCCTTGCATCAATCCATGTGAATAGAGGAACTCTTCCGTGGCTACATTAGTCATGCAATTAGGATCAATAAGAGTTCCATCCATAGGATTTCCTATTATTTTCACAATGATAAAAAGAGGTCCTTTAGTGTCTCCAATTCTTCTATCATGAGGTGTAAACACAAGTTCAGGTTCAGGGACCTTTCTTTTCATGTAAGGCCTAGGTGGGAACCTATTGTTATTGTTGCAATTAGAATCCATGTTTTTAAGTTTTCAATTCAATGCAAGATTAGATTTTAAAATCTTTTCAAAAGTTATGCCAAAGACAAGTGTACAACTATGTATGAAAATGACCTAAAATGCTTGATTTTTTTAAATTTTTCAATACAAATAAGTGAAGTAAAAGGTGTTGTAAGGAAAATGATGAAGTGTAGAAATTAATATGTCTAATATCAGTCTAGTAAAGTAATAATATCCTTCACAACACACTTTTGATGCAAACCTAAAGTGATGACAAGTCAAAACCAAGTGAAAATACACTAAAATATGCAATTTTTTTACCAAATTTCAATGCAAAGACCCAATAAAAAAGGTGTTGTAAATAATTTTAGGAGGTGCAGAAGATTGTAGCAGTAATATCAGTCACATAAATCCATAAAATCTGTCACAACACTCTCAGAGTGCAAATCTAACTCAAACCCTAGGGAAATATAGTCAAAATATGCAAATTTTCAACAACTTTTCAATGTAAGGGCCCAATAAAAAGGTGTTGTAAAGAATTTTAGGAGGAAAATTAGATAATAACCCTGATAAAAGCCAATTAGTGCAGAAAAATTCTTTATAACACACATATGGTGAAAATCTAGAGAGTCGATAAGGCCAAATCTAGTGAAAATCAAGGTTTTCAAACCCTAGGCATGAAATTTTGCAAGAAAACCACTATGATGCATCACTACAGTTATAAATTAGTCCTAATGAGTGTTTTAAAATGGTAGTAAAATCTGAAACAATATTTTGACTACAAACCCTAGCTAATGTAAAACTAGGTTATATGGAAAAATGCACAATTTCAAGCAATTTTCAACAATTTAAGCATGAAAATGCAATCTAAATGAATGGGGTATGAAACATTTCTGTATTTTAAATCATATTTGATGATAATGATAGAAATTTATTGAAATTCAATGCCAACTAATCCAAATTATATGAAAATGCAAGCTCAAAATGTCAATTTTTTTAAATTTTTCAACTTTTTTGTAATTTTCCAAATGCAATAAGATGAACAATGATATGAATGAATGAAATGAATGTAAATCTAAAGCATAACACTCAGAAAGGTACAAAATTCAAAAGAACATGGGTTCACCAAAATGTTTAGGGTAAAATATGAAGAGGGTTGATTTTATTAATTTGTCTTGATCCTCCTCTCACCACTAAACATTCAAGGACATTCAACTAAGTAGGAAGTTTACTACATGCTTCTTGTCACTTGGAACATAGGGGAAGATTGGAATTGTATGATTTTGTTATACAATTAAGTCCAATTATGCTCAAAACCCTAATTATATGAATTCGTGAACAAATAAACAAATTACAAAAAATGATCACACACAAAGATATCAAATGACAATCAAATGCGTACCAGATTTCAAAGTTTAGAAAATAGAAAAGTTAGGGACTAATGAGTGGGTACCCTAGTCCAGTGCCACAGTTTTTGTTGAGATCTGGGAATCTTATATGCGACCTATTCCTGCTATTTTAGAGATTTTCCTATTGTGGGATTTGGAGGACTAATGAGCAGGCACCCAAGTCCAAGCCCCTATTTTCTTCTTTGATCTACAATTTTGATAGTCTGTGCTACTCTCCTGTAAATCCACTTTTTCTTCTTTCGCAACCTATGACCTGCAATCATGGAAAAATGGTTTGGGAGTTGTGGTGTTTAGAGGCTTGCCTCAGTCAAGCCCCAGAGACATTATGATGAAGGGGGTAAATCACAAAACACACACAACAGAAATTGAACATAGAAAATGGAACTTTATTTTATTGATCTGGGCAACTCATTACATTACAGAAGTTCAATTACAATCAAAGGATGAATCCTCTACTGGTTGCAACACATTACAACTTTCCTCAACCTCAAGACTCTAGAATCTTCAGCCTTCTGTAACCCCAAATCAGCTAGGGTTTCTATTTTCCCACCTAATTTTTACTCTACACTTGTCCCCTTAACTCTAGTACTGCCCAGGGTTCCAAAAATAGTCATAAATAGCACTTTTCAGCGGCCTCTAGCTAAATTTCAAAATTTGCAACTCCCTCCAAAAGTAGGTCAACTTCCGAGAAGCATAACTTTTGATTCGGGTGTCCAATTGACGAACTGTTTTAAGCACCGGAAAGCTCATGATGTGAATTATCACACTAGAAATATGTAAACAGATTTATATCAACTTTTCAAGATGTTATGGGATGTTTTAGTGCCTCATATCTCGTTCCAGAAATTTTCAGGGTCTTTTTAGAAAACAAAAACTTTAATATCTTTCAGCTCACAAATGATCTTTGCCTGATTCCTTCGCCAAAGGTCTTATATTTCCATTATGTAACTTTCTGGAAGTTTTCACTTCATTCCATGCCCAAATGCAAACTTTCCTAAAATAGCATGTACACTTTCCAAAACAAGCAGGTTGCTATTTTTCGCAGTTTTGGAAAAACTAAAAGTCCTACATCATTATTCTGGATATTATGGAACCAAAAACACTAATTATGGAACTAAATGAAAACAACTACAATGATTTTAAATTATCTTCTTTTGGGGTGATGCAAGATTGCCCTTACACCACTGGATGCTCCTGCATCAGACACCTAGGGTAATTTGAGAAGTGACCCTGTCATGTCTCAGGTGTTTGTGTGAGGAAAACCCAAATGGTCAACCTCCACCTTATACAACCAGGAAGAATCTTCAATACGCCTTCCTTTCCATTTTACTAGATATTCTTCATATTGCTTGTTCCGAGTACTTCTTCCCACACGGCTATCCAAGATCTCTTCTATCTCCTCCATTGAAGTAGATGCTGGAATACTCCACTCCACTTCTGTTGGTCCATCCTTTGTTCCACCTTCATGATATTCTGATAAATCAACAATGTTGAAAATAGGGGAAATATTGATCCCACTCGGCAGCTCTACCTCATATGCATTTCCTGAATCATGCTTCTTCAGGATTCTGCATGGTCCAAATTTCTTCATTTTTAACTTATTGTATGTTCCAATTGGGAACCTTTATTTTCTCAAGTGAACCATGACTTCATCTCCTACCTGGAACTCCTTATATCTCCTCTTCTAATCTTCCTTAGCCTTGTACTGAATATTCATCTTATTAATGTGGCTTTTGACCTCTTCTTGCAAATTCATGTGTGCTGTGAAGTCTTCAGCCTCAACATTTATCTTTTCTCCTTTGTCTAGATTCCTTAACTCTGAAGCATTTCTTGGACTATTCCCATATGCAATCTGAAATGGTGATTTACCAATACTCCTATTGACAGAATTGTTGTAAGCAAATTCTGCCTGTGGTAAAATCAAATCCCATCCCTTTAGCTAATCTCCTACTAAGCATCGTAGCAGGTTACCCAAACTCCTATTCACCACTTCTGTCTGTCCATTAGTCTGTGGATGGTGTGTAGAACTAAACTTCAAATCTATTTTCAACTTCTTCCACAATGTCCTCAAGAAATAACCAACAAATTTGGTATCTCGGTCTGAAACTATTCTCTTTGGTAGACCATGTAGTCTCATGACTTCCCTGAAAAATAACTCTGCAATATGAACAGCATCATTAGTCTTCTTACAAGGAATAAAATGTACCATCTTTGAGAATCTGTTCACCACCACAAAAATGAAATCATGTCCTCTATGTGTCCTCGGTAAACCAAGAACAAAATCCATACTGATATCATCCCATGGCTTCTCTAGTATAGGTAATGGTTGATATAGACTTGTGTTCTAACTTGCTCCTTTTGCCATCTGATATACTCTATAACTCTGCACAAATTTCCTCACATCCTACTGCAACTGTGGCCAATAATAATTTTCACCAACAATAGCAATGGTCTTATCTCAACCAAAGTGTCTGGCCAATCCTCCACTATGCTTCTCTTTAATTAGGTTCTCTCTCATGGAGCTCCTTGGAATGCACAACTGGCTTCCTCTAAACAACATGCCATCTTGGATTATGAAATCCAACCATTTTGTCCTGTCCAAAGTAACAGGTTCCAAACAAGCTTTCCAGGCCTCTACAAAATCTAGATCCTCAGGATATAAATTTTTGAGCTCATCGAACCCAACAACCTCTATCTTCATTTCTATCAACAACTTTTGCCTTCTGCTCAAGGCATCTGCAACTCTGTTGGACTTCCCACTCCTATTCTTCAAAACAAAAGTATAGCTCTGCAAAATCTCAACCTATTTTAAGTGCCTTTGGTTCAACTTCCCTTAACTATTAAGATACTGCAAAGCCTAATGATCAGTATATAAAATAAACTCTTTTGGTAACAAATAATGCCTCCATTTCTTCAAAGCCTGAACTATTGTATAAAATTCCTAATCATAAATAGAATACTTTTTCTTGGCATCATTAAGCTTCTCACTAAAATAGGCAATGGGCTTACCTTCTTGGCTCAAAACATCTGCTATACCACTACCACTAGCATCACAATCTACCTGAAATACCTTATTGAAATCTAGAAGTGCCAAAACAGGTTGTTCTATGACTTTCTGCTTTAATGTATCAAAGCTCTTGTCTACTCCTTTAGTCCATCTAAACTCTTTTCTATCCCCTCTCATTGTCTCAGTTAGGGGTGCACAAATGCTACTAAAATTCTTGATAAACTTTCTATAAAAACTTGCCAAACCATGAAAATATCTTACCTCCATTGCACTCCTTGGCATAGGCCATTCAATGATAGCCCTTACTTTTTCTGGGTCCATCTTAAGACCTTCCTCTGAGACAACAAATCCCAGGTATAGCAACTCTTTCTTTGCAAAACTACATTTCTTCAGATTAATCAGCAACTTCTCCTCCCTCAGCTTCTCTAGAACTCTTCTGATATGCATCAGATGCTCATCCCAAGTCTTACTAAAAATCAAAATATCATCCAAATAAACAATAACAAAACTTCCCAAAAATTCTTTCAGTACCTCGTTTATGAGCTACATGAATGTGCTTGGTACATTGGTTAGCCCAAATGGCATGACTAACCACTCATACAAACCCTCCTTGGTCTTGAAAGCTATCTTCCATTCATCTCCTTCTCTAATTCAGATTTGATGATACCCACTCTTCAGATCATTCTTCATGAAGTACTTGGCTCCACTCAAACAATCCATGATATCATCCATTCTTGGCAATAGAAATCTATACTTGATCGTTATCTTATTGATGGCTCGAGAGTCTATACACATCCTCCATTCTCCATCTCTCTTTGGTGCTAATACTGCAAGTACCGCACATGGACTTAGGCTCTCCCTTATCAGTCCCTTCCTCAACAACTCCTAAACTTGTTTGTTCAACTCTTCATTTTCTGCAGGGGTCATTCTGTGGGCTGCCTTGTTTGGCAGACTGGCTCCTGGTATCAAATCTATTTGATGACTTATATTCCTTACTGGTGGTAAACCTTCTGGTACATTATCATAGATAATGTCCTAGAACTCTTCCAACATATCTGAAACTTCTGCTAGTAAATCTTCACAGTTCTCTTGACTAATCTTAGGAATCAATGCAAAGCAATGACACTCATGCTTCATACCCTCCAAAAATTTTCTACCATGTACCAAGCAAATTCTGGTAGTACACATACCTTTTCTTCCACCTCCTTCAAGGGCTTCAACTTATGACGAACTCCATCCTTTGTTAGGGAATATGTGTTTGCACGGCCATCATGGACAGTGCTCCTATCATACTGCCATGGCCTCCCCAACAGCATATGACATGCATCCATCGGTATGATATCACATAGTACCTCATCATGGTAGTCACCAATCTTGAACTTCACTAAACATTGCTCATTGACCAAAGCTCTATGGTCCTTCTGTAACCAAGCAATTTGATATGGATGCAGATGCTTTCTTCTTGTTAACTTCAACTTGTCAACCATCTCCTCTGAAACAAGATTATCAGTGCTTCCACTGTCAATAATAATATCACAACACTTACCTTCACATTTGCACCTTGTGTAGAATAAACTCTTCCTCTGATTGGGTTCTTTCGCCTCATTCAACAAGGTTCTTCTGACAACTAGGGTTTCTCCCCTTTCAGCATCTTCAAAATGCTCAGAATTGTTGGGAATTAAGGTGTCTCAACCTTTGCAAATTCCTAATGTTGTATTTATTTATCCCATGTTGAGTTGGCATAGTCAGCACCTTGTGTATATGCAGCAGGGTAAATTTTGGTGACTTTGGCAGTTGTGGTTTCCCCCTTGAATAATTAATGGGGGTTTGGGGGCAGCGCCCCCAAGACAGGGTCAAGGGGCATATCTCTGCACGAGAGGAAGGCATGTTTGGGCGGTCAAGGGAGGTTATGACATGTAAGAGGAATATGATATTTTTAGTCAGTGTATGACGGATTCTCTGACAGCTGTAAGGTGCGTAAGAGCATCTGTCGTAACCTATCTTGGGACCAGGTGCCCACTTCAGGATGGGATGTTGGACAAGTGTCCTTAGGCGTGGGTTTTGGGGCATGAGTCCAAGATGGACGCCCATCTCTAGAAGGTTCCATATTTGCCTTGTAAACTCTATATAGACAGGTGCTTGGATGGGAGATAGATAACTTTTGTACAAGTATTGTTATGCTGTCAGAATATCTCCAAATTCGACATTCGAAGACTCCTGAAAGAGCATTGGCTCTGAAACTGTATTGTAATCTGTTATTGTTTACTGTAATACATTTGAGCTGTGTTTTGGAGTGTGGGGTTTTTCACCCGTAAGGGTTTTCCCCACGTATATCTTGTCTTTCTCTCTTTTGTCTTCTTTTTGGTTCTTGTGTTTTGCTACAATATCTCATGTTAATGGTTTAACATTGTTGTAATAGTTAAGATAAAGTTGAATTTGCATAGCCCTCTCCTCATTAGATTAGTGTAGGAAGCATTTTCCGCACACCTAGCTTCCTTTCAAGAATGTGCATCTTCATCTACATGTGCAACTCATGCATTGCCTTCAGGTCTTCTATTTGTCCTTCCTTGATGTTGCACACTCATATGCTCGATGTCCTTCTTCCCCACATTGGAAATAGGTTCCTCTAAAACCTCCTCTTCCAGGTCCTTGTCTAGGTCTACCTCTTCCTCTTCCTCTTTGCTCACCAGTTCTGGTCACGAGGGCAGTAGGTATTATCTCCTCTCTGATTTTGATTGGTGCCAGCTTAATCACTTTTCTTTGAATCTTCATTTCAGCCCCCATAGGGTCTTCCACCAGTCCTTCTGCCTTGACCTCTTCCCCTTTGCTTGCTGTCAAATCTTTTATTCAGCTTCTCTTCCACCTTTAGGGAAAACTGGTATGCATCTTCTATGGTGGTCATTCTGACCAGGCTCAGCTCCTCTTGAATACTCGGCGTCAACCCATTAATGTAACAGGCTACCTTCTCCATGTTGGCCTCTGCATGGCCTATCCTAATAGTAATCTTATAAAACTCTTCTTTATACTCCTTAACAGACTTGTTACCTTGCTTTAGTCCTTGTAGCTTCTTGAACAACTCCATCTCATAGTCCACAGGAATGAACTGCTTCTTCAGTTTCTCCACCATCCGATCCCATCTGGTGATCTTTCCTTTTCCTCTTCTATTCCTCTCTAACTGGACCTCCTTCCACCAAATCCTGGCATGGCCCTTCAACTTTTTTTTGCAAACTTGACCCGATCTAGGTCCTCCACATCTTCATACTCAAAGTACTCCTCCATGTCATTGATCCAATCAACAAGTTGTTCTGATTTAAATCTCCAGAATATGTAGAAACTTTGATCTTGGGCCTCTTTCCAATCTTAGAAATGGGCCTCAACAACCTAACTTCTGCAGGATCTCCTGCAGCTTCTTGTTCTTCCTCAAATAGCTCCTCTTCAGCTTCGTCTTCGCTTTCTTCTCTTGTTCTCAGATCAAACCCTCTTCATAGCTCCTCTTGCAATGCATTGATTTGCCTTTATAGGGCTCTAAAACCCTCTTCCGTCAAAACATTTCTCCTAACATGATTTCTTCGTGGAGGCATCTTGATCTCTGCAGCAAACCCACAACCTCAGGTCCTGGTGCAAACTACCTCACGGTCGGCGATCTGTCTCAACTTGATGAAGGGGTAAATCACAAAACACACTCAACAAAAATTGAACATAGAAAATAGAACTTTATTTTATTGATCTGGGCAACTCATTACATTACAGAAGCTCAATTACAATCAGAGGATGAATCCTCTACTGGCTACAACACATTACAGATTTCCCCAACCTCAAGACTCTAGAATCTTCAGCCTTCTGTAACCCCAAATCAGCTAGGGTTTCTGTTTTCCCACCTAATTTTGACTCTACACTTGTCCCTTTAACTTTACTACCGCCCAGGGTTCCCAAAATAGTCATAAATAGCACTTTTTGGTGCCCTCCAGCTAAATTTCAAAATTTGCAACTCCCTCCAAAAGTAGGTCAACTTCTGGGAAGCATAACTTTTGATCTGGGTGTCCGATTGACGAACCGTTTTAAGTGCCAGAAAGCTTGTGATGTGAAATATCACGCCAAAAATCTATAAATAGATTTTTTTCAACTTTTCATGATATTATGGGATGTTTTAGTGCCTCATATCTCATTCCAAAAATTTTTAGGGGCTTTTCATAAAACAAAAACTTTAATATCTTTCAGCTCACAAATGATCTTTGCCTGATTCCTTCGCCAAAGGTCTTATATTTCTATTGTGTAAATTTTTGGAAGTTTTCACTTCATTCCGTGCCCAAATACAAACTTTCCTAAAATAGTAAGTACACTTTCCAAAACAGGCAAGTTGCTATTTTTAGCAGTTTTGGAAAAACTGAAAGTCCTACATCATTATTCTAGATATTATGGAACCAAAAGCATTAATTATGGAAAGAAATGAAAACAACTACAATGATTTTGAATTATCTTCTTTTTGGGTGATGCAAGATTGCCCTTACACCATTGGATGCTCCTGCATCACATTCAAGTCTTCTGAACACCATTGTTAGATAAAGAATGTGTATCCCTATGGGATAGAGGCAAAATTCAAATGATAAATGACAGAAAACACAATTGATATCACCTTGTAGTGAGGATCTCATGGAAGGAAGATGATCTTCATTCCATGAGGAGATGGATGCCAAATCTACAAATACAAACACAATAACAACACAAGATTCTGCCCTGCAACATAATGAATGCCTTGAATCACTTTCACATAAGCTTCTTAATCAAAATGTCTATCCTTACTTTATAAATTAATCACCAATCATGCTTATATATGCAACTACAAACATTCCCACTAATATTTTCATAATTCAAACTTACCATGTCAGCATAGGAACTAAATAACAATCATAAACTGACACTTTGAAATTGGTCTTGACCTAAAATAGGGCAGGACTATGGCGCGAAACCCAAGTCCTCCCCCTAATTTAGGTAGGATTTATGTTAAGTGCATCCCCTGAGTCCCATTTTCCATGAAACTTTAGGTTTTTCTCATCGGGAGTAATTAAAATCATGCAAGATGCTCTAAATGCATTCTAGAGGACTCGGGAGCTAAACCTTAAGAGGAAAAAGCCCCCAAGGTTACTTTTTCCAGCATAACAGATGTAAGATCCTATGGAGTTGCATCAACTTCTTCATATGTGTAGGTAACATTCAAACCCTCTTATTCTTTCTCCACCTATTCACTTGTCATAGTTTAGAGGGTTGTCCCACAATACTGTGTCCTAATTATGGGACATCCTAATTTTTGTCTAAAATCATATATTTTTTAGAAAAGTTAATGATTGAAGCCTTGGAAAGTTGGTTAAAACCCCCTTAGATCAAACCCACTTGGATAGAACCCTCCTAGTCTTAAATTAAACCTTCAATGGAGTCTCCTCTCCACCTATCAAAATGCTAATAAAAACCAACTTTGCTTCACCTTTTGAGGGGGTCAAATGAAGTCATTTATAAATTATATTTTTTAATTATGTAGCCCTTTGTATACACTTTCCAAAAAGTATAAATTTGAATAATTTAATTTGATTATTATATTTATTTTCTATTTTCTAGTGAACAATTTTTTGACTAAACAACAAGGTATCTATTCCACACAAGAAGAAAAATAAAAAAATAGAGAAAAAAAATTCTAAAAAGTATTTGTGCCCTAGGTATTGATGTCCTTATTTCAACAAAAAAAAAATTAATTTTGATACATACAAAACAAGTTATGCGTTAAGGCATAAACCTATGTCCAAATTATAATTAATCTCACTTCAAAAATTCATTAAAAAAATATGCAGCAAAAAATTATGAAAAAATATCCATGCCCTAGATATTGGTGTTACAAATCCATATTCTAAAAATTAGAATTTTATCCTTTCTATAAAAAAAGTTATGCATAATATTATACACTCAAAAACATGACTAGGTAGCCTAGGATTGTTGAGTCAACTTTGGCAAGCACATGCACCCATCTCCCTTCCATGGGGTGAACCTCCATGACACTCTCACTCTTGTGGAAGTAGCTAGGTGAGAGGAGGTGAGACACGGGGGCGGTCCTACTCACTTGAGAGATAGACTTCACGGAGAGTGGTCGGCCGGTCCTGGGGCCTTTCTTGCATATGGATTCTAATATGGTGCTCCGTGATAGTTGTAGTTGAAATAACTATATGACCCAAAGGGTCACTAGTTACCATTCTCCTATTTGGATTCTGAAGATTCCAACATTGAGTTGGTTGACGATTACTCTCATTTATGCTTCTACTAAATCTGAGATGTTCTTCGAATTGTTGTATGATGATTTGTGTTTGGAATAACCTCAACCTATGTTATTGTTCCAAGATCGTCAATTGATCATGTTGTGGTTTTGGGTGAATCTCCTCAATCTCTCTGAGGATTGCCCTCACTCACTCACCTCTAAGCCCAGGACACATTCGTGAGCCCAAACCAAGAGAGAGTTGGTTGGAGTTGACCTTGATATGACTTAGGGTTTAAGGCCTAAGATTTAAATTGCTTTGCTTTATGTTAGGTTGACAAATGTTGACTAGAATGTTGACCTCATTATGAAATCGAGGGTTTACAAACTTCTTTTGATGCTAATGTTTTTGTTGTTTTTTTGGTTTTGGAATGTATGGAAGCCTATATGAATGCAAGACAATATTTTTGTGTTTTTTTTGGATTTTTAGAAAAGGAAAGTAATTTTTTAATCTAGGGATTGAAATATGAATGCAATCTACAATGGGTTTACATAATGCAATCTAATCTATGTTTTTGTTTTGGTTTTTCTGGATATTTGTGTAGACACACAAATTTGTCCATGTCTTGACCATGACCTAGTCAACACATTCCTTAGATACCATGAGACATTTTGTCCTAATCCCACTCCTAATCCCATCTTAATCACCTTCCCAATTAATTAAATAAATCCCATTTGTTTAATTAATTCCCATTCACATGCTCTAAATAATTCAAATAAAATATTCGAATTATTCCCTCACCTCTCACCACATTGCAACACATGTCACATGCTACAACTTCCACTTAATACACTTCACATGTCAAACTAATTCAAATAAAATATTTGAATTAGGTCTCCTTTATTCTCCATCACACACTTGTCACATGACTACAACTCCTCATGGAGTGGGAAAACCTAATCAACCCTAATCAATCCCAACCATTCATATCATTCAAAATAACTTTCATTCACAACCATCCATTCAAATCAGTCACTTCTTATAAATCAACCCTCTCATAAGTCATTTAGATATCAAGTTTTCAAGTAGCCTCATGCTACCAAAATCACTCTAGAATCATCTCCCATTCATCCTCATGCAATCGTTATGCTGCTGAAATAGTGAGTAATCAACAAAAAACCCTTCAACATCATACATTCTCATGTAAGATTGAGAAGAGCCATGGAGATAAGTCAAGTCTAGAGTGGATTTGATTTGCATTTGAGTTCATTGTTTTCAATTTCATACAAGTTTGTACTTCATGGTGCTAGTTAGGGTTTGAATATTTGTTGTTTTGATTTCTACCCTAGATTTTGCCCTAACGGCAATTTGGATCTAATTACTCTAAGAAATGAAATTGCTTTAAAGTAAACTAAACTAATGATGCAAAGTACTTGAAGTAAACTAATCTAACAAAAGAAATCTATCTATCCTATCAAGGAAATTGCAACATCCAATTATTATTCCCAAGAGCAATTTAAATATTAGCAAATTACTATCACAATAAAAAAGCACTAAAGAACTTGGAATATGAGATGCGTGAGCCTCCACTACCCTCAGGAATCCTTATGTCAGCAACCTCTTCATCCTCTTGCAGCAACGGGGATCTCCTCTTGTCAACAACATGGAAGGGATGAAAAAAATCTTTAGAAAGCTAGAAACATGAGCTCAATGTGAGCTAATGAGCACAATGGCTTACAAATGGGCATCGTATCGATGCGCTGAGAATATTTTAGGAAAGCTTGGATGAAACAACAATGAAATAAAGGCTTGTATGTCCTGTATGATCATATAGATGATATGTGGAGAGAAAAAACCTGCCAAGGCTGGATGCACAAATGAAATTGCCTCCCTTTGTGCTTGAGGGAGGTGGTATTTATAGGTTAAAAGAAGTCATGAAAGTTGGGAGAGAATGGAGAGTTAACTCATTTGATTAGGGAGTGAATTGGGCTAATTAGGGAGTGAACAAGCTAATATAGCTTATCATTGAAGAAAAAATGGAGTTAGCAAGAGTGCATGAGTTGAAAAGTGGAGATGAAAAGGAGCTAATTATGCATGCATGGAGGATTGGAATAGTTAAATCTATGTTTAGGCCAAAAACTCATCCAAATAGGAAGAAAAATGGGTCAAAACATAGCTTTTTTGCGTCCAAAAATCAAGTTTTTCCATGGTTGGAAAAGATGATAGGGTCACCCCTTTTACCAATCTAGATCACCACAGGGCGACCCATGGGTGACCCATAGAGGGGAGGTCCTAGGTTGGAAAGTAGGGCTAGAGATGGTTAGTTAGGTGAAAAGGAGGTGAACTGCCTTTGGACACTGGTCAAAAAGGGGTCAAAAACCAAATATTCACTTGCAAAAGTCAAATCTCTCGAGGGAGATCCTAAAATAATAGGGGATATTTGTCCTAGTTGACCAAAACTAAAAACTGAAAGTTGGAGATGGCTTGGGAGGTCCTCTAGAGGGCTCCTAGGGGTGGGGTTGGATGAAAAACACTAGGGAAAGGTCAAATCACAACAAATGGATGAATACAAGGCCTAGGGATGAAGTCACAAGCACAAAAAGAAAGAAACAACAAGTGTCAAAAAATGTTGAAAGCAGGGAAAAGGTTAGTACAACCAAGGGGAAACAAAAAGAGGAAGGAAACCCCATATGTTACCAAGATAATCATTATTGAGAGGACATTACTTCATGCTTACATCTATGTGACAAGGATTATGAATCATCATGGGGTCCTCGAATAAGTTGTACGTGATTTTGGTGCTTATAGTTATGACATAAATGTCACTTTTTAAAAATGTTGTTTACTATAACAAACAAGTTATTAAAAATTACATAAAAAATCCATAATTTATTTATAATTTTTTTAAAAATATATATTTAGAATCTACACACAAAATCTCACAAATCACTAGTTCACATCATCTTCAAATTCTTAATGGTTTAGCTACTATAGGCATCAGAAAGTGAAGATATGGTTAAAAATGTTGATTTCAATGTCCCACTTTGGCCTAAAAGTGGAACATGGTATTGTGGGATGACCATGGCATTAAGCTGGAGATCCTTGAGCAACATTTGGAGGAGCCTTCATTGTCTTTGGACCATGTTCCATATTTGTTTCCACTAGGTTCTAGATTTTTACTTTGGCCTAAGACTCTTGGTTTGATTACACCTTTTGGCACCAACATGGAGACACTTGAGTAGATTTTAGATATATAATTTATTTTGTGTTATCTTCCTTCATATTCTTTTCAAGAATGCGAGGACATCTTGCATACATCCTTGGCTTTATTTTTTCCTAAGGGGAGAAATGTTGTTTGACAGTTTTGGATCATCTTCAACATTCATTATTGAGTGTATACCACAGTGTAGGAGATTCTACATTGAGGGAGGCTACATGGTCTCTCTTCTTCTCTCTTATGGGGGGACTTTTCCTCACATGGGGTTTTATCCTTTTCATACTTTTGGAGAGCATCTTGTGTGTTATATCTTTTGGAGAGGGGTCTTTTCCTATGGGTTATTCTCCTTTTCTCTATTTGTGAGAGATTGTTTTGTACATGAGTACCTCATTAGTCCTCATAGCCAGGACCCATCATTACATCTTTGCATCTTTTCACATTCTCCTTAAGTTGCACTTAGGGGGGGTGTTGGTGTAAATGGGGTATATTACCTAATTGGTTTGCCTCTTAGGTTCTATTCACACTAGTTTACTTAGGACATATTCACTTTATGTCTCAATGCATATGATTAAGATACATGCCATAATCTTATATTTCACCTTGGCCTATATAACCAACAGTTTCTCATTGTAATCTCATTCATGTACATATTGTATACATATTGCAATTTTACATCCTTTGATAGACTATAATTATTCTTTCATGTTGGGTCTCTCTTGTGCTTTCATTGAAGCCCCTAGATCTTGGATGTCTTCTTTCACAACCAAATCTTGCATGATATAAAGGATTCTATACCAACTCTTACAAATTTGATAGTTTTCATGTGCCAATTTGGAACATTGAGGTTTCCCCTTTTACCAAGTAGGGCCACCCCTTTTCTAGGGAAGGTTTCTTTGGCAACCTCTAATATGCTTGGGTGATTGCAAGGATGCTTAGGTGACCCCATCACTTAAAGGGTGAAAAAACACTTTTTGGCAGGGATGAGGGAACGTGTGCAAGGTGAAAGGTTAAGGAGGCCAAGAAAAAGTAAGGAAGGGTCCTAAAAGATAAGTAGATGCTTCCATCAAGGTTAGAAAGGTTAAGAGAGTTTTATTCACACCACATGGGTTGTGAGTTGAACTACCATATCATCATTGGACTATATAATGTATGGCCATGAAATTTTGGGCACTTACAGTATCATTGTGTTGTGTGCCACATCTTGAGTGTGTAGGTGTGCAATGTGACATGTTGATGTCACATTTTTATTGTGATCATTTTTTTGTCTATTTGTTTATTGTTAATGTCTTGGGAAAAACCTTAGGGAATTACAATACACAACAATAAGTATGCAATGATATTAACAATGAACAACTTTGACAGGAGGTTCTCCTATATATAGGCCAATGGGTGATGCTAACAACAAACTTATGGATTGAAGTTGGTCTTATTAATGGGTTGTTACCTAGAGAAGTCACATATGTTGTTTATAATCTCAATTCCAAACCCCTTGACGCCAATGTATGTGGCAATGTAATTTGATGACTATATCGACCTAGCATGGGATAGGGAAAACTATAAAAACATACCTTTAATACCTATGACACATGGTAATTGTAGACAAATCCCCCTATCCATGGCTCTACAAATCCCTAGGCCTCACATTAAACAAGGCTACAATAAACATTGGCAAGATTGAAAGATAAGGCCTAGCACTTACAACTATATCTAGAGTCAAATTTATAAAAATCCTATGCATATAACTTGGATTCTTTTTTGATCAGTATTCAAGAATGCAAAATAATCTTTATCCTATCATTAGGAAGAAAGAAGAGGCCTCCTTACAAATCCTATCCTCGTAGCACATCTAAGTACACACATTTCCTTCTTCCCTCCCTTGCTGATTCAAATTCACTAAGTCATCACTTTAATGCTACTTATATTCTTAAGAATGATGTGTAGGTGAATGCTAGACACAACAAAGACACCATTAGTAAGCAAGACTACCTATCTAGTACAAGTAACAAAGCATTACAAACAAAACAAAACAAAACAAAAACATAGGAAATGCATTCCTACCCATACTCTACATTCAATTTCCAATTATAGTTGCCTTTTGTAATCAAAATAACATGTGGAGCTCATGTATGCTTAATACTAGTACAATTTACAATCTTAAAAACTATAGGTCCTTCAAGAGTAGCTTTCAAATTCATGCACATGAAACACAACTACGTTTAGTCAAATTTGATTACATTGTTGTTTTCTCACAACACTTTATTTTTTCCTAATCAAGCTACTTCAAAATCACACATTAAAATTCCTAACTTGTTAAGGTGATACATTATGATTTAACCAATTAGGACTCGAGTCTTTCAATTTGATATTGAAATAATCATAGTGGCCCCTAACTCTAGGAGGGATCTCACACATACATTCCTAACTTGGAATAAAAAAGGTCAATGATAATTGAAAATAAAATAAAACTAAAGAGTGCTCAAATATAGAAACTAGGACCAAAGGTATCACTATCAGGATTATAAATGTTTGATTGTAGTGGAGCAATGCTTGACTTCAAACAATATTTCTATAAGTTGACATGTCTAATCAGTTGTAGACTAATGTTTGTTTTAGGTGTCAAATCATCTAGAATCTTGATACCTATTCACTTTTGTTGATATTGAAGCAAATGAGAAAGGCAAACCAACATATACATTCACACATGACTTCATTATTTGATATGAAAAAGTAAATACAATGCTTGGTTATACCAAGTTGATGTAACATTTGCCATGTGATTGAACTCATTTATTTACATTTTGTTCTAACTAGCTATTGCAAGCCTTGAATATTATGATCAAGACTACACCCTATTGTAATTGTTAACCTCTATGCTACATTAGTACAATAGTATAATGTATGTATCTCAACTCCATGTATGACTACTTTCTAATCAAATGTGCAGGTAAATCATGACTAAAAAAACAAGTACCTCCAATGTTCTATCTAGGCCTAAACTAGATACAATCCAATTGGTTTGATATAATGGATAGTTTGTGATTTCTAATCTTCAAACATTAAGAGAATTCACAACATTGGCACAAAACTCTAGGTGTGCTAGACAAAGAAGAGATGGTTGACAATATTGCATATATTTCTATTTTGTTCTAACTAGCTATTGCAAGCCTCAAATATTACGATCAAGACAACGCCCTATTGTAATTGTTAACATTTATGCTACACCAGTACAATAGTATAATGTATGTATCTCAACTCCCTCTTTAATTACTTTCTAATCAAATATGTAGGTAAATCATGACTAAAAATCAAGGACCTCTAGTGTTCTAGCTAGGCCTAAACTAGATACAATCCAACTGGTTTGATATAATGGATAGTTTACGATTTCTCATCTTCAAACATTAAGAGAATTCACAACATTGGCACACAACTATATGTGCGTTAGACAAAGAAGTGATGGTTAACAATATTGCATATATGACTTTGTAATGGAAGAAATTTAAGATTATAGAGATTATGTAAGTACAAAATACTTAATGTGCCTAACCATTCTAAGTTAGACAAAGAAGAGATGATTGGCAATATTGCATATATGACTTTGTATTGAAAGAAATTTAAGATTATAAGGATTATGTAAATACACTTTTATATATATTTAATGTTTCTAGCCATTTTGGTTTATATTTTGCCTATTAGCATATTCATTGCACCTGCACATGGTGTATGTGCTAGTTTTATGATCTCTCCTCTAATCTAATAAATAATTGTCTTTTTTATTAGTAAAAAAAATATCTTTAATTATTAAATTATTTGATATTTAAGAATAACCATCATATTACTTCGTTACCCAAGTTAGTAGGCCATAGATGGCATCCCTAGTAGATTTATAAATAAGAAGCCCCCTATATGATACCTCTCAACACTCCTATAACTTATTGGATGTTAATTAAATTATGTGCACTAATTTTGATTTCATTTTGATTTCCATTAACAACAGCTCATAATTTATCTGGTTGATAAACTATTATTATATAAATTTTCTCAGAAACCCCCAAAATTTTAGTGTAATAATTTTTTCGACACTAATGGAACCTTTTCGAGGTCTCGTAGTGGAAGTCACTGATATTTTCCCTCTTTCTGTGGAATATTATATTTTCATCGTGTGTCACGACATAGACTACAAACCTAGAACGAATCGTTCAACTGTCTTGTGGAGCTTTAAAAATTAACTTAATCCGTTGGCCTAGATTGTGACTAATATTGTCCAGATATGTTTAATGTTCAAATGTGACCAAAGATTGTTAAACAGTAGTTTTTTATCACTGCTGTCATGGAGTTCAATGGGTATCTATGAGAAATCTGAGCACTGATTCCCCTTTGCCCTTTATGGAGTTGGTGCTGTCGGGGTTATAATTTAAGTGGGCAGGCAGGACTCTAGGTTTCATAAAGTGGGCGTGGCTTGAAATTTCTTTTGTAGATTAACCGCTTTGGGCAGCATGTGGGCAAGGTACTGGTATGTTTCTGAATACTCTAAGAAATTGATGGATTTATTCTGTTTTGAGAAGTGGGAGTGAGTGGAAACTTTGATTCAGTCTGTGAAGTTATAATCTTTATTGACAAAACAAGTGAGTATAGTATTCAAAAATACCCTCCATTAGTTTCTGCATATTTATGCCTCTCCTATGGCCCTAGTTATAGGGCATATTTCCTTTAAGTCCTTCTAACTAGGCTTATTAATGCTTGAAATAATTTAGCATGAAAGATCATTGTGCTTTTGCCCTGGTTCAATCTGTGAAAGTAGCGGAGGAGTTCAAGCATCCGGGCACCTGGGCCACTGATTAATTGTCCAGCGGATGCCTAATTGGTCCTAGTTTCAATGATAGCAAGAATCCTCCTTTCTTTGGTAGTCATGGATCCCACAAATTATAATTTTTTCGTTGGTGATGGTTTCAACTCCATTGTGTTGTTTGATTCTTCTGAATCACAAAGATGCTATCTGAATACCCAAATACCCTGTTTCTCTCCAAGTCCTTCGAGTCTGAATAGCCAAGTACCCTGTTTGTCCTCAAGTTCGTCAAGGGAGGGTCTGAAGCCATTCCCCTTATACAGTGAACTGGAATTGATTCCAGTTCAATGTTTGAGAAGTAATGAATCATCTTATGAGTTAGATGGTGGTGACCACTTTGATGTTCCACATTCATTCTCAGTTCAATGTTTGAGAAGTAATGAATCATCTTATGAGTTAGATGGTGGTGACCATTTTGATGTTCCACATTCATTCTCAGATCTTGAGATGTCCTTAGGCAATGTTAGAGACACAGTATCTTATTACCCTAATATAACCAATGTTATACCAACTGATGGGTTGGTGAGTCTTGAGCAAACTGATGGTGCAGACCCATTCTTAGATCCAGTGCTGAAGTACATTAATGATATGCTGATGGATGAAGATGTGGAGGAAAAACTATGCATGTACCAGGAAAGCAGTGCTCTTCAAGCTACTGTGAAGCCCTTTTATGATATTCTTGGTGAGAATTACACCCTTTGTCCTCATTCAGATTCGTTGTCATTGTCATCCCCAGGCTGCAGTAACAACTTCTCGCAGTTACCATCCAGCGGTAAGGTGGACCATAGGGAGAATTTTGATGAAGTGCTTCTTTCTGCAAGCAGAAATGGTAAGAATTTTGCAGTTATACAGAAGTCAGTTCTGAAGAATAGTGGGCATAAAAGCGAGAAAAAGGAGTCAGATATGATGTTATCAAGGGGTAAGAAGCATGGAAAGTGCAAGGAAATTGTGGACTTGAGGGCTTTGTTAATACATTGTGCACAAGCAGTTGCAGCTAATGATAATCAAGGAGCTCAAGAGACTTTGAAGCAGATAAGGCAGCATTCTTCTCCTCATGGAGATGGGAATCAGCGTCTAGCTCATTATTTTGCTGAGAGCTTGGTTGCAAGGTTGTCTGGCACAGGGGGATATCTCTACTCTATGCTTTCTTCCAATAGGCCTTCGGCAGCAGAGATTCTCAAGGCATATCATCTTTTTATGGTTGCATCCCCATTCATAAAAGTCTCTCATTTTTTCTCCAATCAGACAATTCTAGATGTTGCACAGAATGTAAGCTCTCTACATATTGTGGACTTTGGAATTCTTTATGGGTTTCAATGGCCTTCTTTGATACAACAATTATCTACTCGTCCAAATGGCCCTCCTAGGCTTAAAATCACTGGGATTGATTTTCCTCAACCTGGTTGTAATCCAGCAGAAAGAATTGAAGAGACTGCAAAGAGGCTTGCAGATTATGCAAGGTCTTTTGGAGTACCATTTGAGTATCAAGCAATAGCATGTAAATGGGAGGATGTAGAACTAGAAAGTCTTTCCTTGGAAGATTATGAGATTTTGATTGTAAACTGCATTTATAGACTGAGAAATCTGATGGATGAAACAATGAATGTAGAGAGCCCGAAGAACATTGTTTTGAGAAAGATTAGGAGAATGAACCCTTGCATTTTTATTGAAGGTGTTGTGAATGGTTCATACAGTGCACCATTTTTTGTCACACGGTTCAAGGAGGCACTTTTTCACTATTCTGCTCTATTTGATACTTTGGAAGCTACAGTTCCTTCTGACCATCCTGAGAGGATGATGATAGAGAAGGAGATTTGGGGTAGAGAGGTTTTGAATGTCGTTGCTTGTGAGGGGTTGGAGAGAGTGGAGAGACCAGAAGCTTACAGGCAATGGCAAGTCAGAACACAAAGATCAGGATTTGTACAGTTATGTCTTAATCAAGTGATATTGTCTAGAGCCAGAGAGAGGACAAAAGCATTTTTTGATAAGAATTTCACAGTAGAAGAAGATGGCAAATGGATGCTATTGGGCTGGAAGGGAAGAATAATACTTGGTCTTTCGACATGGAAACCCTCAAGTCGAAATGAAGAACAGTAGAGCAGAAAGCCAAAATTGGCGTGCACAAGTGGTTTGTGTGCTGCAATTGCCTGGTTTGTCTGTTCCCTTAGTAGTTGTTGTGACCTAAGGGAATCTGCAAATTACATGTAAACATTGTTTTTCAATTGATAAGAATCGATCTGTATGGAATGTCTGAAAATCTTGTTTCTCTCATTCTTAGGATATGACAGCAATGTCAAAAGCATCAATATTATAATTAGCCTTCACAATTCCATGACATATATTACATGATGTAATCCCAAGCTACAAATTGTACTTTTTACTTTGGAAACCTGTTCTTTTGAATGCAATTTCAACGGAAGCAAGAAAAGTAGTGCCTGCATGTAATGCCTGCCCTAGTGCTTGCCTAGTGTGCTTTCTGATTCATATGATATATGTTGTATGGAGTGTTTATGAGTGTATTATGTGATTCTCTTGCTTTGATCCATTGCACCAAACTTGCCGATGAGGCCAGTTGTACCATTGAGGGGTTCTAAGGGTGTATTCAGGATGACCATCGAGGTGTTTCCAATGGGGTTTTATATTGACTTATGGATTCTGACAATGAATTATGGGATGCATACATTGTGATTTGGTATGATAGATCATTGCAGTGTTTCAGCTTCATTGTTTTCACTATCTATTTTAGTTGTGATTATCATATGGTTTAGCATTGTGTAATGTTACTGATTATGCATCATGTTCTTGGATCATGCTAGTTGTAGATGATTTACAGTAGATGTGATGATTTTATAACATGTTATGATTTACGCCATATTGGGTTGATTATGTTGTTTCATCTATTATATGTGGAGAAGGTATGCCTGATGTTTGACTTGAGTGTGCAGGCAAGAATAAGGGCTTTTGTATAAAAGGAAAAATAGAGTTTATTTTGAATTTTATGCATTTTCCACTCTCAAACCCTCTCCTTGGTTGATGGAAAATAATTTTATGTGGATGGAAAGAAGAGGATTCTTGTTTGCTTGGATTAAGGAATGGTTTGAAGAATGCTTGATAGAGGATTGGGATTGTGTGGCAAAAGATTGTTGCCTTCATCAACTCTTCATTGTGCATGGTTTTCAAGAATTGTTTGGAGAGGTATTTTCTTCCAATTTCTTTGTTTTAATTTTTTTTTGTGAGCTTCCTTTGCTATGCCACTACATGTGGTTTGCTCATGGCTTCATTTGAATAGGAATTGCGTGGTAGAAAAATAGTAGTTTGTTATTGTTTATTGCACGTGTTTTAAATTTTGAAAAATTTGCAAAAACAAACAAGACTATGGCAAAAATTTTATTGATTCATGTTTTCCCAATTTTATTTGAAAAGTTTGTTGTGCATATTTGGGATAACAGGTTGTCATTAGATTTTTTATAAATCTTGTATTTTGGAAAATGAAAAAAATATGGGTTTTGGGCAAGGTAACAACCATCTTCATTAATGGACAATTTAGGGATTTTTATGGGTTTGCTTGCATTTGATAAAATGAATGCAATTACATTTCATGCCTTATATGGATGTTTTATAATGCGGGATGAGTAGTCTGCCTAATATTTTAAGATTTTACATCTTTTGAGAATGTTGTTAAAAAAAAATCTGTTGAAAAATTATGCATTGATTTGCGTGCCATGCCCAATTGATAAAATTGGAGTGTTAGACATAGGTCTAAGGTATAGAAAAGGGAAGGAGGGGCTCTCATCGTGTGCCATGAAACAAAGTGATCGTTGGAATATCAAGTGGAGAGTTTTAAATAAGTTTAACCATAATCACATTTGGGTAATTAAAACGTAATAAAATTTTTACTTGCAAAATGAGGATGCTATCTCAGATCTAGTTTTGATCATAAAGAGCATGTCACAACTCTAGAGTTGGTGAATGTTGGAGTATGTCTATACTCGAGATCTATGCCCAAAACGGGGTTGCTATCTTAGATCCGATTTTGATCGTAATGACACTCCTTACCCTAGTTCTAGTATTCTCGTCCTATCCTTTCTGCAGATTTGGTATCTGGAGTGTGTTTAGACCACCTACATGTATTCTGCTAGAGTATGATGCTCTCATATATGTATACGTGATAGTTTTTGTATTATGCCTTGTTTGGCATGCATTGAAGGTGTGTGAATATCTCTTCTGCTTGATTATTGATATGACATGTTTTATGCTTGTTGGTTGATGTGAGCCAAATTCATATTTGTTTGTATTTGATTGGCAGTTGTGTCACATGTTACTTGCATGTATTTGCTTGACAATTGTGCCACATGTGTGTTGTGTGCATTGATTGGCGTGCATGGCATATGTTGCCTTAGATGCTGGTTGAATTGTGAGTTACCGCATGTATGTTGTGTATGCTTTGGATTGGCTTGAGTGTTTCCATGTATACCTTGGATTTGTGTGAGATGGCCTTGATAGTGGTGTTGCCATGATCTTTTTCTCCATATCTCAGGGGTTGCCTAGAGTGACATAGACATCTATTGCGCTCAATGATGGTAACATGGTAAGGTGGTGGGTAACATTTCCCCATTGGTCGTAGCACAAAGACCATTCTAGAGCTAGATGGCTTCCTTGTTTATTTTGGCATGTTGAGCATGTTGTACTATGTACCTATAGTAGAATCTTGGAGGTGATTTATTATTGATGTATATTTATGCCATGTGTAATTTAATTATTGGAGTGCAATCCTTCCATGTTTAGGAAGTAGCCTCCGTTATATTATTATTTTATGTGATCATTTGGTTGGAAAACAATCCTTTTCTTAGATGGAATTTATTATGTTGTAGCATTGTTTCATGTGATGAATATGATTAAATGAAGATGTTGGAGGTGATTTATTATTGGTGTATATTTATGGCATGTGTAATTTAATTATTGAAGTGTGATCCTTCCATGTTTGGGAAGTGGCCTCCATTATATTATTATTTTATGTGATCATTTGGTTGGAAAACAATCCTTATCTTGGATGGAATTTATTATGTTGTAGCATTGTTTCATGTGATGAATATGGTTAAATGAAGACGTTGGAGTCCTCTATTTTATATTTTATGTTTATTCGATGCTATGTTTATTAAGTGAGTTATATTGTGCCCACATTATGGTTGAGATATCCATGCTTGTATTTGGCCCATTTCAACATTGGTGTCGAACGAACGTGGGTTTTTGATTGGTATTTCTTATTTTGGCATGTATATTAGCATGAATTGAGAAATGTATATTATCTTTATTTGATTTATTCTCATGTTGTTGAGTTAGCTAGCATGTTGATTAATGGTTAGTGAGTAGATGCTATGTGATTGGTTTGCATGTTAGACGTTTGTCCTTGTGAAGTTTCGTGATCGAAGCTTCTTTTTGCTTGTTAGTCATTTGTCGACATTGCTTGGCTTATTCTTGTCTTTAGAGAAGTGTGTGTCTTGTTTCCACCTTTTTTGCGCCCTTTGTGTGGCACTTGGGTTAGCTTTTGTGTTGAGTATGCAATTGTGACATGTGATTGTTACAATTGCATCGCGAGAAAATTGTTCATCTGGTGTTTGTTCGGCTAATGTCTTGGGTGAAATCTTGGGGCATTACACTTGGTATTAGAGGCTATGTTGCAACATTGGGAGCTCTAGGTTGTTTACGTGTGTGTGTCAGCTTGTTATGGAATGGATTTGAGGTGGTTGTTAACCTCATCCTAGTCCATGTGTTTGCAAGAGAGCGAGGTTGTGGACTGGCATCTGACCTTCATCATGAAGGAAGATCCATCGTCTCATGTGGTTATTGTGGTGGCTTTGTCACATGATTAGTAAAGTTTTACAATTGTGTTTTTGTGTGGTGTGCATAGACCTTGCTTGGTGCTTGCACTTGGCTCCTTGGTCGATCTCCTTCCTCGTTGGAGAGTGCATTCGATGTGTGTGAGTGTTGTTGACCTTGCATAGCCTTTGATCTCTTGTTTTATCTTCTAGAGGTTTTCTAGGAGTTCTTGAGTGTTTATGGGGTTTGTAGTGGCCTTGAGGTGGCATATGTGTTTTTCTTGAGAAAATTTGTGTTTAAGCACTATTTAGGGACTACAATGCCCTAGAAGGACATTAGTGCCCAAGAAGGACTCTAGCGCCCCAAGAGGGACTCTAGCGCCCCAGGAGGACTATAGCACTCAAGATGGACACTAGAACCCTAGGGGACACTAGAGCTAAGTTCTAGAGTCCCCAAAAAGTGCTAGAGTCCCAGTTCTACAATGTTGTCCTATTTCGCACTAAGGTCCTTGAGCCTTCAAACAACAAGCATTTCTTGACATTTTTGAGAGAAACTTTCTATACGAAGGATGTTCCCCTTGGTCCTCTAAGTCTTCTCATATTTTTTCTTGATTGGACATGATGTATTTTGGAAGTTATGACTATTTTTGTCTTGGGAAGCGTGCTTCACACAGTGTAAATTGGTTGCCATGTTTTTTTAGTGAAGGTTGCAATTCCCCTAGTGGATCCCCTTCTTGGTTAGGTTTTTCTATGTGTTTGGAGTTTGTGCTGGACCTTTTCATCAATGATAACTTTAAAAAATCCCTCCTGAAAAAAAAATATAAACTCTTGGCGAATCTTCCATTTTTTGGAAAAAAATATTAATTTCTATTGGCGAATCTTTCCTTTTTTTGAAAAAAAAAAAATTGTATTGGCGAATTTTTTTATATCACTAGAAATATGTAGAAAATCCTAGTGAATCTTGACAAAAAATAGGAAAATGCATTAATTACCATGGCAAATTCTTCCTAAAAAATAAATTAAATTCCTATGGAAAAGTAAAGGCCTGAAGGTGGCAGTGATTGACTAGTTTAAGGTGTAGTGCTCGTGTCTATAATTCCTTAATTCCTTAATATTTCAAAACAAACATTGAATATTTTAAATTGACCCTAAATTATTTTTCACCACCATTGATTTTATTTATAATCTAATGGTTTGGGTTCTATTCCGTGGACCAAAATGTACCCATGGAGCTCCAATGCCCATGGGGCTGAAAATTGCATTTGGGTCGTTAATCTCCGTTGAGATCAACAACCCAAATGCAATTTTTGGCCCCATAGGCATTGGAGCCCCGTGGGTACATTTTAGCCCATGGAATTTAACCCTAGCGATTAGATTGTAAATTGAGATCAACGACCCAAATACAATTTTGGGCTCGATAGGCATTGGAGCTCTGTGGGTATATTTTAACCCATGGAATACAACCACAACTATTAGATTATAAATAAAATCAACGATGGTGATTAAAAATTGGTGATATGGCCCTAAAGTAACCAATAATTATATAATGTTATTGGTGAAATAATTTCATTTTCTACTAAAACTTATAAAATTCAGGTGAATTTGATCTAATTAGGTATCAAATATTGTGGTAAATTTTTGAGTTTAAAAGTTTAATAAAATAAATGGTTTGACGATTTAACTAGGACTAAAATAAAATTTTGTAAAAATGTGGTGATTCAGGTCACCTTATAGCTTGTACTATTAGCCAAATTTTGAATCCGCAATTTCAACTATTAGTGAATTAGCGAATATTAGCCACTAAAAAAATCACTACTTTTCGTGGCCTTGTGCTTTTTGTGGAGTGTGATGTTGTTCCCTAGTATGCTTTCCATATGGTAGGCATTGGAGGTTATCATCATGGGGATTTTTAGGCTCGTGTTATGCCTTTTGTTATGTGCTTCTTGTGTGGTGGATCTTCTTGCTTCTCAGAGTTCTTGAGAAAGATCCTTGATTGCATGTTTTGTGTGATTGGCCCTTGCATGGTCCTGAATGCTTTGGTATAACCGTGATAGAATGATATTGTTTAGTCATGATTGTGAAGTGCTAATGGTAAGTTTTTCTATACTCTCCTTGTGTCTAATGCATTTTGTTTGTTGAAGAGATGATGTGTCATTCATATGCATGGTTTTTGAGAAGTTAAGAGAAAGGGGTTGTGAAAGGGTGAAATGTATGGTTAATGAGTACATTAGTAAACCTTGCATCTTGTGAAATTGATTTGTGATTCTCCCCTATTGCATAGTGTCTTGTGAAAGGAATGGTTCCTTGGAAGATATTTTTGGGTTGGAGTGGACTAGAGCCTCCAACTTCTTGTCTTTCCCTTGTGAATCATGTTAGTGTAATTAACCTTGTTGCTTTGAGAACACAATTCGAGTGTTACTTTGATGTAAGTTTTCCATTTGAGTGAAGTTGTTGTATCTTGCATTGTTGTTATGTGTGTATATTCTATTCTAGATATGCTTGTTACCATGTTGTGGATAATGTAGCATTGTGAGGATGGAATGTTGGGTAAGAGATTAATTCACAATCTAATTCTCCCTTGTATTGTTTTGTGTTGAATTAATGCATTAACCATATGATTGGTGAATCCCTGTATGGTGTGAAGTGTTAATCACTCATTGTTGTTAGAGTGATGTGTTGAGATATCTTGGTTTGTGAACTTGATTTTGTCCTAGCTTAATCTTGGTTGCTAGATGTTTGCTAGTTTGTGACTATGTGTGTCATTGCATGGTGATTGTAATTTTCTTGAACGAGATGAAGCTTTTGTTGCTTGCCAACTTGAGTTATGTTTGTTTGGTGGAGTGGAAATGATCTCATGTTTTATGATGTGATCGTTTGTTTGGTGTGCTTGAGCATGTTCTCTTACTCACCTTGGATTTTGAAATCTAGGTATAGTGTAGCATTGTACTCCCTTGTTTGAGGATAGAATTAGTCACGTAGTGCATGTAATGTGTACCTTTTGAATTTTGATACTTTTTTGTTTTGGTTTTGGTGAATTCATTAAATGTTGTAAGGGCCAACATAGAATTTTTATTCTTGTTTATGAATAAATATAGCCATCAAATTTTGATATTTGTTTTTCTTATGACTTTTATGGTCATGCTTGATTTATTGTTGAAATTGAGCTCATTTTATGCTTTATTGTTGGAATCGACTTTTCTTCCACTTTGGTTTTCTTTTTTATTGTTATAGTGGCTATACTTGAATGTTTTAATTTCTAGTCATGTATCATTTAATGTTCTCTATCATGTCCATGATGGGCCTCTAATGGATTGTATATAAGGGAGTAGAATGCATAGATGTACTAGTTCTCGGTGTGTTTGTTATTAGAACTATGGTAAATTGAACTCCTTGTTCATTGTTGAATGCAAGTGAATTTTGTGTGTAAAGTGTTTGAGAAGCTTTGGAAGTTGTTTGTGATGTTATGGATCACTCAATGTGAGTTACCTCACTAATTGGTGTGTATTTCATGCTTGGTTAGTGGCAAATGATGTGAAAATGAATTCTTGTATGAACTCAAATGTTTTTCCTTGATTGTTGTCTATGTGAATGAGATATGTAGAGAACTTGTTTTTGATTGAATCTTGCTTTTAGTAGATCACATATGGTTGGGTGTGACTTAGTCCACCAACTATGGTTGTTTTTGCTTGTCTCGTTTCTTGTTAGTCTCAATCATAATACCATGCTCCTAGTGTTTTGACAATAGTTGAATGTATGATTTGTCTTGGATGCAAAAGCCATGTTATTAAGTAACATGAAAGTGCATATAGTGTCTTTTAGATGTGAGTTCCATAACTACACTCATGTTTCAACATAGTGTAGGGTATGATGGTGTGTTAGTCAACACATGAGCACATATTATTTATATACTTATTGTACTATAGTTGTTTTCTTGCTCTTGTTGAGTTTCCAACCTTGTGAAT
Organism: Cunninghamia lanceolata; assembly: GCA_027924645.1. NCBI lineage: Eukaryota > Viridiplantae > Streptophyta > Pinopsida > Cupressales > Cupressaceae > Cunninghamia > Cunninghamia lanceolata. The sequence continues at coordinate 649,530 of BSBN01001745.1, forward strand.
TTGGTTTCTTCAGGAGTTTCTTCTTGGTAGCTTGGAGGTTTCCTAGCATAGTGTTGGAAGAGATGCAATTTTTGTGTGAAGAATTTGCTATCCTATGTATTCCATTTTATGGATACTTGGTGTTTAGGCCATGAGGAAGTCTTGTGTTTCCTAGTTGATCATGAATTCATGGTCATGTTGTGTTGTTTGATCCTTTTGGTATAGGATAGTTAAGCATCAAAGTGGTGTTCAGAGTAGTCTTTGCTCCTATGTTTTGTGTGTGGTTTCCTCCTTGGATGTGTTCCTCATGAGAAGTGGGTTGCTAAGCCTTGCTTGTTGCATGTTCTTATGCTTGTGAGAGGATGTGACCTAGATTCTTTCCTCTAAGAACCCATATATTGATCCTAGTTTTGTAGTGTGGAGCTAGAGTGTTAGAGAAAACCTCTCTTTTTAGGAGTAGATAGTGAGGAAGTACCTCATCACTACAACAAATCCCTATGATTAGCTACCTTTTTTGCTTCCACCCACTATTTTAATGTATTTTTCTCCAATTTTTTGAAAAAATCGGTGCTATTTATCAGGATGGTGCTATTTTGGATGTTTTTTGCGCCGATCAGAACAAGTAGGTGCTAAATTAGGTGCAAATTAGCACCTAATTTATTGCCTAAAACAAACACTTAGGCGTTGTTTCAGGCTGATAAAAAAATATTGAAGGAACAAATGAGATCAGAGGATTAGAGTGAGTCTCTCTGCAGTCCCTTCGATATTTCGAGCAAACATAAGTGACATATAATTTGAAGATTCAAAATATCAGAATAACTTAAGTTCCAGTCCTGCCAAAAAGCTATCAGTAAGATGCCAAATAAAGAAATACAAAGGAAGAGGATTTGGGATGTCGAAGGGAGGTGATAACTTGTCCCTTTGAAAAAGCGAATAAGATAATAAAGAGAACATATCGAAGGGATAAATAGATATCGATGAGACTGAAAAATACAAGATTTCGGCATGACACCCATTTGGGTCATAACAAAATCTTGACAATAATAAAAAATGATAAAACTCCTTAAGTATGATTTATTGATTCAAGGAGGTGACAAGACATTCCCGTTATGAAAATTTAATGTCTTCTCGACGATGTTAAAGCCACCATTAATAAATTTTTTCTTCATTCCTATCATAAACCCAAAAGAGTAAACCCTAATCCCTTCCTCAATCAGTCGCTTTCATTTGAAAATTAAAAAAGCCACATTTAATACCATGCCATGCAAAAGGATCATGACATATCAAAGTGTCCAGCTTAGAGGTCTTATTGACACCCCAGAAAGGGTTAAAGATATATCGGGAGATTAGTGTGACACTTGAATGTGTCACATCGATAAAGCAACGATGGAATATAAAAACATATTGAGAAGTAATCACTGTTTTGAGGAGACTCATCTTGTAGTCACCTCGATAATCCGAAAACCAACACTTGGGCATTATTTCAGGCTGATAACAAAATATTGACGGAATAAATGAGATTAGAGTATCGAAGTGAGTCTTTCTTTAGTCTCTTCAATATTCTGAGCAAAAATAAGTGATATAATTTGAAGATTTAGAATATCAGAATGACTTAAGTTCCAGTCCTACTGAAAAGCCATCAGTAAGATGTCAAATAAAGAAATACAAAGGAAGAGGATTCGAGATGTCGAAGGGGGGTGATAACTTGTCCCTTCGAAAAAGCGAATATGATAATAAAGAGAACATATCGAATGGATAAACAAATATCGATGAGACTTAACAATACGAGATTTCGGTGTGACACCCATTTGGGTCATAATGAAATCCCAACAATAATAAAAAATGATAAAACTCCTTAAGTATGATTTATTGATTTGAGGTGACAAGACATTCCCATTATGAGAATTTAATGTCTTCCCAATGATGTGAAAGCTGTCATTAATACACACAACAAAGTATATCAAAAATAAATCGAAAGGAATTTTGATTCATTAAGCATACACGAGAGCAACAGGAAGCCTCTACAATGAATGCAACTCAAAATTCAAGTAAGTATTCTAAGCTTGTAACCTGTAGCTACTAAATCAAATTGCATATTAAAGAAGTAGAATTCTCTTGCATTGTATTATGGAAGACATATTTGAAAACCCTAGGGTTAAAAGACAAAAGTTAGATGAGAGACACTTGAATCAAGACCTAATCGACCAATGCCCAAAATCTAGTCAAAGGTCTAGAAGAAACACTCAATTGAATCCCAATGCAAAGAAATTGGAAGACATTTACAAACATGTAGGGGATGTATGGACACCCATTATAGGTTATGACCTCTTCATGCATCATTACAGGAGAATGTATAGGCTAGCACTAGTGTCAAACCCCTAGAGAATGAATTTAGGAAAACTTATAGTGCCTACTGTGTTCATAAATGTTGAATTTTTGAAAGTCATAGCTAAAAACTACAATCCTCAGAACCATATGGTGGAATTGAGAGATGGCACAGGATTTTTCCCTATCACTAGAGACTATATATCAATGGTGTTTCAGTTGGATTGTAGTTTTGATGTGAAGTTCAGACTCTGAGATTTAATTAGTGAATATTATAACATGAGCAACAAATACAAATGGTGGAGGTTGCCCCTACATAGACCCTGAGATGCAAAAAGCAAACTTAAAGTGTTTTTGGTGACAGAAGATCCCCCATATTATGTAGAAATGTTTGAAGAGTATTTCCAATACAGCTATTACTCTGTGTGTCAATTGCTTGGGGTTGAGGGTTCACTGTTTATGGAGATTGCTCCTATGGTTTTAGCTATTGATGTGCATTTAGTTAACAAGCATTGTGTTTTGATTATGTTGAGTTCCTGGCTAATGCCCTTCATAATGAATTGGTCTCCCTGAAAGGAGGAGGTAGTAAGTTCAGTCACTATTTTGTACTTATGCACCTTGTCCTATATGAAGGGCAAAATTCTGGAATGTGGAGTGAATGTCTAAGGGTAAGAGATTTAGACAAGAATGGTGACATTAAACCTAATCAGATGTGGACTACTATCTAGGATAGCCGGTGTGAGAAGTCTCATTATCTCTATTTTGAGGAATTCTTTGTGAAACCTGTCTATAGAAAGTTAGGCCACCCTTGTGACTATAACTTTCACTAGAAATAAAAAGATTTCTAAGGCCTAAGGACAAGTATGAATAGGGAAAATTTAGTCATAACTGGGGTGACCGGTACTACAATGATTGCACAAAGATAAGGGTATTTGGATTTGAAGGCCCCCCTCTCTTGTTACCTAAAACTTGTCCAGATAGGATTGCCTATTTGGAAATTGTGAGACAACTTGCCTACTCATATTTCATGCATTTAAAAGATTCCAATAAACAATCTTTTATGCCTAGGATGAACTATGTTTTGGAGACTTCATAGTCATGTCAGATAAAGGATATCAGTTAATTGAGAAAAGATTGGAATATTTTAGGTTGCTTGCAGGAAATGCTCAAGAAAATTTTGATCCAGAGAACTTTATATGCATAGTCAGAACAAAGAAGTTGAAAAGATATAATCATCTGCTGTTTGTTGATGATGACCTAATTAGAAATCAAGATGAGCACAATGCAGTTGAAAGAAGAAGGTTGTAACACAAGATAATGTTGGCTGAGGCTTGGAGGGTAGCCAAAAACCCTATTTACACAGGTGCTTTTGTGAACATAGATGATCCTGTCAAGAGACTAGATGCATTAATTGAAAATGCTTTAGAATTAATTGAAGATGTTCCTCCTCATATCTTTGAAAAAAAGGGAAAAGTTGTCAGAGAAACATAGGTAGAGGATGAAATTCCAATGGCTCATTTGTCTCCTCAACCAACTCTTGATATTTCTTTTGATCTTAAAGAAGAAGGGGAAAGGGAAAATAAAGACTTGCAAGCATCCTGGCCCCACATAGGAGAATATGAATCTCCAAAGGAAAGAGAAGAGGTTGAAATAGAGACCTCTAATGAACTAATAGAGGATGTAAGGTATCTAGCTAGTAAAAAATTCATTTCAGATGATGAATTCATTAAGACTACAAAATTTAAGTCATTTTTATGAGTACAAAGGAAAACAGGCTAGGGAAAGAATGAAAAACATCACTCTTGAAATCCAAGAGAAAGTTCTGTAGCAACTCCAGTCAAAAATTGACAAAGCCTTGGAAGATATGACTCCTAACAAGGGAACAGAATTGCTCCAAGAAGCAGGAGTGTTACTAATACCTGGATGGGATATGACCTCTGCAATTGTGTTTGACACTTTCAGAAAAAACCAAGACAAAAAGATGCAGCTTAGCATTGAGGCCCAAGACAAGATCAAATCTAGATTAGGGTATGATCCTAATAAGAAAACATTGCTAATATGGTCACTATATCCTCTGCACAAAAAGCCTCCTGTTATAAGTAATCCTAATGAAGCTTTTGGCCACCTAATGATTCAAAGGGTTGAAGAAGTAGACCCTATTGAAACTGCTAACCTAAGTGTAAATGTTGCAAGATTCATCAAGGCACAAATTGAGTAGCTGGTAAGGAGGAATAATGACTATATGGCAAAGAATGCAAGGCTCAGGCAGGAAATTGCCACCTACAAAGATACATGGCCTTCATCTAGCAGCTATTCACCATACCTAGAAGCTGACAAGAGGGTTATGGAGGCCAAAGAAGATGCTAATTATTGGAAGATTAAGGCAGAGAAGTTTCAGAAGAAAAGTGACCAGTTGGAGACAGAATTGAAAATAGTCAAATACAATATGGCTTCTAAATTCATTCAAAAAAGATTTGACAAAATGATGGAAAATAGTGACAAAGTTTGGGACTTGCATAAGAGGACTCATTAGATGTATCAAGAACACAAAAGGCTGCACCTTAGGATGTTGGAGACAAAATAAAAATTGAATGCTAAGTCTAATGTTGAGAAACAAGTGCTCAAAGAATATGAAGAGTTAATCAGTGAGCACGAAAGATTTAATGGTATACTTATAGAAGATTTGAATGACTTTGACCAACATCTTGACATGGAATTTCCAAATTTTTTCAATGTTGATGGGAGTTTGCAAGACAAGGATCCTTGGAAAGATGAATTGAATAGGTTATTGCCACCACTACTTTAGAATATAAATAATGAGGAACGAGTTATAGAAAATACTTACAAATGCTTGGGAAAGATATTCTCTGTAGAGTTAATTATGAAAAATGTAATTTCTACAGATACGTGTGTTGATCAAGATTACATTGATCATATTGGTAGAATAAATCAGTTCATATCTAGGGCAGTGTGAGGAGGTGGTTGCAGTACAATTTTGTTGTTCAATAAGCAATGCAGGTATATCAATCTGTACCATGGAGATGAGGATGATCTTGCCAGACCTATGGGTCACGGATCACTCTACGATGATTAACGAAGCTAGAATGTAATGAAACAACTTGCACAACAAAGAATACAATAGTAAATATTCTACAAATACTTGATAATAAGATGCCACTTCGAGGGGGCAACCTCCTAATCCACTTCGAGGGGGATACCTCCAATAGTCTTCAATGAGAACACAATACACAATATGATGATCCAATAAGACTCACTACCCCTATATATACCTATTTATGCCTAGGATATCACCCAGCCCAACCTAGATAGCCCTATAGAAGCCTTAGGCCGACCTAAACAACTAAATACCAATATACTAATGATAATATGACTTAATTAAGAGTTAAGATAGCCACAAGCCAACTATTCATAACCATATACACTATTGAAGTAAGGGCATAACATAGAATTTGATCACTCGATATGCTTCTATTTCTCTTTAGTTCTTAATTACGCATTAGTTAGTTTAAAGTAGATATTTATGAAACAACACAATGTTTTGGGCCTGAAGCTTGTTCACATCCTATTTAATAGGATACCAAGGCCATTTTAGAAGATATCATCTCATCTATTTTTACAAACTTATATGCAATATAAATGTAAAACTTGAAGAATCTATCTATGTCTAGGGCAGTGTGAGGAGGTGGTTGCAGTACAATTTTGTCGTTCAATAAGCAATGCAGGTATATCAATCTGTACCATGGAGATGAGGATGATCTTGCCAGACCTATGGGTCACGGATCACTCTATGATGATTAACGAAGCTAGAACGTAATGAAACAACTTGCACAAAAAAGAATATAATAGTAAATGTTTTGCAAATACTTGATAATAAGATGCCACTTCGAGGGGGCGACCTCCTAATCCACTTCGAGGGGGATACCTCCAACAGTCTTCAATGAGAACACAATACACAATATGATGATCCAATAAGACTCACTACCCATATATATACCTATTTATGCCTAGGATATCACCCAGGCTGACCTAGATAGCCCTATAGAAGCCTTACGCTGACCTAAACAACTAAATACCAATATACTAATGATAATATGACTTAATTAAGAGTTAAGATAGCCACAAGCCAACTATTCATAACCATATACACTATTGAAGTAAGGGCATAACATAGAATTTGATCACTGCATATGCTTCTATTTCTCTTTATGTTCTTAATTACGCATTAGTTAGTTTAAAGCAGACATTTATGAAACAACACAATGTTTTGGGCTTGAAGCTTGTTCACATCCTATTTAATAGGATACCAAGGCCATTTTATAAGATATCATCTCATCTATTTTTACAAACTTATATGCAATATAAATGTAAAACTTGAAGAATCTATCTATATCCATTTATGTTTTCAAACCAGTATGAGCTTCTGAATTAATAAGAGAATCAATGTTATTTGGTGGATCTATAAATTGATGTTCAATTGTTGTGTTGAATTTAATATTTATGGGCTGCATGGTTGTCTCTAGAATGGGTTTTCAAGTTGTTTAAATCAATATATCAAGCATATAGTTAATTTATCAATACACATTTGCTGTCACTGTATGATTTGTGTGATTGGTTTTTGATGGAAGTTGATTTAAGTCTGTGTTTATTAGTATCTGCCCATGGTTAAAATCCTTTGAATAGGCTGTCTTAGTTGGTTTCCTTCCTATTAGAATTAAAATCCTTTCTATTGGTCATAGCAATTTGGAGAAATATCATTGGGATTGTATAAGAATAACCCTACATCTCAACATTCTTGCACATCTGTACAAGATACAGATTTACATAAGTGCCTAATAGTTTGAGTTAAGTCAAGTTTAAAGGTCCATATACTAGTAACTCTTGATCTCTTTTGCCCAATAGATAAAGCACTGGTCCAATTAATTATCAAATTCCATACATTTCTCATATTTGTAAACATTAGTTTTAGAAATAACTTCAAACCTTATATCTACTTCATACCTATTTGCCACTGTGAAGGTCAAATCAAGTCTGCACTAACAATTAAGGTACACCCACCTAGGTTTGGCAAATCTTGAAGTGAAGAGGGTTTAACCATATCTACCCTATGTCAGTTAGCCAAAAATGTTAAGAGAGCTTGGCAATCTCTTAGGGTTTAGCACCTATGTTTTTGAGACCTAACAAGGGGTTAGGGTTTAAGGGATTAAGGGTCAATAGATAAGGGATTTGGGGCTTAGGGGTTAGGTAGTTTAATGGTTAATGGCTTAGGGATTATGGTTGATATTATGTAACCTCTATATAAATTTTGATTAAAAAATAATAAAAGTATGAGTGGAAGGGTGTACCAAAACTCTGCTGGTGTAACTTTTGAGCTTATGAATAAAATAGAACATCTTATTATCAGAGATTATCCATGACTATGTTATCATTATGTATTTTTCTTATGTTTGCCATACTTATTTATTCTTATATTTGAATGAATATCAGTTATTGAGCCTCAGTACTTAGTTGAATGAATATTAGCATTCTCAGTTTCAACATGATATTGGACTGAGTAATTGCCTTGGATGCTGGGTATGGAAAATTTGTGATGGATGTCAGAGCTTTATTTGATAAAAGATGGAAAGATCACTAGGAGAACTTGCTTCAGATTTAGGCTTACCAATGGCCTGGTGATTTTACAATATATAAATGGGAGGAGAAATATCTTAGAGATGAATCATCAGCAGCATAGGTTCAGGTGTAGAGGAGCAATGAGCTGTATGTTGGTGTTAAATAGCACCACACATCTTGAACTCTCTACTTTTGTCTCTATGTTTTCTTCATGTTTTCAAAATGTATTGAAATATATTTGAAAATCTAAATTGGAATTATAAAAGGAAAATATTGTAATATCAAGGGTTAGGAATACAAAGAGCCATTTTGAATGTGAAAGGTTTGAAGCTTGTTGCTTCCTTTATAAAAGGAAACCAAGACCTTATGGCTTGGGATCTATCTAGGATTTTGATTTTTTGAAAGAGACATTGCACTACCTGTACTTTGAAGAAAATCAATATAAAAGCTTCTATTCTCTGGTGCTCAACTTTTGGTTCTCATTTGTTTGTTGAATTGGATTACTGATAATTTATCTCGTTGTCTCCAATTTACTTTTTCTTTGTTATTCAAATCAACCTATCAAGTATATTTTGATTTGTCAAAACACATTTGATGTTTCTTGTGTGGTTTGTTTATAGGGCTCCTTCAAGCAAGGATTAAAATCCTATAGGTGAATCATAGTAACTTTGGAAAGTTAAATTGGATTGTTAAAGAAGAACTTGATAACTTACATATTTGTATGTCTATGCAAGTCATATACCTATAATTGCCAAGCAAATCAAATTATGGCTAAAAGGGAAGCACATATTCTTCTTAGAGTGAAAACTTTGTAACCCAAAGGTAGGCACCGGTCATTCTCTTTTGAAAATCATTCACTTGTATATATTTTTGAAATCCAATTTTGTTTTTATATTTTACGAGTAGGGTTTAAAGATTTATAGGAAATATTAATCCAAATCATATGCTAGATTGGGTTAAGTGAAGTGGATGATTTAATTGACAAAATTACATAATCTCCTTAATCTGTTCTGAAGTCACCAGCAAAATTGAAAGTAAATTGTCATTGGTGAAACAAGGTAACACCCACCTAGGCTTGAACAAAGCCTAAAGTGCAAAGAATTTTGATTAATTTGATCAATTATGTTAGTTGGCCAAATTCACATATAAAACTTAATCATAAGATTTGGCATATCTTTAGTGTTTTATAATTTACAAATTTGAGTACCAACAAAACCAATATTAACATTAAAGTGATGTACAAAAGCATTGGCCAAATCATTGACGGAATGAATAGAACTATGAGGAAGAGAATAAAGCCATTCAATTGCATAATCCTTTTAGTTTCTAGGGAAGAGCTTTGTAAAAGGTTTATCATCATAAACATAATCAAAACAAACTCCCAATTGTGTCATAAGGTCCCCTTTACCACTATACATTACAAAACTAGGGGCCACCAAACAAACTAGAAATGGATAAGAAATAACTCAAATGAGAGTGGATTATGCTTGATTTCTCCTATGATATCCTTTGATTACTAGGGGTAATGCATCAACTTTACTTTGCATCTCATCAATTATTTTAAGGATGACATCTATGTTGGAAGGATGAACATTAGGAGTTATGATTAGAATGGGAGTGGAAGTGGTAACATGAGATAATACGTGGAGTGTAGGTTGATTGGGGGACAAAGAATGAAGTTGGAATGACACCACTAGAAGTGGGAACATGAGTAGTGGTTGAGAAGTAAACACAATCAAGGGATGAGTGGAACCTGTACAATATGAGAAGTAGGTACAATGAGAGGATCAATGAAAATTTGATAAGCAATACAAAGAAGAGAAGAAACATGTGGCATGGCTAATGCAGGAGAAGATGTGGAAGGAGACACACTAGACAAAAAGGCTTGTGAAAGAAGGGGAGGAGACACGCTATTTAAGGAACTTGATAAGCTTATTCTTTGACCTATATCACTTAATACTTCCATCACATAAGGATTATCCATTAACAAGTTATGAAGAACATCAATCAAATTTGAATAATTAACATTATTGCTCAAATTTGTAAAGGTCTGATATAAGTATTTGTGTAGTAAGATTCATGTCTTGCCTATCCATATGTGCAACATGTGCGTCATGATGAAAAACATCTTCCCCATTAAAATATGTAGTAGTCATCAAATCCTCAATCATAACTTCCTCGCAATGAATCAAGGCCATTGTAGAGTTAAGCCTAAGGTTTCTTCTTAGTACAAAATGAGGATTAGGTTGAGACCTTGATAGTCAAGCAAAATATAAAATAATGAAAAGGAAATTGCATCCAAGTAATCCTATTTTTTTCTACCAACAATTCATACCAAAGATTGAACAATTTAAGGATATTGCAATAGGTAATTTGTATCGACACAAATAATATTGAATTCATTAATTTTCCATAGTCCATAGTGTTGTGATATGAATGCTTCTGGATTTGACTGTGATCGATTTTTTCCCTCAACGTTTCGGATCACACTTCGTGATCCATCATCAAGAGAAAAAGAGCAAGAGAAGAGAAAGACAATGATGTTTGGGTCCCACACTATCTCTCACCCTCCTTTTTAGTTAGTTTGGGTCTGCAATTACATCATTGTCTTTCTCTTCTCTTGCTCTTTTTCTCCTGATGATGGATCACGGAGTGTGATCTAAAATGTTGAGGGAAAAAATTGATCACAGTCAAATCCAGAAGCATTCATATCACAACAAATAATATTACTGAGCATTTCAAAGCTTAGGCCATAAGAATCATCCTTTTTTAAACATGGATTGCAAATAATTATGAAAATTTAGAAGTCTTGGTCATTAACATTATTGTCTGCTACAATGTCATCCAGTGTATCATTGTCAATGTTCATATGTTCTTTCAAGTATTTAATATTATCGTCATCCTCATCTTGACCTGCATTATCTTCATCATCATTGAAATTTGATTGTAGACCATCTATATTATTACCAGATGTATTTGGATCATCATTTTCGATACCATCCATATTGTTGTCTTCCATAACACCATCTAACTCTGGATTGTTGTCTTCTTGTGCCTGAACATAACCGTCTTCAACATCACCATGGATGTCAATTTCTTTGATGTTCTCTAATCCATCTCATTTTGTTGGCCATCATTGTTTTTCTCAGTATCCACTAATGCATCGTCAAATACATGCCTTAATCTTGGATCATAATGTATGACAAATATCCATTTCTAATGCAGGGGGTAAATCACAAAACACACAATAACAGATATTGAACACAACAAATAGAACTTTATTTTATTGAACTGGGCAACTCATTACATCACAGAAGCTCAATTACAATCAGAGGATGAATCCTCTACTGGCTGCAACACATTACAGCTTTCCCAACCTCAAGACTCTAGAATCTTCAGCCTTCTGTAACCCCAAATCAGCTAGGGTTTTTGTTTTCCCACCTATTCTTGACTCTACACTGGCCCCCTTAACTCTACTACTGCCCAGGGTTCCTAAAATAGTCATAAATAGCACTTTTTGGTGGCCTCCAGCCAAATTTCAAAATTTGCAACTCCCTCCAAAAGTAGGTCAACTTCCGAGAAGCATAACTTTTGATCCGGGTGTCCGATTGATGAACTGTTTTAAGCGCCAGAAAGCTCGCGATGTGAACTATCACACCGAAAATCTGTAAATGGATTTCCATCAACTTTTCAGGATGTTACGGGAAGTTTTAGTGCCTCATATCTCGTTCCAGAAATTTTCAGGGGCTTTTCGGAAAACAAAAACTTTAATATCTTTCAGCTCACAAATGATCTTTGCCTGATTCCTTCGCCAAAGGTCTTATATTTTTGTTATGTAACTTTCTGGAAGTTTTTGCTTCATTACATGCCCAAATGCAAACTTTTTAAAAATAGTAGGTACACTTTCCTAAATATGCAGGTTGCTATTTTTAGCAATTTTGGAAAAACTGAAAGTCCTGCATTATTATTCTGGATATTATGGAACCTGTTAGCACTTATTTTGACCTGGGGTTGATTTGTCATGATCAAGAGGTTTCTTCATCTGAAGCCTTCATCTTCTTGCCCAATTTTTCTAAGTGTTGGACCTCCTCAGCATTTTTCAACTGCAGCATCATATTTTCCTGAGGAGGAGGTCGTCATCATCATCTTGTCTTCGATGATGATCTTCATCAGCATGTTCTTCGTCGACTTGTTTTTCTCATCGTCATCATCATATTTCAACTGTCGGGTGATGTTTGGATATCATCCTGATGATACTGGTGAGCTACAGTGCGCCCTCAGTTGCTTGCGAGGGTGATTTTTCAAGTATCCGGTGATTTTCCGAATATCACCTTGCTCAAACATGATGACGATGTTGCCCCGATGTCCTGAAGGGGTTATTCTCTAAGTGTTCGACCTAACTTGTTTTTTCCTAAGGGTCGTCATCATCATGATATTTCCAGTTATCATCCTGCTGCTTGTGGAGGTCATCATATTTTCTGCCTTCATGATATCTCGCCGGGGTGATGTTCTTATCATCGGGTGATCTTGGTTAATATCATCCTGATGATGTTGTATCACTTCTTGTTCTTTGTTTCTCATCCTGATGATGCTGACGTCATCCGTATATCAGGGTGATATTTTTCTTTCTGCCTATCTGCATCATGATATTCCGAAGGGAGGGGTGATATTTTCATATCACCCGGATATATGTTTGCTCGAGCATCATGATGATGCTGATATCAAGGAGATATCCGCCTGTTGGCTTCGCGCATTATCTACTGGGGGTGATGTTTTCAAGCATCATCATCATATTCAGTTATCGCCCTGATCTTATAAAGGAGCTACAGTGCAACCTGATGTTGGAACGTCAGGAGGATATTTCCAAATATCCGGTTGTCTTCCGAATATCATGATGATGTTAATATGATGATGACGTCATCAAGGTCCGCGGAGGTCATATTTCTAACAAGTGATCATCTTGAAGAGACCTCCTGATATTTACAAACATGATGATGACGTCATCCGGATATGAGGAGGTGCGCAGTAGGCAGATATGATGATGACGTCAGCAGTATATGATGATGACGTCATCAGGATGTTCATCGGCCAGACTTTTGTTATAAGCTCAGCAGGAGGATGTTCCTCCGAAGGATCAGGTTGTGCCGATTGTCATGAAGGTTATATTTCAAATATCATGATGACGTCAGGATGATATTTCGAACAACAGGATATCATGCTGCTGGAAGATGATGATGATGAAGTCTATACTAGTGTCATCAGGAGCAAAAGCACCGACATGATATATGCTCATGACCTAGTATATAAAGTGTTATTGAGGTCATCACGGGATGCATGTGGGATATTGTTATCCTGCATATTCAAAACATCATGATGATGAGTCTCGGCGGGAAGAGCTTGCGATAGTCTGTATGATGATCTTCCCTAGGCCGCGGGTTGGTGCGCCATTAATGGCGATTGTTGCAGAGGTATGGGCGATGGCGTGGGTCGATCTTGTACCCGACTGGAGGTGTCAATCAACAGACAGGGGCGCAGGGCTCGAGAAATCTTCCTGTCTCCTCCCCTACCTGCTGCATTCAGGTTTGGGCGCCAATCTGGTTGTGTTTGAGCACCATTTTCATGATGCTGTGTATCTGGCAAAATTTTGGTCAACATTGTAATTAATTGCTGAGCACCTACCTGGCTGTTATAAGCAGGTTGTGTTGCTCATTTGAAAGGTTGTTGAAAGTTGATGATTTTGGCTCTGTAATGCATAACAAGCTGATCTGGTTGCTCTGTACAGCTTGCCTGTGAGTTTATGTATCTCTTGTTGTTTGTTTTTGGTATGAACCCACTGATTTCATGATTAAACTTATATGAGAAATGCTGTTTGGCATGTGTTGTGTTAATTCTGTCTCCAGTATTGCATGTATTCTTCTTCTGAATCTGGATGTTTGGTAATGTTTAGATTCTAGAGCATAGAATTCCTATGTTGACTGTCTGATCTTTTAACTTCTACTCAAGGGGTAGATTAAACTGTTTTCAGGTTGAACATTGGGAAGGGTATACTGCAGTAGGGATACCATAAGTAGAGATAACCTAACACTTTGTATTGGGAGATGCCTGTAAGGCAGGTATCACACATATCCCCTTGAAATCCAGTTTTAGTTGTTCATGCTGATCAATCACAGGTGTATGTCTACTGACTCCAGGCCCTGGATAGGCACCAATCATGCTTTGTTTTGTGTTATAACCATATCCAGCTTTGCATCCACACTTAAACTCCAAAGCAAAATCTAAAACCAACATTAGGACATTAGAGTTAGTTTTAGGAACCTCAGTCCTCTGTCTACAACTGCAAATAGGCCTAAAGCTAGCCCCTTTGCTCTTATCTTTCAGTTTTGGTCTACTTACAGGAGGACTATCTGCTTTCTATCAGCATCCCAGCCTTGTATGCATATCCTCATGGATGTTGAGTAGGGAATACCCCCCTAGGTCTTGCAGAGCCTAAAGAAGAAGAGGAGATAAAATATAGAGTCTATCTCCTACACTGTTGACCCCCTGGCCCAGAGATCCTGTTGATCACTGATGGCTACCTTGTAGGGATACCTGGGAATAAGCATCCAGTCTGGGAAAAAGTCAACAGAACCAAAAACACTAATTATGGGAAGAAATGAGAACAACTACAATGGTTTTGAATTAACTTCTTTTTGGGTGATGCAAGATTGCCCTTACACCTATGGATGCTCCTGCATCAGACACCCAGGGTAATTTGAGAAGTGACCTTGTCACGTCTCATGTGTTTGTGTGAGGAAAACCCAAACGATCAACCTCTGCCTTAGACAACCAAGAAGAATCTTCAATAGGCCTTCCTTTCCATTTTACTAGATATTCTTCATATTGCTTGTTCCGAGTACTTCTTCCCACACGGCTATCCAAGATCTCTTTTATCTCCTTTGTTGAAGTAGATGCCGGAATACTCCACTGTTCTTCTGTTGGTCCATCCTCTGTTCCACCATCATGATATTCTAATAAATCAGTAATGTTGAAAATAGGGGAAATATTGATCCCACTCGGCAGCTCTACCTCATATGCATTTCTTGAATCATGTTTCTACAAAATTTTGCATGGTCCAAATTTCTTCATTTTCAACTTATTGTATGTTCCAATTGGGAACCTTTCTTTTCTCAAGTGAACCATGACTTCATCTCCTACCTAGAATTCCTTATATCTCCTCTTCTGATCTGCCTTAGCCTTGTATGAATATTCATTTTATTAATGTGCTTTCTCACCTCTTCATGCAAATTCTTTAGATGTTCTGCAAAGTCTTCAGCTTCAGCACTTGTCTTTTCTCTATTGTCCAACTTCCTTAACTCAGAAGCATTTCTTGGGCTATTGCCATATATAATCTGGAATGGTGATTTACCAGTACTCCTATTGATAGAATTGTTGTAAGCAAATTCTGCCTATGGTAAAATCAAATCCCATCCCTTGGGCTTATCTCCTACTAAGCATCGTAGCAGGTTACCCAAACTCCTATTCACCACTTCAGTTTGTCCATCAGTCTATGGATGGTGTGCAGAACTAAACTTCAAATCTATCTTCAACTTCTTCCACAATGTCCTCCAGAAATAACCAACAAACTTGGTATCTCGATCTGAAACTATGCTCTTTGGTAGACCATGTAGTCTCACCACTTCCTTGAAAAATAACTCTGCAATATGAACAGCATCATTAGTCTTCTTACAAGGAATAAAATGTGCCATCTTTGAGAATCTATCCACCACCACAAAAATAGAATCATGCCCTCTCCGTGTCCTTGGTAAACCAAGAACAAAATCCATACTAATATCATCCCATGGCTTCTCTGGTACAGGTAATGGTTGATACAATCTTGTATTTTGACTTGTTCCTTTTGCCATCTGACATACTCTACAACTCTGCACAAACTTCCTCACATCTTGCTACAGCTGTGGCCAATAATAATTTTCACCAACAATAGAAATGGTCTTATCTCGACCAAATTGTCCAGCCAATCCTCCACTATGCTTATCTTTCATCAGGTCCTCTCTCATGGAACTCCTCGAAATGCACAACTAGCTTCCTCTAAACAACATGCTGTCTTGGATTATGAAATCCAACCATTTTGTCCTATCCAAAGTAATAGGCTCCAGACAAGATTTCCAAGCCTCTGCAAAATCTGGATCTTCAGGGTACAAACTTTTGAGCTCATCGAATCCAACAACCTCTATCTTCATTTTTGTCAACAAATTTGGCCTTCTGCTCAAGGCATCTGCAACTCTGTTGGACTTCCCACTCCTGTGCTTCAAAACAAAGGTATAACTCTGCAAAAACTCAACCCATTTTAAGTGCCTTTGGTTCAACTTCCCTTGACTATTAATATACTGTAAAGCCTGATGATCAGTATATAAAACAAACTCTTTTGGCAACAAATAATGTCTCCATTTCTTCAAAGCCTGAACTATTGCATAAAATTCCTGATCATAAACAAAATACTTTTTCTTGGCATCATTAAGCTTCTCACTAAAATAGGCAATGGGCTTACCTTCTTGGCTCAAAACAGCTCCTATTCCACTACCACTAGCATCACAATCTACCTGAAATACCTTATTGAAATCTGGAAGTGCCAAAACAGGTTGTTCTACAACTTTCTGCTTCAATGTATCAAAGCTCTTGTCAGCTCCTTTAGTCCATCTAAACTCTTTTCTATCCCCTCTCATTGTTTCAGTTAGGGGTGCACAAATGCTACTGAAATTCCTAATAAACTTTCTGTAAAAACTTGCCAAACCATGAAAAGATCTTATCTTCATTGCACTCCTTGGTGTAGGCCACTCAATGATAGCCCTTACTTTTTCTGGGTTTATCTTAAGACCTTCCTCCGAGACAATAAATCCCAGGTATACCAACTCCTTCTTTACAAAACTACATTTCTTTAGATTAATCAGCAACTTCTCCACCCTCAGCTTCTCTAGAACTCTTTGGATATGCATCAAATGCTCATCCCAAGTCTTACTAAAAATTAAAATATCATCCAAATAAACAATAACAAAACTTCCCAAAAATTTTTTCAGTACCTCATTCATGAGCCGCATGAATGTGCTCAGTGCATTGGTTAGCCCAAATGGCATGACTAACCACTCATACAAACCTTCCTTTGTCTTGAAGGCTATGTTCCATTCATCCCCTTCTCTGATATGGATTTGGTGATACCCACTCTTTAGGTCAATTTTCGTGAAGTACTTGGCTCCACTCAAACAATCCATGATGTCATCCATTCTTGGCAATGGAAATCTATACTTGATCATTATCTTATTGATGGCTCGAGAGTCTGTACACATCCTCCATTCTTCATCCTTCTTTGGTGCTAATACTGTAGGTACCGCACATGGACTTAGGCTCTCCCTTATCAGTCCCTTCCTCAACAACTCCTGAATTTGTCTGTTTAGCTCTTCATTCTCTACAGGGGTCATTCTATGGGCTGCCTTGTTTGGCAAACTAGCTCCTGGTATCAAATCCATTTGATGACTTATCTTCCTTACTAGTGGTGAACCTTCTGGTACATTATCAGAGATAATGTCCTAGAACTCTTCCAACATATCTGAAACTTTTACAGGTACATCTTCATATTTCTCTTGACTAATCTTAGGAATCAATGCAAAGCAATGACGTTCATGCTTCATACCCTCCAAAAATTTCCTACCATGTACCAAACAAATTC
Source organism: Cunninghamia lanceolata (assembly GCA_027924645.1). NCBI lineage: Eukaryota > Viridiplantae > Streptophyta > Pinopsida > Cupressales > Cupressaceae > Cunninghamia > Cunninghamia lanceolata. The sequence goes on from BSBN01001745.1 coordinate 667,183, forward strand.
TGGCAACACTACATACCTTTTCTTCCACCTCCTTCAAGGGCTTCAACTTATGACGAATTCCATCCTTTGTTAGGGAATATGTGTTTGCATGGCCATCATGGACAACGCTCCTATCATACTGCCACGACCTCCCCAACAACATATGACATGCATCCATTGGTATGATATCACATAGCACCTCATCATGGTAGTCACCAATCTTGAACTTCACTAAACACTGTTCATTGACCAAAGCTCTATGGTCATTCTGCAACCATGCAATCCGATATGGATGCGGATGCTTTCTTCTTGTCAACTTCAACTTGTCAACCATATCCTCTAAAACAAGATTATCAGTGCTTCCACTATCAATAATAATATCACAACACTTACCCTCACATTTGCACCTTGTGCAGAATAAACTCTTCCTCTGATTGGGTTCTTTCTCCTCATTCAACAAGGTTCTTCTGACAACTAGGGTTTCTCCCCTTTCAGCATCTTCAGAATGCTCAGAATGTGCATCTTCATCTACATGTGAAACTCGTGCATTACTTTCAGGTCTTCTATTTGTCCTTCCTTGATGTTGAGGACACTCATATGCTCGATGCCCTTCTTCTCCACATTGGAAACAGGTTCCTCTGAAACCTCCTCTTCCAAGTCCTTGCCCAGGTCTGCCTCTTCCTCTTCCTCTTTGCTCACCATTGTTCTAGTCACGAGGGTGGTAGGTATTATCCCCTCTTTGATTTCAACTGGTGCCTACTTCTTCACTTTTCTTTTGATCTTCATTATGGCCTCCATAGGGTCTTCCACCAGTCCTTCCACCTTGACCTCTTCCCCTTTGCTTGCTATCAAATCTTTTGTTTAGCTTCTCTTCCACCTTCAGGGAAAACTGGTACGCATCTTCTATGGTGGTTATTCTGACCAGGCTCAACTCCTCTTGAATACTCGGCCTCAACCCATTAATGTAACGGGCTACCTTCTCCTTGTTGGGCTCTGCATGGCCTGTCCTAATAGTAATTTTATAAAACTCTTCTGTATACTCCTTAAAAAACCTGTTACCTTGCTTTAGTCCTTGCAGCTTTTTCAGCAACTCCATCTCATAGTCCACAGGAATGAACTGTTTCTTCAGTTTCTCCACCATCCGATCCCATCTGGTAATCTTTGCTTCTCCTCTTCTATTCCTCTCTAATTGGACCTCCTTCCACCAAATATTGGCGTGGCCCTTCAACTTTGTTTTTGCAAACTTAACCCGATCTAGGTCCTCCACATCTTCATACTCAAATTACTCCTCCATGTCATTGATCCAATCAATAAGCTGTTCTGGATTCAAATCTCTAGAATATGTAGAAACTTCAATCCTGGGCCTCTTTCTGATCTTTGAAATGACCCTCAACAACCTTACTTCTGCAGCATCTTCGGCAGCTTCTTGTTCTTCCTCAGATAGCTCTTCTTCAACTTCATCTTCACTTTCTTCTCTTGTCCTCGGCTCAAACCCTCTTCGTAGCTCCTCTTGTAATGCATAGATTTGCCTTTGTAGGGCTCTAAAACCCTCTTCCGTCAAAGCATTTCTCCCAACACGATTTCTTCGTGGAGGCATCTTGGTCTCCGCAGCAAACCCACAACCTTAGGTCCTAGTGCAAACTGCCTCACGATCGACAATCTGTCTACACACTTAGGAACCCTTGCTCTGATACCACTTGATGCAAGGGGTAAATCACAAAACACACAATAATAGATATTGAACACAACAAATAGAACTTTCTTTTATTGAACTGGGCAACTCATTACATCACAGAAGCTCAATTACAATCAGAGGATGAATCCTCTACTGGCTGCAACACATTACAACTTTCCGAACCTCAAGACTCTAGAATCTTCAGCCTTCTGTAACCCCAAATCAGCTAGGGTTTCTATTTTCCCACCTATTCTTGACTCTACACTAGCCCCCTTAACTCTACTACTACCCAGGGTTCCTAAAATAGTCATAAATAGCACTTTTTGGTGGCCTCCAGCCAAATTTCAAAATTTGCAACTCCCTCCAAAAGTAGGTCAACTTCCGGGAAGCATAACTTTTGATCCAGGTGTCCGATTGACGAACCGTTTCAAGTGCTGGAAAGCACGTGATGTGAACTATCATGCCAAAATATGTAAATAGATTTCCATCAACTTTTCAAGACATTATGGGAAGTTTTAGTGCCTCATATCTCATTCTAGAAATTTTCAGGGGCTTTTCATAAAACAAAAACTTTAATATCTTTCAGCTCACAAATGATCTTTGCCTGTTTCCTTCACCAAAGGTCTTATATTTCCATTATGTAACTTTTTGGAAGTTTTTGCTTTATTACGTGCCCAAATGCAAACTTTCTAAAAATAACAGGTACACTTTCCTAAATAGGTAGGTCGCTATTTTTAGCAGTTTTGGAAAAACTGAAAGTCCTACATTATTATTCTAGATATTATGGAACCAAAAACACTATTTATGGGAAGAAATGAGAACAACTACAATGGTTTTGAATTAACTTCTTTTTGGGTGATGCAAGATTGCCCTTACACCTCTGGATGCTCTTGCATCAATTTCAGGTCCAAAATATCTTCATAGAAAAATACCTGCACATGAATGACATACATATATTAGACATATGGTATAACAATTTTATTGATTAATAAACACATGTATATATTCGCAATAAACTATGAATTAATAGATTAATGATCACTACCACTTCTTGTTTGAGTTAAAGAAATAACTGCTCATAATTAATTGGTAGAACATAAGGCTCCTGTCATGCCCACATTTTCCTTGTGGTCACAACACACTTCGCACGTGTCATAGCCACATCTGTCATGTGGTTATGACACGAGATATGAAAAACTTTTCTCACACCGTCCTAAAAACCCCTTTCGCATGCGTACGCATGCTCAACGGTGTTCTCTCATGGCGAAACACTATACTCCTCGACGGAATACAAGTACAATGGCGTGCAACCAGAAGCATATAGATCAACAAGAGGGTCTATACAACGCTGCTAACGTCATTGCAAGAGTGAGATTACCAAAGTTCTTAAATCGAATCCTCGGCAATGTTCGGTAGCAGAATGCCTTACGGTGTTAGTGGGAATTACGCTGCACTCATTTACGCTCGTGGTTCGCTGATAGAGGAACCACTCCCCACGACGCCTTGTTCTGACTAAACCGGCTAGTGATCTCCCTATTTAGTCATTTTTCAGCCAGGCACGGTTGTCTGTCTCCTCTCTTGTTTCCTGAAACATACCCATTCTATGACTTAGCATTTTCAACAAGGCGGTTTGGTTGCCCTCTCTTCCCTTTCCACAAGTTCTTAAGTTGGATTATATCTTTATCGCCCTTACCTTACCTATCTCTTAGTTCATTTAGTGTGTTTATATTTCGGTCTCTCTCTCTCTTTCATTTTCTATACTTTCTTTATGTGCATCCTGTCCTTTCTTCGTGATTTACGTCAATCAGGGTTATTACTGCAGCTATTGTTGATATCAAACCTAATTTCAGGATGATCTCGGTCACAAAGGCTGGTTTACTATTTCGCTGGACTCGGTCTCCTAATCTTCCCCGATCTAGGTTCCTCCTCTTCGTAAATGCTTAGTCAACTTGTACCTAAGCACAATTGACAGAAGGGTCCGTCAACTTAGTTCTCTTATCCCGTGTGAGATATGTCGCGCATTTTCTCCTCTGTGTTTTCCAATGTTGGTTTTTCCTTCTTCGGAACCTCTTACAGGTTTACATATGAGATTGTTTGCTACAGTTGAGATTAATATGGCCACATGGATTGTTAGTGGTGGCATCATAAGTTTATTTCCAGTGTTCTTTTGCACAAGGAGTTGAGTAATTTTCCTCTTCATTTTCTGGGTGTTTATAAGTACGTTAACAGATGAAACTTCCGAGAAACTCTTTCCAGAGTATCACTGAATATTCCTAAACTCACTTTACATCTAATTTTATTTTCTCTTGTTTAGAATTACTGTTGTTACTGTTACTCTTAATTACGATTCATACACTGTTTGTAACTCGTATGACGTTGTCAATAGATGTAGGTGGTTCACCACTTTATAAAACTCTGTTCATGGTAATATAGCTTCTTTGGTTGTTGTGTTCAACACTTAATAACATCTCCTGTGAGAATATACTTGTTATTTATATATATATATATATTTTTTCTCCATATCCATGAAACATAGTTTCTAACGATTTTAAACGAGAGCCCAATAATTTGGTTCATAGATTTACTCCTCTGTATGTTATATATATATATATATATATATAGATATATTTATAGATATATATATATACATACATACATACATATATATAATATAGTTATTTCAATATCTCAATAATGAACAAATTGGTTTCCCACAACTTATAACCTATATATATATATATATATATAATCATTCTTATATTATATATATAGCTATATACATAGACATATATAATATATATATATATGCCTTTATATAGAGCTATATAAAAATAAACTGAATTTATTTACCAAATAACCCATTCATATGTTAGGGCCCAAGCCCTACATTTTTTATTGCTTTCAACCCACAGCAGATGGCGGCCATGGGCGGCGGTGGCCGCAGAGCGGCGGACGGGGATCTGTGGTGGCCGCAGAGCGGCGGGCAAGACTTCGCGGTGGCCGCAGAGCGGCGGAAAGGTTTCGCGGGAGGCATAAGGGTTTGGAGGGGGGGGAGATGTGGAGTGGGGCGGAGCCCCACCCACATTCCCACGACGTGGGGTGTGGGTGGGGCTCCGCCCCACTCCACACCTCCATATGTAATAACAGCTCGCGGTGGGGTTTACTCCCCACCGCCCAAATAAAATTTCGACTGTGTTTCTTTTATCCGCGGCTAACATGTTGACAGTCTTTCACCATTCGTTGGTTCTTATAATAATAATATATTATATATATATATATATATATATTTATATATATTCATATATAAATATATATATATATATATATATATATATATATTTCAACAATAATATATTTATATATATCTATATATATATAGTTCATATATATATATATATATATCCCCCTTTTTTTTTATATTGATATATAACAGTTATAATTACTTTCAATTACTCTTTTATTTTCTTAAAATGATAATTACTCAAAATGAGAAATATATATATAGCTCTATATATATATTTATAAATTTATTGAGAGAAAAAGAAATACTCTTTATAGATTTTTATAATTCCAATTTCCACAATTTTCTCAAAATTCACTACTCTAAGCATTTTCTCCAAATCAACCTATTATAAGAAATTGTCATAACAATTAGATATATATATCTGCCAATTTCACCAAAAAGTAATTAGCTATTCCCTCATTTAAAGTATAAATTTCCATTTTTATAAACATACAAGACTTGTAAATTTACAACCAGATTATATTTACATGCTAGATTTCCTCTAATCCTTCTAATTTAACAGAATCCATTAAATAGGGAGGATAACACAAATATTTAAAACTGTCTTTTCCATTTTAATATTGAATAGAAAATCAGCATTTCAACTAGTGAAGCAATTCCAAACTTTCAATGTAAACAACTCAGATTAAGTTGCAAAAACGAACTTATTCCTTTCAGTAATACTTGAAACACAAAAATTGCTATTGAACAAAGGTTGCAAACATCAACTTAAAAATTTAAGCACATTCAAATTACAGTTTCTCAATCATGAATACCAACTTCCCAGATATGAACTTTCTCCTCCCAAACAGTATACAACTGAAAACTTATGACAACCAATAAAAGTCCAATAATAACAAGACCAGGGAGGTGATTTTCTTCACTCCCAGAATATCAGTAATTTACAACAATAACAAGAGAGGTGTTCCCTCTTCATCTCTATGAAATGAACCAGGCCTAATTCTCATGACAAGAAGATAATCTGTTTCTTCATAAATAGCCAACCAGAAAGCTCCAAGAGAAAAACCTGCATATCAAAGACAAACAAAGAAGAAAATACCACTTGTCTAGCTCTCCTCCCTACCGTAGACCCGCAAGAGGGTCACCCCCGAGCTAGGGAGACCATACTCACACCTGGGTACTCAAACACTCCACTTCACAACAGAAACAACAACAATCCCAAAGCACTCATACACCCGTGGCTATTTTACACATTACGGAAACTCAACTACAGTGAGTTTCATAAGGGGCAGGAGAGTGGATACACTCGACTCCAGAGTGTCACCCTGACAGATAAATGAACTCATATAAATATCTCTTGGTCTCAACCAAGTGTGATCACAATTTGTAAGAAATCTGTATTTGACTCTCAAGTCAAAATACAGTCACAGATACATGCCCTCAAGGCTTTCAACATCCCAAAAGATGGAACAGGTATGCACCCGAGGAGGATCTCTCCTCCCCTACCCCAAACTTGATGAGCATTTCTCCCAAGTGGGAGACGCTCTGTCAAACACCCGACAAGAACCCCACAGAAAACAAATTTAAACACATATTCCAAACACATTTCATACACATTTCAGTTCTACCAAAACAAAGGTAAAATTCAGACCAACCTTGCAAAGCCCTCCTGGAATGAAGTTGTTGCAGAGTCCACAGAGTTCACTCCCAAGCTTAGCCACCAACTCCCTCTCCCTTCTCTATCTTCCAAACTAACTTCTCTATTTTGGGTAAGGCCAAAGATGAAAGATTTTCCCCAAAATTCAACTAACTCCCTATCATCCCAAAATTTGAAAATAAATAACCCAAAATTCTCTTTCTTTCTAATTTTTGAGAAATGGGGAAGTGACACTTGTCACCTCCTCACCCTTCCCAAAAATCACTATTCTGTCCAGGTGGCTTATGTCACTCTCCATTCCCAAGGGTACTCCTTATTCCTTTCATGTGACTCCACTTTCTCATAGGAGAAATAAAAAAAAGAGTTAAATGGGAACAAGACAGGTGACCCATGCCTCTTTCTCCTTTCTTCACATGGGTGTCCCCATAGTACATGGGGGAATCTTACTAAATAAGAGGTAACTTTCACTAATGGATGGCATCTCTTATCTAGGGGAAAGTAGAGGGGATGGGTTGAGTGTTGGTACAACCCATCATGTCCCCTCCTACCTCCAATTTTCGCCACTTAACTTCAGGGGGAGGTTAAGTTGACTAGATGGAGGTTACTCAAGGGTTACCCATGCCAAATAGGCCCCTAGACCCATGGGGTAGAACCCAGGGTCAATTTTAACCCATACAAGACACCCCGGGTCAAGGTAAGGCACAAGAAAAAGGGCCTCATAATTTAAATAAAAAAAAAATAGACATTTCAAATTCAATCTCTTTACAACACTTACTTATAAAAATAATATTACATGAGGGTAACCTAACCCACTCGACCATACGAAAGACCACATTACATCATGACATCAAACACAAAGAGATCTTGGTTCTTCGTGGAACCAGATCGGCTTAACAGGGAATAACAATTAACAAGGTGTGGAATGATCTCCGAAATCTGTGGTTTGATTAGTAGTCCCTGCACACTCAATTACAAGATCAGTAACCACATAAATTCATCATAGCCGAAGCAACTTAAATAACACATGCATTCTCATGCCTTAGTACAATTTAACATAATTAAAAATCATATTACAATTTTCCATCATCTCTAACATCTCTAATTCATTTTTCTGAAAAGTAACTTATCCAAACATCACCCAATTAGTTTTTCCGAAAACATAATAAAGTTAAATAGTCTGACAAATTTCGGGAACTGCTATCCCACAAATATGAAAGTAACAATAACAGCACTGTAAAGAGTCATGACAACAGTAGTAAAAAGGGCGGTCCTCACAGCTCCTTATCCTCCGATAGGAAACATGAGGAATCTATAGAAAACAATCCACTATGGGTATCATGTCTTCGTGTCCTCTCAAATGCTTCATACCATCTACACTTAAAAATACAACATTTAAAAGAGCAATAATCCAACTCAATAATTTCTTGTAATTTCCCAACATATTGTAGATTCCCTTCAATTATTTTCCTTATCTTTTGAGCTTGATCGACTAGATTCCTTGAAGTCAACTATGATGCCACAATCGAAGGATCATCTCTTTACATCTACACTTTCTACACGATAATGTTGACCATATGCCCACATTGTTGGATATTTCCTTGCCTGTAAAAGACCATTTATTTCAGTGAAAACAAATATAATGATGAATATTAAAATAGTTAATAGTGTCAAAACTGTAAGGAAACAACATTTTGTAAAATTCTAATTGTACCTTTATTTCACATCCTCTAGACATGTTGATTTCATCTTCTATTATGTTTGAATCTATACTTGCATCTTCTATTTGATTTTGAATTTGTACAGTAATCCATTCTAGTGTGCAATCTTTGCCCCATTCCCCAAGCAGATCAGTGGGAAATGGAGCATTCCTTGGGTTTGATCTCTTAAATTGTCTCCTTAATTCTAACACTTTTCTCTTTTGATCATACAAATCAATCCATTTGTTCATAAAGTCCATGTCGTATAGAATGAACTTGTCGAGTATAGCACTTTCATCTACACCTATTACATGTCAGCATGTTTATTTCAAACTCCAAATGTTATGCTATTAATTTGACAAATAAATTACAGAGTAAATTAATGATTGTAAGAAAAACAACCACACTGATCATGAATTTACTTACTAATTTCTACTTGAACACCATTAGATTGTGGTTTTTCTCCATCAATAATATCTGATGCTCGTTCTTCATCCCAGAAGCATGGCCCATCTTCAAAATCCTTACCAAGGAATTCACACAGGAAGAAAAATGCTTCATTCAATACATACCCTTTAGCCATGCAACCCTTTGGATGTGCCTTTTGTCAAACATATCTTTTTAGAGTTTTCATATACCTCTCAAAGAAAAACATCCACCTCATTGATACGACACCTGCCAATTCAATGTCATCGACTAGGTGTATAAGTAAATGGACTTGTAGGTCCATGAAACTTGTAGGGAGCTCCTTCTCAAATACACATACAATTTTGACAATTTCCTTCTTCCATTTTGGCACTTCACATTCGTGGATCTCCTTGGAGGTCACCCACCTAATATAAGAATAGTAAATTAGTATGAACCTTTAGTCAAAAATTAAAATGCAATATAATATCTCTATGTCTCTCACACATGAACATTTCATATAACCACATACCTTGTAGATGCTGATAATCGACTTATGGCATTCCTTAAGTCAACTGTAAGATAGGAATCCCCCCTAATTGCCAATGGCAGATATGCTATCAAACACATTTATGAAAAGATCATTAGTAATTTTTTCTCACACAACAAAATAACAAAATATATTTAGTACTTAATCGATGTTACCAGTAAATGTTAAATGATATATAATACCTTCATAAAATTATGAAAATCATGTGTTTTAAATCCTGTGATATGTCCATCAACTGTAAAAGCTTTAGCCAATGATGACCCATAGCTAGTAGGTGTCCTTATTGAATGGATGAAATTTTTTAGTTGGTCTAGCTCTTTTTTTTTTCAAAATCCATGGAGCTTTTGCATATGTTTCATTTTTCCTGTTTGGCCACAAATGTTTTCTATAAATTTTGGTACGCGAAAGAGCAATATCTCTCCTTGAAGACAAGGTATCCTTCTCTTTGCCTGATATATGTTGAAATATAGAATCTGGGACATTTTTGAAGATGTGCATTGGATCTAATAGGTGAGATATTAATAGATCCTTCCAGTAAGGGAGCTCATGAAATATGGATTTCCCTTTCATTCCTTCTAGCATATTAACTACAACTTATTATGGTTCTTCAATTGAATCACCCCAATCAAAAAAATCCTCCCAAGCTTTCAATTCAACATTTTCATACTTCTTAAGCTAATCACCTGGACCCATAATCATGGGAGGGCCTCTATTTTTAACTTTTCCATCAAATTGATTCTTCAGGCAATTTCTAAACTTATGATCTAGTGGTAGAAAAAGCCTATTGTTTGCATAAATAAATTTATGTAGATCTTTAGAATACCGCCCTTGAAATTGTTCTACACATCTTGGACATGCAAATATCCCTTGTTTGAAGCCCTGCAATTCAATAAGTAATGTTAATAACATCAAAAAAATAGTATAAAACTAAGTATGAAAGTTGGGATGAAAATAAATTATGAGTGTAAATACGTAAATATTTTATCTTACTAGAACAAACACCAAGTCCTAGGAAATCATGAATAGTCCAACATAGCACACCATACAAAATGAAGGACCTATTTGATGGGGGACATGATATGTCATACGTTCTTATGCCTTTCCATAGTAGTTGCATCTCATCAATAAGAGGCACAATAAACATCCATGTTTTTAACTTGATGTTTTCTTGGAACAATGAGAGTCAACATAAGGTGCTCCTTTCTAACACTCATCCATGGGGGAATATTTTATACTATCAATCCAACTGGCCAAACACTATAATTTGAGCTCAGGAAAGAGAATGGGCACACTCCATCAATTGCAAGACCAAACCTGATACTACGGGGTTCATCTTTGAATTTTCTTGGCCATTTTTACTTTGTGTTTCATTGCTTTGGAGTTAGCCAGAATTCACATGAATCCATCTTTACTCCTATTCTTTGCATGCCAGTCCATCAATTGTGCAAGTGACTTGCAACAAAACATTCATTGAAGTCTAGCTATAATTGGCATGTGACGTAAAACCTTCTTTGGAACTGTAGGACCTTGTACATCTATACAATATCTCTTCTATTTGCATACAGGGCATTCTACCTTGTTTTGATATTCATCTCTATATAAAATGCAATCATTTTTACATGAATGAATTTGCTTATATTCAATCCCCAACTCAACCAACAACAGACGCGCCTCTCTGCAAGTTGATGGCAACACATTCTCTTTAGGGAATATTTTAGTTTTTAGTGCCCTGTAAGATTGCCAGAAATTAAATCAATTGAATGTTTGACTTATGATGAACATGTTTGATATGTCAATCTATACTAGGACTATTTATATACAATATATGGTTTTAAAATCCCCTTAAAGAAATATAAACAAAGTTGATGAATGTTTACGAATTATGTACACCAATTGACAATGCAAAGTAAGAAATAGATTTCAACTCACTTCAGTAGGGTAGTGAATCCTTTATTTGACCAACCAAATAGTGACTTGATTTCTAATAATATTAATGTGCATGCTAGTTTTGAGATTCTGCTTGCACCTGATTTGAACACGGGTGTCTTCACTTCTTGCTTGATGGAGTCTTTCAAGTTGTTATCATCAACATTACGTTGGTGGTAATTACCCTTGCTATCATCATTATTTTCAACCATATGATCATTATTGTCATCATGGTTTCCATCCCCAAAGAAACCTGTAAGAATTTCATTCAATCCTTCTTCATGCACTACATTTTCACTATCATGATCATCATCATTAAGGCTAGGTGGCATGTCATCAGTGTATGCAGATCTCATCAGCTCTTCAAATTTCTTAGCTGGTAGTATTATCTTCAATAATGCTCTTTTCACCCTGGTATTGTTTAAAGGATGGTTTGGATCATCCCGTCCAAATCTTAATAACTCAATTGGATCTTGGGTATTACTATGTGTTTCATCAACATCTTCTTCTTATCAACAAATGCAAGCATTATTTAATGTTTGGCAATAATTGTATAAATCATAAATGTACCAATTTCAATGAAATATAATCAAATATGGCTTAAAAAATAAAAATAAAAATTGTATGAACATATATACATCAATTGAATAATGGAACATTATTTTATAGACTACCTTTTTTATACAATAATTTAAATAAAACACAATTTTGACAACATAGTTTATAAAACATCAGTCCAGACTCATTTATTATTCTTTGGTTTTCTACCCTTAAGAACATCCTTAGGGAGACCTTGTTCTTCCCTCTTATTTCATGTAGGAGTGCATTTTAAGAAGGGGTAATCAATCAATAACTCATCCCCAATGGTAAGGTCCATAATAGTCTCAATCATTATCAATCTATCAACCTGTCTTTCCATATCTCCATCTTTATCATTTATAACCTCAACAAATTGACAATTCGGTCTTATAGTATGGTCCCTTCCCTTACTACTATTTATAAATCCTGTAATATTTTTGTGTGTGTATGCACGTCCATCTATATACATAAGATGACCTCTATTAATTTCTTTTCCACTTTCCAATTGGAGACAATGTGTATACATATTCGAATTTAGGCCATATGCTAACATGCTAGGCTTATATTCTGCTAGCCTTCTCCATTCACCACTATAATATGATGGACCATAATATGGCATTAATCTCCTAGTGATTTGTTCTAAATTTTTTCTATGTTTAGATCCCACATGTACATTTTGGACAATAAAGAGGCCTAGATTCTCTCCATGAATATTGGAGGGTCATATCATGTAGCTGTATCCCCAAAATTGAAACACCTCATTCACTCTAGGTAGTTGTTGATCACTAGGCCAAGTGTAATATAGTCGATGATCAAATGTCTCTTTGTAAATTGATCTCAAACTCAAGGGCAAGTCATCATCTCCATCACAATCATTCTCATAGGGTATGTAGTCCACCTTCCCCTTGTCTTTAAGAAAATTATGCATCTTTAAACGATTTCTTGTTCTATTGCTTGTTTTCATCAATTCCTCATCTTCCGAGCTGGTATATTGGCATATATTTTTGTTAGATGTATCATCTCATAAATGATCATTTCCCTCTAGGTTGGAAGTCAGTGATCTAGGAAACTTTAAACCAAGAAATTTATCCTGCAAGTATCCATTAAGAAAAAAAATTAGTTATTTAAATAATAGAAAACAATGTTTAAACAAAGTATACATGTTATTTATATCAAATTGGAAAATTCCTTACCACAATTCCTATTAGATTTGAATCAATTGTAGGAGGCATACTACCGACTAGAAGCTCATCATATATGTAATGTATTTGTACAATTGCTCTTTTGAATTGTTTCTTTCCATGACATACAGAACATCCACAAATTTTCTCAAAGTGTTCATCCCATGTACTATAGTCATGATCAACCTCTTGTTCAGTGCAATCATTTGTTGTGTCTACAAGATCCATTGTCATATCCTCTTCCACCCACTATCCTCTACATGATTTAATAGTCGTAGGTCCACGTCCACATACATTTCTTGTTCTTTTGCTAGTTGAATGCCAAGGCTTTGCATTTGCTCCAATCTCCATCTAAAATAGTTAACAACATGCATTAATTTATGTCAAGATTGGATAATACATTATAAATTTCAATAATAATGTGAAAAAAGATGGACATATCACAAAATGCTATCAGATCATTTTTTCCTAAGTTAAGTCAAAATTTGAGTACCTGATGTCCCGCTTCATCTGTTGTGTCCTCATTTGATATGACATGATCTATTTCCATGGTCTCATCTGGCCCCTATAATACACTACATAGTAAATAATGTTTAGTACACCAATTATATCATTTCAACGAATATGCTATCCAACACAAAACCTCACTTTAGTTATATATTTGACATATTGATATCATGTTTTGGCCATCCTAATTTTCAAACTTTTCCCTTGATCATGGAATCACATTTAATCACCATTCCTGTGCATTTTCAACCAATAAGTTTGACCTTAGAGGCCTCATGGATAGAAAAATGACTTTATCTCCTCTATGTTGTAGCATTTGTGAATTCATAAACACCTTCCTCCTTTGGTTGAGGTTGCTTTCTCTTCTTACCTCTATTGTATTTGCAGATTCTGTTGTCATATCTATTTCCACCCACTTTCCTCTCTGCGATTTAGTAGTTCTATGCCATCCACGTCCCCTCTCCATGGCCTCCTCTAGATCTTGTAATACACAACAATGAAAATAGTCACATAATAGCTATGCACCAAGAAAATATTGTTGAAATTATCTTGTTAATACACTTGCTTTTCATTAAGACGCACTATGAAAAACAAAATAGGACATTGCAACATTTTGCTCTTCACAAAAAGTTTACACATGAAATCTTGACAACTAGAGCTCAAATCTTATGATTACAAGAGGACTACAAATTCACATAAAAAAGATATTTATTTCATAGTTGACTCTCCTTTTCCTTTTATGGGTCATTTTAAGGCTATCTATATCTCTTCAAGTGGCCATAAAACCCTCAAAACTATCATAGAACCCTCAAAATAGTCTCAAAGAGTCTTTGGCACCAAAATTTTAAATTCTTGATGGATGGAAGGATGATTTGGATGTTAATTTTGAAATCACATCATTAGATATTTGTTAGGTTAATCATAGCCATTGGATATTCTTTAGTTATAGGGACTTTATGTTATATTTCACCATTAACTTTCACTCCAAAATTAATGGTTTCCTTTGAAAAGAAAACCCTCCATTAGCTATCATAACCCCAACCATCTATTGAAGTGAACTTTAACATTATGTGCAATTGTCATTGCTCATATTAAGCACCTACCTCCCTTCTTAGTGGTTCCACATGTGTGATGTATGTGAATGAGTCATATGGTACCTATGCTACATGTTTAAAGTTTGATTTTTGCTCATATTGTTGGAAAAAGGCCCAAAAAGACCTTTGATTTTTGAGTTTTATACTCTATAACATGCATCTCCTTGATCTTTTCATCTAATCTATGACTGGTTTCTATTGTTTCAAACCATATATGCAATAAGCAATTAGTTTGAGGGAGGGAAGTTTTGAGTTACCATGAAATCCAACATTTATTCTAGTTTTTTCAAATGTGAGTTTTGTCACCTGGGGTTTGATATTTTGGAGTTTTAGTAGAGGGTTTGATGTTATAATTTATGTATAGATATATTGAAAGACTTAATGATCTTTTTTTTTGCTTGTAGGGTTTGTAAAAATTAAGAAGATAAAGGGCATGGTGTAAGAGAGAGGCAAAGATCCTTTGAGTACCAACATTTGATTACCTAATGGGCAATCCATCAAATCTTGGTAACATGTTTTCCTAGGTGATGAAATTCTGAGCCCTTAACATTGATGTAACAAGCCTGTGATCTATGTCACAAAGGATGAAGGAGGAGTATCCAGTCATGGTAGGAAAGTGAAATTACAATGAAATTTTGATATGATTGAGATGTAGTTGGGGTATTTAGGGATGTTGTCATCATGCCTTAAGTATTGACAAGATCTAAGGAATAACTAGATGTATAAATAGGACTATCATAGGTATGTGAGGAAGTGGAAGGTTGTCAGATAGTGAAGGAGATAGTTCATGGCCTCTTAAACTAGGCCTCAATATTATAGTGAAGTCACTTAATATAAACAAAGATTGCCATGACTTAGCTAAAATGTTGTCAATCTCCTATCACATATCTTAAGGTTGTCCTTAATCCCAAATTCAACTCTGAAATGTTAGATGGAAGGTCATGTCTCCAACTAAAATAATTGGTTTCAAAATGATAATTCAGGGGACCATCATAGTGTTGATCTACTATTGTAGTGGGATCTTGAGGACTCAAAGGTTGTCATATCATTTCTATTGTCCAAATACAACCTAATGTTGTACTAATAATGATTTAGAATCTTTATTAGCAAGTCAATGGACTAATATGGGAATAAAGGGAAGTCACCATATGATATAGGACTGTGACTGACAAAAATAAGCAAAGGCATTGCTAACATTATAAGTTAGGTAATCATTTATTATTAAAAAATGCTATTATAGCAACCACCTTAAAATTTTGCCTTGACTATTAATAGGGGTATCAAAGATCATCTTTCAACCATTAGGATTGTTATAACTTATATAATTGTTGGTATATGGTGGATTACTATCATTATAGGGGGATGATATCAAGGACCATCATTATGCCTTGTTATAGCTGATGGACAATCATCCTAAGTATTGTTACAACCCAAAAGGTCTATCACAACCCCAAAGGACTATCACAAATGTTATTAGGTCATCCAAACCATAGCTCTAATATTCACCATCATATGAATATCATAATTAACATTGTAGAGGTTGTCATACCATGAGGCATAGGTGAAAACCATATGAGGTTTAAAAGAAGTACTAGCAACATTAAATTATTGTCATAGTACACCTAGGATAGCTAGGTATGCATCCATAGAGTTATTACTATAAAATTGTCTCATTAATCTTGTGACCAGGTTAAGTCACTATCATAGTAACAATGTAGTTAGTCATAAATAAACATGTTGTATTTGCATTTCAATGAGATCAATTCTTGAAAAATGACAATCCAGAGGTTAAAGAGACAAGTTGATACCTTACCCAAGTTGTCATGTTCTTGAAACCTTGTCACTATAAAGAGGAGATATCTAGAGAGTAATGTCACAAGGACATAACCAAGGCATGTGGTATCATGAGCCATAGGGACAACTTACTACACCATCCAAAACACCATTTGAACTAGCTACTATCAATAATTCACATTATTGGGGACTGTCATGAAGAAAACACCATGCATAGGACTGTCATAGTCAAAGTGGAGAGGATTGTCTAGTCATTTTATGACTATCATAATAGGTAGTGGGTTAGTTACAATGCTTCAACCTAAAATAGGTTAATGAAAACATAGAAATGAAAATCACAATACCATAAGCATTGCCATAAGGTCCCAATATCATGTCATGATAGTAAGAGAAGAGTTTGGTTTTTCCAAAGCCATATCAATTGCATAAGGATTGTCACCAACCATCTATGTAAGGTCATGAAAGGGTAAGTCATTATTGAGCTAATCATAAGAGAAACATGAAGTCAAAATGCTATCATGGAAACAAGATATAGTTACTTATTATAAGGACAATACAAATTTGGTGAGGTTGCTACAAGCAACCAAATTTGGCATTCCATTAGATAGTGATATCAACTTCCAAGAAAAATACATCATTTTGCACTGATAGGCACTAAATTAGACACAATTTGCACCACCTGATAGGCACTAAATTAGACACAATTTGCGCCACCTTTTGAACCCTAAAAAGATTACATTTAGGTCTGAAAGTCAGTGCTAAAGTCGGTGATAACTACACCGACTATAGTGCCGAGTAATGAATAAAAAAAATTAAAAAATTCCCACCTACACATACCCCAAAAGGAAAAAACACAATTTTTTTTTTTTTGATTTTTGGTGTTCATTTTGTGTTTGGAGATTGAGTGTTCGGTGTGTAGAGATTAAGCGTTTGGGTTTTTTGTGTTCGCCCTTATTTTGGGCAGACCCTTGGCAATGGCGGGACCTGTATTCCAACCCCAATTTCCTTTCCATTCCTAAAGTGCATACTCACTTTCTTACATCTCAAAAGTCTCGAGTTTAAGCCATGACAACCTTTGCTTCCAGATATCTCAACCTTTCAATTCATGCTTCTCTTCTTCTATTCGTGCCAGGTAAGGGCATCGCCTCTCTTTCATCTACTCTTTTTTTCCTGTTAGATGTTAGATTCATTTGGACAAATACGGGTCTTGTAATATTCATAGGGCATTTGTTGAAGATAATTCTGACCAAGGCTTTTCATAATAGATGACAAATTTCCACATTTCATAATATTATAAATGTGTGCTTCAGGATTAAACTGTGTGAATTAGATATCTCAGCCTTTGCTTAAAGGAAATTGTTGTCTATATTGAAATCACATTTTGCCACTAGTTGATAAAATTTCTCTCTGGCTTTATTTCAATTGATGTATAAGCTTACTTTCTTGTAGCAAACTTATAGAGGAAAACAACTTCATGATTTTCTCTACAAAGTAAAGGTCAAAAACCTTGAGGAATATAGAAAAATTGGATGAAAACTTTCATACCTAGCAGTGTGTACTTTGTTTGCCTCCACAGACTTGGATGGAAATAATTTGCCCTAGCTCACCTCAAAATGTCAAGCAATAGAGGGAAGAGAGCAAAGGCAGCAAACTCTAGCCACAATGAGGTAATTCATTGTCAATTTATAGATTTGTAAATGTTTCCATTGTTTCTTTGATTTTTAGTTTTTAGTTTTTTATTTCTAAATTTTAAAGAAGAAATTTATTATATATATTTATAGGGACATGACACTGACAAAGATAAAGAGGCATTGGCTTCCATATTGGGGGTAGAGGTAGTGAAGTAGTGAATAAATTGGATGGTGTGGACTTGACAATGCTTGTTAGAAACATAGAAAAATGATCTGGTAAAGCCCCTGAAACATTGCAACCAAATCAATAGTGTCAAAGGGAATCAATTGATTCCCCAATCACTCCTGGATCAAGCAAAAGATCCAGGACAAAATAAATAATAGTAACCTCTAAGAATGTGGAACAGGGAGCAAAGGCTTCCAATGTCCCAGCCACTCCTGGGAAACATACTTCTTCAACCACCACGCCATGTTTTGCATCTTGCATTGGTACCTGTTGGGTCTTAAAAATGCAGGTTTTTAGACCACAAGAGGGTGCTAGTCTCTTGATAGTTTTTGGCCCACAAAACAGGCTTTGTATAATTGGAAACCCCCTACTCTTTAGGCTCTACCAGGCCTAGGCAAGTATACTTTAATGATAAAGTAGCTTTCAAAGTTTAAATGGATTCTAATTTGGGCAATCTACTCACTATGGCACACAGGTGTGAGGTAGATGTAGAGCTTACTTACTAGTTCCTAATGAAAGTGCTTGAAGTATCAAGAATGTGGATTGGATCTGCATAAAATGTTTTAAAGTTGATTAGTGCCTAATCTATTGGGTGGATGGAGTCAATGGATGAATGATGATTATGGAGGCAGATGTGTAGGATAGGTGGATCTATTTTGCAGCATAACTCTAACTTGTTGGGCACTTAGAATGTTTTCACCTTGTACAAACATGCAAGTCTATAAGTTACTATACTCTTCTTTAGTAATCCCAGTGATATTCTCCTAAATTATTGTGATCTCATGAAAGGACTTTTAATTCTTAGCCTAAGGGAAACCAATCACAATAATCATTTAAAAGGATTTTAATCCTTGGCAGGAACCAATCAAAATGGATTATTTGAAAGGATGTTTAATTCACTCTAACCAGAAACCAATCAAGATAACCACACACGAACAACAAATATGTCCTGACAAATTATATAAATTTGAATAGCTTAAGAGAACCACTTTTGAGATAGCACAACAACATATAATCATGAAAATCAACACAATAGTTGAACATTGAAAATAGATCACCATTTAAGGATAGTCTTCTCCATAATATTGTTTCAAAATATTTACATTAATTGCATAGGTCTCTGAAATATGAAAATGAATGAGTGGGATGGATGGACCAATCTACTAATGGTGATTTTCTAACTTCTACTCATACTGATGATTCTTTTTTGATTTCATCTGGCATATATACATTATATCTTCTAGGGTCATGACCCTTTACTTGCCCTTCTGTTGCAGCTCTTCATTTGTCGTGAAAGATAATGATTTTGCAAAACATTAGTTTTCTGTTTGTCTTTCTTTTTAATTATTTTTCATCATTTGGGTAAATAATTTTGCTAATTATTTATCTTTTATCTACAAGTTCACTTTTGTATTTTCACCCAATCTAGAAAATATAATCTTCGGGTAAGAAATAATTTACGCCTTCCATGAATTCCTAGGTGAAAACATCTCCTAGCCATTGTATGCACTTCCACAAAAAGTATTTTTTAGGTAAAATGATTACCCAATTAATTAATTCTCCTAGGGTAAATATTTTACTTTAAAAAATATTTAACTATGATTGTTAAATCTCCACTTGGTTGATTTATTTTGTCCCTCGAGTAAAATGATTATTCTTCTAGTAACCCCTTTGTATTTTCATTATGTTATAATCACTTTTCACTTAATTTGTATTTGCACAGTGTATGTGAAATTTTACCCTTGCAGTTTGATGATGTTTATGCTTCCTCAGATTATTAGCTTTAATTACAATTTTGCACATATTTTTTATTACTCTCACTATTTCATTTGTGCAATTCATAATTTTTATCTTTGTATGTAGGTTAGAAAAAATCTTTGGGCCCACCTCATCAATATATCGGAGAGAGTGGTTTTGTGGTCCTCCCAATATATTTAGTCTCTCTGACATGTTTCCATCAGTAGGACAAACAAGCTCAGTGTGATTTAAAATTTTGGCTTTGACCGGTTTACTTTTTCTAATGAGTTTTTCATCAGTGAAATGTTGTGTAGTGTTGTGTGGTTTTTTAGGGTTTCTTGCTTGGGTTTTGTTCTTCCATTTGTTGTTTCTTTTACTTCTTCGTGCTCAACTTTTTCTTGGGTCTATCCAAGCTTTCATCCAATGTAATCTTATTCCTATCCATGTCCAGAAATCCTGTCGTGGATGCTTCTTGCATCTTTGCATCTGAAATAACACTAGCATCATCACAAATTTTATCTTCTACCCTTTCAATGGAACTCTCAATCTGCATATCCTGAATGACATTATTGCTTTCAACTAACTGTAAACTATCCTCCACTTTGGGTGGGTATATAACATTAGAATCATGGTCAAGGGTACTATTTGAGGAATGATTGCTGGTGCTTGCTGAGTTAAGAGGAGGAAAATGGGTCAACTGCAAAGTCAATACACCTTTTTGGATTTGATCTCCAGTACTTTTACACACAAAAGGTTGTTCTCCTTTCATAAACAACTACCTCAGCAGCTGCAAAATATGATTATTATAATTTAGATCAGATGTTCCTTCATGGTTCCTTCCACCTCCAATTGAGGGTCTCAACACACTGAGAAGCCCAGCTCTCCATCTTGTAATGCCACCAAGTTGCTGCTTTCTTCTCTGAGATAGATGCAACCTTCATTAAGTTTGCTTCCGATTGCCAGCACTTTCATTAAAAATAAACCGATCTATTTAGGGATCACAATATCATCAACCTGTAGGTCTGAATACTCTTGTGAACATTGTGTCACACAATTGATTTCATCTTGAGACAAATATCACAAAGCTATGACTGAAATTTATGAAAATCAAGATGTCTGTCCAAATTAAAGCTAATGCCATCACCAGACATTTCAACAAGGTTACTCCAGATAAATGATGTCTAGTAATGTTGAAACATAGACACCCCTCAGTATACTACCTTTTATTTTATCAATTTTAGCACTAGGTTTATTCACATCAAATGATCTGATTACAATCATCTTGGTTGGGGCAACAAAATTATGCTCAGGAATAGGAATCTTGTTTGTTATGTATTCACATACAACATCGATGTTGTACTTTAGTTGTGTAGATATTGGTACCACTGGAGTTCCATCAACAAATAAATCTCTGAATCACCTCATGCTGGTTGTTTGCTACACTCTCCTGGATTAGGTCAATTTTGTTCTACAGAATAATAATATGCTGAAGGCATATTATCTACAGTAGCAAGGTGCTCGGAAGTTTGAGACCGAGGACAACTCTCATTATTTAGCATAGTAGCCATAAGAATATCATGACCTGGGTAATCAACAAATGGAACATGTCTTAAAAGCTTCATGCGTGCATTTTCACATCCAGGGACATCACAGAAAGGACTGTCTTCCTTATCAAAGTAACCCACATAGTTAGAGAGATCTAAAAATTCCACTCCGATCGTACATGTCTCTTCGATATTTGAATTTTAGGATTTTCTTATTTTAGGGTCTCTTCAACTCTACTTCTTCATGCTTGGATTCCTTAGATATCTTGTGGATATTTGTCTTAGAGATTTCATGAGTAGATGGCTGATTCTCAATATCTCTAACAATTGAAATTCCAGTGGTATTGTGAGACTTCATATAGCACTCATATGGATGGTGCTTCTGAAATGTGCCCTTGAACTTGTTATCATGCTTTTCTCATAGGTTCCTCAATGTCAACAAGATAGTCATAGAGGTTGCACAACGCTTGAATCTTTATGTGTGTGTTAGCACTCAATGACAAGGTAGCCTCTAAAATTCTCCCAATATCTTTGTGAGTGTAAACTCCATCACATATTTTCAAAGTTAGCATCAAATGAGTAGGCCCTTTCAAACTTGGATGGATAATACTCTCTCCTGCATCTTTATCTGATAGAAATCTAATGGTATCATCCTCTACAATTTCAAGAAGTGTGGATGCACAATCATCTGAGGTTTGAAATAATTTTTTGCAAGTTTCTTTTCCATTCATTCTCTTGTTCACTTTGTAAAATGCAGTCCTCTTTTGCATGATAAGGATCCTTAGCCTGTCCACTTCGGCCAATGATCACTCCTTAGCTCACTTGCTTTACAAGTCAAATCAACTAGGTACTTTGCTTCTGTATGCTTTTCATTCTTTTGTTAGCATGTACTTTGCCAGACAAATTGACTTCATAGCTAGTCCTTTTGATATGAATGTCTTCATCGAGCTTCAACTAGAATACCATTCTTTGGCTGGGTTCCCAAATTATCCAGGAAATACACTGCTCTTTGATGGCCCAATAGCCATTCTAGAAAGCCCACTAGCTACAGTTGCATCAATAAGTTCCTGCTTCAACATATACTCCTTTTCATTTTGAATTCCCCTGTAAAGAGCAATCTGAATTGCATATGGTGTAGAATTCTTTTGAGGTCTTCTACTCAACTGGTAACTTAATTCCTATTCCTTCTTCCTAATATGGCACCTCTAAATCTACATAAGGAACTTCATTAAGATGCACTCCATTCACTTTTCCATTTAAATCTCCATTTACGAAGTCTTTCTTTATAAGCAAAGAGCCAAAGTTACACTTCATTGAACCAAGTGTTGCTTTACTTTGGTCCATATAATGGCTCTGTTGGGATATTTTCACTCTTCAAAGGAACAAAATTTAGAGGTTTTATTCAAAAGAGGAAGAGTTGGTGGAGATGAAATCATGATTCTCCAACTGGAGAAGATTGCCAGGTGTGTTTCTCGGTGTTACAATCAACTTTTTACATTAAAATTTGACCTAAAATTGTAGGAAATTTTAGGTTCCAACAGTACCTACGATACCAAGATAGAATACGATCTAGTTTCAGGGGAAGTCCAAATGACAGATGCTAGAAAAATGTTTGTGAATAGGTTGAAGGAATCATTCGTTCAATAGTTCAAAGACCATCTACATTTTCCATTCTCAAAGATACCCATGCACCTGCAAAAAGCATTTATCCATGACATGGAGACTAAATTTGGCATAGGTTGGTTTGTAAAGAAGATAAAGCTATGAATGTCTCAAAACTGCAAGAGATTTTAGTGCAACCAAACAAAGAAAATAAGAAAAACTCCCTCCTGAGATAAGGCTCAAAAAAAGGCCAATTGATGTAAGTGTGAAAGTATGGAAAGAGCTTGTAAAAGCATATGAGAAGTCTAATGCACAAAGGAAGTTTGGTGAGGAGAGTACACAGGTATTTGAATTTGCTCATAAGATTATATCAAATTTATTAAACAATTTTTAAATTTTATTTGTGCATAGTTAAATTGAATTAGTATATGTTTCAGGACAAGGCCTTTAAGGCTAGGCTTGACAAACTTCATGCCATGCATCACAGTGGCTAGAAAGGTTTACATGCCTTGATCTATACATTTGTAAGTATATTTAATATGTTAAATGATATTTTTTTTATTTCCTACAAAAAAGTAAATGATTGCATATTAATTAGTTTAACTAGTCCATGTGCCATGTTTTGACAGGAGAAGAAATATGGCCAGCATCCAAGCCAATTTGAAAGGAAATGTTACAAAGCAAAAAGTGGACCAATTTTGTAATTTGGATGGAGAATGAGGTATCAATGGTTGACTTTCAATAACTTAGTTGGATATTGTTGTGTTAATATGTCAATTTGCATTTCTTGTGTTGAGTTGTTTATTGATGCGTAGGATGAGTTCTAAAGTGCTTCTCTAGTGGCCCTAGATCCCACTTAATTGTCCCATTATTCGCAGTCCTAGACATGTGTACATGTCCTCCTAGTTACCTTATTGCAGTGTTGAGATTTGAACTTTAGTCACTCTCATTATGAATGCACCTTTTTACCTTTACAGAACAATCCTTGGACATTTTTCACAATAATTTTAATCCACAAAGCTCGACAACTGTAAGGAAAATCACTTGTATACAAATGTGAGTTATGTGAATAGGCCATTGAATCATCCACACATTTATTTATATTGAATTAATGTATAGACAGCAGATCCTTTATTGAAACATTAGGTGGTGATATAACTTATGAAAATGATGAGTCCCTTATTAAAGGCACATAATTGAATATTCCAACAGTTGCAACAATGTAGGGCAATCCTCTATCTTGTGATCAACATCATAATAAGTATACATTGGAAACTTTGTGCAACTACATGAGGTATGCCCAAGTTCTCCACACTAGTAGCAATAGATTCCTCTATTGCATACTCTATCATGGCCTCCTTGATTTCCTCCGTGCTCCATATATTATGGCTCCTAATAGCACAACACCATCTATTGTGGTTGTGACTGGGGTTGTGTGGTTGTGTTTAATTTTGTTTTCCTTTTGCCTTGTGGAGGACTTGTACTACTTTGTAGGTGGTAGTGTCATGGGTGGATGTGTGACAAACCTTGCACTAGTAATTGATAGGAACATCCTTTCACTTTTGCAGTAGTGGACAATTTCATGAGTCTCATGACATATGGTGCAATTAGGTATGTGTTGAGCAAGAGGGAACTATGTGGCATTAATAGCTTGAGCTCCCACCACTACATAGTTTGTAGTTAAATGCCCCTTAGTGCAGCACTTCATCATAAACCACATTGATTAAGAGTTTCACTTGCAAGTTGTGCTATTTGTGTGACCATTTTTCCATTTGTTCTTTTAGGCATGTAGTAGAATCATATGTTAGGGCTCCCATAATTCTTATAATCTCGACACCTTTTAAGGAAACTTTTTAATTAGGGAGAGTGAGCTAAACTAGTTCATGTTGGATATGTGCAATTAGCCTACCAATAAATCATCCCTTCTAAATTTCAACATTTTATAGTTGGGTCAATCTTTAACACCAATTCCTTAGAGTGTTGATCGTACCTACACACAATCTCTCCTAATTGTTGCCTTATTTCCTTTAATGCCACAATATTATGATGCACCATCTTAGGGCAATTGAAATTGGGAAGGAAATATCTTAGTAGTTTACAAAGATCATTCTTGGTGCCATTAGGATCGTAATGAGTATACTAGTCTTGTTCTTGCTTACAAAAAGTGGTTACAATTAACCTAATCTTGTGGTCATTATCCACAACATTTTGTGTGTGCCATGCTATCTCATATGCTTAAGTTTGATGGGCTAATAACGAACAACAAACCCTTTTGCCTGCCTCCTTATGATTGATCCCATTTTGGATTCCTTATGAAGTCAGGGTGATTTGAAGGAAGATCAAAGTTACACTCCAAGTAGATGTGTGGATAAAGAAGGGCTTAGAGGAATATGAAAACCTTTAGATTTTGTGATTTTTGTTTTGTCCATTTCAAAACTATTTGTTTTCTTTCTTTTCTAATGAACATTTATTTGAAAGCCCTTTACTACATCCAAATCTTCAGTTTTAAACTCACTTGCATGGAAGATGCATTAAAGGTATCAATTATATGTTCCATGATTTAAATCCATTATTTTGTGGTTCTTAGTATGACAGAAAGAAGGATGTTGTTGCTTCTTAGACTTGTAGCACACCTTGCACTAGGTCCATAGGCTGGTGGAATGGTATTCAAGGACACAATGGCTCTCATATCAAAATTTTTTTGCAAGGAATCAATTTAAAATGGTCTAAGGCCTAGCTTTCATTCCAACCTAGGATTCCATCACATTAATGTCATATTATAGTCTTCAGATACGTGTATAGTTTATGTGCATGGTAGTAACCATTTAGTAATAATTCCTCACACACCACACTGTAACTAAGATGTGTGAATGCCTGAAAACTATACAGGTTTAGTCCAAACACTATCATAAGATCATGCTTGATAAGATCATAGATACATCATAGTTTAGGTGTGGGTAGGACTTCCTTAGTGTATCCCTAACTATGCATTGTAGTAGAATCATTATATTGACCATTCCAAGTTCAGACTAGCAAGGACAATGGAGTTTCAAGACCCTTGCCAGCCAAGGAAAGGTTGATATAAGAATTTTGAGGGAGCTAGGGTAGTAACTGTATGCTCAAAATCGTGACTCCGATTGCCTGGCGTTGTCAGGTTAGATTTTGACACACACATGGACCCTTTCCCTCCTTGCCACAGGGTGATCCGCCATGTCACTCTTGCTCATGTAGAACTAGCTAGTTGAGAGGAGGCAAGACATGGTGGCGATCTAGCTCGTTGGAGAGCTGGACTTCATGGAGAGGGATCGAAAAGTACTGTGGCCTTTGTTGTTGTGTGCTTTGTTGTATGTTTCGTTCGATTGTTGTAGTTGAGATAACCCTATGACCCGAAGGGTCATTAGTCTCTCTTCTTCTATTTGGATTTCTTAGATTCCACCTCTATGTGGGTAAGCGATTGTTCTTGTTGATGTCCTCTTGTCTTTGTATGTGTTGTAAGAGGTCTTGTTGTATATGTCGTTGTCTAGTTTCTTCTAACACCAAGAGGATGAATGGATCTCCTTGTGGTAAGACAAATGTTTGTTGTTGAGGCCTTGGATGAATCTCTTTGATCTCATCATGGACAACCCTCACCCACTCTCCTCTCACTCCTAAGCACATTCATGAATAAGAAAAGAGAAAGTCATGTGATTACTAACCTTAACCTGATCAAGGGTTTTGACCTAGGGTTTGACTTTGTTTTGACCGTATTCTTACCTTGTGATGAAATCAAGGGTTTGTTTGGAATTATTTGAACCGTGGTTACCTCATGATGGAATCAAGGGTTTACAATGTTGTCTATTCTAGGGTTTCTATATGCATGCAAACTAAATAATATGCAAAACATTCTTTTTGGTATTTTTTTAGAGTATTTTAGAAATAAAAGTGCTTCTAATCTATGAAAAGGAAATATGTATGCAATCCTATATGATTTTTTTAATCCAATGATAACCTATGTTTTTTATGTTTTTGATGTTTTGAATGCAATTTAATCTAAGAAAAGGAAAAATGCTTCTTCTAATAAACTAGATCTAAAAATATGAAAGCGTTTAATCTAACATACAAGATCTAACTATCAAGGAAAAAGTAATGTTTTGCTGTTCCCAAGAGCAAATTTGATTCTCTAATTACTATGAATTGAAATAAAAACAATGAAGGAATCTGAGAGAAACAAATATTTGTTGATGCCACTACCCTTAGCAATCCTTGTAATGGGCAACCTCGAATCCTTTTGAGGTAGCAAGTTATCCTCTTGACAACAAAATGACCCAAAGAAGCAAAAAGAAGCTTTGATGAAGCTTGTATGATCTTGATGAGAGCTTGGATTGAGAACAATGACATACAATGAAACAATGTGACACTACTTGGTTGAACAAATAAAGAAAAAGGCACCTTCGTCCTATAAGAGCATTTGAATGCTAAGTTGGAGAGCAAAATTTGGCAAGAGCTATGTGCACAATGAATTTGCCTCCCTTTGTGCTTGAGGGAGGGGGTATTTATAGGTTTAGAAGAAGGAATTGATTGGAGAGTCAACTCATTTGATTGATGAGTTAATAACAATAGATTGGGGAGTTAACAAGGTTGATTACCTAGTGAACTTAGCTGATTAGAGAGTGATGAAGCAAAGATAGCTTATCAGTAGAGAGAAAATGGAGGTGAGGGAATGCCTGGGATTGATTAAAGAGTTAATTTGAGATTAAATAGAGATAATTATGCATGTGTGGGTCCATGAAATAATTAACTCTATATCAGGGATCAAAAACCATGCAAACGGAGAGAGAAATGGGTGAAAACAGAGCAAAAATGAGAGAGAAACTTGAGTTTTTCCACGGCTACAAAAATGACAGGGTTGCCTCTTTTGCTAGTAGGGTCGCCTGGGGGAGATCTAGGCTAGACAAGGTTAGATGCAGAAAAATAGCCTAGGAGATGGTAGAAGAGAGGAAAATGAAAGGTTCTACATCAAGAAATAGGTTAGTCATGTGGAAGAATCCAAATCTCCAATTGCATTGGTAGGATCTCTCGAGGGAGATCTATAAATAATAGCGGGAGATTTGGATTGGTTCAATGAAACTAAAAACCAAAAGTGAGAGATGGATAAGGAGACCTCTAAAAGGATTCTAGGAGGTGCACTAGAGGAAAAACAAAGGGGAGAGGTGAAAACGCACCTACAAGACTCTCACAAGGCTTAGAATCAAGGTCAAAAGCCAGAAAATGCAAGTCGACAAGTGTCACAACAAGTCTCGAAAAGCATCGCAAATGGGGAGAGAGAGAAATCGACAAGCAAGAAACAACACAAGACAAGAAAAGAGGACACATCATCAAGAGGCCTGCTGCTTAAAGGACATTATTTCATGCTTACATATACGTGACAAGGATTTGAATCATCATAGGGGCCCTCATGGAGGTAGTGCGTGATTTTTGTGCTTACATATTTGCCCCATGGGGCACAATAGTTTACATGAAAGGTAGGTACCATTCCTGAACTAGGCCTTACCTGTTGTCAATTTTCCTACAATTTGTACTTGCAATAACTAGTGTTAATCTAACATTTAAATATATCAAAGCAAATAATGAAAACTAAAATGACGAATCTTACCATAGATCGCTTGAGTTTGACTAGTTGCTTGCCTTTGTTGGTTTGGACCTGTAGGGATGAGAGCATGCAAAACAATACATGAAACAAATGCATAAAAGAAAAGAACTAATCTAAAATGCATAAATGAAAATAAGCTAAGGGCAAACGAAGCAAGCCAAATTGTGAGATCAGAGCAAAATAGTGATGGAATCGTTCGTGTGAGTAGATGATAGAGAGGTATTGTCGAGGAGATCGTAGAGATGGCCACCTCTTCTTCAGCGGTGATGAATCAGGTATGCAATAAGTGAAAAACTCTTCTCTAAACCCTAGCTTGAATTTTTCAAAAAATCTCTTAAAATTATCTATTTTTGGTGATTTTCTCTTTTGCATTGTGTTCGTCTCGTCATTTAGAGCAAGATTGATCTTTCATTTTTTGAAACTAGTTGAAAAATGAGGTTTTTAGAGTGATTTTTGCTTGAGGGATTCACTCCTAGGGTCATCCCTTTTGTCAAGAAGGGTTGCTTGGGGGAGATCTTGTTTGACAACAAGGCCACTTGAGGGAGATCCTAAAAAACACCTAGGTTGCCTAGGGGTGACCCTGTTGGACTAATTTTTTACTGCATTTGATGTTGTTTAATGCTCATTTCACTTCAATCTGGTATGATTTAGTCACTGAATCTACATGTTTATTGCAATTTTTGAAGGTTTATGTGATTTTTTTGTGTAAGGTTTTCTGCAGTTTTACGATTTTTAGGGATTTTATGAGTTTATGAGATCTAATCTAAAGTCCTCTTCTAATTTTATAAGACATGTGTATCTAATGGAATGACTGCCGAGAGCATGGATGGCTCTCAGGGATGTTTGCTTCATTGAGTACCAAGGATTGTGCTATACTAAAGAGGGCAAGTCTTGCTAGAGTTTGCCATGTACCAATTATTCATCCTGTATCCCGCATATGCTATGACATCTTAACTTACTAGGATGTATACATCAAAACATTCAAGTTCCCATAGATTTCTGGAGAGTGGACTATCACTCTATATGGTGTATATCACATTCTTGGTGTACCTGTGAGGGGACATCCCTTATCTCTTCCTATCAACGAGTCCTATGAGGACAAGGCTTCTTGGGCTGCATTCATGGGGGTTAATCACCCTAGGGACTAGATAGGAGTTCAACTTACATCCATGCCATGACTCCACATTCTGCTCTTGAGGAGGTTCCTGATTGGTTTGATTTCCTCGAGGTTGTTAGGAGACAAGGCCTCAGGTCATCTAAGATGGTGAGATTAGAGAGCACTTTTGCGAGGTTTCTAAGATCACAAACTGCAATGGTCTAGTTGAGGCTCATCAGGTTGATCATGTTTTACAATAGTTTAGTGAGGATGTCCCTGAGGACATGCCCCTAGTGTCCACCTATTATAGGACCATTCAAGAAATGGGTGAACTTGGCAATGTCATTTGGATTCCTTTGACTCTCAGGATCTTTATTACTAGGGTCTCTAGAGGATGACAGAGGGGAGGGAGAGGGACTCCTTTTTGATCTCTGGTTGTGACCATTGATTCAGAATCCACTAATGAGGACTATGTTCCAGATAGTAATGATTCGTCAGATGAGGCTACTCCCAAGGATGAGGATTTTGATGATATTGATGATTCTGATGATGTTCTTGATATCCATGAGGGTCCTCCTATTGTTCCTCGACCTCCTCATTTAGATGACGTGATGCGTCAATTTGACCCTGATTAGCAACCTGGTGATCCACGTAAGTTTCTTTTGTTTACTTGCTTTTCATACTTTTTGTCCTTTCTATTTTTACATGGATCTGACTTGGTCTTGTTTCGATTCGCTATTTCAGGAAATGTCAAAGAGTGGAGGGACTTTGTTCATGAGGTCAATGTTGGACTAGCTTCTCCCTTCACTAGGATGACTCATGATCATCTTTTGGATGATCCTAGTGTGCCCCTAGCTGCAGGACGACACACTGACATTTTTGCTCCTATCTACCATGGATGCTAGATAACTATAGAGTTAAAGACCTAGGTTGACATGCTTAAGGGTGAGAAATAGGTACTCCAAGAGATGGCCCACCTTAATTTTGGATGACGTGATGCTATCATGGTGGGGCCTTCACAGTCACATGCTCACAGTAGAGCACCTCATTCTCATAGATCTCAGGGAGCGACTAGTGGTACTTGTAGATGAAGGAGCCGAAGTCTTGAGGGTTCCGTTGGAGGGAACCACCCCTGACTTTCTTTTCTTTGAAATTTGTGCCCCCTTGCATGGGGAGCCTCTACTTTCTCGAGAGCATTTTGTCTTAGCTCTTTAATCCCCATGTGTATGCAAAATTTGGATAGACCTATGGAAGTTTATCTCTTTATGGTTTTTTCCTTATCAAAATCTATACTCATCTCTTGTGCATGTTTGGAAGTTTTGAGGAAGTTTTTGATTATGTTTAACCTTTTCAACTCTTTTAGCAAATGCAAGTATGATAATGATGACATATTTTTGTAGTTTTTTATGACATATATGATATGCAGTTTATGATATGATAATGCAGGAACACAAGAAATGATGTAAATGAGACTATTACTTGTACTGAATGCCATGAGATATGACATTTGAATTTATTGCTTTAAGACTCTTTTTCTAATTTTTGGCATGAATGCAATGTGGAACAAATAATGTGACTACTCTTAAACATGATTTTCAATTTAGGGGATTGTGGGTTGTCTTGATATACGAGGCTTGTTCAAGGTTGTGAGATAGGATTTAGGGAAACTCAAGTGGGGAGTGACAATGAATATGGGGTGTTTCCAATTTCTAGACTTCTCTAAAGGCTAAACACTGATCCTTATCTAGATAAGACAAGCTGACAAGCTTTCAACTTGGACAAGAAACAAATTTTATTGGTGTTCGCTAGACTTATATCAGAGATGGAAAGTAGAGTAGAACTGGGGTAAAGGATGTCTGGGAAAGAGCAAGGGTCCCTAGATAGAAGATGATCCTAGAGACTATTAGAGTCTTTAGTTTTGCTGAGCTGGTGCGTGTGTGTGCTTAGTACCTCTCTTTCTCTATTAGAATGTCACCCTTGAGGCTTTGAGATTAGATTGATTTCCACCCAAGAGTATGGACATTCAACAATCTTCACTCTTTCACTCTTTTTTTTTGTATCTCTCTTTTTGGTTTTGATTTTCACTTTTTTTGTATTTTCCTCACTTGATTTATCTCATTTTTTTTGGATATTTGACTTTTCAAGAAATGAATGTTTTTTGGAACTTTTGCTATGCAATGCTTTGATCTCTCAATTCTCACTTTTTGACACTCTTATTTTGATCACTCATTTTTTTATTCACTCATATCTTAGATTGCTTCCTTCAGAGTTTTGATCTTCCTAATGTTTTTGGCCAAGAAAGATAAGGGACTGAGTGCCACCTAAAGTTTTTGTAATCTGGTTGGACTTCTCTACTACTAGGGAAGAATTGGGAAGGTCTACTTGTAAGCTTTCTTTGAACACTGTAGGTTTGAATACTAACTTTGTTTAGACCTAACATCTTGACTCATTAAGACTAGAATCAGTGTAAAGCTAAGAGCTAGGTTTTGATTAGAATCACTGGGAGTGAAGGGGATAATGGAGATTGTGAAAAAATGAGGAATCTCTAGGTCCTAAAAGGATAATGTATATCTAGACAACATTGGACTCCTTACGAAAGGGAAAATAGTACAAGAGCAAGTCACAAACGGTAATGCAAGATGAACAAAATGATGTAGAAATGCAAGAAACAAATTTTTTTTGACATTTTTGAATTTTTTATAATTTTTATGTTTTATGATTTTTTGGGTTTTTAGACATAATATTTCTTGAGGTGAAAGGCATTTGCTATTTCACCAAATTCCTCTCCCTCCATTGTACACAGGAGATAGGCACCATTTCTGACGTCTTCTTTAACCATGTAAGGATCTATCCAATTAGGTCTAAATTTTTGTCCTTCACCAGCTCTTTTGTCGATTAGATTATCTATCCTAAGCACTAGGCCTCCCACTTGAAAGGGTCTTGGGATAACCTTTTTGTTATATTGCTTTTTCATTCGTGCTAGATAGGAATCATGTCTTTGAATATCTCTCAAGCATGTTTCATCCATCATTTTAATTCGGCTAACCTTACTGCTCTATATTCTTTGTTGTCCAGTAATCCTTGTAACAACACTCTTAGGCTAGGCAATTCCACTTCCAATGTCAATATTGCCTTTGACCCAAAAGTGAGGGTGTAAGGGATGGTTCCAATTGGAGTCCTAATGCTTGTTCTATATGACCACAGAGCTAGATATAATTGTAAATGCCAGTCTCTCTTAGAATGTTTTATGATTTTGACCAATATTGACTTCAAAGTCTTGTTGGTAGCCTCCACTTGTTTGTTTCCCCGAGGATAATAGACTGAGGGAGAATTGTGATTGATGTGAAATCTTTTGCATAGCTCCCTTGTGAATTTTTGAAGGATGAGGCATTATCTGTCACTATCACTTGGGGGATTTTGAACTGGCAAATTATTTGGTTTAATATGAATTTAGCTATTATTGCACTTGACACTATGGTAAGAGGCATGGTCTCCACCCATTTTGTGAAATATTCTATCATGGTAATGATGAATAGGTGTCCATCTATTGATGGGGGAGATATCTTCCCCACCAGATCTAATCCCCATGTGGAAAAGGGCCAAGGGGTAATGATAGGTTGTAAATCTCTTGTTGGTGTATGGTGAACATGAGCATAAGCCCGACATTTTAGACACCTCTTTACGAACTTAATCGCATCCCCTTGTAAATGTTGCAAATATGTGCCTGATGTGTTGTTATTGATGTCAACATATCCTTCTGTCAGAAACATTGAAGAAAGTGCAGAGGAGTGTTCAGTATTTCCAGTAAGGTGAAGACCAGAGTTCACAGATTAAAGGGTTTGTATAGGGTTGCTAGTGTTGCTTCAGTTAAGATTTGAAAGGTCCGCATGAAGATTTGGAGAAGTTATGGCTCTCATGAGAATATTGTGATCTGTAGATCTAGAGGCATGTCAAGGATGTTGGTGTGTTCCCTCAACTTGAGTGGTTCATGGTTTGGAGATCCAGAAGCAATCTTTCTAGTTTGATAGTCATGGTAGTGTGTGTTCTTGAGGTTCAGTATGAAGATGCGAGTGATTCTGGTGATGCGAAGTGGTGTGGTTATTCCTATTGACTTAATTGTGCTTGTGGTGGTCTCTGGATCATGTGGCTATTGTGTTGGTGGTTCACATTGACAAAGGAGCTCGTGATTGAAGGTTTCCTCTTGGTTGTTGTTGTTCTTCCCAGTCTTGGCCGACCGGATGTTCCTAGCATGTTGTAGATGATCTAAAAATCATTTAATGAAGCATGGCATGTTAATGGAGGAAGATTCAAGTCTTAGCTATGATTAGCCAATAGTGTCAAGATCCGCGTTAAGTTTGGCCGACCTTGTTGATCATTCCAAGATGGATAAAGTGTATTAATACTTGTTGAAGAGTTGTCAAACACCATCCTTGTGCATAACAGATAAATCCAAATAAAGGATTAGAAGCAGAGTAGAGAAGAAAAGGAGCAAGAACCGTATAGAGTGTGAAAATAGTAGAAAAGAATCTAGGGCAAAGCAGAAGTTTTTGAACATTCATTGAAACTGAACCAGGCATGAAGTAGATGCTATTTCTCAGTTAATTCATTCTATTCTAAATTAATTTTGTAGGCAGTAAGCCTCCTCTTTTGAGTAGTGAGCTCTAGGTACTGCACCTGAAGGCATGTGCCTTCTATTTTTCTAAAGCACTTTTAACAGGGTACAAATCTTTGTGGGTTAACCCCCACCATGGTTTTTCCCTTAACCAGGTTTCCACGTCTCTTGGTGTCAAGTGTGTTGATTATGTTTTTGCTCTTATGTTGTTGATCTATGCTTTAATGTTTACATCACTAATCTGGTAGTAAGATAATAAAGAAGGTTAAAAGCAGAAAAAGATTAAATTATGTGACAACTGATTCACCCCCCTCTCAATTGTCTGGTCTAATTCCAAAAATTGGTATTAGAACCAAATCCTCTTTTAAAAGCCTGACCGCTTGAGCAGATCCAGGATGTCGACCTACAAGAAGGATAGTCTAAGATTTGATGGAACAAATTATTCTATTTGGAAGAATTACATGGAGTGCCATTTACAATGCATGGACGATGCCTATTGAGTGACAACCAGTGTTGAGTATAAACCTCTGGAGAAAGGTCCTTCAACTCTAGATAAAGTCAAAGATGCTGAAAATAACTTTTGAGCTAAAGAAGCCTTGTTGAGTGCCCTGACTGATTCTGAGATGACAAATGTCTTTGGTCTAAAACCTGATTATGAAATATAGAAAAAGTTGGAATACCTATATGAAGGTGATAAGTATGTCAAATGTGTGAAGTTGCAAAGTCTAAGAGGAAAATTTGAAACTATGAGGATGCGTGAAGATGAAAACATCACAATCTACATGCAAAAGATAAATGAACTTGTCTGTGGTATCAGGTGTGCTGGTGGAACTTTGGAAGAATTAGAGATTGTATCAAAAGTACTCATATCTTTACCTAATTCTTAAAAACATAAGGTTGCTACTATAGAGGAGATCAGGACTATCTCAGATGTTACAAGAGATCATCTGGTTGGCAAAATTTTATCTTTTGAATTAAGTGAGTTTGGTGATTCTCTTTCCAAATCTAAATCTGCATTTAAGGCTAGTGTATATGGAAAATAAAGATATGATCTAGGTGAAATCTCTTCTACAAGATCAAATAGATTAATGAAGACAAGGAAGGATCTTGAAGATATTGAACTTGAAACTACTGATCTTGAAGCTCTTCTCACCAAAAGATTACCAAGAGGATCTAGTAAGTACGAAGGAAAATTGCCACTCAAATTTTTTGCTTGTAATAAGATAGGTCATTTTGCCTCAAGATGTCTGGAGAGGTTTTCAAAACTAAACCATAATAGTTATCAAAATCAAAACAAATGTTACTATGTCCAAGAAACTGGTGAAGAAGGAGTCACAGATGATGAATCTGATCATGGAGGTTCCCCTAAAAATGATTGGGTGTTCATTTACATTAAAGAAGAAGATCCAGTGTCTGCTGAATCTGCTAGCTATGCAATATAGAAAGTGCCTTTGCTACTCAGGTTGTTGAGAAAGATGAATGAGTGATTGATAGTGGATGTTCTCATCATATGACTAGAGACAAGAGCAAGTTTGTGAATTTTGAAAATTATGAAGGTGGGCTTTTGAAATTTAGAGATAACTTAGCTGGTAGAATCTGTGGCAGAGGATCCATCTCTTTTGATGGTAAGAACAACACAAATGATGTTCTATATGTGGAAGGACTGAAACATAATCTTCTCAGTGTTGGACAGTTGGTTGATAAAGGTTATGATTTTTGATTCAAGGATGGTAAGTGTAGAATCTTGGAAAGTTTTAGAACTGAAATTGCATCTGGTACTCAAACCAGAGGTAACATTTTTCATTTAAGTAGCTCTGGCAAAAGCTATTTGATTGCTTAGATAGATCAATGTTGGTTATGGCATAGGAGGATGTGTCATGTGAATTTTTATGATATTGTCAAAATAAGTACCACTCAGGCTGTGAGAGATCTTCCAAAACTTGTGAAACCTAATAGCATGTGTAGAGAATGTCAACTAGGGAAACAAAGCAAGATTTCATTCAAAAGTAAGGAACAAGTCTCAAATGGATGATTAGAATTGGTACATACTAATCTCTATGGTCCTGCTAGAATTAGGAGTGTGCAAGGAGATAGATATTTCATGTTGCTGATAGATGACTACTCCAGGATGATATGGGTAACCTTCCTAAAGGAAAAATCAGAAGCCCTTGAAAAATTCAAGGTGTTCAAAATAAGGGTAGAAAATGAAATTGGTGAAAAATTGAAATGTTTGAGATCTGACAGAGGTGGAGAATTTACTTCCCATGAGTTTGATACTTTCTGTGAAAATCATGGCATAAAAAGATAGTTATCTGCTCCTAGGACTGCCCAAGAAAATGGAGTTGTGGAAAGAAAGAACCGGACCATTCAAGAAGCTACTAGGACCATGATGATGAAAACAAATGTTCCTCAAGCTTATTGGAGAGAAGCTATAAGTATTGCTGTCCACACTCTTAACTAGGTGTAGATCAAAGGTAATTTTGGTAAGACCCCTTATGAACTATGGTTTGGTCATCCTTCTAGTGTGAGATATTTCAAAGTTTTTGGTAGTAAATGCTATATCAAAAGAGATGAAGATTTAGGCAAATTTGATACAAGAAGTGATGAGGGAATATTTTTGGGATACTCTACTCAAAGTAAATCTTACCAGTGCTTTAACAAGAGGTTGAAAAAGATTGTTGAAAGTGTTAATGTTAGAGTTGATGAGAGCAAGGAAGGACATTCTAGGTTCTGTGGATACGATTCAGATGATCAAACTAAGAGTCAAAATCAAGGAAGGTTAGTTCAAACTCTGATGTAGACTGATTTGAAAACTCCAGAGACTCAATAAATTAATACAGATGTTGAGGAACAAGCTCAAGAAACACAAGCTCAAGCAATTCCCAAAACCCCTAGGTATGTAAGAATGAATCATCTTGAAGATCAAATCATAGGGGATAGAAACAAAGGTGTTCGAAATAGGAGAAGAGTTGCTAAAGATCAAGAAGAGATTTGTTTGATTTCAAGGATTGAACCTAAATCAGTTGGTGAAGCCTACACTGATGAAAATTTGGTAAAAGAAATGGAAGAAGAATTAATGCAAATTGAAAAGAACCACACTTGGGATCTTGTTCCTAGGCTAGAGGAAAAAAATGTAATTGGAACCAAATGGGTCTTCCAGAATAAACTAAATGAAGATGGTGAAGTTGTAAGAAACAAAGAAAGGTTGGTATGCAAAGGCTACTCTCAAGTAGAAGGAATTGATTTTGAAGAAACTTTTGCTCCAATGGCAAGAATAGAGGCAGTTAGATTGTTTCTCGCATTTGCTACTTTCAAAGATTTTAAGGTGTATCAAATGGATGTCAAATCAACATTCCTGAATGGAGATTTGGAGGAAGAAGTCTACATTGAGCAACTAGAAGGATTTCAGTTGTTTGATTAGGGTGACATGGTTTGTAGAATAAAAAAAGCATTGTATGAACTCAAGCAAGCTCTAAGAGCCTGGTATGCAAGATTGGATAAATATTTTCTCAAGATAGGTTTTAACAAAGGTATTGTTAATAGTAATCTTTACTTAAAGATTAATCATGAGGACATCCTGATTGTTGAAGTCTTTGTTGATGATATCATTTTTGGTGGAAATGAATGTATGTGCAAAACATTTGCTGACCAAATGAAAAGTGAATTCAAAATATCTATGTTTGGAGAGATGAATTTCTTCCTAGGTCTACAAATTGTTTAGTCAAACAAAGGTATATTTATATCTTAGTCCAATTATTTGAAAGAATTACTGAAGAAGTTTGGAATGGAAGATTCAAAACCAGTAGGCACACCTATGGCAACTAGATGCAAGTTAAGTAAAGATGATGATTCACTCGAGGCAAACTAGAAAAGGTATAGATCAATGATTGGAGGACTACTCTATTTGACCTAGACTAGACCTGACATCATGAATGTTGTTGGACTTGTTGCTAGATTTCAATTTGATCTAAAAGAATCCCACGTTGTGGTAGTCAAAAGAATTTTTAGATATCTCAAGGGTACAATTGATTATGGATTGTGGTATCCAAAAGACAATGACTTTACTCTTCATGCATACACAGATGCTGATAGGGTAGGAGATGTAGTTGACAAAAAAATACTAGTGGTGGTGCCTTTTTCTTGGAAAAGAGATTGGTCTCTTGGATGAGCAAAAAGCAAGAGGCAATATCTCTGTCTATTGCAGAAGTAGAATATATAGCAGCAGCAAACAATTGTACTCAGGTTCTATGGATGAAGGTTTGAGGAACTAGTCACAATCTTTTGTGATAATTCTATTGCAATAAGTATCTCAAAGAATCCAGTGTTGCATTCAAAGACAAAGCATATATCTATCAAATTTCATTTCTTGAGAGATAAGGTAAATGAGAATGAAGTCAAGTTGGAGTTTGTGTCATCCAAAGATCAAATTGTAGATATCTTCACTAAGCCTCTTCCCAAGGATACCTTTGAATATCTCAGAGAGACATTAGGGGTCATTGCCCCTCCAAATAAGGACTAAGATGCACTAAGGTGCATTAGTCTGCTGGAATTCTCAGTCATATCTTGAGATCTAGAGTGATGTTGAGAGAATACTACTCTAGGGAGTAGTCAGTATGTAAACATTGGAGATTAGTCTAAAATAAAAAGGGGAAGAGATGATTGCAAATATGCGCCCTTTGCCATTGATGTCAAAGGGGGAGAGAAGTCATGTGAAAAGCTTGGAAGTAAGTAGTTACTGGTGAAAGAGGGAGTAGTGAAGAAAGTGGTTGCAGGTGTGATAAGAGAAAGAGGGAGAAGTTCTTGTCTTAATGGCTAAATCATTTTTTCACATCATATGTTTCCATCAATGACAAAGGGGGAGATTGTTGCAAATATGTGCCTGATGTGTTGTCATTGATGTCAACATATCCTTTTGTTAGAAACAGTGAAGATAGTGTAGAGGAGTGATTAGTATTTATAGTAAGGTGAAGATCAGAGTTCATAGATTAAAGGGTTCATATAGGGTTTCCTAGTGTTTCTCTAATTAAGATTTGAAAGGTCCGCATGAAGATTTGGTGAAGTTATGGCCCTCTAAGTAGAACGAGTTTCTGTAGCTATTCTGTTGTGATAGAGTGGTAAGAAGTTGGTTTGATATAAGAATATTGTGATCTCCAAATCTAGAGGCATGTCAAGGATGTTGGTGTGTTCCCTCAACTAGAGTGGTTCATGGTTTGGAGATCCAAAAGCAATATTTCTAGTTTGACAGTCATGGCAGTGTGTGTTCTTGAGGTTCAGTATGAAGGTGCAAGTGATTCTGATGATGCGAAGTGGTGTGGTTATTCCTGTTGATTTAATTTTGCTTATGGTGGTCTCTAGATTGTGTTGCTATTGTGTTGGTGGTCCACATTGACAAAGGAGCTCGTGATTGAAGGTTTCCTCTTGGTTGTTGCTGTTCTTCCTAGTCTTGGCCAACCAGATGTTCCTAGCGTGTTGTAGATGATCTAAAAATCATTTTATGAAGCATGGCATATTAATGGAGGAAGATTAAAGTCTCAGCTATGATTAGCTGACAGTGTAAAGATCCACATTAAGTTGGGCCAACCTTGTTGATCATTCCAAGATGGATAAAGTGTGTTAATACTTGTTGAAGAGTTGTCAAACACTATCCTTGTGCATAATAGATAAAATCTAAATAAATGATCAGAAGCAGAGTAGAGAAGAAAAGGAGTGAGAGCAGTATAGAGCATGAAGATAGTTAAAAAGAATTTGGGGGCAAAGTAGAAGTTTTTAAGCATTCATTGAAACTGAACCAAGCATGAAGTAGATGTTATTTCTCAGTTAATTCATTTTGTTCTAAATTAATTGTGTAGGCAATGAGCCTCCTCTTTTGAGCAGTGAGCTCTAGGTAGTGCACCCAAAGGCATGTGCCTTCTATTTTTCTAAAGTACTTTTAACAGGGTACAAATCTTTGTGGGTTAACCCCCACCATGGTTTTTCCCTTAACTAGGTTTCCACGTCAAAATCTTGGTGTCAAGTGTGTTGATTATGTTTCTGCCTTATGTTGTTGATCTATGCTTTAATGTTTACATCACTAATTTGGTAGTAAGATAATAAAGAAGGTTAAAAGAAGAAAAAGATGAAATTGTGTGACAACTGATTCACCCCCCCGTCTCAGTTGTCCGGTCTAATTCCAATAGTAAATAGGGCCAGAAGTATCCCATTCTATGTATTTTTCTTGCTATGGCATGGCCACCAAAATGTCCTCCACAGATTCCACTATGACATTCTTCCAATATTGTGCATACTGCTTCCTTGTCAACGCATCGACGTAACATTCCATCTAGGGCCCTTTGATAAAGCATGTCGTCTATTAAACATATGTCGTAGCAAGGACTCGTAATCATCTTTTTCCCAAAGGGGTTGTGTTCTTTGGGTAAGTTTTGTTTGTGAGATAGTTCACAATATCTCTGTACCAATACGAGGCTACATACTTCTCAAGATCGACCACACAAATCTCTTCATTAGGGAAATCTTCATTTATAGGTTCCCCTTGGGGAATTGGGTTGGTTGCTAACCAATCTGCTATTATTTGTCCCTTGACTTCTTTTTGGTTGATGTAGGTTAGCTCAAACTCACTCAACAAGGTTATGAATCAGCTGGCTCTTCTTGAGAGCATGAGTTAATTTAATAAAGTCCTCAATTGCTTGAATCGTATCATCACTTTAGTTTCTTGATTCAACATGTAGTGTCGTAGTCTTCAGGTGGTGAAGACTATGGCAAGACATTCTTTCTCAGCTGGGGTATAGTTCTTCTCATATTCCAACAAGGTTCAACTTATGAAATAGATGGCTCTTTCTCTTCCACCTTCATCCTCTTGGGCTAGCATGCATGCTACGGAGATATTGGTTTCTTTGAAGTATAAGATGAAGGGTTTGTCATGTTTAGGTGGCATCAATGTGGGCAGAGTTAATAGGAATTCCTTTACTTGATCAAATGCTTTTTAACAGTCCACGGTCCATGTTATGCCAACTTATTTTTTTAACAACTGATTGATAAGATGAATTGTGAAAGTCATGTCTGGTATGATCATATGATTGCACCCAATTGTCATAAGAAATCTCTTATTGCCCTTTCACTTGTTGGTGGGGTTGCATTCAAGACTACTTTGACCTTGGCTAGGTCAACATCTATACCTCTTCGTGAGATGATGAATCCTAACAACATTCCTGTGGTGACTCTGAAAACACATTTCTCATGGTTTAACCTTACTTTATATTCTTGAAGCCTATTGAAGATCTTACGGAGGTCCTCCACATGTTTTGATCTTTGTTTTGATTTAGCCAAGAAGTCATCAATGTAAGTTTCAACTATCTTGTGGATGTAATCATGAAAAATATGTGTCATTTCCCTCTGATAGGTAGCTCCTGCATTCTTCAACCTGAATGGCATGACCATGTAGCAGAAGGTTCCCTAAGGGGTAGTAAATGTTGTTTTGTTTTGATCAACTTCTGCAATTTTAATCTGGTTATACCCTGAAAATCCATCCATGAGGCAAAGGGCCTCATATCCCATCGTTGAATTGATAATTTAAGTGATGGAGGGAAAAGGAAAATCATCTTTTGGGCAGGCTTGATTGATGTCTCTAAAGTCAAGACATATTTGAATTTTTCCATTTTTCTTCAAAACCAAGACAATGTTTGAAACCCAATTTGAATAATCCACTAGTTTGATGAAACCAACATTTAGCAATTTTTTTAGTTCTTCCTTCACCATTTCAGCTACTTGTGGTTTTATAGGTCTTGGTTTTTGTTTCATGGGTTTTGCATCTAGTTTTGTCACTAAGTTATGCACCACAACCTTGGGATCTAATCCTAGCATGCCAGAATATGCCCAAGCGAATATGTTAGAATACTCAACGAGGAACTCTATGTACTCTAATTCATCGTTGTTTAGTTCTCCTCCTAGTTTTAACATCTTGGGATTTTCAGGTGTTCCAACATTGACATTGATGGTATCTCCAATTAGGGATGGATGTCCTTCCTCAAACTTTTGAGGTATAGGTAGTAAATCTGAGTTCACTTCAATCTGAAGGATTTCTTTCTCACTCCCAAAATAGTCTTCTAGATGAGGGAGGAGCATGTATCCTTTTTTGTGGTGCACTCTTGGAAGTCCATCATAAGCATGTAGATATTCCAAGATGGCTTCATCATTCTCGGTGTAATCTTGAGTTGGTTTTTCTTCCTGACCCATGGCGTAATTCAAGATGTTTAGTAATTCTTCACTTTCCAATAATGGTTCTCCATGTACTGAGACAATATATTCTAAATTTTGCAATTGAGCATGTGGAGAAAACAATGTGGCTGACATGGTCATTGAGTTAGCCACATGATTTTCTTCTTTGGGTATGGCTTTGATAGAGAAGAAATTGAAGAATTGAACTAACTTCCTGATGGTTTCTTTATAAGGTCTCAACCATTCTGATTTCATTTCATAATTTTCAGCAACCTAATTGATTATCAATTGAGAATCTCTAAAGGCAGAGATTTTCTTGACCCCCATTCTCATGGCTAGCATGATTCCTAGGGACAGGGCTTTGTACTCAGCAATGTTGTTGGTGCAAAAGAAGTCTAGTCTAAAGGAGAAAGGAAGGAATTTTCCTTCAGGAGATGTTAAGATTATCCCCGTTCCTACCCCTGTTTTGTAGCTAGCCCCATTGAAATGTAGGGTCTATAAGATTTCGTGATTTTGTGAATGAGATGTTTCTCCAAATTCATAAGTGGAAGTTCATTTTTCTTCTTTTTCATCTCCTTCTTCAATGATCTCAATTGTTCCAACCAAGGGGTTTTTGATATCCCATTCATTGGCACAGGGATGGCCACTAAGCTGAATGGTGCGTGGGATTTTTGGTATGTGGATCAAAAGGAAATTCCCTAAGATCATCTATTCTGTGGTAGGATATGTTGTGAGCACTTGCACTCATTTGAAGGTCCTGAGTTTCCTCTTTCTTTTTCTCTTGCATTTTCAATTTCTTGTCTTTTTCTGCCTGTTCCTTTCTATAAACACTGAAAGGATCAGGGTCTGCTTTGACTATGATTACCTTTCCCAAATGATGGAAATGTATTTCTTGGAACAATGTAGAGGAAATGGCCTTCATGGCATGAATCCAAGGTCTCCCAAGGATCATGTTGTAATTGGTCTCTTGGTTAATAACATAGAAATTGGTAGAGATAGTCTTTCCCATCAGATTGAGTGGTAGGCTGATTTTCCTGACTGTTTGGATGTCATGTCTATCGTAAATTCTCAATGTGATAGTTTGTTTCTTGATCCCTATTTTGTTGTATCCCATCCTTCGTAGAAAGGACATTGGCAAGAGATTGACTATCAATCCTTCATCCACTACCACCCTTTTTATAGTGACCTCCTCGACTTGAATTTGTATGTATAGGGGTGAATCCTTTTTCTTACTTCCTTCACTTTGGGGTAGTTTGGAAACATCAAATGTAAGAGGAGGTGGTTCCTCCTATGAGGAGCATCCTACTTCTAATACTTTTAGGAATGTCTTGCAATGCAAGGGAGATGCTCTTAGTAGGTTTATCACATGTGTGAAGATGTTCTCCATTTGGTCTGTCTGCTCCTCCTCATAGATCATGAACACTTCTTGGTCCAGTTCTATGTTGTTGGCATGATTTTGGTTAGCCTTTCCTTTCTCAATTTGAGGTTCCCTCTCCTTTCTCTGGGATTGGAGAATTTTAAGGAAGTTCTTTTGTTGATTCAACGTAAGTTTGGAGATAGCTTTATTGTAACCATAACAAGTCTTTGTTTCATGATCCTTTGTTCCATGGAACTAGCAATAAGTATTGGGGTCATATGAAGGTCAGTTTGATCCTTGATTCTCTTTCTGTTGCCATTTGTCATTGCTTGGATTGTTTTTTATAATATTGACATCTTTTTCTTGAGGCACATTAGCTGTAGTCTTTTTTGCTCCTTTGGACATTCAAAATTTTCCATTGGTATCATAAGTCTTTCAACCACTATCGATGGCGGCTTGGTCAATTCTTAAAGCACTTTCCAATGCATCTTCATAGGACTTATATGTTAGTTTTTGGACATCCTCTCTCATGTCTTTGTTAAGGGTATGCAAGAAGAGATCGCACAGTTCTCAATGATCCATGTTTGGAGCACTAGTTGAAGAATAGAGGACTTGCCTCCATCAAGTGATGAAATGTACTACATATTCATTTGGCTCTTATTTCATTGTGAGGAATTCTCTAATCCCTATTTTGATGAGTTTGTTCATGTTGAATGCCATGACAAACTCTCTAATGAGTTGTCTGAATGA
Source organism: Cunninghamia lanceolata (assembly GCA_027924645.1). NCBI lineage: Eukaryota > Viridiplantae > Streptophyta > Pinopsida > Cupressales > Cupressaceae > Cunninghamia > Cunninghamia lanceolata. Next base: position 711,866 of record BSBN01001745.1, read on the forward strand.
ATGGATCGAAGCTTCTGGGAGATGATAATACCAATCCAAAATGATGCATTCAAGCATTTTTAGGAAGATCTTTGCTACAACCCCATCCCAAGGGAAGAGTTCTCTTATGGTCATGGTGTAGGCTTTAATGTGTGAATTTGGATTCCCTTCTCCTTTGAACTTTGGGAGATCTAGCAATGGTCGAGGTAGTTACACATTCCTTATGTTTTGGTCTAGAGGCTCTTTCAAATATTCAAGATACGTTCCTAGAAATGCATTTTAAGATTGTGGGGTTGTTAGTAATAACCATGTGGGTGGGTTTTGATAACCTATTGTCAGATTCATTAGATTGTTCTGAATAGGAGGGTTCCCATTCAGACATGTGTCATTACTAGCATGTCGTGAATAATAATTAAGGTAGGGGGATTTTGAGATACCCCCTAGTCCTATTCATGGGACTTGAGTCTTCTTTCTAGAGTAGCTTGTTCTACCTTCAGGATTCTGATTCTTTGCACTAGAGTTGTGATTAAATATGCAGGAGTTGCAGCTCTAGGTGTTTCTTCATTTCTAGGATGTTCTCTTCAAATATTTTCGTAGTGAAGGGCTTCCTCACATGCAGTGTTTTCTTTTTGTTCTTCTTGTAAGGCAACCCTCAATGCCTCTTGAGAATCTCTGGTTTCTTGTAGACATTTTTCCAACCTTTTAACCTCTTCATCAAGGTGGGTATTCAATGTACTTGTGGAAGGTTGTTCTGGTCGATGTATTTTTGACCTCACCCTTCTTGCTTTATGTGGTACATTTGGTATGGCCAGATTGTTCTCCCAAGCTGGGTTGTTGAAAGATAGAGAGCACCTAGATTCTCTTTGATCTTGCTCATAGTCAGAATCCTTGTAATCATAATAGTTGGTGATTCACACATCAGGATGTGGTGACACATACCTATAAAATGAGGGAGTTTTTGGTTCTATTGGTTTAAGTCAGGTTCCATCATATTTGAGGGTGCCATAGACACCATAAAATAAATGGAATGGATGATGGCGTAGATGAGAAAAGTTGAAGTGGTAAAAGAAGCTATGAAGAATGGTATGAAAATGTTATGAAGTTTTTGTTAAACTTATTTTGAGATGTTTGAAATGGGAACACAAAAAATAACCAAGAGGGTCTTCTCTTCACGTCGGGTTCACCAAAATATGTATGCTCAAAATCATGACTTTGGTTGCCTGGTGCTATTGGGTCAAATTTTGGCATGCACATGGACCCTTTCCCTCCTTGCCATGGGGCAATCCACCATGTCACTCTCTCTCACACAGAATTAGCTAGTCAAGAGGAGGCGAGACATGGTGGGGGTCTAGCTCATTCGAGAGCTAGAATTCACAGAGAGGGGTTGACAAGTACTATGGCCTTTGTTGTTCTATGCTTTGTTGTATGTTTTGTTCAATTTTTGTTGTAGTTGAGATAACCCTATGACATGAAGGGTCACTAGTCTCTCTTCTTCTGTTTGGATTTCTTATATTCCACCTCTATGTGGGTAAGTGAGTGTTCTCGTTGATGTCCTCTTGTATTTGTATGTGTTGTAAGAGGTCCTGTTGTATTTGTTGTTGTCTAGTTTCTTCTAACACCAAGAGGACGAATGTATCTCCTTGTGGTAAGACAAATGTTTGTTGTTGAGGCCTTGGATGAATCTCTTAGATCTCATCATGGATAGCCCTCACTCACTCTCCTCTCACTCCTAAGTACATTCATGAACCAGAAAAGAGGAAGTCGTGTAATTACTAAGTTTAACCTGATCTAGGGTTTTGACCTAGGGTTCAACTTTCTTTTGACTGTATTCTTACCTTGTGATGAAATCAAGGGTTTGTTTGGAATCGTTTGAACTATGGTTACCTCATGATGGAATCAAGGGTTTGCAATGTTGTCTATTCTAGGGTTTCTATATGCATGCAAACTAAATGATATGCAAAATGTTCTTATTGGTATTTTTTTAGAGTATTTTGGAAATAAAAGTGCTTCTAATCTATTAAAAGGAAATATGTGTGCAATCCTATATGGTTTTTTCAATGCAATGATAACCTATGTTTTTTGTGTTTTCAATGTTTTGAATGCAATTTAATCTAAGAAAAGGAAAAATGCTTCTTCTAATAAACTAGATCTAGAAATATGAAAGTGTTTAATCTAACATGCAAGATCTAACTATTAAGGAAAAAACAATGTTTTACTATTCCCAAGAGAAAATTTGATTCTCTAATTACTATGACTTGAAATAAAAACAATGAAGAAACATGAGAGAAATGAAGATTTGTTGACTCCACTACCATCAACAATCCTTGTAATAGGCAACCTCAAATCCTTTGGTGGTAACAGGTGATCCTCTTGACAACAAAATGACCCAAAGAAGCAAAAAGAAGCTTTGATGAAGCTTGTATGAGCTCGATGAGAGATTGGATTGAGCACAATGGCATAGAATGAAGAAACATGACATTACTTGGTTGAACAAATAAAGAAAAAGGCACCTTTGTCCTATAAGAGCATTTGAATGCTAAGTTGGAGAGAAAAATTTGGCAAGAGTTGTGTGCACAATGAATTTGCCTCCCTTTGTGCTTGAGGGAGGGGGGTATTTATAGGTTTAGAAGAAGGAATTGATTGGAGAGTTAACTCATTTGATTGATGAGTTAGCAAGAATAGATTGGGGAGTTAACAAGGTTGATTACCCAGTGAACTCAGCTGATTAGAGAGTGATGAAACAAAGATAGTTTGTCACTGGAGAGAAAATAGAGGTGAGGGAATGTATGGGATTGATTGAAGAGTTAATTTGAGATCAAATAGAGCTAATTATGCATGTGTGGATGCATGAAATAGTTAACTCTATATCAAGGATCAAAACCCATGCTAACAAAGAGAAAAATGGGTGAAAACAGAGCAAAAATGAGAGAGAAACCGAGTTTTTCTATGGTTGCAAAAATGGCAGGGTTGCCCCTTTTGCTAGTAGGGTTGCCCCTGGGTGACCATGGGTCACTTGGGGAGCAACCTTGGGTTGCCCGGGGGAGATTTGGACTAGACAGGGTCAGATGCAGAAAAATAGGCTGGGAGATGGTACGAGAGAGGAAAATGAAAGGTTATGCATCAGGAAATAGGTCAGTCATGTGGAAGAATCTAAATCTCCACTTGTGTCAGCAGGATCTCCCAAGGGAGATCTAGAAATAATAGGGGGAGATTTGGATTGGTTCAATGAAACTAAAAATTGAAAGCAGGAGATGGATAAGATCTCTAGAAGGCTTCTAGAAGGTGCACTAGAGGAAAAACAAAGGGGAGAGGTGAAAACTCACCTATAAGACTCTCACAAGGCTTAGGATCAAGGTTGAAAGCAAGAAAATGCAAGTCGACAAGTGTTGCAACAAGTGTCAAAAAGCGTCGCAAACAAGGAGAGAGAGAAATCTACAAGGAAGAAACAACACAAGACAAGAAAAGAGGACATGTCATCAAGAGGCTTGCTACTTAAAGGACATTATTTCATGCTTACATGTACGTGACAAGGATTTGAATCATCATAGGGGTCCTTGTGGAGGTAGTGTGTGATTTTTGTGCTTATAGTGATAGTCATATAGGACTGGGTTTGTGTTATGTTTGGAACCCATAAAGTCTTGAGGTCTTCTTAGAGGGGTGATATGTGACTAGGGTATGAAGGCTAGGACTTTGAATGTAATCTTAAGCCCTCCTTTTGGATTTGTTGGAAGCCTTCTTCACTAATACATAAGGACTGTCAAGACTCCTATGATAGTGCATTGGAGAGGCATTGAAATCACAAAGGAGATAAATGTTATTAGGCCATCACCCATTGGAGAAGGCATTGTCATAAAGAGCATGATAGTGTTACCTTGTCATAGTCTCAAAAGGGATAGTCTTTGTGGTGGTAATTATAGTCAATAAGTTTACATCTACCTTCCTAGGGTCTGCAAAAATGCCTGAAGTTGAATATGCCTATTTTAAAGATCTTGCCATGAGTATTTTCCATGCTTTTACCCCCCTAATGATCCAAAGATTGAATATAAAGGTGTGGAAATTATTGACTAACCTTACTACTCAATCAATTTGCTAACATGCAAGACAATCACGAGGTTTTTTGTGAGGCCTACTTTTTACACTACTGTTCATGAGACTATTTGTAGTGATTTTTATTGTATTTATATGTTGAGAGACTTTTGTTTTGAAATCTTGCTTATTGAACCTAATTGATTTTAAGGAAATATTTGTGCAATAATAATTTAGATATTGTTTTAAAGAAAATGATGAATGGATTTGGAAACTCAATATGATTCTATGGTTGAATGTTTAAGATGCATGTATTTAGTTTTGCTTCGGCTATGATATCTATATGTGATATTGACTTCGAGTTTGAGTGTGCAGGTATTTCTAACAAAACCACTATTAAAGGAGACCATCTCATACCTATGTTGTATCCCTTGTGAGCCGATCTAGTTCAATGAGGAACTAAGATCAACCTTGTGCTTGGAAAATGTTGTAATGTTGTAATGTGTTAATGTTGCAAGAGGTCTTGGGAATAGGGGTTATCTTTTGATTTACTTTTATTATGATAAGTGTTGTAAGTAATGATGTTTTTAATCTTGTTTAAATTGTAATTCTTTTAGATCCTTTTAATTGACTCTGGGAGTCCTAACTAGGTTTAAAACAACCCTAGGTTATACCCTATGGGACTAGGGACCTTTTTGACTAGGATAACCCTGGGTTAACTTCCATATGGTCACTTCAACTTCAGGGTGAAGTAAAGTGACGAATTTGGAAGCATGGGGGACATGGGATGAGTGGAATCCACACTCATGCCCACTTCCAAGTCTTAGAGCCACTCCATAATTCCCTAATGATGGAGTGCTTGTCTCCATGTGCCTCCTTTTTGGTGGGGTTCCCTTTAATGAGGGTGTTGTGTCACCCACTCTTTCTTTTATTTTAAGTTTACTTGTTTTATTTTATTCCTACATGCGGGCTTTAATGGGGAACCTATTGAGTGGGGTTACATTGTTTTATGACCACTAGGTTAATGGAGGAGTGGGGGGTTGAGTTGTTTATTATTCCCACTTGGAAAATTAGGAAAATAGAGGAATTAGTTTTAAAAGTAGGAGGAGAAGGAGAGTGAGGGGGTTGGATTATTGGGAAAAGAAGGAATTTTTGGAGAAGAAGGTTGGGAAGAGGAGCTCTACATCGAATCTCATTCCATAATTGGGCTTTGGAAGGTTGGTGGAATAAATCTACTCTCTATGTGATTGTTAGTTGAAATGTATGTTTGTCTCTGGTTTTGATGAATGAGTTTTGAATTAGTCTTCTTTGAGTTTTTCTGTTAGTCTTGAGGTTTTGTTTTGGGTGTAGAAAGTGCTCCTTCCAGTTGGAAGGAAATGCTCATCTTGTATAGGGAAGGGGAGGTGTGACCCTCCCTAGGTGTCATCTTGTTCTTGTTATTTTCCATGCCTTGTGAGCATGTTGGATTCATTGATAGTCTAGAGGGCTTATGGCCATGTGTGCCTATTGGGATATCCCTAGAGTTTGGGTTTATTGGAAGGCTTGAGGCCTTGTGGAGAAGTGTATATTGAAGGCTTGAGGCCTTGTGGAGAAAGAAATACTTGTTGGCTTGAGGCCTTGTGTAACCTTGTGGTATATTATGAAAAATGACATCTGGGGGTCTAGAGTTGTCTACTTCCCTACCCTCTTGAACTCACCTAAGCTGATTCATTGTAATGTGAGTCTACTATGGGGTTTTGTGTATTTATTGCTTGGTTGTTGTACTCATTGTTGTGAAGTGTAGTCTTGTGTGTTCTACCCTGGTATGAAGATGGTCTCCCTAGCTCGGGCGTGACCCTCTTGCGGGTTAAAGGTAGGGAGGAGAGCTAGAGGTTTCTTGTTGTTTTCCCTTGTTGTCTTGCAGGTCACTGATAGAGATTGTAAAAAGATTTGGAGAAGTTTTTCCCTTGTTTAAGAAAATGTCCTATTCTATATATGTAACAAGAAACTTGATCATCATAGCTCTTTATGTCAAAGTTGAAGAGGGAACATCCCTCTTGATATTGTTGTAAATATTGATACCTTGGGAGTGAAGGAAATAACCTCCCTAATTATGTTAATAGTTGTGACCTTTATTTTGGTGGTTATAAAACATCTTTTGTATGTTGGGAGAGGAAAGACCTTACCTCCTTAGAGTGTATTAGAGTTGTGGAACTTTTACTGTAGTGGGTCATCTATTGGTTTTATCAAAATGTAAAGTGATGTGAATGTTGTTGGTTTATATCAATGGTTTAAAATTATCTCTTGTTATATTTAGTGAAAAAATAAACTGTACTGTACTATGAATGTTGTAAAATTTGCCTTGAATTTCAAAATAAAAAACTTGAAGTTAAGTTGCATTGGAAAGTAAATTTAAATAGAAATTTTACTGTATTAGATGTGTTCTTGAAAAGAAGAGTTCATTAGGTACATGTATTTAATCTGATTTTGTAAAAGTAATTAAAAGGGCAAATTGCTTGATAGATGGCAAATAGAAAATATAAATTTAAATGATTAAAAGTTCTGTTGATTTAATTGTTTACTCAAATTGCAATGCTGAAAATAATGTGAAAGGAATTTGCCTTGAGTTATCATTTTATAAATAGGGATGTATATTTATTATTTTTGCATACAACAATTTACTTTTAACTTAGTTGTGGAAGTTGGAATTCCGAATTATAAATACATTGTTGAGAGAATTTATGGAACTGAAATATATATATATTCTTTTATTAAGTTTATTTAGATTAAATTTGAGAAAATGGAAATAATGTACACCTGGGAAAGTATATATAAATATATATATATACATATATATATATATATAAATATATATATATACATATATAAATATATATATATATATATATACATATATAAATATATATATATATACATATATAAATATATATATATATATATTTATATATTTATATGTTTTTTATTTAAATAGTTTTAAATTGAATATAATCGAGTAAATGATATATATATGTATATACCATCTTTAAATATTAATGGAAATTTGAAATAGCAATGAAGAATCGCATAGAGGAGATCGCGGTTTTAACACAGTAAAAAAAAGGGAAACGTTGCATATGGTGTGGTGGGGGTTTTAACCCCCACCGTTTGCTTGCTACTGTGGGTGTGGGGAGGGGCGGAGCCCCACCCACACCCCACTATGTGGGATGTGGGTGGGGCTCTGCCCCTCCCCACATCTTCGTTCCCTTTCGAGCCGCGGCCTACCACAGGCTCACATACCCCGCCCTCTATACTTCGCGGCTGATACACAGGCCTCTCTCCGCCGCTGATGTTACCCTCCACCGTGCCATCTCCTTTGCCAAACGCGGCCACCAAAGCTCCGCCACCTGCATTCTACCCACCTCATGACCCTCGTCCATACTTTTAGCCCTGTGCTGAGAGTTCCACCACCGCCATGCTCTTTCCTACAATAACACTTGGTTTACAAAAAGAGATTTAAAAGGTTGGTGGGAAATTCCATTATCTTTATTCGAATAAAATTGATATAAATATATATATATAAATGTATATATATAACCCAATGTATATATATATATATATATGTATCAATTGCAATTCCATGTGCTCGCATTCTAGAAGATTTTAAAATATATGAAATGTACATATATATATATATATATGTTCTTTTATAAATAAATAAATTTGGGTGGAGATCCCATTAGTAAATAAAAATACTCAATGTAGGTATATTATTAATTTGGAAAATTAAAATAGATATATATTTTATATATAAGACCATTTCTCATATTGGGAAGGAATATGTATAAGAGTAATATTTGAATGACATTTAAGGGGTAAATGAAAGTCAAATTATTGTACTTTCACATTTGCTCATTTGTAAGAAAATTGTAACTACATGATTTATCCTTTCCGAATGAATTACCAAGTAGGAAACATAGGTTAACGTTTTCTTGAAAAATAATCACCACAGTAGAAATTGTGTTTAAACCCAAACGTTGCTAGTTAAACTGACACCAAACATAGTAAACAAAATATCTTCTTGCACATGCAAGTGGATTATTCTGTATCAACAACCTTATAGACAACTTTAACAGACGCACTGAGCACGCTTACACGTGCGAGGGAGGCTTTCAGAGTAGTTAGGGAAAATTTTTTGATATGTCGTATCATGACCACATGACGCATGTGGACATGACATGCAGTTTAGCATGTTGTGAATGCATGTGAAATGTGGGCATGACATTTGGTATCAAAGCCCAGGGTTTCAAACACTAGGCTTGTATGAGCACATTTTTCTTTCGTGATTAAACTGACTAGAGTTTACTCCGTATTGTAGGATGCCTCCCAGACGAGTTCGGCAACCAGTGTCCTGCCGTACTCCAGCCACTAAGGTGCGTACTGATTCTTCAACTATGGGACCGGAACAACCAGTCCCACCAGAACAGCCAATCCCACAAGTTTAGCCAGTTATACAGGCTCAATCAGTTCCTTAGGTACCACAAGCACCGCCAGCCCCACTTGAGTTGGGACCACAGATATTACAGGCCTTACAGGCTATCTTGGATAGACTTCCATCGGCTATAGTTGAGCTACGTGTAGAGCCACGAGTCGAGCCCCATGATGTTGCGCGAGAGGAGCCACACGTGGAGGCACGAGCTGAATCTCATGTCGAACCATGTGAGGAGCCCCATGTAGAGCCAGAGGGGGTACCTCGTGTGGAGCCGTATGTCAAGCTACCTGATACAGAGGAGGTTGGTTTGGCCGGCAGGGCCCAGAGCAGGAGCCCCACACGTCATGTCAGGCATGACAAGACAGTGAGAATAGAGCAATTTGGTTCCAGATCTTATGAGCATCATGCAGATGAGCCTTACAGGGGGTGCAGTGACAGAGGGGATCCCATTAGGGATATACTGAGATTGAACCCTCCTACATTCGTTGGAACTACAGAGGGAGCTAAGGTAAAAGCTTGGCTTATCAGTTTGGACAGGTGCTTCGCGTTGCGACCTTACGCCGGCAACACGAAGGCCCGTGTGGTAGTGCACTTGTTACGAGATGCTGTAGCTACATGGTGGCACACTGAGTAGTGCAAGCACTGCCTTTCCATAGATACACTCTCATGGGAGACTTTTATTGAGCGCTTCAATGCACGTTATCTATCTGACCACTACCGAAAGCATCGTATCGATGAATTTCATGATCTACAATAGAGGGGACTCTTGGTGGCTCAATACGAGGGTAAATTTATAGAGTTATCCAGATATGCAGAATATCTCTAGGATGAGAAACTCCTGGTACACAAGTTTATCAGAGGACTAAACCATAGTATATCAGGACCTGTTTGGATGGCAGATCTGTAGACACTGAGTGAGGCTGCCGAAAAGGCATACATTGCAAAAGAGATTCAGGGATGGGGGAAAAATTCTTGCCCTCAGTTCCAGGATCGAGGACAACAACAGCAACAATAAAACTTTTGTAGACCGACACAACATTTCCCTAAAGGAGGACACAGTTCAACACCATTACCTCCTAGACCCCCGCAACAATAGCAGGCACAGCATCAACAGAAAGCTAAAACACAATAGAAATCATATGGGGGAAATAACAGAGGTTGGCAGTAGTAGGGCCTGCGTAGAGATCAGAGATAGCAAGGACCATCTGTGGGACTTGCGAGACCACAACAGTCGTTTAGGGGTTCACAGGCATCTACTGTTAGGACTGGGCAGTAGCAGTCGAGTAGAACTCAGACTATACAGGTATAGGTCAGAGGCCCTTGTTATAATTGTGGTGAATCAGGACACATAGCTAGAGAGTGCCCACTGGGTTATACAGCTAGAGGACAACATCATGCAGGAGGATAGACAGTGGGAGACGTGGGTAAATCCCACCGTATGTTTGCAGCGGTTGACAACCGCCAGGCTAATTTTTAGGCCTCAGTCATTAAGACAGCAGGTATGATAGTAGAATCTCCCATCTCTATCCTTTTTGACTTCAGAGCTACCGACTCCTTTATTTCTACATCGTTAGTGGAACGATGCAAGCTGGTGGCTTCTAGGTAGGACATTAGGTGGGAGGTCGAACTGGCCTCTGGGGCCAGGATGTCAGTTGATTTCGTTGTCTGAAAATGTGAAGTTTCCCTGGGTTCATTCACTACAATATGGGATCTTAGAGTGATGCCTTTAGGAACCTACGACATAGTCCTTGGCATGGACTGGCTTGTGGCTCGCAGAGCCAAGCTGGATTGCTATCAAAAAATAATTAGTTGCACAATTGATCAGGGTACTCCGATAGAGATAGTGGGCATCCAGAAGCCCACGGCTGCTCGAATGGTATCCGCTCAGCAACTTAAGCATTGCATGCGGAAGGGATGTCAGTTATTTGCTATCACAGTCAGTGATAGGTTAGAGGATGAACCTGAGACTACATTAGATGACCACCCCATCCTGAGGGAGTTTGTAGATGTTTTTCCACCAGAGTTACCTGGTATGCCCCCACGTAGAGAAGTAGATTTCCACATCGATCTAGTACTAGGGGCAGAACCAGTATCTCGAGCACCATACAGAATGACTACACATGAGCTTACAGAACTAAAACTATAGTTAGAAGAATTACTAGAGAAGGGTCACATCTGACCTAGTGTATCTCCGTGGGGTGCACCAGTTATCTTTGTTAAGAAGAAGGATGGATCTCTTCGACTGTGCATGGACTACAGGCAGTTGAACAAAGTGATGGTGAGAAACCGATATCCTCTACCGAGAATTGATGATCTCTTTGACCAGATGTAAGGAGCTAGAGTGTTTTCAAAGATTGATCTAAAATCTGGTTATTACCAGTTAAGAATTATAGAGGCAGATATTCATAAAACTACTTTCTGAACCTGATATGGTCACTATGAGTTCACAATGGTGCCCTTCGGTTTGACGAATGCCCCTGCAGTGTTCATGAGTCTTATGAACAGGGTGTTCTGTACTTACCTAGATCAGTTTGTGATCATATTTCTTGACGACATCTTGATCTATTCACAGACAGAGGAGGAACATGTGGATCATTTGCGTCAAGTAATGTAGTGTTTACGTGAGAATCAGCTGTTTGGCAATTTGGCGAAATGTGCTTTCTTTAGGACGGAGGTGCAGTATTTGGGTCATATATTATCCGACGATGGTATCTCCGTAGATCCATTGAAGATCAGGGCTATCCAGGACTGGCCAGCACCCACTAGTGTTACAGAAGTGAGGAGCTTTATGGGACTAGCCGGTTACTACCATAGGTTTGTCGAAGGATTCTCCAGAATAGCTCATCCTATCACTTCCCTTCATCGTAAAGGGAAAGGATTTACATGGACTGAGCAGTGTGAGAAGGCCTTTGGAATCCTTAAGGAATGTCTTACCAGCGCTCCCATACTAGATGTTCCTGATTCGGCAGAAGATTTTGTTATCTGCACGGATGCATCTTTAGAGGGATTTGGTGCTGTGCTTATGTAGGGGGTAGAGCAGTTGCTTATGAATCGTGAAAGCTTAAAACACATGAGCTGAACTACCCTACGCATGATCTTGAGCTAGTAGCTGTCATTCATGCTCTTGTTCGATGGAGACAGTTCCTCTTGGGCCAATGCTTTGAGCTTCATTCGAACCATCATAGCCTGCAGTATATCTTCACTTAGCTGAATTTGAACGCTTGCCAGTGGCGTTGGATGGATTTCTTATGTGAATACGAATTTGATGTCCACTACATCAAGGGAAAGGAGAACATGGTTGCCGATGCATTGAGTCGAAGGCGCCATGAGATCCTGACTCTGACTTTGAAAGTGGATTTGAGAGAACGCATTCTACAGCATCTGCTTGAAGACGAGTGGTTTCTTGAGGTGCAGCAGGAGATTCAGAATCAAAGGGTCCTGAAGGGAAAATTTGAAGGATATTCCTTGGAGTCAAATGGATTACTTAGACTTAAGCAACGCATCTATGTACCCCGTGCGGGTGATCTACGTGCAGTGATACTCTCGGAGGCTCATAGAGCATCCTATGCAGCTCATCTAGGAGTGAAGAAGATGCATGCGGACTTGAGACAGTTATACCATTGGGCTAGAATGAGACGTGATATTGTAGAGTTTGTTGCTTGATGCCTTGAGTGTCACAGGGTCAAGTCCGAGCATCAGCATCCAGCAGGACTCTTATACCCACATGAGATACCTGAATGGAAATGGGACACCATCTCCATGGACTTCATTGTTGGTCTACCTATGTCATCATGATGCCATGATGCCATCATGGTGATAGTTGACAAGTTAACCAAGGTGGCGTATTTCTCACCTGTATGCACAACATGCAATGCTCCATCGGTGGTGAGGGTATTTATTGATCAGATTGTTAGACTACATGGAGTACCTCACCATATTATATCTGATAGAGACTCCATTTTCACATCTTCATTTTGGAGAGCTCTACATCAGGCATTGGGCACACAGCTCAACTTTAGTTCTGCTTATCATCCTGAGACCGACGACCAGATAGAAAGGGTTAATTAGGTGTTAGAGGATATGCTGCGTATGTATGTTATGGATCATCAGTCTAAATGGGAAGAGTACCTATAGCTAGTTGAGTTTGCCTAAAATAATGGGCATCACAGCTCGTTGGGTATGCCTCCTTACCAGGCTTTATACGGCAGACCTTGTAGAACACCTTTGAGTTGGGATCAGTTAGAAGACCAAGTTGCCATTGGTCCCGAATTGATCCAGGATATGGAACAGCAGGTTACCTTGATCAGGCAGAGACTGCAGGAAGCTCAAGATAGACAGAAAAAGTATGCAGATGCAAAGAGGATAGATCGAAGCTTCATAGTAGGTGACAGAGTTTTCTTGAGAGTGCGACCGCATAAGAGTCCAATTTGTTACGAAAAAGGCTCTAAGCTCGCACCCCGGTTTGTAAGACCTTTCGAGATCCTAGAGAGGATAGGACCTATAGCCTACCGTTTAGCCTTGCCACCTAGCCTGTCTTGTATCCATGATGTCTTTCATGTTTCATTTTTACGATGATATATGTCTGATTTGTCTCACGTGTTGGATTGGAGTGCTCTTCAGGTAGAGGCAAATGGACAACTGGCTTTGGAGCCAATATGCATATTGGCTCGTCGGACGCTAGGCCTTCGAGGTCAAGAGCTAGACCAGGTTAGAGTCCAGTGGGATATGTACGATGAAGTCACTGCAACATGGGAAAATGCTACGAGACTGAAGACGCTTTACCCTCACCTCTTTGATGACTTCCAGGAGGAAGTCCAATCTTAGGGGGAGAGGATGTGAGGCCTACTTTTTACACTACTGTTCATGAGACTATTTGCAGTGATTTTTATTGTATTTATATGTTGAGAGACTTTTGTTCTGAAATCTTGCTTATTGAACCTAATTGATTTTAAGGAAATATTTGTGCAATAATAATTTAGATATTGTTTTAAAGAAAATGATGAATGGATTTGGAAACTCAATATGATTCTATGGTTGAATGTTTAAGATGCATGTATTTAGTTTTGCTTCGGCTATGATATCTATATGTGATATTGACTTCGAGTTTGAGTGTGCAGGTATTTCTAACAAAACCACTATTACAGGAGACCATCTCACACCTATGTTGTATCCCTTGTGAGCCGATCTAGTTCAATGAGGAACTAAGATCAACCTCGTGCTTGGAAAATGTTGTAATGTTGTAATGTGTTAATGTTGCAAGAGGTCTTGGGAATAGGGGTTATCTTTTGATTTACTTTTATTATGATAAGTGTTGTAAGTAATGATGTTTTTAATCTTGTTTAAATTGTAATTCTTTTAGACCCTTTATTTTGTGTTTTAATTGACTCTGGGAGTCCTAACTAGGTTTAAAACAACCCTAGGTTATACCCTATGGGTCTAGGGACCTTTTTGACTAGGATAACCCTGGGTTAACTTCCATATGGTCACTTCAACTTCAGGGTGAAGTAAAGTGACGAATTTGGAAGCATGGGGGACATGGGATGAGTGGAATCCACACTCATGCCCACTTCCAAGTCTTAGAGCCACTCCATAGTTCCCTAATGATGGAGTGCTTGTCTCCATGTGCCTCCTTTTTGGTGGGGTTCCCCTTAATGAGGGTGTTGTGTCACCCACTCTTTCTTTTATTTTAAGTTTACTTGTTTTATTTTATTTCTACATGTGGGATTTAATGGGGAACCTATTGAGTGGGGTTACATTATTTTATGACCGCTAGGTTAATGGAGGAGTGGGGGGTTGAGTTGTTTATTCCCACTTGGGAAATTAGGAAAATAGAGGAATTAGTTTTAAAAGTAGGAGGAGAAGGAGAGTGAGGGGGTTGGATTATTGGGAAAAGAAGTAATTTTTGGAGAAGAAGGTGGGGAAGAGGAGCTCTACCTCAACTCTCATTCCATAATTGGGCTTTGGAAGGTTAGTGGAATAAATCTACTCTCTATGTGATTGTTAGTTGAAATGTATGTTTGTCTTTGGTTTTGATGAATGAGTTTTGAATTAGTCTTCTTTGAGTTTTTCTGTTAGTCTTGGGGTTTTGTTTTGGGCATAGAAAGAGCTCCTTCTAGTTGGAAGGAAATGCTCATCTTGTATATGGAAGGGGAGGTGTGACCCTCCCCAGGTGTCATCTTGTTCTTGTTATTTTCCATGCCTTGTGAGCATGTTGGATTCATTGATAGCCTAGAGGGCTTATGGCCATGTGTGCCTATTGGGATATCCCTGGAGTTTGGGTTTATTGGAAGTCTTGAGGCCTTGTGGAGAAGTGTATATTGACGGCTTGAGGCCTTGTGGAGAAAGAAATACTTGTTGGCTTGAGGCCTTGTGTAACCTTGTGGTATATTATGAAAAATGACATCTGGGGGTTTAGAGTTGTCTACTTCCCTACCCTCTTGAACTCACCTAAGCTAGTTCATTGTAATGTGAGTCTACTATGGGGTTTTGTATATTTATTGCTTGGTTGTTGTACTCATTGTTGTGAAGTGTAGTCTTGTGTGTTCTACCCTGGTATGAAGATGGTCTCCCTAGCTCGGGGGTGACCCTCTTGTGGGTTAAAGGTAGGGAGGAGAGCTAGAGGTTTCTTGTTGTTTTCTCTTGTTGTCTTGCAGGTCACTGATAGAGCTTGTAAAAGGATTTGGAGAAGTTTTTCCCTTGTTTAAGAAAATGTCCTATTCTATATATGTAACAAGAAACTTGATCATCATAGCTCTTTATGTAAAAGTTGAAGAGGGAACATCCCTCTTGATATTGTTGTAAATAATGACACCTTGGGAGTGAAGGAAATAGCCTCCCTGATTATGTTAATAGTTGTGACCTTTATTTTGGTGGTTATAAAACATCTTTTGTATGTTGGGAGAGGAAAGACCTTACCTCCTTAGAGTGTATTAGAGTTGTGGAACTTTTACTATAGTGGGTCATCTATTGGTTTTATCAAAATGTAAAGTGATGTGAATGTTGTTGGTTTATATCAATGGTTTAAAATTATCTCTTGTTATATTTAGTGAAAAAATAAACTGTACTGTACTATGAATGTTGTAAAATTTGCCTTGAATTTCAAAATAAAAAACTTGAAGTTAAGTTGCATTGGAAAGTAAATTTAAATAGAAATTTTACTGTATTAGATGTATTCTTGAAAAGAAGAGTTCATTAGGTACATGTATTTAATCTGATTTTGTAAAAGTAATTATAAGGGCAAATTGCTTGATAGATGGCAAATAGAAAATACAAATTTAAATGATTAAAAGTTCTATTGATTTAATTGTTTACTCAAATTGCAATGCTGAAAATAATGTGAAAGGAATTTGCCTTGAGTTATCATTTTATAAATAGGGATGTATATTTATTATTTTTGCATACAACAATTTACTTTTAACTTAGTTGTGGAAGTTGGAATTCCGAATTATAAATACATTGTTGAGAGAATTTATGGAACTGAAATATATATATTCTTTCATTAAGTTTATTTAGATTGAATTTGAGAAAATGGAAGTAATGTACACCTGGGAATGTATATATAAATATATATATATATATTCATATATAAATATATATATTTATATATTTATATGTTTTTTATTTAAATAGTTTTAAATTGAATATAATCGAGTAAATGAGATATATATATATATATATATATATATATATATATATATATATATATATATATATATATATATATATACCATCTTTAAATATTGATGGAAATTGGAAATAGCAATGAAGAATCACATAGAGGAGATCGCGGTTTTAACACAGTAAAAAAAGGGAAACGTTGCATATGGTGTGGCGGGGGTTTTAACCTCCACCATTTGCTTGCTACTCTGGGTGTGGGGAGGGGCGGAGCCCCACCCACACCGCACTATGTGGGATGTGGGTGGGGCTCCGCCCCTCCCCACATCCCTATTCCCTTTCAAGCCGTGGCCTACCACAAGCCCACATACCCTGCCCTCTATACTCCGCGGCCGATACACAGGCCTCTCTTCGCCACCGACGTTACCCTCCATTGTGCCATCTCCTCCACCGAATGTGGCCACCAAAGCTCTGCCACCTGCATTCTACCCACTTCACGACCCTCCTCCATACTTTCGGCCCTGTGCTGAGAGCTCTGCCGCCGCCATGCTCTTTCTTGCAATAACACTTGGTTTACAAAAAGAGATTTCTTATGGTTTTTTAACCCTCAATGATATGAGTTGTTGTTATTAATAAAAAAAGATTTAAAAGGTTGGTGGGAAATTCCATTATCTTTATTCAAATAAAATTGATATATATATATAAATGTATATATATATATAACCCAATGTATATATATATATCAATTGCAATTCCATGTGCTTGCATTCTAGAAGATTTTAAAATATATGAAATGTACATATATATATATATATATATATATATAATAAATATGTTCTTTTATAAATAAATAAATTTGGGTGGAGATCCCATTAGTAAATAAAAATACTCAATGTAGGTATATTATTAAATCAAATTAATTTGGAAAATTAAAATGGATATATATTTTATATATAAGACCATTTCTCATATTGGGAAGGAATATGTATAAGAGTAATATTTGAATGACATTTAAGGGGTAAATGAAAGTCAAATTATTGTACTTTCACATTTGCTCGTTTGTAAGAAAATTGTAACTACGGGATTTATCCTTTCCGAATGAATTACCAAGTAGGAAACATAGGTTAACGTTTTCTTGAAAATTAATCACCACAGTAGAAACTATTTTTGAACCCAAACGTTGCTAGTTAAACTGACACCAAACATAGTAAACAAAATATCTTCTTGCACATGCGAGTGGATTATTCTGTATCAACAACCTTATAGACAACTTTAACAGACGCACCAAGCACGCTTACGTGTGTGAGGGAGGATTTTGGAGTAGTTAGGGAAAATTTTTTGATATGTCATATCATGACCACATGACGCATGTGGACATGACACGCGGTTTAGCGTGTTGTGAACGCATGTGAAATGTGGGCATGACATTTTTCTTATTTTATTCAAGATTTATATAATCTTCCTTATTGATAAGATGGGGGTTTGCTATTCCCAAATTGTCTACGACAAAATACTAATGGAGACCTCCCCAATCCTCATCTCAGGTTTCAAATACACAATGAAATGATAGAGGACAATCATAACTATCATAATAGTACATTAGCATTTTTTGTCTCAAGGTGGCCCTTGAGATTGCCAAGGAGATGGATATAGAGTTGGGATTATTTTGTCTAATGCAGGTTATTAGATTAATAGTGAAAAAGAACATACATGGACCAAGCAATTTGTGGCACTTAAGGTTATGTAATAGAATTTATAGTTGATAGTTAAATTGTATAACAAGTTTTTTTATGATCTTTACTAACATTTATTAGAATTGTTGCATGTTTTACATCATTGGAATGACATATTAGCTATAACTTTTTTGAAATTTTATTATGGTATGTGCACTTTGATATGATGTAATATGATTATTGTTTCATTTCATATGTTGTAATATTAAATATATAACAAAAAAAATAGATTATTGCATGAAATAAATAATAACTTTTCATTTTAAATATTTTTTTGTAGAACACGGGTCTTCTAGAAAATCAAGATGATCCTCATCATATAGATCTAGATTATGTTGGTTTTGGTACAAATCACATGGCAAAGGATGATGATGATGCAGATATAGAAGACATCAAGGCCGATGACGACGACGACGACGACGATGGTGATCATGGTGATGATGATCACGATGGTGATGATGAGTTAGTTGCTGGTAGTAGCCAGTGACATTCATGATCATATAGACTGCATCATGGATCATTACTGATATATCATTATGATGCCTCTTTTCATGGTTACTATCATATGTATCATTTTCACGGCCTATAGTACCATATTAATGAGTTGTATCATAAATTTATGTATCATTTTTACTTATATCATTTGCACATGTATCATCTTGACTTGTATCATTTTGGGTTACATAATTTATCATTTTTACTTGTATCATTTGTACATGTATCATTTTGACTTATGTTAACTATTGGATATGTATCATTTTTACATGTTATTGATCTCTTGACATATTTGACTTTCACTTGTTTTAGTTATATATGATGATGATCTTAGCAGTATTAACTTGTCAATTTATCTATATTGAAAGTGGTCAATGATTTTTGGATGGATATTTATTATGTATGATGATTTTAATTTATTGCTTAGGATGGATGTTGTCAAATTCAATTAAATTATTGATATTTGACTCACTTGTTTTAATTATAGATGATGATCATGTTATAATAATTATCTTGTTATTTAATCATATGAGTTAAATAATTAAATTACTTACTCTATAATCATATGAGTTATTTAAGAGGCATGCTATATTTAACTAATTAAATTGAAATAAATCATATTAAATTAATAAATGTAAGCAAAACAAGAAGCATTTTTAGAATAAAAAAATGAAGCAACAATAGAAGCCAAACTAGAAGTAAACCAGAAGCAATCTTGGAAACAAAACTTGGCATTATCTAGGAAGCAAAAATAGAAGCAATTCAGGTAGCAAACAAAGAAGTAGTAATGGAAGCAATTTTAGAAGCAACAAAAGATGCAATAATAGAAGCCATATTAGATGCAATAGAAGACGCAAAAGTGGAAGCAAAATTGGAAGCAACAAGCGATGTTATATTGTAAGCAAAATTGGAAGCAAAACTAAAAGCAAAATTGGAAGTAAAATTGGAAGCAAAACTGGAAGCAAAATTTGAAGCAAAATTGGAAGCAAAATTGGAAGCAAAACTGGAAGCAAACCTGGAAGCAAAATCAGAAACAAAATTGGAAGCAAAACTAGAAGTAAAACCAGAAGAAAAACCAGAAGAAATATTGGAAGCAAAACTAGAAGCAAAATTGGAAGAAAAACCAAAAGAAAACTTGGAAGCAAAACTAGAAGCAAAATTAGAAACAAAACCAAAAGCAAACCTAGAAGCAAAATCAGAAGAAAAATTGGATGCAACAAGAAACATTATATCGGAAGCAAAATTGGAAGCAAAACTGGAAGCAAAATTGGAAGCAAAATTGGAAGCAAAACTGGAAGCAAAACTGGAAGTAAACTTGGAAGCAAACCTGGAAGCAACACAAGAAGAAAAACTAGAAGGAAAATTGGAAGCTAAACTAGAAGCAACAAAATCTAATACTAAATACATTGCTAAACCCAATGCTAAACTTGACGCTAAACCTGGGGCTAAACTTGGCACTAAACCTAACACTAAACCCAGTGCTAAACCTGGTGCCAAAGTGAAATGCAATTTGGTGCCAAGTTTTGCGCTGGCAGAAGTGTCCAATTCATGAACTCAAATTCACTAAATTCTAGTGCTATTTTAGGTGCTAATTCCTTTTTTTGATGTAGTGCATGGAGAGAAACCATGATTGGAGACGAGGCATGCTATTGGTAAACATGAAGGTAAGGTAGTGGTGCTTGTAGCCTTTAATAGTTGGTTGCTCTGACCTTGCATTTTAGTGTTGTGGTCAGAGTCCTCAGTCTTAGTAAAGACTGTAGGAAGTGTAACCTTGTGTTGGAAAATCTCTTTGAGAATAGATTTTGTGGCATTGTGAGGTTTTTCTTGGGCTAAGTTGAGATCTTGAGAAGTTATCTTGGCATAGTAGTAGTCCTGAGTTATATAGACTTGACTTGCTTGTGGTCTATTGGGCCTTTTGGCTAGATCCTATCCTCTTGTGATGGCAATTGGAGGATAGAGTGATGTAGTATTAGAGGAGTTGTATGCACAGTGATTGGTTTGACCTAGTAGGTGCACCTTTGGAGACTTGTTTTGTTGCTTTGAGACCCTAACCTAGTAATGGTCTGGAGGATTGATCTTTTGAGATCTATTGTGTATGGAAAGGATTGTGTTCTATGTGTACTTCATCCTTGTATTTTGTGCAGGCTTCCAGGAGTAAGCCTAATCCTAGTGGGGGAGGATGTATTGCTCATCCTAATGCTTTCTTGATGTGCTTTCTAATTCGTATGCAATATACTGTATTGAGTGTTTATCAGTGTATTATGTGATTCTCTTTCTTTGATACATTGCACTGAGCTTGCCGATGAGGCTTGTTGTACCATCAAGGGGTTCTAAGAGTGTATTTGGAATGATCATCAAGGTGTTTCCGATAGGGTTTTGTATTGACTTTTGGATTCTAACTATGCATTATGGGATGCATACATTGTGATTTTGTATGATAGATCATTGCAATGTTTCAACTTCACTGTTTTCACTATTTGTTATAGTTGTGATTATCATATGGTTTAGCATTGTGTAATGTTATTGATTATGCATCATGTTCTTGGATCGTGCTAGTTGTAGATTATTTATAGTAGATGTGATGATTTTATAGCATGTTATGATTTATGCCATATTGGGTGGATTATGCTGCTTCGACTATTATATGTGGAGAATGTATGCCTGATGTTTGACTTGAATGTGCAGGAAAATTATATTTGACTAATGAGGGAAATGTGGAGAAGGTTGACATGGGATGCTTAGCCATCTCTCTTATCCTTTTGTTGTGGAAACCCGTAATGTGTGTGAGACTTTTGCATATGTTTCTTTTAACTTCCACATTATATTGTAAATTATCTCGAAAAACGTGTTTTTCATTTTTAAAAAATATTTTAATGATTTAGTAAAAATCATTAAATTATCTTAGCAAAAAGATTTATTGCATTATTATATGCTATAGGAAGAATTTTAAGTGATTTTGGTCCTTTTTCAGAATTTAATATTTTTGCCTTAAGAAAAATAGAATCGAATTATTAAGGAAATTTAACTCATTGTATGAATGTTTGGATTTTTCAGAATGTGGTTAAAGCATATTACAATTTTCTTTTGAAATGGATTGCATTAGTTTGATTGGTTGAATTTCATTTTGTTTCAAGTATTTTGGAAAGAGTTATTTCAGGGAAAAGAAATTAGGAAAAATAAATAAAAGAAAAAGGGCTTTTTGTATAAAAGGAAAATTAGAGTTTATTTTGAATTATGCATTTTTCACTCTCAAATCTTCTCCTTGTTGGATGGAAAAGAATTTTGTGTGGATGTAAAAAGATGATTCTTTCTTGCTTTGATTGAGGAATGGTTTGAAGATTGCTGGATACATGATTGGGATTGTGTGGCAAAATATTGTCTTCATCAACTCTTCATTGTGCATCATTTTCAAGAATTGTTTGGAGAGGTCTTTTCTTCCAATTTCCTAGTTTTACATTTTCTTTTCTCTTCCTTTTCCATTCCACTACATGTGGTTTTCTCATGGATTAATTTGAATAGGAATTGAGTGGTAGAAAAATAGTAGTTTGTTGTTGTTTATTGCATATGTTTTAAATTTTGAAAAACTTGTAAAAACAAACAAAACTATGGCAATTTTTTTATGGATTCATGTTTTCCCAATTTTATTTGAAAAGTATATTGTTGTGCATATTTGGGATAACAAGTTGTCATTAGATTTTTGATAAATCTTGTATTTTGAAAAATGAAAAAAATATGGGTTTTGGGCAAGGTAGCAACCATCTCCATTAATGGACAATTTGAAGATTTTTATGGTTTTGCTTGCATTTGAAAAAATGAATGAAATTTCATTTCATTCCTTATATGCATTTTTTGTAATGTGGGATGAGGAGTCTCCCTATTATTTTAAGATTTTACATCTTTTGAGAATGTTGTCAAAAAAATATTTATGTTGAAAAATTATGCATTGATTTGCATACCATGCCCAATTTATAAAACTAGAGTGTTAGACATAGGATTGATGTATAGACAAGGGAAGGAGTGGATCTCATTGCATTCCATGATACAAAGTGATAATTGGAATAGCAAGTGGAGAGTTTTAAATAAGTTTAACCATAATCACAATTGGGTAATTAAAATGTAATAAGATTTCTAAGTGTAAAATGGTGATGCTATCTCAGATCCGGTTTTCATTGTAAAGAGCATGTCATAACTCTAGGAGTTGGTGAATGTTTGAGTATGTCTATACTCGAGATCCACGCCTAAAATACAAATGTTATCTTAGATCTAGTTTTGATTGTAATGACACTCCTTAGCCTAGTTCTAGTATTCTTATCCTATCCTTTCTTTAGATTATCCATAGTGTGTTTAGACCACCTACATGTATGTTTCTAGAGTATGGTGCTCTCATATGTGTATATGTGATGGTTTTTATATTATTCCTTGTTTGATGTGCATTGAAGGTGTGAGAATCTCCTTTATGCTTGATTATTGATATTGTATTTTTTATGGTTATTGTCTTGTGTGAACCATTCATACTTGTATATATTTGATTGGTAGTTGTGCCACATGTTACTTACATGTATTTTATTGGCAATTGTGCCACATGTGCTATGTTCATTGATTGGCATGCATGCCATATGTTGCCATAGATGATGTTTGTGATGTGAATTACTGCATGTATGTTGTGTATGCTTTGGATTGGCTTGAGTGTTACCATGTATACCATGGATTTGTATGAGATGACCTTGAAAGTGGTGTTGTCATGATATTTTTCTTTGTATCTTAGGGGTTTCCTAGAGTGGCATAGACATCTATTGCACTTGATGATAGTAATACAGTAGGGTGGTGGGTAACATTTCCCCATTGGTCTTATTATGAAGATCTTTCTGGAGGTGGATGGCTTCCTTGTTCATTTTGACATGTTGAGCATGTTGTACTATGCACCTATTGTAGTATCTTGGAGGTGATTTATTATTGATGTAAATTTATGCTAGGTGTAATTTATTGGAGTGTGATCCTTCCATGTTTAGGAAGTAGCCTCCATCATATTATTATTTTATGTGATCATTTGGTTGGAAAATAATCCTTGTCTTGGATGGAATTTATCATGTTGTAGCATTGTTTCATGTGATGTATATGGTTAAATGAGGATGTTGGATTCCTCCATTTTATATGTTATGTTTATTATATGCCATGTTTATTGATTTGGTTATATTGTGCCCAAATTATGGTTGAGATATCCATGTTTGTATTCGGTCCATCTCAACATTGGTGTCGAATGAGCATGGCTTTCCATTTGGTATTTTTCATTTTCACATTTATGTTAGCATGAATTAAGAAATGTATATTATCTTTATTTAATTTATTCTCATTTTTTTGAGTTAGCTAGCATGTTGATTAATGGTTAGTGAGTAGATACTATGTGATTGGTTTCTGCATTGGACGCTTGTCCTTGTGAGGTTTCGTGATTGAACCTTCTTTTTTCTTGTTAGTCATTTTTTGACATTGCTTGGCATGTCCTTATCTTTGGAGAAGTGTGTGTCTTGTTTCCACCTTCTCTCTTGTGCCCTTGTGTGGCACTTGGGTGATCTTTCATGTTGAGTATGCAATTGTGACATGTGATTGTTACAATTGCATTGTAAAAAAATTGTTCGTCTAGTATTTGTTTGGCTAATGTCTTGGGTGAAAGCTTAGGGCATTACACTGTAGTTGAATCTTCTGAAATGCGTAAATATAATATCTTATATTCCTTCTTCAAGATCTTACTAACCTTTACTCTAAGGAGGCAATTTAGCCTATCTTACCTTGAAAAATGAAGGTAAAATTAAACCTTTTCTTTAGGCTTACAACATTGACCTATTTCTAAAAGATATTTTTGATATAACAATCTTGCTGAGTCACTAAGTAGAAATTTGAGAATCATATCATTTAATAGCCAATTTTTCTTTTCTTTTTTAAATAATAAAGGAATAAGAAATACTTGTTCATGATAGTCTGTGCAATTTTGTTTAAGTCTTGACTATTTGTGTTTGCTACTGAGAGTTGTGAATGTCAAGTGTTTATGATTAGAGGAAGAATTATTTTCTATGCTCTTATTGAATTCTATTGTAACTAAATGGTTAACAAACAATACTAAATCTGTGTCTTGTTCTTGTGAAATATTAATTCAGTTCCAATTATTTTAAAATTAGAATTTATAGCTTATGTCCAAGAATATCTTAGGATTGTATGAGCAAGCCACCAAATAATTGTAGAGTGTAACATATAAAACCAATCAATATTAGAATAGGACACCATCTAATCCTCATATGATAATGTATGTACCTATAATAATTATTTTTTTCCAAATGTTTTCATAATTATTTTTGTTTCAGGTTGGGTTGCTATTTGTACTGTCATTTGTAGAGCCAAAATTAACCTAATTTGCAATTTCCACTTTATGTGAAGCACCTATTTTAGCATTAATTTTTGTAGTATGTTAGAGGACTCACTCAACCTATTTCTTAGACCTTTTACCCTCACCAAAATTCCAAATTAGAGACTTACATCCATTCCAAACTTCACTTGCAAATTTTGTCCACATGCACATTAGCACAATTGTAGTAATGACCCTTGTCTCTAATGCGATTGCGATAGTATTTGTGAATTTAAACCTATCTTCAAATGATAAAAATACATATCCTTAGGCCTTTTTGTATTTACAAATGGTCCATTTGAATTGGTTTATAAAAGTGCCTTTTTAACCCATTCAAATGGTTGGATCTTGACTTCCACTTGGCAATTTTGATCTTTCTTCTTCTCATGAATACACTCCAAAGATTCTTCCATTATTTTTTATATTGACTTGTAACTCCCTTCTCCATAACTTCTACAAGACTTTTACACTCATCTAGAGCACAATCGTACAAACCCTTCCCTTTCCTTACCCTTTTGGCAACCTTGGTGATATATCTCTTTGAATCCTCTAAACACAAATGCACAAACTATAATGCCCACCATGTGTTAACTCTTGCCTTGTCCCCATGTTTCTTATGATTAAATTAAAGGTTATATTCAGTTTCTTATTTTATGATGTAAGTGTAAGATGAGTATGTGCCTTGCTAGATTGCATGTTCTCATTAGTCATTATACATTGCTTCAACTATGATATCCATTATCGAATTTGATGTTTTTCCTTGAGTGTACAAGAAATATATGAGTCTTTGATCAATGGAAGGATATGGATGAGAAAAACAAGGATTCACTTAACCTTTTCACCATACCTAGTTTTTCTGATAGAGTTAGTGACCATGTGACTCTTGGCATGTGTTTGGTTGCTTAACCCATCCTATTCACTTGAAAATAAAAGAATGTTCATTGTGTCTACCTAGTTAGCCACTAATCCGAATCATTGGTGATTTGAGATCCTTGTGTCATGTATGACCTCACAAAGTGTTTGTTTCCTTGTATGTGTTTATTTAACTTAAGTTCATTTGCATTTAATCATTTCCATAATGCCTATGTGTGCTTGCAAAATGATTTATATGCTAGTTTTGAAATGAGTTTGATATTTATATGTTTCCACCTTAAGAATAAGGTTCTTTGAAAATATAGTTAAATTACATTTAATCATTTTCCATAATGCTTTGAGTGCCTACAAAATGATGTTATGCTATTGGGCAAAGTTTATGTTTTTCCAATGCCTCACACTGTGGTGAATTGCTTGAGTGGAAAAGGAGTTTGTGTGATTATGAATATATATATAAGGATTAAAATAAACAAACATTATTATAAGGAAAGGTTGCATTAGTGAAGAAAATCCTCCATGGTCTATGTTTAGTTTTTTTTCCTCAAAAGAAATGTAAAAGTTCACTTTAATAACATGTCTTGTTATAAAGTGGTTTGAGTGTGAAATAAAAAGAAAAAGTTCATTTTTTAAGGATCGTTCACCATTAATTACTAAAGAGGAAAAAAAGTATAGTATGGGGTGGAATCCACCATCAAAATACAATGTACTGCAACATACAGTGCAACACATAGTCTCAGAGTGATGTCTTCTACAACTTTATACACCCACTTACATAAATACATCATAGATATCAAAGCATTACACCCAAAAGCATGGTATTTAGAGACAATTTAACAGAGGAACACCAACAACATATCATTCCATATCAACATCTTTGTTTAAAGACCCACAATCTTGCACTATTTTCTTCTTGCATCTCTTCTTCTCACAAACCTGCTCAATTACCACTAGTTTTGGAATCTTTTTTCTGCCAAGTATTCCTCAAGTGCTCTCAATTGCTGAGCATAAAGGTTATATCTGCCTTGCAGCCAAAAATGGGCATTAACAATTTCATTCTTGTATATAAGGCTCAGACCTTCTTTTAAAAGGATGAAGAACCTACTCTTTGGCATCTCCAAGCAAACTGAGACTTGGTTCACAACATTGAAACAAGTGAGCTCACAGTCTGAGTTAGTAAGACTTCTCCTTCAACCATGGAATATCTCATTGTTTCTATCTTTCCAAATATGCCACAAAACTTCAATGGTGCAAAAAACCAAAAATTATTCAATTCTTTATGAAAAGTTTCAACATATCCAAAAATAATTTCAGCCTATGAAAAACTTGTAGACTTATCCCAACCTTGCCCATTGCCCAAAAAATGGACCAAATCTTCAAAGCATAATCACAATTAGAGAAAAGATGTTCAAAATTCTCAACATAGTTACACAAATGACACATATAAATTTAACCAAACCCAGATTGATTGTTAGAAGCCACAAACACTTTTTTTTAGGATCAACAACCATCTGAAACACATTTTCTTTGGTTCACATTTGACAAACCACAAGTTTTTAAAAAGACAAGACAATTTATTATCATCCCACCCAAAACTACAATTCCTATTGACTTTCTCAAAAATCTCTCTTGCTAGCTAGCATACCATAAAGTATCTTAGAACTCAAGTTACCAAACACCATTCCATCAGACTAAAGAATATTTTCCCAAATCTTAGGGTCAAATTTCAAGACCACAGGAAATTTAACTCCGCACAAGGCCTTATTCAAAACAAAAAGAGTTCTTTTTTGAGAATCACTGAGATCAAAAGAGCCCTTCAAGGCATGCCAAGACTTTATCATACCATTATCACAAATACACAAATACCCTTTGAGGCCCACAATTTAGTAGAACAACCATGCAACAAGGCCAGATGTTTATTATTGTAGTGCAAATTCCATTGTATTGATCTATATGTGATAAAAACTTTGTTAGTTCTAGAAAAGGCCTTATTATTAGTAGTTAAGTGTTTTACACTTTCCCAAGATCTTCACAAACTACCAAACACCTTGGACCCAAAAGGATATACAACAAAGTTCCCAAACAACAAGTCTTGTGGGTGCAAAGAAGACCAGTTCTTGCCTTTCTTAGGCTTAGATAAGGCAATATTATTCCTAATCAAAACTTTCTAGGGCTCTTACCCTTTAAAAACATTTACTACCCATTTCACAGCAAGGGATATGCCTTGAAGATTCATGTCTTTAAGCCCAAGACCCCCCATTTTCTTAGGTACATGTTGACCCATTTTTCTTTGTCCAGAGTCAAATAGTTCACCTTGAAAATATCCTAGACATCCCTTGGAATATGGCCTTGAAAGCCTTCATGCTCCAAATCCTTATTCCTTGCCTTGCAAAAATCCTTAGATCTCATATGGAGAATCCTTGCAAAAAACCTAGAAAAACCTAGAAATCCTTAATCTTCAAATGCCTTCCTTCACAGGGATTTCCTATCTTCATACTTAGTCATTTTGATGTGGATATCCTGATGATGTCGTCTAGATCTTATCTAACATCCTAGATATTATCTTTATATCTCAGACCTTAGTTAAGGTCCCAATATCCCCTTCATATTCAGACCTTAGTTAATATCTAGATGTTTTCTAAACATCCAGATCTTAACTAATATTTAGACCCTTGTGAATGTGACGATGATGCCATCCAGATATTTCCTAATATCTAGATCCTTCTTAATATCCATGATGTTGGCAAGAGACACTATGTGGCTTCATAAGTGTTGTCACTGATGGCAACAAAGTCCATCCCACACATCCGCAACACATGATATGTCTATATCGGAAGTCAGATTGAAGAGTATCTTGGTTCAGTGAGTAAGAACAGAGCATACAACAAGGTCCAACAATTAGGTCCGGATCTCTCAGAGGATGTATCTCAGAAAAGTGCAGAATTAAGGAAATTAAGAGGAATACCATTACTGCTACATTCCAGAGATTAAGCCTCTAGTGATGAAAGAATGAAAAGATATGAGCATCCAAGTGTTGGGTTCCTGACAGGCAGAGTAAACAGAGGAAGAACTCACCGGCAGAGTATCAGACCTTTATCCGGATGAGAAATTGATGGTGATCAAGCTATTTGAGGGATCATTCATGGTTGGCCAACATGATTGATGACTTCTATGACTATCTCTTTGATACGCATCACTTAGTAAGAATGAATTTAGCTGACAGACCAGAGTTTGGAAATATCTTGAGTTTTTCAGATGTCAACTAGAAGGATGTTGAAATCCTTGATGCAGATATATATACTAGATGGATTACGGCATGAAGGTGTGTGTGGTGTGTTGTGAAGTGCAAAGAAAAGCAGAGAGCAGTGTGGAAGCAGCAATACAGGTCTAATATGTGATAGAACAATAGCACTAAAGTAGAGGAAGAATGAAGTGTAGTAGATCAGTATATTGAGCCTAATCAGAACTGAAGCTCAGCATATGTGGATTCTTCTCATCAGTTCAAATACCTAGTTTCTTTCTATAAACTATTGTAGGTAGTGAGCCTCTTGTGAACAGTGTGCTCGGGCAGTGAGCCCTAATTGTCATGTGCCATTTTATTCTTTATATTCTTCTAATAGAGAATACAATCTTGGGTTAGTCACCCCATGGTTTTCCCCTTAACCGGGTTTTCCATGTAAAAATCCTTGTGTTATGTGTGTTGATTTCTTTTCAGCTCTCATGATTATGTATCGTTATATGTTTTGATGCTGCACTAATTGTTAAAGAAGAAAAGAAAGTTGAATATTTAAGATAACTAATTCACCGCCCCTCTCAGTTATCTAACTTGTTTCCAACAATTGGTATCAGAGCTAAGTTCCTACAAACAGAGCCTAATAGCTTGAGGAAGATCTAGGAATCTCAATGGATATGTATGGTATGAGGGAACAAATTTAGTCTGCCTTAGATGATCTTGAGAAATCTCACTCTGAAGTCAATGACTTGAGAGAAATAATCAAACAAGCTGATGACTTCAAAAATGAAATAAAAGAAAAACTGATTATCTCTATGAAAAAGAGAAAAGAACTACTTCAACAATTAGCAAGTCAAAGTGAAGCCAATAATACAAATGAAGATCTGAATGAGAAAAACAAGTTATGTGAGAAGCTGTCAAAAAAGGTCATTATGGTAAGACATGAAATGGAATCAGGGGTTATGAAATTCACCCAAGAAATTGAAGAGAAAAGAAAAATTGAAGATAATCTAAAACAATCTCTCAAGGAGAAGTTAGAAGATTGCCACAAACTGGATAGAATAATCAGGCATCTAGAATCTAATCTTGAAGAAGCTAGAGACAATGAAGAACAACTTGAGAATTAGATAGACACTCTTAAAAGGGATCTTCAAACAATGAATGAATACAAAGAGAAATTCAAGATAAGCTCTACTCAACTTGAAGTTCTTCTTGAAAGCCAAAAGAGGGTAGATTATAAGCATGGCTTGGGATATGAAAAAGGTTAAAGCTCCAGATCTGGTCAGAAGAACTCTGGATCAGGAAATCTAAGGAACAGGCCTAGAAGACCTCCGGTAAGGCAACCAAATGCTCAAATATATCCATCCTTCAATGGATACTGCTACAATTGTAATAACTTCGGTCATAAAGAAAATCAGCGCAGAAGAAGAATGAATCAAACTAACTCATCCTTCTCTGGATAGTGTTTTAACTACAAAAGGTATGGTCACAAATCTCATGTATGTAGAAATAAGCATATAAACAATTCTTTCAATGGTAGATGATTTGAATACAATAGAATGGGACATATGGCTAATCAATGTAGATCAAGAGAATATCAGCCAAATATGCAAAGAAATGTTATTTGCTATAACTGCAATAGATCCGGTCATATTGCCAAATTCTACAGAAGTAAGAATTAGGATAAAAAGGGTCCGGTACATCAAAATCAAGACAAAGGGAAAAGAAAAGTGAATGCAGATGAAGTTCAAAGTGAGATGAACAAGATTTGGGTGAAGAGAAGTACAGAAAATCTTGGGGATGGATCTGCACTAGAATTTGGTGCTGATATTCCTTCCAGAAACTAAATAGATGAGCTCTGGCTTAGGGGGAGTCACAAAGGAAAACAAATTCCCCTAGTTAGTCAATTGGTGCCTAAAATTGGCACATGGAGAGTTACAGATTAAAAGGTTCTTAGAGAAATATCTAATTAACCCTTGGTAAAAATATGGAAGATCCGCAAGAAGTTTTGAAGAGGTTAATCATCCAAGATTGATATGGCTTGACAGTCATCCGGTAAAAGCAGGATTCTCACAGTTAGATCTGGGATGAATCAAAATTGAAATATCTTGATCTACGAATAAATGGAATGACTGGAGAAAGGGAGATAAATTGTCATTTATCACCAAGAACAATTTCAAGTGCATCTTAGTGATTCGAAGGATCTCTCTTAGAACAAGATTAGAACAAGGAAATCGGAATGACTTAAGGAGTGCATTTATTGTAATATGAAATTAGGGTTTACACAAGGATAAAACGGTTCTTTTGTTCATCATTTGCACATTTGCATTCAAAAAGAAGAAAGAAGGAGCTCTGCAACAAGATTGCTTCAACTCTCTCAAAGATCATCCATAGAATCTGATTCAACTAGTGATCTTTTCAGCTCATATCGTGAACCCTAGAAGCATAAAAAGGTATTTTCATTCTTGAATATCTCTCTCAATCTTTTGCAAGATGGCTACTCCAAATGTTGTTAAGATCACTGATAGGCCACGTCCTAAGTTCAAGAAGCATCTTTACAAATCCCTAGAAGTTGATCCCTTAGGTGCATTCTCTAGCATTCTGCATGGGGTTCTACACATAGAAGATGTTAGGGTATACATTCATGCCAACATTGAGGAATTTGGGGAATCCAAGTTGATGGATATCTATCACAAGGAATTAATAGATGAAACATTTGAACTTAAACCCCAATACAAGGCCATATGGGATAAGCATTTTGGACATTGCATCCATTTCTCCTATTTTATAGAAGATGAATGGGTCCGGTATGTTCTAAGCAGAGTGCATGACAACTTCATGTGGTTGATGAGGCCATCTAAGATCACAAAAGATGTCATTAGGGTGGTAACCAGATTGCACTCATCTGGTGGGTTGCCTGCTCTCAAATTGATCAAGAACCAAATTGTAAGTGAGGCTACCAGATCAAAAATTGACAAAAGAGCAATGACAATAGAGGATATCATAGATCCGAATATCAAATTTGCTTCTATGATAATAGGTTATAAAATATATCACTCCAGCAGGGAGAATTCTGTATCCGGAACAACAATATACACTACTTATCAGATGCTAAGGGAAAATGCTGATTATGATCTTTGTGAGCTTCTCCTGAACCAACTATTAGAGAATTTGAAAAAAATAAAGAAGGATAAGAAGAATTCATTTAAGTATGGTGGCTTGATACTATGTCTATTCTTCTACTATATGAATGAGCTACTCAGAACTAGTGGTTGGATATGGCAAAATGATAGACCTGTTGCCATACAAATCAAAGATTATATGTATGGAATTGGTGATGCCAAGGCTCAAAGCATAGCTCTCTGGGGATATTTCAAGAATTTCCAAGGTATGATGTAGGCCATAGAAAGAATTCCTCAGACATTAGTTGAAAAGCATAAAGATACAGTGTGTTTTATGGTAGACACTGACCAATGCCTAATGGAGGTAGTAGAGCCCAGAATAGTTTGGATTATGCCAATGGGCTATGAGGTGGATGAGAAAATTCTAGAACTGCATGTCCAACACCTTCTAAGTCAGCCTAAGGACCCTAAGGCAAAAAGGTTTGGAACCTTTGAAGAATTGAGTGTGAAAATTCATGTTGAGCTAAGATAACTGGAGATGAAAAGAAAAGTGAGAAGAGAAGTAGAGGAAGTTGCCAAAAGATATGGCATTTCAAAAGAAGCAGTCGATGCAAATAGAGAAAAACTAGAAAAAGTAGAGAAAGAGAGGCAAGATGTAGAAAAAGAAAGTGATCTGGTGCAAGCCCCCTCCCGGACTAGATCCTCAAAGAGTTTTGCACCTACCACCTCTAAGAGCTCAAAATCCTCCAAACTGGAAGCAAAGACATCTAGAAAGGGAGAAAAGAGAACAAAAACCAAGGCTACAAGATCCTATATAAGTCAAAAGGATGATGAAGAGATAGAGACAAATGAGGAGGTTAATAAAATGAAGAAGAAAAAGAAAACTTCTGTGGAATCATCTGCCAACAAAAACAAAGAAGAAGCAGAAGAATTTGTTGAAAGGTCTACACTCTCCATTGATGATGTCATCAAGGTAGTTACTATGGATGGGAATCTACAACTAATGACAGAATTCTATGATGACTATAGTGACACAGACAAAAGGATCTTGGAAGAAGCTACAGTTAAGTACTTAAACATATATAATAAAGCATTCATTGAAATCATTTCTCTAATCCCCAAGAGTTTAGAGAAAGTACTTGAACTCAGAAAATACAATGCCAAGGAAAAGGATATGGAGATTTGAGAACAAATGGCTATTCAGCTCCATCCTTCCATCACTCCAAAACAAATGAACATGATTTTCAAGGATTGCAAGGATGAGTTTCGGAGCAAAGCCAGAATGAACAAGCTTATGGTTGGAGAGACTGATTAGGTGGTAAAAGAGACTGAAGACATCCTCTGGAATGCATATAAAACATTTAATCTTCCTATTATAGAGGACATAAGTGATGAACCTTCTACCATGGATGTCGAAGGATTAAGTGCATCTAAGGAATATTCTATTGAGAAAATTGTAGAAGATTCCAAGGAGATAAGTGAAGAGAAGACTAAGGACTTGGATTCCTCTATTCTGGAAGAGGAAGTCCATGAAGAAGTAAACATCTCTCTTCTGGATCCCCCAGGAGACTCTGGAATTGAAGGAGAAGAAAGAAAAGAAGAGAGAATCAGTCAAGAAGAAGAGGTAAAGGGAAGAGAAGAAGATCAAACAAAGAAGACCACAGGTGACAGTTCTGAGGCTGTAGAAGGGTAGAAGACTCTCTCTGGCAAGAGACACTGTAGAAGTAGTTAAAGGCTTCCTAACCAAAGAAATGATGGAATTAGATGAACCGGAGCTATTTCAAGGACCACTCAATTTTGACTCTCTCTCTCCGGTCCAGACAATGAAGGTAGCATCTTTTGCTCAAGCTAAAGCAAAAGAAAAGCTTCTGAAGTCTCACATGGAAGACTGCGAGCCAATAGAGATTGCATCTGGTGTGCTAGAGAAAATTATGCCATCCTTTCAAAAGGATCTTTTAGTCTCCTCATCCGGTAATCTAAAATCTCTTGTTAATTCTGTTAACACACATTTTGATTCTTTGGAGAAATCAACAGAAGAGAAAGTCCAGAAAGAGTTTTTGGGTAAGAGATCCTTTGAAGTATAGGGGCTCATAGCAAATGATAGGAGAAATCTGAATATTGGAATAAAGAGCCTAGAAAATGCTCTTAAAGATGGTGGAGAATTATACAAATTTTGTTTATCTTGGTCCATAGTGAAGAAGGTGGAAGAACAAGAGAGTAAACTATCAAGTTTATCTCAAAATTTTAATCCTCTCACCTCATCCATAATGAATCAAGAGTGTCAAACTATTGCCACTATTAATGAAATAAAGAGGCTTGAAAAGGAGAAGAAGAATAGAATAAGCAGGCTAAGTGAACTAAGAGGGATAATTATCCCTAAGTTAGAGGCAATGCATGAGGCCCTAACTGATGCTCAGACCACAACCTAGACCAGTGATCTGACAGACTTAAAGAGGGTACAAGCTTTTGCATTTTTGTTAAGTGTTCACATCTCAATTTTGGATAGGATGAAGCAGAGTTGGGCAACATAATTTGTCTAGTTGAAAACCACTTTTGCGGATATACTTAAGTTTATGTAAGTATAACTTGTATATACTTTTTGCAAATTTTGGTGTGCAGATTCCACCCTTTGCCATTGATGTCAAAGGGGGAGTGAGGAGTAGTAAAAAATAAGGGGGAACTCTGGTAAAAGTGTACATAAGGTAGAGCATCAGCCAAGGGGGAGTTTGTTATAACACGTAGTCATTTTTCACTAAGTGTTGCCATCAATGCCAAAGGGGGAGATTGTTGGCAAGAGACACTATGTGGCTTCATGAGTGTTATCATTGATGGCAACAAAGTCCATCCCACACATCCGCAGCACATGATATGTCTATACCGGAAGTCAGATTGAAGAGTATCTTGGTCTGGTGAGCAAGAACATAGCATGCAGCAAGGTCTGACAATTAGGTCTGAATCTCTCAAAGAATGTATCTCAGAAAAGTGTGGACTTGGGGAAGTTAAGAGGAGTACCATTACTACTACATTCCAGAGATTGAGCATCCGGTGATGAAATAATGAAAAGATATGAGCATCCAAGTGTTGGGTTCCTGACAGACAGAGTAAACAAAGGAAGAACTGACCAGTAGAGTATAAGACCTTTATCCGGATGAGAAATTGATGGTGATTAAGCTATTTGAGGGATCATTCATGGTTGGTTGACATGATTGATGACTTCCATGACTATCTCTTTGATACACATCACTTAGTAAGCATGAATTCAACCGACAGACCAAAGTTTGGAAATATCTTGAGTTTCCAGATGCCGACTAGAAGGATGTTGAAATCCTTGATGCAGATATATATATATACCAGATGGATTTTGGTATGAAGGTGTGTGTGGTGTGTTTTGAAGTGCGAAGAAAAGTAGAGAGTAGTGTGGAAGCAGCAATACAGGTCCGGTATGTGATAGAACATCAGCACTAAAGTAGAGGAAGAATGAAGTACAGTAGATCAGTATATTGAGCCTAACTCAAACTAAACCTCAGCATATGTGGATGCTTCTCATCAATTCAAATACCTGGTTTCTTTCTATAAACTATTGTAGGTAGTGAGCCTCTTGTGAGCAGTGTGCTCAAATAGTGAGCCCTAATTGGCATGTGTCATTTTGTTCTTTATATTCTTCTAACAGAGAATACAATATTGGGTTAGTCACCCCGTGGTTTTTCCCTTAACCAGATTTTCCACGTAAAAATCCTTGTGTTATTTCTTTTCTGCTCTCATGATTATGTGTGGTTATATGTTTTGATGTTGCACTAATTGTTAAAGAAGAAAACAAAGACAAATATTTATGATAATTGATTCACCCCCCCTCTCAGTTATCTACCTTGTTTCCAACACATGACCCATGCGAATGTCCTGATGATGTCACCCAGACCCCCTCCCAAAGAAATGCATATGATGATGATGTCATCTAGATATTCTACCTCTGGCATATTATCCTACATTGATAGTGTATCCTGATGACATCATCTAGATCCCCTCTTCGACAAAGCTCTTCATGCTGATGAGATCATCAAGATATTCAAAGGCATCTAGATATTAATTTAGCACCTGAATATTAAAAGTTAATATCCATGTGTATGACAGCCCCTCCATGTTGTGAAGGAAAATTTCATGGATGCATCTAGATATCGCATAGCCCACAGACTACCTAAAGCTGACATCAC
Organism: Cunninghamia lanceolata; assembly: GCA_027924645.1. Lineage (NCBI taxonomy): Eukaryota > Viridiplantae > Streptophyta > Pinopsida > Cupressales > Cupressaceae > Cunninghamia > Cunninghamia lanceolata. The sequence continues at coordinate 748,007 of BSBN01001745.1, forward strand.
ATTCCTTCTGCGGGGCTACGAGATGAGGACAAGTATAAAGTGTATCAAGGGCGATAAGGATCAAATAGTGGCATGGTGTTGTAGGTGAATCTTTCTCATAGGGAAGATTCTATGTGTGACCATGAGATGATCACACGTGGACATCTAGATGCTGGTTGACTACAACTTTAACCACAAATATCTCCCTCATCTTGAGGAATTTCTATATGATCCAAAAGGCAAAAGTGCTTAGAATTTCCTCCTCTTTCATTTGACAGGCTTTTTTTTTTGGGGGGGGGATATTATGACTTTCAAAAATATGATCCAAATATCATGATCCAAATGTGCACATCCAGATATCAGGATGTCGCCGACTGAGGATAAATTTGTAGTCTCAGCCGACAAGACATCTCAACGACTAATTTAAAGTGTTGTAGAAGCTTTTTAGATGCAGATATTTTGCATTTATGGTTATAGTTGAATGATTTAGCTACTCGCATTGATGACCTAAAATATCTTCTGGCCACCTATGGATTCACATATTTTCTAAAATGAATTCTTGTAGGCTGACATTCCTTTTGGCAGAGATATTTTCTGACAGAGCTCATGGGGCAATTCATTGTAACCTAATTAGGTCATTTGGAATTAGATGCTATATATGCATGAATGTAAGATGTAAAAAAGGATAGAAAATAGTTAGTTTGATGCTTCTATATTCCAAACATAACTTTCCCTTATTATAATTGTGCCTCTTAATCAATACATATGGTGTTTTACCTTTTCATGAGTTTAACTCTATGTAGTCTTAGAATTGACCATTGTTTCTGAATGTTTCATTCCTTGCAATCCATTCTTTACCTCTGTTAAAGTCTTCATGATCTAAGTAATTTTATCAGTTGTATTTCTTTATTTGTGCATCTTTGCTCTATGAATGTTCTTTATTCAAGCCTGGTGTACCACCTCCCCTTTATTTTAACTTTTTACTCCCTCTTCCTCTTTTCCTATCAGGTGAGTAGATTAGGTTTAGTCTTAGGTCAATTGAATCTCTTATTTAGCAAATGAACTAGCCTCTCTCTAGAGATTTAGCCTCTATGTAGGGTCCCACACCTAGAGGTCATCTCAATGTTTCACTAGATTGTTGGAGCCCTAAAAGCCTTCAACACTGGGTGTAACTCTATGTGACAATGTTACACAACACCAATTCCAACAAACTGCATGTCTCTTTTTATTACCTTTTCCATTGGACCATAAAAAGCTCTAATGTACTTTTGAATGATAACTCCCAAACAACCAAGCCAAAGCAAAGTAGATGCTGTGAGAAGAAAGAATCTTATGACAAACCTATCCTTTGCCAGCAAGAGACCAAAGATGTGATTGCCATTTGTCATTCTTCTTTTCAATTTTATTCATCATCAATTCCCACATGTCCTCAAGAGATGGATCAAATGAGAATGGAATCCCAAGATATCTTACAATCTTAGTTGGACTAGCCCATTGCCAACTAGAACCTTTAAGCTAATCAAGAGGGAATTCTTTCCAACTCATAATAATAGATTTGTGATTTGCAATTTTATCACCAGAAGCATCACAAAAATAGGTAATCTCTCAATAGTGTTCTTAAAGTTTTCTTTATTCAAATCCAAGAATAAAGAAGTTGTTACACTTATGGGTCCTAAGATTGTCATTGATGTCAACACTATCACAAGGTTGTCATTGATGTCAACACTATCATGGATGTGTGATGGTGTTCATGGTTGGATGTCATGTCCTATCTAGCAGAGAAGATATAGTTCATGGTTAGATGACATGCTGAATATAATATTGTGATTACTAAAATTCATGGTTGAATGTCATGCCTTGTTCAATGCAGAGTTGAGTATGAAGTTAGGAATTAGAAGCATCAAGAAGATATATTAAGATGGGAATTAGAAGCATCAAGAAGATACATTAATATGGGAATTAGAAGCACTAAGATGATCAAATGTGTTGTTGATGTTATTGATGACTTGGAGAATATTGTATGATCTCTCCTACTATTCCTAAGAATGCATGTGTTGATACAAAGAAGGTTTGGCCTTTGGAAGTTGGTGACAATTTCTACTATATGATGAATACCCTTGAAGGTTGTCTAGGAGATTGCTCTGTATTTTCATTCTCTTTATGTTGTGCCTTTACAGATTGGAAGATAACTTCATATAGTATCAAATCATGTATGTTCCAAGTTTCATGATGTTTGGATTACTAGAAGAGTGTTTTGCAGTTGACAGTGTGAAGACAATGTTGTTTCTGTGAAGGTGTTCTTAGTAGGGTAATGGAATGCTCCACATTCCTCTGCATTTGTAGTTATGGCTATGCAGTTGTGGAATTGTTTTCAGAGTGTTATGAAGGTGATAATTCTAAAGTTTTAGATCATTAATCCTTCCACTATGAAAGTTATGCATGATAGAGTATTGATATATGTTCTAGTAGAGTAAGGTGGTGTTGAAGGCTTGTTGGAACGTTTCACATTCCTCTGGATGTGAATGTTTTCCTTTGCAATTTTGTGGACATGTTTATGGATGTGCATTACATGCTTTCTTACAGTTTCAAGTTTCTTGGTGATCCACAAGCGCATTTTTTCAATGATAGTATGTTGTAGTGTGTTTCAGATGACTTGTTGATCTCAAAGTTTATGGTTGAAGTTGTATGGCACAAAATATTTGATGTGCAGAGATAAAAGAGTATTTGAGATGTTGTATGAGTCCTATAGACTCATCTAGAAGAGTTTCATAAAGATATTTCTTATTTCCAGTACCACACAAGGTTTTCAAGTTGATGTGACTGTTATGCTTCAAGTTTCATATATCTTTGTTCAAGACTATCCTCTTTTCAAATGAGCAGAGTGTGCAGATGTAATTCCTTGCTGTTTGATACTATGACAGATGTTTTGGACCTGCTTAAGCAAGTGCTGATGTCTGTAGGCATAGATCTTCTACTGGTGTAGCATGTAGTCTTGTTTAGAACTTGTCCTCTACATGTTTCATGTTGTGTGTAGTCTAGCTGACCTGTCTATGTATTTTTCATGTTCTCTCTAGACAACAAGTAATGTAATCAATGCAATATCATGTATAAAATGTAAATCAAATTGAGTTAGGATAGGTGTGATTACATTGTAATTGATAAGGTTCACAAGCAAGATAAGGAGCAGAATGAATGCATTATGATGTGTAATTGAAGGAGAAAGAGATGTGTTAGAAGCTGTCCTGATTCATCTTGAAGATATTTTTGTGATAGAAGGGAAGTGAAGAGTGTGCCTAATTGATTCAATCATAAGAAGAAGTAGAAGTGCAATCATCAAAGGTGTGAACTTCAATGTTAATTTTTAGGTAGTAGAAGGACTGTCATACTGTAATCTGTTATGAGTTTGTTCTCTATTCAAGTAGTTTCTTCCTTGGGAGTGACCCTAAAACAAAGTCTTCAGGGAGTTTTAGCTTCCTTGGGAGTGACCCTAAATCAAAGTTATCAAGGAGTAGTAGCTTCCTTGGGTTGTAGCCCTAAAACAAAGTTATTATTCTGAGCTTCATATATTGTGAGTTAATCCTCACCATAGTTTTCCCTTCTTGGGTTTTCCACGTATATCAAGTGTTATGTGTTGATGTGCATTGTTTTAATCTTTCATGTTTATGTTAATGTTGTAATGCTTAAGTTTTAATATGCTTCGGAGAAGTTGAAGTTTGTTTAGATATCGATTCAGTCCCCCTTAGTATCCTAGTGTGTTCAATAATTGGTATTAGAGCAAAGTTACTCAAAAGAAGCTTAACCATTTGAGGAAGGCCAGAGATGGATGGAAATGGTTCTCTCAAGGTACCCATGTTTGATGGGATGAATTATTCATTTTGGAAGATAAGGATGGAAAACTATGTAACCTCTCTAGGGTATGGCATCTTACAATCAATCAAGAAGAGCTACACTACTCCTAGTAGTGAACCTAAGGATTTAGATGAGATTAAGTTATATGAGAACAATGCCTTGGAATCGAATGCTATCATGAGTGGACTAGTTGATTCTAAACTTGTGAAAATAATGAGTTGTACATCTGCTCAAGATGTCTGGAACAAACTTGAAATTATTTATGAAGGAGATAGTAAAGTTAAATAAGCCAAGATGCATATTTTCAAGAGAAATTTTGAAACCTTGGAGATGATAGAAGACGAATACATTGTTGGGTACCTGCTCCAGGTGGATGAGATAGTCAATGGCATCAGAGGTCTTGGTGGAGAAGTGAAGAAGATGAGATTGTGAAAAAGATCTTGAGATCTCTTCCTAAAACTTATAGTCATAAGGTGTCTTCCATTCAACAAATTCAGGATTTGAATACATACACAATAAATCAATTATTTATCTCTCTCAAAGCCTTTGAAATGAGATAATTTGACAAAGGTGCCCTAAAGAAGGAAGCAACATTCAAAGCCAGTAAGAAGACATAAAATGAAGTAGCTGATCAAGATGAACTTGATGAGGTAGAAGCAAACTTTGTAAGAACCTTGAAGAAAGGCACATGCAAATACAAAGGTGAGTTACCTTTCAAATGTTTTAATTGTGGAAAGATTGGTCATTTTGCTTCTAAATGTATTTTTAAAGAATCAAGGGGTGGTAAAAAAAGAGATAAGTTCAAAAGGAGCCTATATTCCATAGAGAGCACTTGTTCTTTAGAAGATGAGGATAATGATGATTCAAATGATGAAACACTTTTCATGGCCTTGAATGTTGGTGAAAAAAAGGATGATGTTGGAAAATGTGAGAAGACTAATGACTTGCAAACATACCAAAACAATGATAGATCAATGGTTGTATGGACTCCTTTTCATGCAAGATAAGAAGCCAAAGATTTTGTAATTAACAATGATTGTTCTAATCACATGATTGGTGACAAGGATAAGTTTATCAGCCTTGATAAGTGGAATGGTGGAGCTGTCAAGTTTGGTGGAGATGAGTCAGCACAAATCTATGGAAAGGGTACCATAACTATTGATCAAAAGAATAGGACTGGGGATTTTCTCTATGTCAAAGGTCTAAAGCATAATCTTCTCATTGTCAGTCAGATGTGTAGTAAAGGATACAATCTTACCTTTCATGCTGAAGGTTGTAAAATTAGGAAGTCAGGGTCTGTAAAACTAGTTGCAGAAGGCATCAAGTCATATGGTGACATCTATGATCTGAAGGAGGTAAATGGAAGAACATACTTATTAGCTCAACCTAATGAGTACTGGTTATGGTACAAGTGAATAAAAACTTTGACAATATGGTAAAGATTAGCTCTATTCATGCGGTGAGAGATATGTCCAAGATAACCAAGCCTGTAAACACAATATACAAAGAATGCCAAATGGGAAAGCAAAACAAGACAAGTTTCAAAAGCAAGGAGTTCTCTTCTTCAATGCCATTAGAACTGATCCATACTAACCCTTATGGTCCTAGAAGAATAAAGAGTCAACAAGGTGAAAGGTATTTCATGTTACTTATTGATGACTATTCTAGAATGAAAAATCAGATGCTTTTGATAAGTTTAAGGTCTTCAAAGATATGGTGGAAAATGAAATGGATACTAAGATTAAATGTTTAAGGGTTGATAGAGGAGTTGAGTTTAATTCAAATTAATTTGATAAGTTTTGTGAAGATCATGGCATTAGGAGAGATTTGTCAACTCCTAGGACTCCTTGGCAAAATGGGGTAGTGGAAAGAAAGAATAGGACTATGCAAGAGATGGCTAGGGCAATGTTGGAGGATGCAGATCTTCCTGATATGCACTGGAAGGAAGCAGTTCACACAGTTGCCTACCTGACTAATAGAGTATAGTTAAGGCTCAATTGCACTAAGACCCCTTATGAGCTATGGTATGGAAGACCTCCTACTATCAGATACTTCAAGATCTTCGGAAGAAAATGCTATATCAAAAGAGTTGAAGACCTAGGGAAGTTTGATAAGAAAAGTGATGAAGGGATCTTTCTTGGTTACTCAACAAGAATCAAGGCCTATAGATGCTACAACAAGATATTGGGGAAGATGATTGAAAGCACAAATGTCAAAGTAGATGAAGGCTTGTATTAGATCTCACAAGAATTAGAGGACTCCATATTTGATATCTTTCCATGCATTGAAGGTGAAGAAGAATAAAAGAAAGAAGAAAAGGAACAAGAACCAGAGAAGATGCCTAAGACTCCAGCAAAGTATGTTCAGAAGAACCACTTAGTAGATCAGATCATTGGAGATAAGAATGGAGGTGTACAAACTAGGAAAAGGTTTTCTAAGACACATGAGAAAGTAAACTTGTGTTTGTTATAAAAAATAGAGCTTGGTAGAACATGAAAGATTTTCCAAGTTCTTGCAATCCTTGCTTTGTCTGGCACTATCATGCTAAAAATATTCTGGCCTAGGGTTTTATTTGTTGAAAACATTTTGAGCATTAACCTTAAAACCCTAAACCCTAGTGTCATTTGAATACAAGAAAGGGAGTTGCTTTTCTTATAATCCTAAGATGATCACTTATCACCTATTGCTTAGTTCTTTAAGTTGCCTTATTTTGTCTCTAGATACATTGTCTACCAGCCCCTTGCATATAGTTTATTGCCTCCGACCCGTATCAAATGTTTTATTATTATCCCTAAGGTTTTAGCAGTTAACACCTTCGATGACCCCCGTGACCATTTTTCCTAGTAGACTAAGGTTGTTTTTAAATGAGTATGCTGAGGCTCGGGTCCCACTAACTTTTGTTGACAAGTGGCACATTTTGATTTGTTCCGCCATTCCACCAAGAATAAAATATTGAAGAAAAGGAGAACCGCGGAACCACAAAAAGATGCCATCTAGTAGGTCTCTTTCATTGACTATAACAAGAAGAAGTGGTGGACCCCCGACGGGTACGTGGTGATCTCCTATTGTTTCTGCCATTCCACAGAGCTTCATCAAGGGATCCCACCGAGCATCAATGGAAGAGCGGAAAAGTGACATGTGGCATCTATGCTACGTAATAACATCCAGGTGGAGAAAGGAATTCCAAGTGGGATGCACTTGCATCTTTCCACCATTCTGTGGAGTCATAAATTGATGTGCCCTACCAAACAACAAAATAGCGGAAAGCTGCCATGTGACAGGGATGACATAATGTTGACGGTGTGTCATTTCTGATGATTTATTTAGGAAATATGAGCAGGAATATCTTGATTGGCCCGATGGACATCGCATGACATACCAAATGGGGTGAAATCTTTGAGACCAATTGTAGCCATCCACTCTCTGCTAGTGTTGCATGATCTAACGATGGGTATTCAAATTTTAAAGAACCAAATGATTCTGTAAATCTAGTTTGTGCAAGCTAGAAGCAATGGTGGACATGACTAGTTTCAACCCTAAAATTAATAGTGATCATTATATAGTTCACACTTCAATTCTTTTGCACTTTCCATTTCAGATATTTGAAGCATTGAAGCATTGAAGTTGGTGACTGCTGCAACATCCCTGGCATCATTTCAAAGTTGGCTAAGAAAAATAATCTAGTAGCTAGCATACATCTTGTCTCTTATATTCTTCTATTCTTATTAGGATTTTTTCTTCCTTTCTTCTTCTATAAAACTATTCTGAAACATGAATTGAGAATACCTAGGGTTTTTAAAAAATAAAATTCCTATCGAAAATTGCAAAGAAAAAATAATCCTTGAACAAGAGAAAAAAGAAAACCCTCACCCTTGCATCATTGTCTAAGAAATGGCTCCCCCTAAGGCCCAAGCTCCATCTACTTCCCAAAAATGAGCCCTACATGAGGATCTTATAGCCCAACTTCCTAGTTCTTGTGCACATAAATTAAAATTTAGTGGCCCAGAGTGTAAAGATGGGTTGATCGACAAGTATTTTGGTTACAGGGATACAAAAATCCCTATTTTTGGTTGGTCATTGTTTTACCACTAGTGGAACAAAAGAAATGCCCACTCACCATTGTCAAATGTATGGATGCGGGACCTAGGAAAGTTAGTAGTCACCAATGTATTTGATGACAATGTACTACTCCTAGCTATGGCTTCTCATTATGATGAAGCATCTAAAATAATTAAGGCTAAAAAGAGAGGTGTTTTGGTGACAATTAACAAAGAAACCATTGCTATAGTCTTTGGGTAAAATTTAGCTACTTCTATGGTAATTGACATAGACATATTCAAGGTGCTATGTACAAGAGACAAGAGCAGTTATAGAACAATATATCTGCCTACTTTTAGGGAAAAGGTGCCTAAAGGTAGGTCAATCAAAATTCTACAAAGTGAGCAAGAGCCCTTCATATTAAACAATTTTGAGAGCTACTTTGCTAAAACATACTATGCACTGTGTCAAGTTTTAGGGAAAGAAAAGAATGAAAGAATCCCCATTGCCTACATCTACATGGTTGCTGACATTCAACATCCATGTCAAAGCATTTAGTTTGATTTTGCTTCTTATCTGGTAAATCAAATACATGAAGGGATGGTAAATATCAACAATAAGAAGCAACTAGCCAAATTTCAATGGTATTCATTGTTATGTCATATGTTCTTGTATCAGGGGAGAGAAAAGATAAAATGGAGCCCTAAATTGATGGTCAATCATGTTGACAACATGGGAAATTTACTTCTAGTCCAATGTTGGACTCACATATGAGATAAGAATGATCCCCATTCCAATTATAGGGTTTTTAGAGACCATTTTGTGATCAAAGTATTGGGCCATTTCCAAGCAAGTATACCAAGAATCCCAGCCCCATTATTGGATTTCCTAAGACTAGGGACAAGAAGGCTTGTTTTAGAAATTAAGCATAATTGGGGAGATTTCTTTCTCCACAAGGAGTGCATAGTTTTGAGAGTGTACAGTTCCCCTATTGGACCTCATGTTTTTCCCAAGTATGTGCCACTAAGGGTTGGTTTTTTGGAGGTAATTTGGCAATTAACTGAGTTAAAAAAAATTCACCTTGTAGGCCAGAGAAAAGGATCTTTCTTCCCTTCTCTAACAACTTTTTCTAACTTCAGAATGAATAGGGAAGGATTTGTTAAATTGAATGACAAATTAAATGTTTTCAAGATGAAGCAAGAGCATGTTAGAATCTTTGATCCTGAGGGTTTTATAAACAACATTAGGAGGGGTATCAACAAGGATGCCATCACCCATCAGGTGTATTTCCTTGAAGATGTCATCAGAAATTCCAATACTGAAGAGGAAGTCAAGATGAAAAGGACAAAATGGGCTATGTACATGAAGTATGATGAAGGAATGAGATAGAAGAAGCCTTTTTACATGGGAGTTTACCCATACGTTGTTGACCCTATCAACAGGATAAAAAAATCTTATCAAATGTTGATGAATTGATTGCCATAAAAGAAAATAAGTTTGTTGGGCCCAAGAAAGAAGAAAGGCCATCATGCCCGCCCCTTGCTAGTAATCAGTTGAAGTATACTTTTAAAAGAAGAGTCAAAAAGGTGGAAGTTAGAGAACAAGCTCCATAGGCCCCTCCACAGACTCAACTTACTTTGTCTCTTTCACCAGTGCCATAAGTATCTTCCCCTTTTGTGCCAGTAATTGAATTGGATTCACCTCACAAGGAGTCATCTCTAAAGAGGAGAAAAATTGAATAGGCCCCCCTAGTTGATTATCCAGATGACAATGAAGAGGAAATAGAAATCACTAAGGATGAGATACAACATAAAATGCCTTCTCCTAGCAAAGATGAACCTGAGCAGTTGCCTTTAAATAGAATTACTGACATTTCCATTCAAGGGAATGATATTTTAGATGACATGAGGGTCATGGCTTGTCAAAATTTTGTAAGTGATGATGAATTTGTTAACTCTAAGGAATTTTCTAAGTTCTTATGGAAGTGTAGGAGAAGTGAGTATGAAAGAAGATTAGAGGAAGAAGTGTCTAACTCTCCTCAAGAGACTCAAGAGCAAGTATCCATCAAGATACTTACAAAAATGAAAGAAGTTAAGGATAATACTCCAGAACAAGGTAGGAAAATGATTAGAGATAGTGGAATTCTATTACTCCCTAAATGGGATATAACTTTGGCTATTGATTTGGATACTCTCAGAAGACAAGACCAAAAAGTCTTTTCCACAGAGGAATAAGCTGAGGCCACATTGTCAGGAGTAGGTTTCAATCCAAAGTGGGAAACCCTAGCTATTTGGACTTTGGCCCCCAACACTGATAAATCATTAGTGGCAGAACCTAAAAGAGATTTAAAGGGTGGCCTAATAATTAAAAGAGTATATGATACCCCTGCTCCAGAGGCATCTAACTTGGTAGTGGAAGTGACAAAGTTTAGCAAGGTAGCCACTGATGCTCTTTAGAAAAGGCATGATAAATTACAAGATGACCATATGCATTTACTGCATGAGTACAATAAGTTGAAGGAGAGGGAAATCAAGCGGCAGCAATAGGAACATCAAGCATCAACATCAGCCTCACTTCAAACAACCTTGGAAATAAGAGATTTAGGCCTTCTAACTTCTAATCCTTCTTCCTCATCAAAGTCTATTTTTGAAAAGGAGAATGAAGAATTAAGAAAATAGATCAATGCTTTTGAAGAATTTTTTTGCAAGTTCTATGAAAAATCAGCAGAAGGATAATCATCTTATTGTTTCAAAAGTTTTGGGTTTACTGATGGACAAGATTTTAGATAAGGTAGTTAATATTCACAAGTGTTACTCTAACTTGTCTCAAGTCATTAAGAAAATAGCTAAGGATAAAGAACAAACAATGCCTTTGTTTGGTAAATGGAGCCCAAGAATTTGTCTTTTACTAGGTATTTATAAGGGATCAAATCATGAACCTGGTGCTCATAAAGAAATCAAACAAATCTACATGGTAGCGAAAGAAACTAGGGAGTCACAGGCATTTATCAATCACCTTGAAGAGAAAACATTGAGATTGATTCAGAATTTTGACAATGATGAAATTGGAGTGATCCCTACAATTAAGATGAATAATGGTGATATCAATCCTTTCCAGTCTTGGATCCTTCAATTCAATGCTATCATCCCAACCATTTCTTTCTTCATCTATTTAAATGATAAGATTGATATTCCCCTATTCAGAAGAAGTATCAGTAAATTATGGGATTCTTGTCAAATTGTAAAAGATTTCACTAGGGAAGCTGAATCAACCTTGGCTATATATAACAACAAATATGTATCTTGTGTGAATGATCTCATCACATTCCAATGGCCAATAGAGGAGAAATATAAGGCTTGGGATGAGAAATACAATGATTTGCTTGATTTGTGAGGTCTTGAGAATTTGTGGAGTTTCACAGTTGAATATTCTTACTTATTCCTTTTTCAAGTTAATATGCTTCTATGAATCTTTTCTTGTTTGGAATTAGCATAAAGACATTCTTATTTCCAAAAAGGTGGGAATATTTGTCTTGTAGTGGTTTCCTTTTTATCATTTTGTGAAGCATCAGATATTCTAGGAAGAGATCAGAATGAAGAGAGTGGAGATAGGTTGAAAGAGTTTGTTATCACATTTCTCAATATACATTTTCCAAGGCAACTTGTTTTATGGCTGCACATGTAACAACTTCTGCTCCTATGAAAATATCTGATCATAATCAGTTATCTTTGTTTCTAATTGATGAGGTTTTTTCAAATGTAAATGTGACATCTGTCTTTAGGTCTGAAGCTTGTTTTCTTCCTTGTTTCTATAAAAGGGAATTCATGACCTATTGACAAGGATCTTGGAGAAAATTTTGTAGCACAATACATAATCATAATTAGGAATTTTCTACTTCTAGGTGTTTTTTTGAGAATAGACTTATTTGTACTTGCAGCTATTGGTATAATTGTACTAGCTCATCATTCTTGAGTATATTGTCAAGGTTCAAACTATATTGTCTCCTACAATTGTGTCATTCACTATATTTCTGAATACAAGTTGATTAAATATCAATTTCATTCATCTTCACAATCTTTCCTATGCAAGGATATCTTTTCTTAATGGCTTTTACTCAAAGAGTAAATTTAATTCTTTAACGAGAATATTAAATATATGCAGGGATTTGTAAGTAGAATTAGTTTTGAACTAATTTCAAGGTGTAATGGTGTAATGCATCATTGCAATATTCTTATTTGAGTCGGGAATGCATTGTTATACTTAATTTCATTTATATTTGTTTTCACTCTATGACCCCATATTTAGGCACTGATCTCTTAGGATTATTGTTCTCATTTAATCTCCCTGATCATTGATAAAATCAAAGAACAGTTTCATTTCTGTATTCATGTTAGGTATTAGTTTGTCTACATGTTCTTCTACAAAGAATTATGTTAAATCTTAAGAATCTAGCCCATTATCTCACTATACCTGTATTTTTTTAAGTATTTAAGAAAGAACATATCCAATAAATACTATTAGAAACACCCTCCTTGGTCTTGCAAAGCCTAAAGTGCAGAGGAAAAGGATTGAAAACCCCTTTCCTATTCATTGGCCAATCCCTCAAGACAAATCTATTAGTAGAACCGACTATTTTATAGATTTGTTCTTCTTGAGATCAGGTTGGGAATTTAAAACAACCAACATAGCCCAAAACATTTATTGGTGTTGGAAAAGATGATGGATGTATAAAAGCAATGGAAGAAGAATTGGATCAGATAGAGAAAAATTGGACATGGGAATTGGTTCCCAAACCAACCAATAAGAATGTCATAGGAACAAAATGGGTATTCTGGAACAAGATAAATGAAGAAGGTGAAGTTGTGAGGAACAAAACAAGATTGTTGTGTAAGGCTACTCACAAGTTGAAGGCATCGATTTTGAGGAGACATGTGCTCTAGTAGCCAGAATGGAGGAAATCAGGATGTTTCTTGCCCTTGCTGCTCATAAGAACTTCAAGGTTTATCAAATGGATGTCAAGTCAACATTTTTGAATGGGGATCTAGAGGAAGAAGTCTACATTGAGAAACTAGATGGTTTTCAGATAATAGAAGATCCAAACATGGTGCGTAGACTCAAAAATGCTTTGTATAGTCTCAAGCAAGCACCTAGGGCTTGATATGCTAGGTTGGACAAGTACTTACTTCAGCAGGGTTTAATAAAGGTACTATATATAGCAATCTTTACATCAAGGAAGAAGGAGATATGATATTGATAGTTGCAGTATATGTTGATGACATCATCTTTGGTGGAGATGATGATATGTGTAACAAGTTTGCAAAGGAGATGCAAAAAGAGTTTGAGATGTCTATGAGTGGTGAGATGTCTTTCTTCCTTGGACTTCAAATTACTCAGCTAGATGGTGGTATCTTTATTTATCAAGCTAAGTATGTCAAAGATTTGTTGAAGAAGTTTGGTATGGAGGATTCAAAACTAGTGAGTACTCCCATGGTCACTGCATGTCACTTGAGAAAGGATGATGAGTCTCTTGAGGTGGATCAGACTTCCTATAGATCTATGATTGGAGGATTGGTGTACCTAACTACTTCTAGACTCGATATTATGCATGCTGTATGTGTGGTTTCTAGATATCAAGCTGATCCAAAAAAACACATAAGAATGTAGTGAAAAGAATATTCAAATACTTGAAAGGAACTCTAGATTATGGCTTATGGTATCCAAAAGGTAATGACTTTGATTTGAGTGCCTACACTAATGCTGATTGGGCTAGTTGTGTTGATGACAGAAGTACAAGTGGCAGTGCTTTCTTTTTAGGAAGCAGATTGGTTTCATGGCAAAGCAAGAAGCAAGATTCAATGTCCTTATCAACTACATAGGTAGAGCATATTGCAGCAGCATCCTATTGTAAACAAGTTTTGTAGATGAAACAAACCCTAAAGGATATCAAGCTATTGTATGATGAGCCTATTCCTATTTTGTGTGACAATACAAGTGTTATCAATATTTCCAAGAATCTAATGATGCATTCTAGAACCAAGCATATAGGAATCAGGTATCACTTTTTGAGAGAGAAGATTGTAGATAAGGAAGTAAAGTTAGAATATGTTCCAACAAAGGATCATATTACATATATTTTCACAAAGGTTCTTGCAAAGGATACTTTTGAGGATCTCTGACAGTGGTTAGGGTAATTTCCCCTCCTTACTAGATGCATAGTGGTGCATCTATCTAGGGGGAGTGGTTCATGTTATATCTTTTTCCTGGACTGAAGGTGGCTACCTCTCAGGGGGAAAAAGTAGTGGTTGCTAATGATAGGGGGAGTCTTCTTGTTGCAAGAAGAAGTTATGCCCTAAGGGAGAAGAAGTTGCCCTTTGTCCTTGATGTAAAAGGGGTAGAATGTGTAGGTATGTGTTTCCATTAATGCCAAAGGGGGATATTATTAGAGATATGGGTCCTAAGGATGCCATTGATGTCAACACTATCATGGATGTGTGATGGTGTTCATGGTTGGATATCATGTCCTATCCAGCAGAGAAGATATAGTTCATGGTTGGATGACATGCTGAATATAATGTGATTACTGAAGTTCATGGTTGGATGTGATGCCTTGATTAATGCAGAGTTGAGTATGAAGTTGGGAATTAGAAGCATCAAGAAGATACATTTGTTGCATAAAAAATATACATTTTCTTGAAATCTAGATGCAACACGAAAACTATAGTACTAGATAAATGCTAATATTTGAAACTATTACAAACCCTAATATCAAATGCATCATAAAATAATCAAAAATTAACATTAATGTTACCGAATGTGGTTTGAAATGTGGTTGCTCAATCGTTTTTGCATAACTCTGATGTAAATTTTTCCAGGGACCAGTAAATGCAAAATGAGATGGGTTTTTATTAAGTTTGGTAAAAACAGTTCGAGCAGTTGAATGGGAAAAAGTTGGTTGAACAGGTTTTAACAAATTTTGGGTTAGGTTTCTTGGTTTAAGTTAATAATAAATTGAAGTACTTAAATTTAATTTATTATTAACAAGAAATTTATAGATAAATAATAAATTATTTTTAATTTATTATTTACGAGATATGGTAAAAGTGAAAGATTAATTAATTAATTAAAATTAATTAAATTTAATGGAAGGGAGGACTTAGGAAATTGATAATAGGTCAATTTTTTATGTCTACATTTTCTCCTCTTTGAGATGATGTTTCGAAGTAATCTCATTTTAAAGAAGATTAAAACATAGGTTTTGGATTTAGATGTTGGGTAGGATGGGATGATGGGGCTCATAAAAATGAAGGATTGGTAGATAATGCCCCCTCAAGAGGATATATAGGGACGAATGAAATGGATATGCTCTTTAAAAAGGAAATGAAGGGAAGGAGATAGAGTTATGCCAATTAATCTTTGAGCAACCTGATGTTTGATATACCACTAGACATTATGCACCAAGGTATAAGGACCAAGGTGACGATGTGTCCTATGCACCCAGTGTAATACAACCTTGTCTAACATATGAGGAAGTAAATTTAGAGCATTAAAGCCCTAATGCACAAAAGGTATGATATGACCTTAGATGAAAAGGATAATGCAAAAAACTATTCCAACATACACAAGATATTAATATTAGTTGGAATGATACATATGTGATTCAAATGCAAGATGAAATAATGACACACACAAGCAAGAAAGAAAGCATGCACAAATGATTCAAAAACAAACAAGGTATTGCCCCTGTCAAACTAAAAACCAATGATCGATTGAAGTGATTGATGCTGATAATGATTGATGATTAATAGCGTTGTTGATGTGGGAATGATTTATCCTGAGAACAGCGTGAGGATTGTGTTGTTGATATGGGAACAATATATCTTGAGAAAAAACACTAGGATTGGGAATGATATATCCAATTGATGATGATGATCAATCGATTAGGTTCACAACAATGCTAAGAATAAGACCATTGATGCAATTGGATAATTTGACTTGATTGATTAAATTTATTGGTATGAATTAAGGATACTTGTATTTGGATCATTGTTGCTTGGAATGGTTTCATTGATTGATTTGATGGAGTGATTTGATTTGATTGTGATGAATTGAATGAGTTGGAGTGATTTGATGAATGAATTGATTTAATGATTGGAGAATTGATTGGAAGAATGATTTGGTTGGAATTGATTGATTTGGATTTTTATTGCTTGGGTTTTTGTTGGATATTTGATTTTTTTGTATTTTGGGAATATTTTTTTTTTTAATTTTTTTTGTTTGTTTTGGATGTTTAGCATTGGATTGTGTGTGAATAGCCTTTATATAGATACTAATGAAAAGGGAAAAAACCATCCAAAAGGAAAGGATGATGATAGGATGCAGATGAGAAATAATAGATGAGATAGATAAAAGGATTGGTGACAAGATAACGGTAGGATTGGATGAATGGATAAGAGGATGGACAAAAGGATGAAATTAGGATTAAAGAGCTTGGTAATGGGATAAATACAGGATTGTAGGGGTGGATAAAAATTATGTGCTATAGGATAAATGTAGGAGTATGAATGAATACAAGTAGTGGCAATAGGATAAATGTAGGAGTATGGATGTGTGAGGCCTAATTTTTCATACCCTTATATTTGACTATTTATTTTACTGTTGGTGATACATTTAGACTTATGGGACTATTGATCCCAAATTTTTGGACTATTAGACTTTATGTTGTATGTGGATTTGTTATGCTTAGCATGTTAATGATGTGTTTAGACCTAGATATTGATTCATTGATGATGTTAGACATATGGTTTATACTATGATGTTATTGGGATACTATTAATGTGATGTTAGTTAGAAATTTGTTATGTGATTCTATCTTGGGAATGGATGTTCTTGTGTTGTGTTAGCCATGGGAGTAATTTTGTGTTTAGTTGTTGGATGCATTGTTGTGTTGTGGTTTGAGTTTCCTAGTGTGAGGATGACCTCCTAGCTCAGGGGTGACTCATGAATGAGTCAATGGTAGGGAGGAGAGCAAGTTGTTGTGGTTTCTTTCCCTTTTTGTGTTATTGAAGGATATTGGGAGCTTTGTGAAGTTGAAGAAAATTATCATTGTTCTTGAGAGTTGTTATCCTATTTCTTCTTAGCTCTTGAGAAAGAGCATGACTAAGTTAGAATTTTGTATCATTTATTAGTTTTCAAAAGAGGAGAACATTGTTCTCTCTCTCTTGTTGTAAAAGTATATTTTTACTTGTGTGTATAAACTATATACATTTGAAATAGAGATTTTAAATTTATTGATTTTAATGCTTATCATTCAAAAAAAAAAATAGTGTTGGAGGAAAAATAGTCTTATTGCTTTTTCTCTTGAATGTTTTTTTTTTAAAAAAGGGTAGAATGTTTGCTAATTTATCTTTGTAGAATACAATGAAAATCTATACATTTAATTTACTTATGAGAAAGGAATTTTGATTGTTGTTAAAATGGAGGGAAGAAATAAATGCATTTGCTTTTTTAAAAAAAGAAAATAAATAAATTCTTGAAGGGTTGTTATGTGTAGATATGTTCTTTTATGCTTACAAAAAAAAGTTTATTGGCTCTATGTAAATCTGTTTATGAAAACAAAAATATTTCTTTTGAGATATTGTATCAAAAAAATAATAATATTCCTTGCCTTATATAAATTTGATAAAAAGAAAATATAACTTTTGCTTATAGTTCTTAAAAGAAAATTTGTAAGTGTTGAAGGAAAATTATATTTGGATATATATATATATATATATTGTTATATTATAATATACTAAATTAAACTATATTTTGAGTTGGATCTATGAATTTTGGATATAAATATGTGAAATTGTTGTGTGTGTATATATACATATATATATTTAAAAATATTATTAAAACCCATTAAATATATATATATATATATATATATATATATATATATATATATATATATATATATATATATATATATATATATATATATATATAGCCTGTGAATGCATTTCATACAGATCACAATTTTTTTGGCAAGAAAAAATGTTTGTGGTGGGGGGGTTCGAACCCCCCACCGTCGCCTTATATTAGAGTGGGAATGTGGGGAGGGAGTGGAGCCCTCACCCACATCCCACTGTGTGGGATGTGGGTGAGGGCTTCTCCCCCTCCCCACACCCACACTCCCCCTTTTCCTTCCACCCCCCACGGATCCCCTGCGGACCACACACCACCCCTGAACGCCTCGCAAACCCCTTCTCCGACATCGCCACTGAACCCTTTGTCCTGCGGCCTCTGCTCACCTCTGCCCTCCATAAAATGTTGTCGTCATTCCACCTCCTTGTGGCCACCATATAGTCCCAACACCTCACTCCACCATCGCCGGCCTCCACACAGCTTCTCTCTCTTGCCTGCCATAACAAACAAGGGATTTTGGCAAACAAAAAATAAAAATCCCCATTTATCATATAAAATATATATAGCATATTCATTACTTGGTGTGGCCATGTATGGCCTCCATTAAACCTGCAACAAGAATGAGAGAAGAAAAAAAAAAGAGAAGAAAAACAAACAAGAAGAAAAGAAAATGAGAGTTGAAAAATAGGGTTAGGAATTTCTGCCCTTAAGGAAATTAGTTTTCTATTTGAGGGCCTTTTAGGGCTTTGTAATTTAAAATTGGCCCTATTTTATTTTCCCACTCTTTTATTTATTTTGTTCATTTGTTTGATGTTTTGAATTTTTATATGGGTTTTGAGATAAATAATAAAATGGGAATCTTTATTTCATTTGGAAATGAACTACTTATTTGATAGTGGCATGATAATATTCAAAATAGTTTATGACTAGAGGGAATTTATCATTAATTAGATTTAATTCGATTATTGAAGGGGGATTTTTAATTGTTTTATTTAATGATTACACCAATTTAAATATTGAGATGCAATTATTTTAAACAATTGGGTTAAACCTTTAATTATAAAACCAAATTCGATGAGTTTAATATATAACTAGAATCCTATTAATTTAATATTCCTTTTTAATGATAACTGACGCGATTTTATTAATTTAATAAAGACGTAGTTCAAACTAACTTGGAAACCTAGTAAATTATTTAGACGAAGTTAGTATAACATGTTTCCATAATCTAGACTACCAAGAAATTAGGAATAATGTAAAGGATGCAAAGATAACTCTGATTGATAGAAAACATGAAGAAGAACAAATTGATTGAGCTTTGTTAAAAATGTACAAATAATCTATTTTAACTGATCTACCAATTTAACTGATGTTATGTAGGTAATTTAACACCAAACCAGTAAACTTTCAACCAAAACTAGTTTTATAATAATAAACCCTAATCATGCCCGTGAGGCATTATGTTGTTAGATTTTTTTAGAATTTAGGGTTTAGCCAGGTTAGTGAAATTTAACCTTGTTTAGGACTATATTATTATTTTTTCTAATTTTCGACATTAGAATTTTGGTATTAAATTATATCTTTCCCATGCACTAAAGTTGGCTATTGATTTTGACTTATGTCAAAATCTCTCCATTCACATAGATTAACTTAGGGTTTCTATCGTTGATCCTAACCCTATTGGCGACATTAACCTTGTCGCATCGACCCCCTAGTTGGCCTTCATTATGAATGGTATGCGCAAGTGAACGCATTACCCCGCATTCAACTGTCATGTTTACACCTTATGCGTAATGCCACTGAGCACATTTATGCATGCGAGAGGGTTTCTAGGGAAGCGTGGAATTTTTTTTTGATATTTCATGTCATGACCACATGAAAAATGTGGACATGACACGTGTGATGCGTGTCATGACTGCATGAGAAATGTGGGCATGACAAGATGGAGACAAGGATTAGCGATAGAAGGATAATGGATGGGAGATATATGATAGATGATGGAGGGAGTCTAGGATGTGATCTCCAAGGACTACATCACATAGGAATAACATGCCCCACTCTAGATATCATGCCTTAGGATTTGGTGAGGTGATGCTTATTAGGATGCATGAATGGGATAATGCTTGGAAGGGATGAATGGACTTAATAGTAGATGGGTGTATGGAGTATATTCTTAGAAATGGATGGATGGATGGAATTTGGAGTATGACAAGAGGAGTCAAAAGTATTTTTCAACATTTTCCCCTACCCTCATCAAGATCAAAAGGAGGAAGGGAAGATGGATTGTTTAATGAGGAAGGTATGATGGATATGATGGGTAAGGATGGCAAGATAGGACATAAAATGATAGGATAGGATATGAGATTGGATAGATAGGATGGGATAGATGAGACAACATGCCCCCAAGTGTAAAGTACATAGATAATCATCTACACATGATGCTTGTTTGCCTATTTTTCATCATGGTAATTGTCCAAGGCACCATAAAAATGGTTTTCACCATTGGACGAAGGATTTATTTTTATTATTTTGATTTTTTTTAGAAGGGATAGGTAGAGACTCAAGATTTTGTTCCCACAACAAGATGCTAATGTCCGATGTTGGATAGAAGTCACTCATAGGCTATGGCAAATGTTAGTATGCTCATAGATGTTGGTAGAGGATTGCATGAGAGAGATGAATTAAGTGGATAGTGGATTATGTATGGATCATGGAAGGTTCATGCAAGGATGGATAGAGGATAGTGGATTATAATGTGGATGATGATGGAAGGGTATGTTGGGAAATAGGTATTGTACACCTTGTATAATATTGTATTATTTTATTCATGTAAAATAAATATTTATTTGTGGTGCATCTTAATTAATGTGTTTAACCACATTAGATATTTATTTGGATACAACTTGTACAAGTTGTATGTAACATTGGGTTAATTATTTTATGTGTGTGGTATACATAGAGTAATTATTTATTATTTCTATTATTTGACTAATTGGGAAAAGTTAGTACCAATAGTCAAATGGGGGTTAATGGTTTTATAGGCTAATGGTTTTGTGTATCCATGGTTTTGGAGCACATGGTTTTATCCAATACCACGAGTTGTATTTGTGCAATCTTGGTCTATAAAAGCAAGCACATGGTTAGTGGTTTGGGTTGGTTGGCCATTTCATTATAGGTGGATTGGAGGTTTGTGAGAGGCTGTCATTATATTGAGCTCTCTCTTGTAAGTGCATATTGTGAAGCATGGCAGGTGATGTGTGGATTCATGCTTGGACACATGGAGGATGCATTAGAGGTGCTTGATAGATTCAGAGGTATTCATGGAGACTCATGACATGTATTGTGACTCATTTATGGAGATTCATGGAGACTTATGGATGGGTTTTTCCCTCTTGAGGGTTTTCCTGGGGCATATCTTGTGTTATCTTGTTGATTGTTCATTTGATCTTTGCATTATGGTTATTTGTTGTATCTTATTCTCCTATTGGGTTATGTGGAATTAGTTTTATTTGACCTACAAATTCCTAACATGTGGTATCAGAGCCATGTTTATGGTTGAGGGAGGTGTGAGCTACCTGGTTTGTTGATAACCCTTGTGTGTGCAGATCAATGCAAAATGGAAGCCATGGAAATGCATGGAAGGATTGAGAGCATTACAAGGTTTTGTGTACGTTGTATTGCAGATTGGGGGTTCTGGGTATTAGAGATTTGCTATGTATGTTGCAGATCTGATGATTAAAAAAACATGGTTGAAAAGGGTTTTCTTGGTTTGGCTAAAGAGGGTTTTGAGGAGGAATTTCTACAGATGACCTCTTAGGACAAAACGAACCTTGCCATTAAGTCCAGGAGGCTCGAGAGGCGAAGAAAAACATATAATTTGTCCTATTTTGGCGATAGGGCTTGGAAGGAGAAAAAAAGCCCCCTCCCTAGTTCAGTGCTACGACCGTATGACTAGGTACATTGTCTGCAATTTTAAAAGATTTTTTTTTTGCTTTCCTATGCAATGTTCATTTTCTCTATAGTTTTGGTGAAAAATTAACTAAACTATAGAATGGCATTGAAAAAAATTCAAGGTATTTGAGAAAAGAAAAAAAAATTGTAGGGGGTGGCAGTATGTAGACTATCGTACCCCCCTGTGCAATGGGTACAATGGGGTATCATCGGCGTCAGGGCTGGTCGGCCCCTACTAAACCCCTTGTCAGCCTCCGGCTAGGGCTGGCTAGGTCGGAAGGCCTACAGCCTCCAGTCCCAGCAGTCCTGCCAGGCCGGCAGGGTAGGTCAGAACCCATAGCCGCCGACAACCCTTTAAATGGGTAGAAAACAAATAAAAAAATGGACGAACAATTTTTAAATGGTGGGTGAAAAATATTTATGACAATGACATTAAATTTTTGAAATGGGACTTATTTAATTATCAAACATCCTCTATATTTTTTTGTCTCATGGAAACTTAAACAAAATTGAATCAAAATTTGGAGTTCACCACATCATAATGATGCCAACCAGACACATCAACGCCACTTGTGTCTTTTCCCAATCAGCATGATGACATCAAAGATGACATCATGTCATATCAGCAGGTATGGAGAGTCCCACTAGGGGTCCCCTTATAGACCTCAGAGTGCATTTTCTTCCAGGGGGCATAACTTTCACATATGATATTAGTTTTTTGACTTCTTATAGGTGTCAGAAAGGTCTCTCCAAGAAATACATAATGGTAGAGGTTTCATGATCTCATTTTTTTTATTTATGTCAAAATTTGGTGCTGAAAGCTAGGCATTGCTCTGGGATAGTTTTATGCTCATAACTTTTGCATACGGAATCAAATTTTTGATTTCGGATAGGCATTGGAGAGCTATTGCAGTGTACTACAATTTGGATCAATTTTATGCGTGTGGTACACATAGAGTAATTATTTATTATTTCTATTATTTGACTAATTGGGAAAAGTTAGTGCCAATAGTCAAATGGGGGTTAATGGTTTTATAGGCTAATGGTTTTGTGTATCCATGGTTTTGGAGCACATGGTTTTATCCAATACCACAAGTTGTATTTGTGCAATCTTGGTCTATAAAAGCAAGCACATGGTTAGTGGTTTGGGTTGGTTGGCCATTTCATTATAGGTGGATTGGAGGTTTGTGAGAGGCTGTCATTATATTGAGCTCTCTCTTGTAAGTGCATATTGTGAAGCATGACATGTGATGTGTGGATTCATACTTGGACATATGGAGGATGCATTAGAGGTGCTTGATAGATTCAGAGGTATTCATGGAGACTCATGGCATGTATTGTGACTCATTTATGGAGATTCATGGAGACTTATGGATGGGTTTTTCCCTCTTGAGGGTTTTCCTAGGGCATATCTTGTGTTATCTTGTTGATTGTTCATTTGATCTTTGCATTATGGTTATTTGCTGTATCTTATTCTCCTATTGGGTTATGTGGAATTAGTTTCATTTGACCTACAAATTCCTAACATGTGGTATCAGAGCCATGTTTATGGTTGAGGGATGTGTGAGCTACCTGGTTTGTTGATAACCCTTGTGTGTGTAGATCAATGCAAAATGGAAGCCATGGAAATGCATGGAAGGATTGAGAGCATTACAAGGTTTTGTGTATGTTGTATTGCAGATTGGGGGTTTTGGGTATTAGAGATTTGCTATGTATGTTGCAGATCTGATGATTAAAAAAACATGGTTGAAAAGGGTTTTCTTGGTTTGGCTAAAGAGGGTTTTGAGGAGAAATTCTACAGATGACCTCTTGGGACAAAACGAACCTTGCCATTGAGTCCAGGAGGCCCGAGAGGCGAAGAAAAACATATAATTTGTCCTATTTTGGCGATAGGGCTTGGAAGGAGAAAAAAAGCCCCCTCCCTAGTTTAGTGCTACGACCGTACGACTAGGTACATTGTCTACAATTTTAAAAGAATTTTTTTTTTGCTTTCCTGTGCAATGTTCATTTTCTCTGTAGTTTTGGTGAAAAAATAACTAAACTATAGAATGGCATTGAAAAAAATTCAAGGTATTTGAAAAAAGAAAAAAAAATTGTAGGGGGTGGCAGTATGTAGACTATCGTACCCCCTGTGCAGTGGGTACAATGGGGTATCATCAGCGTCAGGGCCGGTCAGCCCCTGCTAACCCCCTTGTCAGCCTCCGGCTAGGGCTGGCCAGGTCAGAAGGCCTACGGCCTCCAGTCCCAACAGTCCTACCAGGCCGGCAAGGTAGGCTGGAACCCATAGCCACCGACAACCCTTTAAATGGGTAGAAAACAAACAAAAAAATGGATGAACAATTTTTAAACGGTGGGTGAAAAATATTAATGACTACGACATTAAATTTTTGAAATGGGACTTATTTAATTATCAAACATCCTCTATATTTTTTTTCTCATGGAAAATTAAACAAAATTGAATCAAAATTTGGAGTTCCCCACATCATAATGATGCCAACCAGACACATCAGTGCCACTTGTGTCTTTTCCCAATCAGCATGATGACATCAAAGATGACATCATGTCATATCAGCAGGTATGGAGGGTCCCACTAGGGGTCCCCTTATAGACCTCAGAGTGCATTTTCTTCCAGGGGGCATAACTTTCACATACGATATTAGTTTTTTGACTTCTTATAGGTGTCGGAAAGGTCTCTCCAAGAAATACACAATGGTAGAGGTTTCATGATCTTATTTTTTTATTTATGTCAAAATTTGGTGCCAAAGCCAGGCATTGCTCTGGGACAGTTTTATGCTCATAACTTTTGCATACAGAATCAAATTTTTGATTTCGGATAGGCATTGGAGAGCTATTGAAGTGTACTACAATTTGGATCATTTAGATTTTCATTTTGGTGTGTAAAGAGAGATTGGTACTTGTTTTACCACTTGTAGAAGCCTGAGATTTAGAGTGCATTTATGAGTGCATTTGGATAGATTTTTTAGGCATAAACTTGTGGGAGTACATGTTGTTATGAGATTATCAACATGGTATAATAGGTTTTTAGATTTGATACTTCCAGATATAGGTTTGCAAGTGTTTTTAGAGTTTGGACTTTGATGGAAACAGGTACACAGGTTGTCTTCTGGTTTGAGGATATGGTTGATACCTGTGTGAGACTTGGAGTCTCATTTCAATGAGAGTTGAGTACAGGTACAACGATGATGATGATTATGGTGTCATGGATATGTAGGTACACTTTTGCATTGGCATGACATGATCATGTATGTGATTATGTGATTGACAAGTATGGGCTATGATGTTCGATTCATGATTACAAGTGGTGTTGTGGTGTTGTTTTAGGGGATTGTTATTATCTCCAAGATGCTTGATTAGTTCCTCGTTGTGGTCTTGCTTGGCAAATTGAATCTAGCATTGATTTGGTGTTTGAGTCTTGGAGTCTATAGGTTGTCTTCTTTGATATCTCAATTTGCATATTACTAGTGTGATGATGAGTTTACATGTTACATTTGTTTGGATCTACGAGTTATGCAGTTTTGTGGGCTGATCACATATTTGGCTACAGTGAGATGACTCGAATGTGGACTATCTATATCCATGAGATTGATTCAGTGTTTATGCAAACTTTGTTAATTGGCCTTTTCTATGGTCATTTGTACATTGGTATGTTGCATTGGAATGAGAGGATGGATGATTAGAGTGCTTGGATAGTTGGTTGTTGGGACTTGTAGCATGTTTATCATGATGTCATGGATAGCTTGGATACATGTTTTTATGTGAGCTTTTGATAGTGATGGTTTTATCTTCATGTTTGGAGATCTTGGTTAACTTGACCTTTTGGGAGATGTCAATGTTATAGTGGGATTCCTTGATTGGTTTGGGGCCATGAATAATCTTCATTTAGGAAATGGTTTCTTTGTTATCATGGATAGCTTAGTATCATAATTTAGTGGGAGCTTTGGTAGCGATGTGGATTCATCATTTGTGATGGATGATCTTCTATAGTGGTTGTAGGTGTCCTGGACAGGCTCTTGGATTATAATTCTTGTTTTAGTGAGAGTTCTTTGACATCTTGATTTTCATTTTCAGTAGACGGTTATCTTCATGTGAGTGGAGATTTTGACATCTTGGTTTACCATGGAGGACTTTTTCGAGTCTTTGGCTTAGTTGTTGGTTTATGATTTGTTAGTTTGACATGTTTATCCTTTGTTTAGAGATGTTGCTATTGTGTCTTGATTCTTGATACCAGTTTAGAGTTTTGGCATGATACAATTTCTCTTGAGATAGGATGTATGCATTGTTGCATGTGATCTCCTTGGAGCAGATGGTTAGATCATGATGTCGTGATGGGCCTCTTGATTATGTAGATGTGCAGTAGGAGCATTGACAGTAATCTTGTTGGTTCTCTTGGTATTGAGTACTTTGGTCATTTGCTTCAGAGCTTCATGATAGTGCGATGTTGCATTTGGAGTTTGGCATGTATTGATCGGTTATAGGTGTTCATGGATACTTGGAGACTTAGGTGAGGCTAGAGTTCTCTTATGATTAGAGACACTTGTTGAGATAGTTACTCTTTGGAGGTTTCAACAGATAGATCGGGGAGCCTTACACCTGGATATGGATGTGAGTTCATTATGGACCTAGAGGAGAATATTCTTGGAGAGAGTCATTGTGGCTTGGTGTATCCTAGAGGAGCATTCTCATTCCCCACTCTTGGTCTGCTCAGTGGTTTATCATCTATAAGGTACTGCCCAACCTTTTATATGTATTTTTCTCTATGTTTCATCTTCTCATAGATATGGATCTTGAGCTATGGTTATTGGTTTTGGAGGGTTCGTTTGAGGGATTTTAGCATGGATATCTCCTTGTTCATATGGTTTGATTTATGATGTTCATTATGAGGAGTTTAGGAGATGTGATTGGACTTATTCCTGGTTATGGAATGGTTATGAGTTTGATCTAACTTGATTAGAAAAGCTTACATCCATGTTGGCTACATGTTACATATGTTTGTTTGATCTTATGAGATTGAATGGTTGGGTGTTGTTGAGGATTTTCATTTGGGGTTGTAGAGGAGATCATACTTGACACAACATAACACTTTGAGGTGTTTGTAGTAGGAAATTATGATTTACAGGTTTTCTCTCTTTGTCTTATGGCTACTTCCTAGAGGATCATGTTGATATGGCTGGACTTGGGATAGTTATGGTGACATGTTGTGAGAGAGTATGCAGTGATTTATCATGCATGTGTGGATCATTTTGATTTTTCTTGATACTACATTGACTTGTTGATTAACCATACCTTGGTTTGAGTGTTGATTGATATACTTGATATGCCTTAGATCTATTTTTAGATTTGACATTACCCATGCAGTGGGAGTTCCTAGATGTATGTGTTCTTCATTGACAGGTTTTATACATGGAGATTGTGATTGAGGTATATTGGTTGGATATGTTGTTGGCATGCGTTTATTGATGTTGTTGATACCTATGAGGTATGAATGGTTGGATGTATTAGCATATGCCATGGGTGCTATTTCTAGTCATGTGGGTTTTTACCTTTGACAACAGCTTGGAGCCTTATGTTATCACTTGGATTTGATGCTTGTGTTCTTTGGATTGGTGCATCTTCACCTTGGCATGTTCCTTTTCTTCTTGATGGAGCATGATAACATGTTGGAGATTTATGTGATTTCATGTTTGCCTATGATGATGTATTTCATTGATTGACCCTTATGCAATGTATACAAGTGGGAGAATGTTGGGAAATATGTCTTGTACACCTTGCATAATATTGTATTATTTTATTTATGTAAAATAAATATTTATTTGTGGTGCATCTTAATTGATGTGTTTAACCACATTAAATATTTATTTGGATACCACTTGTATAAGTTATAGGTAACATTGGGTTAATTATTTTATGTGTGTGGGACACATAGAGTGATTATTTATTATTTGTATTATTTGACTAATTGGGAATTTAGTTAGTACCAATTGTCAAATGGGGGTTAATGGTTTTATAAGCTAATAGTTTTGTGTATCCATAGTTTTGGAGCACATGGTTTTACCCAATACCACAAGTTATATTTGTGTGATCTTGGTCTATAAAAGCAAGCACATGGTTAGTTGTTTGGGTTTGTTGGACATTTCATTGTAGGTGGATTAGAGGTTTGTGAGAGGATGTCATTGTATTGAGCTCTCTTCTATAAGTGCATATTGTGAAGCATGGTAGGTGATGTGTGGATTCATGCTTGGACACATGGAGGATGCATTGGAGGTGCTTGATGGATTCAGAGGTATTCATGGAGACTCATGGCATGTATTGTGATATCTTTATTATTGAATAATACATATGAGTGTGGATGCTTTTGGAGGCTGAGTTTTTCCCTCTTGATGGTTTTCTCAGGGTATATCTTGTGTTATCTTATTGATTGTTCATTTGATCTTTGCATTATGGTTATTTTCTGCATCTTATTCTCCTATTGGGTTATGTGGAATTGGTTTTATTTGACCTACAAATTCTTAACAAGGTAGTGGATTAGGATGAAAATAAAGTGATAGATATGAAGGACTTATAAAAAAGCATGGACCATAGGGATATGATGGAAGAGATAAGTAGTATATTAAATGGAAGATGGGGATATGGAGGTATGTGGGAATGTTGTGGAGTGGAAGGGAACCAAGACCAATGGTTGCACACACCGAATTAGATTTTGCATCTTTTTATTGGAAGGGGGATTTGGGAGTAATGGAGATGTTCTCTTAGGGGATTGGCTATTTAGGTCTTTAGGGACCCAAATGGACTTATGAGTTTTACGATTTTGTGATGGGGAGAGAGATGTTTGGGATTTTAGGAGTGTGGATGCTCTATTTGAATTAGGTGCCTTTTGCTTTGGGACCCAAAGCATTTTGGTTTTGAAATTATTTTTTTGAGATGTGGACATGGGTAGAATTTTTGAATTTTGATTCTGCTTTGATTCTTTCCTTTGGTGCGAATCTCTTCGAATCCCCTTTCTAATGCCTACAAAAATGTGAAAATCTGATAAAACTTGGAAAAGTTATATCCGTTTGCATGAAATAGCTTCCAAGGGCTAAAAATGGGCACTCTATCAATTTGCTAACTTTACAGATTTTTGTTACATGCAAAACGGTTGAATCTAACAATTATTTAATGTCAAATGTCTGGCAGTTATTGTTTAACTGTAGTGGTTTTGGTCTTGTTCACATGTAAGAGATTTTCAAACTTGGTAGAATAATCAAGCTTCTTCTCTAAGTGGGTCTTTAGCCATGACCTAACTTTTATCAACCGCTAATCAAAGGTTAACAATTAACAACCATTAAAAATGTGTAAAAGATGCAATAGTCTAAAATGATCAGGCCACAGTTACCATCTTTTCAACACAAGTTTAAAGCTTTTCATTGACCATTAACTGCTAAGAGTAAAGATTCAAAACTATCTTGAATTACACAGAGTTTAAAGACTTAATGCCATGATAGGAAGATGATTAAGAATCAATTTAGTTGGCAGGCCACCAAGTATAACCAAGATTCAACAAATAGAATTAGAGCTCCTTAGAACCAAATCTTTTACCCTATGAGGAAATACATTACATAATGATTAAAATAACAAATAGTGGCTTGAAAACTAGCAAAGTTTAGTTTTAAACATTAACACAACATCAATAACTTAAGCCGCGGATAATCACCAAACACCTCTACCAAATTACAGAGAATTTTTGTTGAAGCTAGAGGAGAATTCAGCAGCTATAAATTCTAGTTTCATTTCATGTGATGTTTACAAGATGATTCAAGATACATGTTAGCTATAAAATCAAGAGAATAACAAAAGTCGTTAATAGAATCACAACAAAAAGAAGCACTTATGAAAAACTACCAATCGAAAGGATCCTTCTCCCATTAACACCTCACTCATGAACAATCTATGGTGACCTCTCCTACTCCCCGCATAACAATGCCATCTTCACCACTCTTTGCACTTGATACCACTGTGTTTAAGATTGTGTAAATTTAGCAGAAGGTTGAAACACAATAGTTTAACAAATAACTTTTATGACCAGCACTTACACCATAGGAATAATCGTCGAGTTTAAAAAAATTGTTGGTGTGACATTTGTTTAGGGCGTGAGACAATCTCTGAATGTAGCAATCTAAGAGGTTTAAGGAATACGCCGACAGAAAACAACCGAGTTTAGAAAGTTGTTGACATGAATTTGATTACGACATGAGACAATTTTTTGAAACCATAGTAACTAACACTTGCACCCATAAGAAATTCAAGAACAACTAGCGAGTTAAGAAAAGATTTATGGCACGCCATATGCAGCTTAAGTAATATGCCAACAGGGACAACAGACGGGTTTAGGAAATTTTACAACATGAATGTTTTTTTAAGGCATGAGAACAACTACTTGCACCCATAAGAAGGTTCAAAGGATACGCCGCTAGGAACAATCATTGAGTTTAGAAAAAATTTAGGCGTGCTCAAGGAATACAAAGATAGGAATATCGGACGACTTTAGAAAAACTTCTGGTGTGAGACAATTTCTTGATAAATGATGATTATGAGAAGTGGATGCAATGAAATCTTATACACCAAAGTTTAAAGGCGAATATCAATCTAAAAGTTTAAACCTTATCATGGACTTATCTTGAAACCATCAAAGTATTATCAGTATTTTAATGCAATATAAGGAAATAGTTCATAGAAGACAAGCCAATCCACAGAGGTTTTAAAGGCCACGATATCGGGTGTAGAGGAGACAACAAATGTATTAGCAAAGCAGGACAAAATATCACCTGGATTAGTGTCTTCAAAGGCAATTGATGTTCAAAGTAACGAGGTAGTTATAAAATTTTTTGTAAATGAACCTCAGAGTTTGAAAGATGCCATAAAGGATAATTCAAGAAGAGAGAAGAGGAAAAAAAATGTCAAAAACGAAATCTAACCATCTTCTCAAATCTGGTGCTAGTTAGCAATTTTTTTCTGAATGCTGTCATTTATCTTTCAGCACAAATATACAAAGGCCTTTGCAGATTAGTCTACTCAATAATGAGTTCAATCTTCAAATTCAAAAAATATCATAGTAGTAGATAGTGATCTCTTTCAAATATTCAATACCAGATTGTTACCATAATGCTCGGTGAAGAGAAATAACAAGTTAAAACCATAAATAGGTATGCTATCAACCTGAGATATATCCAGAAATGCTCCAAATCTACAAATTCTCAAACAAAAACACTTGCAAACAAATGATTAGAAGGGGTTCATGTCAGGTTCACCATTTAATGTTGCATCAAAAATATACATTTTCTTGAAATCTAGATGCAACACGAAAACTATAATACCAGATAAATGCTAATGTTTGAAATGATTACAAACCCTAATACCAAATGCATCATAAAATAATCAAAAATCAACATTAATGTTATGGAATGTGGTTTGAAATGTGGTTGCTCAATTGTTTTTGCATAACTCTGATGTAAATTTTTCCAGGGACCGGTAAATGCAAAATGAGATGGGTTTTTTATTAAGTTTGGTAAAAACGGTTCAAGTGGTTGAACGAGAAAAAGTTGGTTGAACAGGTTTTAACGGATTCTGGGTCAAGTTTTTAGGTTTAAGTTAATAATTAATTAAAGTAGTTAAATTTAATTTATTATTAATGAGAAGTTTATAGGTAAATAATAAATTAGTTTTAATTCATTACTTACAAGATATGGTAAAAGTGAAAGATCAATTAATTAATTAAAATTAATTAAATTTCATGGAAGGGACGACTTAGGAAACTGATCATAGGTCAATTTTTTATGTCTACAACATTAATATGATAATTAGAAGCACTAAGATGATCAGATGTGTTGCTGATGTTGGAAGATGTTACTGATTACCTGAAGCATATTATATGATCTCTCCTACTGTTCCTAAGAATTCATGTGTTGATACAAAGAAGGTTTGGCCTCGGGAAGTTGGTGACAATTTTTACTACAAGATGACTACCCTTGAAGACTGTCTGGGAGATTGCTTTGCATTTTCATTCTCTTAATGTTGTGCCTTTGCAGATTGGAAGATAACTTCATATTGTGTCAAAGAATGTATTTTCCAAGTTTCATGATGTTTGGATTACCGAAAGAGTGTTTTGCAGTTGACAGTGTGAAGATAGTGTTATTTTTGTGAAGGTGTTCTTAGTGGGGCAATGGAATGCTCCGCATTCCTCTACATTTGTAGTTATGGCTATGTGGTTCTAGAACTATATTCAGAGTGTTGTGAAGGTGATAATTATAAAGTTTCAGATCATCTATCCTTTCACTATGAAAGTTATGCATAATAGAGTACTAGCATATGTTCTAGCAGAGTAAGGTGATGTTGAAGGCCTGCTGGAATGTTTTGCATTCCTACGGATGTGAATGTTTGCCTTTACAATTTTGTGGACATGTTTATGGATGTGCATTACATGCTTTCTTGTAGTTTCAAGTTTCAGATGACTTGTTGATCTCAGAGTTTATGGTGTTGATAACTGAGAGGGGGGGGTGAATCAGTCATCCTAATTATTTCCCTTATTGAACTTTCCTTTTAATTGATGCAGCATAAAATCAAACACAAAAACATTAACCATGAAATAAGAAACACATGACACAGTATTTTTGACGTGGAAACCCTGTTAAGGGAGAAAACCACGGGGTGATTAACCCAAAATTATTCTCTGTTAGAAGAATAGGAAATTACAAAAATGGCACTTGCCAATTAGGGCTCACTGCCCGAGCACACTGCTCACAAAGAGGCCCACTGCCTACAAGAAGACACACTGTCTACAAAGTGATGAGAATCACAGTCTTGAACTGGTTGGAAGCATCTGCATATGCTGGAGTTCAGTTCCGGTTAGGCTCAGTACACTGATCTGCTGCACTTCATCTTTCCTCTGTTCTTTATTCTGCTATCTTTCACATACTGGATCCTTTTTGCTACCTCTGCTCTTATCTTGACTTATTCGCATATATCTCCACATCTACACACACTTCACAACTAAATCCATCCTCTATATATATCCGCACAAGTAATTTCATCACCTTTCTAGTCGGCATCCGGAACAGTCTAGTTTCTTACAAACTTTTGTTCTGTCGGCTGAATCCTTCCTCACCAAGCAATGCGGATCAAGCATATACTTGTAGATATCATTAATCATGTCGGCCAAACATGATTCATGCCTTCACAACCTCTGTCATCAACAGTAACACATCCGGAAAGCAGTCTGATACTCTGTCAGTCAGTTCTTCCTCTGTTTTCACTGTCTCTCAGGAATCCGGTACTCAACCATTCATATCTTTTTCCTTGTCCATCACCGGAGGCTAAATCCTTGGAATATACCACTCAAGGTAGTCCTCTTGACTTCCCCAAATCCGCACTGCACCAAGACACTTCCTCTGAGAGATCCGGACCAATCTGTCGGACCTTGCCACATGCTCTGTTCTTCTTCACCAGACCACAACATTCTTTATTCTGACTTCCGGTAGAGACACATTATGACTTGCGGATATGTGGGATGACCTTTGTTGCCATCAATGACAACAACCATGAATCCATATAGTGTCTCTTGCCAACAATCTCCCCCTTTGGCATTGATGGCAACACTTAGTGAAAAATGACTAAGTGTTTTCACTATGCTCCCCCTTTGCTGATGCTCTGTCTTTATATACAATTTCCGGAACTCCCCCTTAGTTGGATTCCTCATTTTTCACTGCTCCTCACTCCCCCTTTGACATCAATGGCAAAGGGTGGGGTCCGCACACCAAAATTTTCAAAAATTTTCTATACATAGCCACATATTTACATACTCACATATACTGAAGAATGTCTGCAAAGGATGTCTGCAATTGAATCATTTCTGTAGCCCAACTTTGCTTCATTCTATCCAAAATTGAAATGTGACCACTTAACAAAAATGCAAAAGCTTCTGCCCGCTTGAGATCTGTCGGATCTTTTGTTTGGGCGGTGGTCTGAGCATCACTGATGGCCTCATGCATAGTTTCCAACTTAGGGATTATAATCCTTCTAAGTTCTCCCATCCGGTTAGTGATGTTCTTTCTTTCCTTCTCAAGATTCTTTATTTCATTCAAGACTGCAATAGTCTGACATTCTTGATTTATTATAGAGGAAGAGAGAGGATCAAAACTTTGAGATAAGCTTTGTAGCTTATCCTGTTCCTCTTTTATTTTCTTGTCAAATGCTGCTGTTGCCTTTGACCAGGATATACAAAATTTATAGATGTCACCGCCATCCTTAAGAGCATTCTCTAAGCTCTTTATTCCAATGCTTACAATCTTCCTATCTTTAGAGATTAATTCTAATATTTCTGAAAATCTCTTATCCAAAAATTCCTTCCGGACCTTTTCTTCAGCTGATTTTTCTAGAGAATCAAAATGTGTATCAATACTGCTGACTAAGGTTTTTAGATTACCGGAAGTGGAGGCTATCGGATCTATCTGGATTGATGGCATGATCTTTACAAGTACTCCGGAAGCAGCCTCTATCAACTCACAGTCTTCCATATGAGACTTCAGGAGCTTTTCATTTGCCTTGGCATTTGCAAATGAAGCTATCTTCATTGTTTGTACCGGAGAGAGAGAGTCAAAATCAAATGGGCCTTTTAGAAGCTCCGGTTCATCAATCTCTAGAGTTTCTTTGCTCAAAAATTGTTGAACAGTTTGTGCAGTGTCTCTTGCCGGAGACAGATGTTTCTTTTCTTCTGCAGTCTTAGAACTGTCAACCTCTTTGTCTTTCACCACTGCTTCCTTCTCCTGTAATTGCTCTTCTTCTTTGGATCCGGAGACTGTAGGGGAAACCGGAGGAGAGATGCTAGCTTGTTCATGGGCCACTTCTTCTGGAGCAGAGGGTCCCAAGTCCTCAGCTGTTTCTGTACCTAAATCCTCTACAACAGGAAGATTGAACCTTTTGAAGGCCTTCCGGAGGATCTCTTCTGTTTCTTGGGCCACTTTGTCAGTCTCACCAAGCATGAGTTGATTCATCCTGGCTTTGCTTCTGAACTCATCTTTGCAGTCCTTGAAGATAATGTTCATTGTCTTGGGATCAATTTGAGGATATAGCTGAATAGCTATCTGCTCCCGGATCTCAAGATCTTTAGCATGAGCATTATTCTTTCGTACTTCCAATTCCTTTTCTAGGCTTTTAGGAATAAGAGATATTATTTCAATGAAAGCCTTATTATATATGTTAAGATATTTTACTGTGGCCTCCTGCAGAGTCTTTTGGTCGGCCTCACTGAAGTCATCATATGATTCAGTCATTGGTTGAAGGTTTCCATCCACCGTGACCGACTTGATTATGCTCTCTAGAGACAGAGTGGGCTTTTCAACAGATCCTTCTGCCATTTCATCCTTGTCTTGGCCTGTGGAGGGCTTACCGGATCCTTTCTTCTTCTGTTTCTTTATTTCTTTTACTCCCTCATCTGACTCTGTTTCCTCTTCATCCTTTTGGCTTCCATAAGCCCTTGTGGCTTTTGTCTTGGATCTCTTACCGGATGCCTGGACTTCCGGTTTTGAACTTTTGGTTGTGGGAGGTGCAGGTCTCTTTGATGATCTGGTCCGGGTGGGAGCTTCAACCGGAGCACTTTCTTTACTTTTCTCTTCTTCCTCAGCCTTCCTCCTCTTTTCCCGGCTGGCATCAAGTGCCTCCTTTGAGATGCCTAGGCCTTGAGCAATGTGCTCTACTTCTTTTCTCACCTTCCTTTTAATCTCAGGTTCCCTGAGTTCTACATGTATTTTTACACTCAGCTCCTCAAAGGTTCCAAACCTTTCTGCCTTAGGATCTTTGGGCTGACTTAGCATGTGTTGAACATGCAGCTCCACTATCTGTTCATCCACTTCATACCCCATGGGCATGATCCAGACAGTCCTTGGCTCTACTGCCTCCATTAGGCACTGATCAGTGTCAACCATAAAGCACACTGAGTCTTTGTATTTTTCAACAAGAGACTGGGGAATTCTCTCTCTTGCTTGCATCATGCTCTGAAAGTTTTTGAAGTATCCCCATAGAGCTGAATTTCTTGCTTTTGCATCCCCAAGTCCATGCAAGTAGTCTCTTATCTGGACTGCAACAGGTTTGTCATTCTGCCATACCCATCCACTTGTTCCGGGTAGCTCATTCATGAAGTAGAAGAATAGACATACAATAAGAGTACCATACTTAAAGGAATTCTTCTTATCCTTCTTGATTTTCTGTATATTTTCCATTAATTGGCTTAGCAGTAGTTCGCAGAGATCATATTCTGCATTCTTTCTTAGCATTTCATAGGCAGTGTATACTGCAGTTCCGGATACAGAATTCTCCCTGCTGGAGTGATAGATCTTGTATCCTATTATCATTGATGCATATTTGATATCCGGATCCGAAATATCTTCAATGGTCATTGCCCTCTTATCAAATTTTGATCCGGTGGCCTCAGTTACAATGTTGTTCTTGACAGATTTGAGGATAGGTACCCCTCCGGAAGAGTATAGACCAGTTACTGCTCTAATTGCCTCTTTTGTGATCTTGCAGGGTCTATCTAGCCATAGAAAGTTGTCATGCATCCTGCTCAGTACATACCGGACCCATTCATCTTCTTCAAAGCAGGGGAAATGAATAAATTGCTCAAATTATTTCTTCTGGATATCCTTATACTCTGGTTTAAGCTCAAAAGCATTGTCTATCAGTTGCTTGTGATAGAGGTCTCTTAATTTGAATTCCCCAAATTCCTCAATGCTTGCATGTATGTAAACCCTAATGTCTTCGGTATGTAAAACTCCGTGAGGAACACTAGAGAAGGCTCCTAGTGGATCTACCTCCAATGATTTGTAGGGATGTTTCTTGAATGAGGGGTGAGGTCTATCAGAGATCTTAACTATGTTTGGAGTAGCCATTCTTCAAAGATTTGCAGTGAGGTAATGAAAAACGGAGAATACCTTATGCGCCTTCGGTTTGCATGGAGTGGTTGGATTGATTTCTTTATGCAATAACTTCGGCAGGAGATCCTTGGTGTGCTTGATGAACCTTGTTGCAGGGCTCCACTTTTCGCTTCTTCTCGAGTGCAGAATGAGCAAATGACTTTTGAGAAATCCCTTAAATTGCTCCGCGAACCCTAATATCTGTCTGCAATAAATGCTTCACCTACATCATTCCGGTTTGCCTTGTCTGGATAGCTTGGAGTATCCCGGATTAGTCCTGATCTGTGGATATCATCCGGATCTTTCAATCATGAATAAATCAAGGTAACATATTACAAGATCATCCCAAACACTCTGTCCAATCCGCAGAACAAGATAGTGCATTTCCGGATCTTTCCGGACCTTTTTGTAATCCTTTATCATACCGGAGCATCTCCCTGAACAGGTCTTATTTGATCGATCACAGCTTCTTCATAACTCCATGCGGACCTCTGAAAACTTGACTGAAGTATCTCAAGACTCATATCTACAAACCCTTTGATCCGCATCTTGTGCCACATCCGGCACCACTTGTTTGGCTGGGGGAACAAGATTTTCTTTGAGTCTCCCCCTGAGCCTGAGCTCACCTTTTAATTTCTGGAAGAAATATCAGCACCAGAGTCTGGTGCGGATCCAACCTCTACATTCTCTGAACTTTTCTTCACCCAAATCTTGCTCATCTGATTCCTAACCTCATCCGCATTCATCTTTTGTTTACCCTTGTCTTGATTCTGATTATACACCGGACCTCTTTTGTCCTGATTCTTGTTTCTGCAGACTTTAGCATTATGACCAGACCTATTGCAGATTTGGCAAATAACATTTCTTTGCATATTTGACTGATATCCTCTTGATCTGCATTGATTATCCCTATGACCTATTCTATTGCATGTGAAGCATCTACCTTTGAATGATTTGTTTACTTGCATAATTCTGCATTCATGGGATTTGTGTCCATACCTTTTGCAGTTGAAGCACTGTCCGGAGAAGGATGAATTAATCTGATTCATTCTCATTCTGCACTGATCAGCTTTGTGACCAAAGTGGTTGCAGCTGTGGCAGTATCCATTGAAGGATGGATATCTTTGAGCATTTGGCTGTCTTACCGGAGGTCTTCTAGGCCTGTTCCTTGGATTTTCTGATCCAAGATTCTTCTGACCGGATCCGGAGCTTTCTCCTTTCTCATATCCCAAACGATACTTGTCATCTGTCCTCTTTTGACTTCCAAGAAGAACTTCAAGTTGAGCAGAACTTATCTTGAATTTCTCTTTATATTCATTTGCTGTTTGAAGGTCTCTTTTGAGAGAGGCAATTTGATCCTCAAGTTTTCCTTCATTATCTTTGGCATCTTCAAGATCAGATTCAAGATGTCTGATAATCCTGTCCATCTGGTGGCATTCTTCTGATTTTTCTTTAAGAGATTGTCTTAGATTGTCTTCAGCCTTTCTTTTTTCTTCAATCTCTTGAGTAAACTTTATAGTTCCTGATTCCATTTCATGTCTTAACATAATGACTTCTTTTGATAACTTTTCACATAACTTGGTTTGCTCAGTCAATTCTTCATTTGTATTGCTTTCTTCACTTTGTCTTGCCAACTGTTGAAGCAGCTCCCTTCTCTTTTTCATAGAGAGACTTAATTTGTCTTTTAATTCTCTCATGAATTCATCAGCCTGTTTGAGTCTTTCCTTTAATTCACTGACTTCAGAATTTGACTGTTCAAGATCCTCAAGAGCAGTCTTGAGTTGCTCCCTTAAACCATATGCATCCATTTGAAATGCCAGATCTTCCTCAAGCTGTTAGGCTCTATTAGGAGGAACTTAGCTCTGATACCAATTGTTGATAACTGAGAGGGGGGGTGAATCAGTTATCCTAATTATTTCCCTTATTGAACTTTCCTTTTAATTGATGCAGCATAAAATCAAACACAAAAACATTAACCATGAAATAAGAAACACATGACACAGTATTTTTGACGTGGAAACCCTGTTAAGGGAGAAAACCACGGGGTGATTAACCCAAAATTATTCTCTGTTAGAAGAATAGGAAATTACAAAAATGGCACTTGCCAATTAGGGCTCACTGCCCGAGCACACTGCTCACAAAGAGGCCCACTACCTACAAGAAGACACACTGTCTACAAAGTGATGAGAATCACAGTCTTGAACTGGTTGGAAGCATCTGCATATGCTGGAGTTCAGTTCCGGTTAGGCTCAGTACACTGATCTGCTGCACTTCATCTTTCCTCTGTTCTTTATTCTGCTATCTTTCACATACTGGATCCTTTTTGCTACCTCTGCTCTTATCTGGACTTATTCGCATATATCTCCACATCTACACACACTTCACAACTAAATCCATCCTCTATATATATCCGCACAAGTAATTTCATCACCTTTCTAGTCGGCATCCGGAACAGTCTAGTTTCTTACAAACTTTTGTTCTGTCGGCTGAATCCTTCCTCACCAAGCAATGCGGATCAAGCATATACTTGTAGATATCATTAATCATGTCGGCCAAACATGATTCATGCCTTCACAACCTCTGTCATCAACAGTAACACATCCGGAAAGCAGTCTGATACTCTGTCAGTCAGTTCTTCCTCTGTTTTCACTGTCTCTCAGGAATCCGGTACTCAACCATTCATATCTTTTTCCTTGTCCATCACCGGAGGCTAAATCCTTGGAATATACCACTCAAGGTAGTCCTCTTGACTTCCCCAAATCCGCACTGCACCAAGACACTTCCTCTGAGAGATCCGGACCAATCTGTCAGACCTTGCCACATGCTCTGTTCTTCTTCACCGGACCACAACATTCTTTATTCTGACTTCCAGTAGAGACACATTATGACTTGCGGATATGTGGGATGACCTTTGTTGCCATCAATGACAACAACCATGAATCCATATAGTGTCTCTTGCCAACATATGGTTGAAAATGTATGGCACAAAATCTTTGATGTACAGAGATAAATGAGTGTTTGGAGATCTTGTATGAGTCATGTAGACTCATCTGGAAGAGTTTCTTAAAAATCTTTCTTGTTTCCAGTACTGCACAAGATTTTTAAGTTGATGTTGTCGTTATGCTTCAAGTTTCATATGTCTTTGTTTAAAAATATCCTATTTTCAAATGAACGAAGTATACATATGTAATTCCTTATTGTTTGATGTTGTGAAGGATGTTTTGGACCTAGTTAAGAAAGTGTTGATGTTTGCAAGGCATGGGTCTTCTACTGGTGTAGCATGTAGTCTTGTTTAGGACTTGTCCTCTACATGTTTCATGTTGCGTGTAGTCTGGATGACTTGTAAATGTATTTTTCATGTTGTCTCTAGCCAACAAGCAATGTAATCAGTGTAATATCATGTATAAATTTTAAATCAAATTGAGTTAGGTTAGGTGTGATTGCAATGTAATTGATAAGGTTCGCAAGTAAGATAAGGAGCAGAATGAATGCATTATGATACATACGATTGAAGGAGAAAGAGTAGTGTTATCTAAGCTTTCCTGATTCATCTTGAAGATATTTTTGTGATAGAAGGGAAGTGAAGAGTGTACCTAATTTATTCAATCATAAGAAGTAGAAGTGCAATCATCAAAGGTGTGAACTTCAATGTCAGTTTTTAGGTAGTAGGACTGTCATACTATAATATGTTCTGAGTTTGTTCTCTATTCAAGAAGTAGTTGCTTCCTTGGGAGTGACCCTAAAACAAAGTCTTCATGGAGTTGTAGCTTCCTTGGGAGTGACCCTAAATCAAATTTATCAGGGAGTAGTAGCTTCCTTGGGTTTTAGCCCTAAAACAAAGTTGTTATTCTGAGCTTCATATATTGTGAGTTAATCCTCATTGTGGTTTTTCCCTTCTTGGGTTTTCCACGTATATTTGGTGTTATATTTTTATCTGCATTGTGTCAATCTTTCATGTTTGTTAATTTTGTAATGCTTAAGTTTTAATCTTCTCTAGAGAAGTTGAAGTTTGTTTAGATACTGATTCACCCCTCTCTCAATATCCTAGTGTTTTCAACAAAAGTATCATCATCAAACTAAGCACTAATCAAATTATGTCTATTGGGGAGTACAATACCTTTTATAGGAGGGGAAATCAAGTCATTCTTCAAAATATATTGTAGAGCATCAAAAACAATAAAAAAAGAGAAGGAGCCAGGGTACAACCCTACCTTATAGATCTTTGGAGGAAGATAGGATTAGATAAAGTCCCATTAACATCAATATGTGTAGGTGCATCCTTAAACAAAATATCAACCCATCTATAGAACGACTCAAGAAAACCCAAGGTCATCATTACTGTCAACACAAAACCCCATTCTATCCTATCATATGCCTTTTCAAAGTCTAACAAAATCATACATGCCTCTTGTCCAATGTGCTTTGACTAGTTAAGATGTTCCCAATTGGTGATAAAATTCTCCAAGATGTATCTCCCCTTTATGAATCCTATCTAGTTTACAGAAATGATTCTCTTCAATATGTATGTGAGTTTGTAGGCCAATATTTTAGCTTAAATTTTGTATGAGGAGTTGAGTAAAGTGGTTGGCATCTAGTTTTTTATTTGCATTCTATCCCCTTCTTTGGGAAGTAGTTTAATCAATCCTTTATTAATGTTACCACCCAATGATCCTTTATCAAAAGATTCCTCATAAACCTCTTTCAAATCTTCTATAATCCATTCATAGTTTGTTTTGTATAATTCAATTGGTACACCATTAATACTAGGAGACTTTCCCACCATGAAGGACTGAATAGCATTGCCAATTTCTTCTATAGAAATCCCCTTGTTCAACGCCTCTCTATCCTCATTTGAGAGTTTATTTGGAATAATACTACTGCAAAACCTTATAGCTTCCTTACTACAGTCATTTTCCTTAGATGAAAATAGTGCATTATAAAACTAAAAGAAGGCATCCTCCAAAATCTTAGATTCACTGCTTAAGTTCTCATTCACTAAAATAGGACCAATTTTTTCTCTTCTTTTCTTAGCTTTGAGGATGTTAAAGAAGTATTTAGACCCTTTGTCACCTTCATTCAACCATTGCATTTTAGCTCCCTGATTTTTGAAATTTTGAATAACCCTCAACCTTTGTTTAATCTTAGCTAGTTCTTCTATGCCCTTCTCATCCACAACATTAACTTGCAAGCCCAAATTCTATTTCAAGGAGTTTACCCTCAAGACTATATTCTTCTTTTCTTCCATCTAGAGCTCTCTTCTTACCAACAATTTGAAAGATTTATCTCTAAACCTAAATCAGTGAATCCCATCTGACAATAGTAGAGCTTCTGAATAAACTTTTGATAATCATTCTAGCTTTTTTTATTCCATCTAAGCAATCTATGTCATTAAGGAGGGAAGTGTTTAATTTGAATAGTTGTAGCTTTTTATGAGTCTCTTTTGGATGTGATCTTTGCAAATGATACAAATACAAATAGGAGAATGATCAGACATGGTGTTAGGAATTACTTGTACATGGAACTCATCATGTTTGCACACAATATCAAATATATCTTTATCCAAGTAGAATATGTCTAATCTAGAGTATACTCTCATACCCATCCCTTGATTATTGCACCATGTAAACCAAATTTTATTTTTTGATCCTCTAAGCTTCTCTAGAGGGTCAACAATCTTGAGAGTTCTTTTCATTTTAAATCAAGAAAATATTTCGTTACCTTTCCATAATAGGTCATTTCCACCTTGCTTATCTTGATTGTTCTCAAACATATTGAAATCACCATCTATAATCCAATGTATTTTAGGCAATGACAATGCTATCCAAATCCAAAAACCAACTCTTTCTTTGTAGTCATTAGAAGCATATAAAGAAAAAATACCAAAAGTAAATTTATCAACCTCCAATCTAATCTAGACAACTCTATTGCATGGAGAAACCCCCTAATTCACAACATAGGGCACCAATTTATCACTCAACAAAATTACAGTACCATCTTTACCTTTATCATGGTTAGTATGGAAAGAACAAGAGCCCCTCCAAACAAAATTTAGCACATGTTCAAGAATGAAACCAACAACTTTTACCTCTTGTAGACAGAGTACATCCAAGTCTTTAACATTGTTACAAAACCTTCTAAGCATGTATTTCCTATCAGGGGATTCCAGACCCCTAACATTCCAACTATAGCAATTTAAAATCATTTGGGGGGAGATTTTGGAGCCCCTTGTTTCATATTTTTACTAATTTTATCAAAGTTATTTGGGAGCTTTTCCGCTTTGTTATGGAGTAAAATGTGCACCCTTGCTATTTTACACCTAGTTTAGCACCCGGGTGGACCTAAAACAATTAATTCTCAATCCTGATGCACAAAACTTGAAAGATAACTATAGGTCTGGCCTAAACACACTTAAAGTTGCTTATCTTGGAGTTTTTGAGGCTGAAGGACAAGGGTGCCTAGCGCCCTAGTCCCTCATTTAGCCCAGACCTATTTAAAGGTGTGGTGGCTTAAGACATCTCTAATGCTTCGTCATGTCGGCCCCATTTGGTTTTATTCATTGTTGGTGAGCATGAATGAATATATAATCAAGTTAGTTTATTCATTTGAACATCTAAGTAATCTAGGCACAATTGTACTTTCTCTTTGTCTCTCATGCTCTTTATTCTTCTCTAAAGCTCTCTGTGGTGGATTATTATTGTTGCACTAACTTCTTGCAGGTCTTGTGAAGATCTCTCTACTTCTTTAGGATACACCAACTTCTTGAGTCAAGATGTAACACTACATCAAGAAATCTAGGGTTTCCATTCTCACGGTGACTTCTTTCCTTCATGCTTTATTACAACATTCTATTCTACCTTAGATTTACCTATGTCCTCCTAGGGCATGCACTCTTTGATCTCTCATCATTTTTATTGTGGAGGTGAAAACACCATTCATGGAGCTTGACTTAGGCAAGCTCTTAAATAGAACCCAACATTCCTCCTTGTTTCATGTGTGCAAGTCACATTCGGAGGTAGGAAGACATATAGGCGAAGGCACTGAGATCCAGAAATATTGCAAAACCCTAATCTGGGACTAGGGTACCTAGCACCCTTGATCCTATTATTAGAATGACAAAAATATTCTAGAATTATGTTCTCTTAGCTCTTCTCAACTCCTCCCTACCACTACTTTCTGGGTTTTCACCAGTTTCAAGTCTATAGCTCCTATTTTCTCTATTTTAGCTCTAGAAACCCTAGATTTGGTAATTAGTCATAAGATCTCTCTCCTTGGAAATAAAGGGTTCAATCAAGAGACCTCTCAACTCTCCTTTGAGGATTGTATCTGAGTATTGAGTTTCCTTGATTCATGTTCCAATGTTATGTGGAGAAGGATTGATTTAGGATGATGTACATGTTAATCTAGATCTCATATTCTACATAACATTTTGGTGAATCTGATGTATCTTGCACCCTTGTATCCTTCTTGCTTTATATCTGAATTATTTTCTACCCTAGATTTGATTAGGTTACATTCATTCATCATTTTGCATAGTTTCATAGCTTATTTTTACATCGTTTCATTGTTAAGGTTTACAAAAACCTTGTATTCTTAGAAAACCTAGCTAGTCTTAAACCTAGGGTTTGTAGATTAGTGTGTCATTGCATTATTTGTTTGATTAAATTGATTTCATTTTCTATAGTATATCATCTTTATGTTTAAGAAAAGAACATTCTTGCATCTTTGCATTTGAAATTCAAGCATTTGATGTAGGTTTAGAAAAAAAACATATTTGTCACATTGTCTATATTCCATAAGTTTAGATCATTATAGAATGATATAAATTTTTTAT
Source organism: Cunninghamia lanceolata (assembly GCA_027924645.1). Lineage (NCBI taxonomy): Eukaryota > Viridiplantae > Streptophyta > Pinopsida > Cupressales > Cupressaceae > Cunninghamia > Cunninghamia lanceolata. The sequence continues at coordinate 792,521 of BSBN01001745.1, forward strand.
TTTTACATCAGATTTGATTGATATCACTTCATTTAATCATTTCTTAGTGGTGTATTTGGCATTTTTACTTGTTTATTATTAGGGTTTTCAAAAATTTGCATTTTTGGAAAACCTAGCTAGTCTTGCACCTAGGGTGTGTTAATTAAACTCTTGTTCCAAATTTTGCTGATGATAATTAGTGGTCAAATATGATTTTGCATTGCTATAGCATTTCATAAATATCATTTGTGTTCAAATTGTGAAGAAAAAGAATTCTTGCATCAAATAATTTTAGTTTAGGGAATGAGCATTTAAGATCTAGGGTTTGATAGTAAAACCCTAACTTGCCTTGCATTACGTTGTTATATTAAAAATCTTATTTTTAGATCTTGGTCATGATGAAGGATTGCTAAATCTGATTTTAAGTTACTGTAACTCATAATATTTTTTTATATTTATTTAAATTAGAAAGCAAGAACATTCATGCATTCATCTTCTCTTTAAAATTGTAAAGCAATAGCACAAATAAAACTATCTAGCTTCATTTGATGACACTTATTCATCTTCATTTAAAGTAAATCTTTCTAAATCCCTCTAGTGTTTACTTAGGAAAATCATTTTCATATACTACATATCTTACTTTTGCAAGACTTAATTGTTGTGGTTACCAAAAACACCATATTTTTGGAAAGCCCTGCATATCTTGCACTTGTAGGTCATTGATTGTAATCTTATTTTTATACTCAAATCATGTCTAAATTCAATTGTACATTGTTTTTCCATATCACACTTACATGTATTATTGGCTTCTTCGTATTACTTCTATCAATAATATAGAGGAATTTACTAAATTCATCTCCATGAATAATCATGAGAAAGATGATGGTGATAGTTCTTCTACTACAACTCATGATAATACCATTGAAATCACCTCTAAGGCATATTATGGTGACTTAGCTTCACCTACATCACCCTATGCTTTAGGTCCCTCTCTCAAAAGTGAGAACATTTTGGTGCAAGAGGATAAGATCATTGATACATTTCACAACATAACTCTACCCTCTCTTCATTCCAATGCTCTCCCGTCAAAAGATGAAGCATTAGTGGATGAAGATTCTTCTATTATAATAAGTTCCCCATGGGAAGACATTGGGCATTCATCTCAAAGAGATATCAATATAAATGCCATCATCATTAATAGACTTATTCCTTACACTAAGGGGATAGTGAATAAGTACATTAATGTTCAAAATATTCCTAAAATCATTACCCATGAGGAACATAATCTACCTCATTTATCTAAACCTATGATTATAGTTTGAGGTGTTCCCAAACCATCTCAACCTCCTAGTTACTTTCTCAATATTGCAAAGAAAATTACTCAAAGGACTGAAGGTGTTCAAAATGTGTTGCAACAATCTCATTATAATGTGATTGTTCACAAATACAACACCCACAATAACAAGAAAAGAAAGAAAGCAACGAGTGTGCCCACTTCTCTTCCACCTTCTCAACCTTTTCTTCCTCCACCTCCTCATCTTTCTTAACATGTTGGTAGAGAATATGACCTTGTCGATGAGCTTCGTGCTACTCTAACTAAGATCTCTCTATGGGATTTAATATAAACATTGCCTACATACCATAGAATGCTCCAAGAGGCTCTAGAAAAGATAGTTGTTCCACCTTCTGTTAGACTGAATGATGTAGCATCTATGTTTAAATGTATGCATGCGACAACATCATATATCTTATTTCAACAACATGAATTATCTCCCATAGAGATACAAAATCAATATGAACCTCTTATGATATCCATCATTACTATTAAAATGAGGGTGAGATGCACTATGATTAATAGTGGACTAGGTCTTAATGTTTGTGGTATAGCCTTGTTACATAAATCAATGCCAATGCATCTCTCATCAAACAAAATACACTTGATATTCATGGCTTTGATAATGTTGGTAATAAATCACTAGGTACAATCACCTAAAATGTTAAGGCTGGACCTATGACATTGCTTACCCTTATCCATGTCATGCCTAATTCTCTTTCATACAATATTCTTCTTAGTAGACCATGGATTCATGCCATAGGGGTAGTCCTATCTACCCTTCATCATTCAATAAAGTTTATTTTTGAAAACAAACTCCATATGACTAAAGATGATTTGGTGCTAGAAAGTTTCTTACAAATGGAAGCAAGACATCAAATTCCTTTAAGAAATTTGATCCCTTCTTTAACAAAATCCAAACCACTACCCTCTATTACTAAAAAAAGTAATGGTAAGGGTAGTGTCGAACCTTTGAATTCATTTTATTGGTGATGATTGTGGTTCATTAGATTTTACACCCACATTTATGGGTGAGCATAAAATCTCACCATCACACACAAAAACCTCTAAGGTTAATGAAATTTCTTCAACACAATCTCCTACTCCTAAAAAACTTAAACTCAAAAGTAATAATGATGAAACTTTTGATATTGATAAAGATCCATTTTCTTCTAAAGAAATGACAACCATTTGTGATACAATATCATCTCAATCGAATGAATCATCTTCTTCTAATACATGTCTTGGTAATGATGAGGTCCCTTTAGACTTCAAACCTCATGGGCTTGTTGAAACAATGACATACCCTCCTCACCTTGATTAAAAGAATGATCCTTCTCCATCTTCTTCAACACATGATGATAGTTCTCATTTCAACAAAGATAGTCATATGACCTTTCCTCTTCCTTCGGACTTGGAGATGCATTATGGCCATGGATTCAAAATCCTTTCTAAACAAGGATACAATGAACATGGGTTAGGACACAAAGAAAAAAGAATTAAGGAAACTGTGGAACCAACACCACACTTATCTAAATCAGGTTTAGGTTTTGACCTTCTCCTACGTTCTCTCCACCATGTTCACAATAAAAAGGATTTCTTCCTACTCCTCCTATATCTTCTCTTCTATATCAACAAGAGTGTATGTTTCCAAGTCTACTTAAAGACTACTTAATAACTCTTCCTCCTCCAACACACAAAAAGTTTCAACAAAATAATAATTCAACACCTCATTACTACGCATATCATCAAATGCTTGGCCATTCCGCTAAGAAATGTTGAGTTTCAAGTGACAAAGTTCAACAACTTCAAACATGGTATGGCTATAGCACTCTTCACCGTGCTTGATGTAGTCCCTAGAGCATCTTGTCCTCCATCCATTTTATAATAAGAAAGTCAAGGGATGATGATTTCTTATAGGCCAACTCGCAAGTGTGGTCCCTCCTCATTTGCGTTATGCTTGTAAGTATTGTTATCCCCATATTGTGATGTTTCGTTGATTGTTAGTTTTCCCTTGGCACCCTTGTTAGCACAAAGGTACAAGGAGAGAGAACACATTGTGTCATTTTTCTATATGTATCTCCATTCTTCTATATGTCATAATTTGCAATATTTTTATTTTGTATGATTTAGCATCCTTTCATGTTGATTCAATTTATGTGTACTATATTACTTTCATGTGATCCTTCCTTCGTCATCTTCATAGTTATGATATTTTTAATTTATGTGGCATCTTGTTGCAAAGTTCAACATCATACCATGAATACACAAGCCATTTGTGCATCATGTCTACAAGCATCACCTTGGTTTACTCATTCTAGGGGCAACCCCTTGTGGTGATGTAGCTTATAAGAAAACATATCATTTGGGTATTTGCTTTTAGAAAACTCTCGTGCCTATTTTATATGTCTTCCATATTCTACCTTAAAGGCAATTGCTCCTTGATGGAGTTACTAATCACTTTAAGGTGGGGGCATATATCATAGTATGAGCCTTACTCTCATCTTTCTATCAAAACACTTGATTATTTTTGTTACTCCACTCTCTTGGAAAGGATTGTGGTGAACTTAGAAACAAGATCTTGAGTCTATCTTGTTGAGGCTCCTTGCATGTTTTGGAGAAAGATTGGAATCACCAACTTGAGTTTGGCTAGAGTACCTTTGGGTATGGTTGCAATGCCTTCTTATTATGCAAGGTTTGGTGTATTCCCTTGAGTGGAAACACTTATTTTAAGATAGATTATTTGTATGATGTGTTATATCATCTTGTTCTTCTTATTTCTACCTAACCCCTTCTTAACATTCTTCTTATTGCATCTTTTGGTGAGACAAAATTTTAGATTGGGATCTCTTTTATCATGTTAACTTAGGGTCTTTTTCTATGTGCTTCTTGTGGTTGTTGTATGATGCATGTATTGTCCTCTCATATTCTTATTATGTATGTATTTTTCATGCCTCATGCATGCTTCACATGCTTTCTCTATGTATTCCTTATATATTCTCCTTGAGTGTTTTGTGTGTATTCCATATGTGTTTTTCATGTGTATTCTATGTATACTTTATGCCTTATGTGTATGCTTCATGTCAAGCAGGTATACTTTGTGTATTGCATGTATACGTTATGATTTCTCAAATGTATGCCTTGTGTATTTCTTATCTTGTTTCATTTTTTTCTAAATGTAGAAATTATGCCTTGTATCTTATATGTATGCAATTCATCATAGACTCCTAGAATCCTAAACTTGGGGGCTTGATCACCCCTCAATTTTGGTGACATTATATGACTTATATGTTTGTGGTGATTGAAATCTATCCTCTTTGTACTTTAGTGCAAGTATGAGCATAAGATCATACCCATACTAAAGTGGAGGCTAAATTTTATGGAGTAAAATGTGTACCCTTGCCATTTTATACCTAGTTTAGCACTCGGGTGGACCTAAGACAAATAATTATCAATCTTGATGAACAAAACCTGAAAGATAACTACAGAGCTAGCCTAAACACACTTAAATTGACTTATCCTGAAGTTTTTGAGGCTAAAGGACAAGGGTATCTAGTGCCCTAGTCCCTCATTTAGCCTAGACCTAATTTAAAGGTATGTTGGCTTAAGACATCTCTAATGCTTCCTCATGTTGGCCCCATTTGGTTTTATTCATTGTTGGTGACCATGAATGCATATATAAGCAAGTTAGTTTATTCTTTTGAACATCTAAGCAATCTAGGCACACTTTCACTTTATCTCTCTCTCTCTATCTCATGCTCTCTATTCTTATCTAAATCTCTCTATGGTGGATTATTGTTGTTGCACTAACTTCTTGAGTCAAGTTGTGATGCAACATAAAATAAGCTAGGGTTTCCATGCTCATGGTGACTTCTTTCCTTCATGCTTTATTATAGTATTCCATTCTACTTCATATTTGCCTCTTCCCTCCTAGGGCACACAATCTTTGATCTCTCATCATTGCTATCGTGGAGGTGGAAATACCATTCACAAGATTTACTTAGGAAATCTCCTAAATAGCACCCAACATTCTTCCTTGTTTCATGTGTGCAGATCGCTTTTGGAGGAATCTGAAGATAACAAGTGATAGGATGTAGGAAGAAATATAGGCAAAGGCACCCAGATTCAGAAATCTTGTAAAACCCTAATCTAGGACCAGGGTGCCTAGCACCCTTACCCTCTTATTCAGATGACCAAAATCTTCTAGAATCAGGTGCTCTGATTAGCTCTATTCAGCTCCTCACTGCAACTACTTTCTAGGTTTTCGACAATTTCAGGTTTGTAGCTCCCATTTTCTCTATTTTAGCTCTAGAAACCCTAGATTTGGTAATTAGTCATAAGATCTCTCTCCTTGGCAACAAAGGGACCAATCAAGAGACCTCCTAGATCTCCTTTGATGATTGTAACTGAGTATTGAGTTTCCTTTATTCATGTTCCAATGTTATGTGGAGAATGATTGATTTAGGATGATGTACATGTTAACCTAGATATGATTTTCTACATAACACTCTCCCTTTTTTAGTGCCTTTTTTCACCCCAGAATCAAGTTTAGTAGTTTTTCTTTTTTTATTTTCACCTTATTTCATGGTGCAATCCATATCCATACTCTCACAAACTAACAAACTACCAACCAAATTACCCTATCCCACATCACTTATTGTATGAGGACATTCCAAACTAACATCCTCCACCAAGGTATTAGTATGTAACTGAGAAGGATCCTAGATATCTAGCTTAGGTATTGATAATGCCCTTTTCTAGGGTGATTTTTTGGGCATTTCTCTTGCCTAGGAGACCTAATTGGGTCGAACTATTTTATCCCCCAAGAACATTACCTGTAATATCATTCAACATCTCACAACCTCTGAATCCACAACAAGAGAAGTGTTGGGACTAACCACAAACTCACTAGGGGCCGACTTAGTTTCAACAAAATTGTCAACAATATACACTTTAGTCCATTGTTCTAAGAATCCATCATGTCCCTAGAGGGTGGATCCATTATCATCAGAACAACCATTAGTTTTAACCCTAGTAGAAGTAGGGTTTACTTTTTCACTATTATAAGTCTTTGAAGCATCAAATCTGAAGGTTCAGGGGCCATCCTTCCTCAAATATCCATCCATCTTACATAGAAAATAAGCATTCAGGTTACCAAGTAACACAACTGAACACAAACAATAATTTTATTTTCCAGTTGAAGCTCAGTCATCTCTTGAAAAACCAAATTAGGTTTAATGGAGATGAGGACTCAAGCATTGAGATGAGGAAGAGTGATTCTTGTTTCCTCAATCTATAAAACTTCCCCAAGTGGCCTCAAAAAATGTGGAATGAATTTCCATAGTTGGGGTGGGACATTTTTTATTTCTATCCATATGGGTGCCAAGAACTCAAGTATTTTCTTAGGAACCACATTAGATGATCATGACAAGACCTGGAACAAAGATTTTTCAATTTTCTAAAACTCTTTTTTGAGAACATGAGACTGCATATTATGATTTTTCAGAAAGATAACAAAAATTCCCTTATGTATCATGTGATAGAAATTAACATATAAGCCCATCTTTTTACCCCAAACCTTCCACAACAAGTCATCAAAGAATTTCCTTGATGGAAGAAGATTTGTGTCAATACACACAAAGAAAATTGCAATATTATTCAACCTTTTTTCTTCCTCATTAATGGCTTGATCATATTAACAAAAGGAGCAATAGAGAGAACCCTAGTAGGGGGAGAAGCCTTACCATGTTCTCTTTCATGGGGTAACTCGCCATTGACTCTGTCAATGCCTTCATCTACTCCTTCAACACTGAATCCATCTTGAATCACCTCAAATGATGCAAACTCTGGAATGGGCCTCTCACCACCTCCCAAGGCCTCCTTGTAAGATACTTTGTTCTAGTTTTCTTCTTGCACTTTGAAATTCTTTCCATTTTCTCCAATATCCAGGACCAACACATCAACCAACATTTTGACATCCCCTTCATTATGTATAATAAGCTCTCTACCTCCATCAGACTCTGTCAGCTCCATGGAGCTGGCTGACATGTGAGAAATAGATAATATTGATCCTTAACATAAAAGATGAAACAAATTCATGCTGCCAAGGCTCCCACTCAGTCTGAGGCACGTGAACCACGGGGAAAGGTCTTCTATTTACAAGTTGGACACTCTAGACCAGCGGGAGAGCAAAAAGAACAAAATTCAAATTCAAAAAGGCAAACACTAACCCACGAAACAAACACAAAGCAACCAAAACAACAAAAACGTCAACCATAGACCAAACACATCAAGCTAACCAAGAAGGAGCACCCAAGAGGAATTATAGGAAAAAAATGCTTCGTCTCCCACCCACAACTTGGATCTCCTTCCTTTCCCCCTCTTTTCTTTTTCTCAAAGAAAAAGGTTTTTGAGTAAAGGGTTTTGCATAATAGGGAAAAATGAATTCATTTTTGGGGGTATTCTATTATGTTCATGTTTTAGGGCTGCATTTTCCTCTCTCCTTATCCCTTTGCTTTTTTTGAATTTAGGAAAAAATATTTAGAAGTAATTCAATTAAGATTGTCACCTTGCATTGGAGTGATTGCTAATTTTGTGGTGGAACATCAAGAACAAACAACTCCATTTGTGTGCTTGGATTTGATGTATCTCTCTTTTTTATTTCAATTTTTTGTGATCTTGTTGCATTTTCTTTGTCCTTTCCCTCCTTATGAGGTTGCATATGACATCCTTTGGTAGGATTAAACATGTATGGGGAATTGTTAAATTATGTGAAATCAATTTAACAATTCCCATGTTTTAAATTTTTGGGATTATTCATTTTATATCATAACCATGGAAAATTTCTCCAAAACCTTATGTGATTGGAAAAGTATGTTGTTGTGCATTTTGGCCCATAAGAGTATTCTTGGATTTTGGAAATTTGAATTTTGAATTTTTGAAAGTTTTCAAGCTATCATCAATGGTGGGGATGTGAATAATGCATGATGCTAGAAATGTGAATTTATAAAATTTGAAGTTTAAACCATGAAAATTGTTTATATTTTGTGGGATGGAAGGTCTCATGTTGGAAATGTGTTTTCCTACCTTTTGGATACAAGTGTCATGTTTCTCGATCTCATTTTTCATGCCTTGACTTTTTGGACCAATGTTGACTTTTTGTCTTAGAATTGGATGCTACACTCATTAATTGAAATCAATGGTTTCCACCATTCTTTTGTTTGTTATTGGTCTTTACTCAACCCTTGTGTATCATTGCTTGATTTTGGTTGCAATGTGTATGTTTATAAAAGCAATGATATCATGATTTTTTTCCATGCTATGACCATTTGGTGTAAATGATGATTTAACATGTGTTAATAGATGATTTGTAATATGTCTTAGAGTGGCTTCCTTCTTCCTCTATTGCAATATAATGAATTGCTAATATATTTTTTATCCTTTATTATGCATTGGACCCTTGATGTGTGTGTAATCAAGTGTAGTGCATTGAACTTATATTGTATTGTTATTCTTGAATTATGCATTAGACCCTTGGTGTGCATGTGTGCATGTGTTCAAGTGTGGTTGTGAATTGAATTCTATTGGATTGTTTATTCTACATTGTGTTATGCATTGGATGGTTTGTGAAACCCATATGCACCTATGGTTTTGGATTATTGGTTCCTTGTGTGAGACCCTAGTTTGTGAGTGAGAGTGGTTATTCTATAAGTGCATCAATGATCTTCTCTCTCCATAGCTTGGGAGTTTCCTAGAGTGACATAGACATTTATTGCACTTGACAATGGTAATATGGTTGGGAGGTGGGTAACATTCTCCATTGGTCCCCTTCTTGAAGATCTCTTGGGAGCTTGAATAGTTCTCGATTTGGTATGTTCATGAGCTTGTATTATGCTTTGAATTATGTAAAGTTTGTAATAATTTTAGTGTTGCAATCGTTAGATGGAAAAGAGAGACTAGCCTAAGAGATTAAACTAGGTCAAACCCTCTTCTATCCAACATTGAGACGCAAGACGAGCTTGGCTTCTATCCTTGAAGGAGAGCCAAACTATAGGGGCTTTGTCCCTTTATTGTATATAGGAGAATCAATCAAATTCAACCAATCAAACTAGGGAAAAACATGAGACCCTAATTGAACAAGATCAGAGCATAACAAACTATCAGAAATAGATACAACAAATCTAAAAACATAGTGGAGGACAATGAACAAAGAGGAACCTAAATCTAAGTCTAGGAGCCAAAAAGACCAAGGTGCTAGGTGCTCTAGACCCAATTTAGGTTTTTATAGAAACTTAGAGCTTCACCCGACCTATACTTGCAAAACCTTCCTTCTTCCCAAATCTTGTCTCCTGAAACCTATTAGATTATGCAATTTAGGTTTTTATAGAAACTTAGAGCTTCACCCGACCTATACTTGCAAAACCTTCCTTCTTCCCAGATCTTGTCTCCTGAAACCTATTAGATTATGGAACTTGACCGTTTGTGTGCTTGGATTTGATGTATCTCTCTTTTTTATTTCAATTTTTTGTGATCTTGTTGCATTTTCTTTGTCCTTTCCCTCCTTATGAGGTTGCATATGACATCCTTTGGTAGGATTAAACATGTATGGGGAATTGTTAAATTATGTGAAATCAATTTAACAATTCCCATGTTTTAAATTTTTGGGATTATTCATTTTATATCATAACCATGGAAAATTTCTCCAAAACCTTATGTGATTGGAAAAGTATGTTGTTGTGCATTTTGGCCCATAAGAGTATTCTTGGATTTTGGAAATTTGAATTTTGAATTTTTGAAAGTTTTCAAGCTATCATCAATGGTGGGGATGTGAATAATGCTTGATGCTAGAAATGTGAATTTATAAAATTTGAAGTTTAAACCATGAAAATTGTTTATATTTTGTGGGATGGAAGGTCTCATGTTGGAAATGTGTTTTCCTACCTTTTGGATACAAGTGTCATGTTTCTCGATCTCATTTTTCATGCCTTGACTTTTTGGACCAAATGTTGACTTTTTGTCTTAGAATTGGATGCTACACTCATTAATTAAAATCAATGGTTTCCACCATTCTTTTGTTTGTTATTGGTCTTTACTCAACCCTTGTGTATCATTGCTTGATTTTGGTTGCAATGTGTATGTTTATAAAAGCAATGATATCATGATTTTTTTCCATGCTATGACCATTTGGTGTAAATGATGATTTAACATGTGTTAATAGATGATTTGTAATATGTCTTAGAGTGGCTTCCTTCTTCCTCTATTGAAATATAATGAATTGCTAATATATTTTTTATCCTTTATTATGCATTGGACCCTTGATGTGTGTGTAATCAAGTGTAGTGCATTGAACTTATATTGTATTGTTATTCTTGAATTATGCATTAGACCCTTGGTGTGCATGTGTGCATGTGTTCAAGTGTGGTTGTGAATTGAATTCTATTGGATTGTTTATTCTACATTGTGTTATGCATTGGATGGTTTGTGAAACCCATATGCACCTATGGTTTTGGATTATTGGTTCCTTGTGTGAGACCCTAGTTTGTGAGTGAGAGTGGTTATTCTATAAGTGCATCCATGATCTTCTCTCTCCATAGCTTGGGAGTTTCCTAGAGTGACATAGACATTTATTGCACTTGACAATGGTAATATGGTTGGGAGGTGGGTAACATTCTCCATTGGTCCCCTTCTTGAAGATCTCTTGGGAGCTTGAATAGTTCTTGATTTGGTATGTTCATGAGCTTGTATTATGCTTTGAATTATGTAAAGTTTGTAATAATTTTAGTGTTGCAATCGTTAGATGGAAAAGAGAGACTAGCCCAAGAGATTAAACTAGGTCAAACCCTCTTCTATCCAACATTGAGACGCAAGACGAGCTTGGCTTCTATCCTTGAAGGAGAGCCAAACTATAGGGGCTTTGTCCCTTTATTGTATATAGGAGAATCAATCAAATTCAACCAATCAAACTAGGGAAAAACATGAGACCTTAATTAAACAAGATCAGAGCAAAACAAACTATCAAAAATAGATACAACAAATCTAAAAACATAATGGAGGCCAATGAACAAAGAGGAACCTAAATCTAAGTCTAGGAGCCAAAAAGACCAAGGTGCTAGGTGCTCTAGACCCAATTTAGGTTTTTATAGAAACTTAGAGCTTCACCCGACCTATACTTGCAAAACCTTCCTTCTTCCCAAATCTTGTCTCCTAAAACCTATTAGATTATGCAATTTAGGTTTTATAGAAACTTAGAGCTTCACCCAACCTATACTTAAAAAACCTTCCTTCTTCCCAAATCTTGTCTCTTGAAACCTATTAGATTATGCAACTTGACCGTTTGTGTGCTTGGATTTGATGTATCTCTCTTTTTTATTTCAATTTTTTGTGATCTTGTTGCATTTTCTTTGTCCTTTCCCTCCTTATGAGGTTGCATATGACATCCTTTGGTAGGATTAAACATGTATGGGGAATTGTTAAATTATGTGAAATCAATTTAACAATTCCCATGTTTTAAATTTTTGGGATTATTCATTTTATATCATAACCATGGAAAATTTCTCCAAAACCTTATGTGATTGGAAAAGTATGTTGTTGTGCATTTTGGCCCATAAGAGTATTCTTGGATTTTGGAATTTTGAATTTTGAATTTCTGAAAATTTTCAAGCTGTCATCAATGGTGGGGATGTGAATAATGCTTGATGCTAGAAATGTGAATTTATAAAATTTGAAGTTTAAACCATGAAAATTGTTTATATTTTGTGGGATGGAAGGTCTCATGTTGGAAATGTGTTTTCCTACCTTTTGGATACAAGTGTCATGTTTCTCGATCTCATTTTTCATGCCTTGACTTTTTGGACCAATGTTGACTTTTTGTCTTAGAATTGGATGCTACACTCATTAATTAAAATCAATGGTTTCCACCATTCTTTTGTTTGTTATTGGTCTTTACTCAACCCTTGTGTATCATTTCTTGATTTTGGTTGCAATGTGTATGTTTATAAAAGCAATGATATCATGATTTTTTTCCATGCTATGACCATTTGGTGTAAATGATGATTTAACATGTGTTAATAGATGATTTGTAATATGTCTTAGAGTGGCTTCCTTCTTCCTCTATTGCAATATAATGAATTGCTAATATATTTTTTATCCTTTATTATGCATTGGACCCTTGATGTGTGTGTAATCAAGTGTAGTGCATTGAACTTATATTGTATTGTTATTCTTGAATTATGCATTAGACCCTTGGTGTGCATGTGTGCATGTGTTCAAGTGTGGTTGTGAATTGAATTCTATTGGATTGTTTATTCTACATTGTGTTATGCATTGGATGGTTTGTGAAACCCATATGCACCTATGGTTTTGGATTATTGGTTCCTTGTGTGAGACCCTAGTTTGTGAGTGAGAGTGGTTATTCTATAAGTGTATCCATGATCTTCTCTCTCCATAGCTTGGGAGTTTCCTAGAGTGACATAGACATTTATTGCACTTGACAATGGTAATATGGTTGGGAGGTGGGTAACATTCTCCATTGGTCCCCTTCTTGAAGATCTCTTGGGAGCTTGAATAGTTCTCAATTTGGTATGTTCATGAGCTTGTATTATGTGAATTATGTAAAGTTTGTAATAATTTTAGTGTTGCAATTGTTAGATGGAAAAGAGAGACTAGCCCAAGAGATTAAACTAGGTCAAACCCTCGTCTATCCAACATTGAGACGCAAGACGAGCTTGGCTTCTATCCTTGAAGGAGAGCCAAACTATAGGGGCTTTGTCCCTTTATTGTATATAGGAGAATCAATCAAATTCAACCAATCAAACTAGGGAAAAACATGAGACCCTAATTGAACAAGATCAGAGCATAACAAACTATCAGAAATAGATACAACAAATCTAAAAACATAGTGGAGGCCAATGAACAAAGAGGAACTTAAATCTAAGTCTAGAAGCCAAAAAGACCAAGGTGCTAGGTGCTCTAGACCCAATTTAGGTTTTTATAGAAACTTAGAGCTTCACCTGACCTATACTTACAAAACCTTCCTTCTTCCCAGATCTTGTCTCCTGAAACCTATTAGATTATGCAACTTGACACTTATGTCCCTGAGTTTGCCACTGCATCTCTTCAAAATATCACACTCAAATCCAGTGTCCTCATACCAAATACTGAGCAGCTAGAAGGTGTTATTATCTAATATGTTGTTCTTTATAAGTATCTATACATCAATTCTTTTCATCTCCCCCAAAGCATCTAGGTGCTTCTCTAGTTTGAAGTTTCTCCTGCCTACTTCATTTTGTAACTTATCTACCTTTCTTTTTAAATTACTAAGAGAATTCCACCTATCTAGGGAGGTCTTCACCACTTCCTCAGCTTCAAAAATAGAAGACATGAACCATTTGTCCATCAACTGTGCTTTATGCTTCATCAAATCTAACCTAGTAACTTCTTCTTGGGATATAATGGTTAGTGGGGTAGCTGGATCGGCCGGTACATGATCAAGGTTAATTAACCCTTTTATAAAAGAATGTAATTGAGAAATGTGCTCTTTATGTTTTTTATTCTTCTCCTTTTCCTTTTTCACCCTTTGGGCCAAAGAATCAATAATATATTTTCCTACCTCACCCTCCTGGTCTTCGTTTGCAATGCCCAAATAACCATTTGTGATCTAAAATTCATCGAGGCTTATTTTGCCTTTCTCCTTTTCTACTATTGGTAAGACTACTTGGGCTATTCTCTTACCTGTAGTAGGGTCTCTTCTTATTGCAGATGTCAGCCTTGCCTTTCTTCTTGGTTTAATCATGCTCCCAGCAAACAATGTAGAAACATCAAAATCATGTACCTCCTCTATTTGTCGTAGATTTACTTCTTGTTGCGACCAATAAGGAACATCACCTTTGGGCTCTTAATGATCACCCTCTTTATTCTGAGTGTCTTGTGACTTTGCATTATGTTCTACCCTCTTTGGTGAATTTTCTTTTCTGATTTCTTCCTCATGCACATTCTCATGAGGGGGATCTTCTTGAGGTACCTCCTGCTGAAGGATTTCTTTTTGGGGTGGAGGATTTTGTAAAGTATGCATACCTTGATTTAGCACCTCTTCTTGTAAATTCTCCTTAGGAATTTCTTGAGCCTTTTCCTTTTGCTCATCCTACGGTACATTAGTCTCTTGAGAAGACGGTGTATTTTGACCTAGGGGATCACTAAGATTGCCCTCAGTCACCTTTTCTATTTCTTTGTGTTGATCGACACCTTCTCCTAAAGTCTGCTCTTCATATTTTAATGTATTAAGTTCTTCCAAGTTTCCCACCTTACTAGTTGACTTCTCTTCTAATGCTGGATTATTACTGTTAGCACTCATTTTGACCTGGGGGTTGTTTTTTCATGTTTAGGGGGTTTCTTCATTTGAACCCTATATCTTCTTGCCCATTTTCCTAAGTGTTGGACCTCCTCGGCATTTTTCAGCTGCAGCATCATATTTTCTTCGAGGAGGAAGTCATCATCATCATGTTTGCTTCGATGGTGGTCAGCATCTCATGTTTTCTGTCGTCTTGTTTTTCATCAGGATCATCATATTTCAATATCGGGTGATGTTTGGATATCATCCTGATCCTGCTGATGAGCTACAGTGTGCCCTGATTTGCTTGCGGGGGTGATTTTTCAAGTATCCGGTGATCTTCCAATTATCACCTTGCCCTTTTATGATGATGATGTCACCCCAATCTTCTGAAGGGGTTATTCTCTGAGTTGTTCGACCTGACTTGTTTTTTCTTAAGGGTCGTCATCATCATCATCATATTTCCAGTTATCGCCGTGTTGCTTGCGAGGGTCATCATATTTTCTGCCTGCATGATATTTCGCCGGGGTGATATTTTTATCATCGGGTGATCTTGGTTATGAGCATCCTGATGATGTTGTTGAAGAGTTCTAAGTATGACCCGATATTCACTAGGGTCATCATATTTTGAACGACAGGATGATCTTAGTCAATATCATCCTGATGTTGTTGTATCAATTCATGTTCGTTGTTTTATCATCCTGATGATGCTGACGTCATTCTTATATCAGGGTGATATCTATTTCTCTGCCTATCTGCATCATGATATTTCCGAAGGGAGATATCCGCCTGTCGGCTTCGTGCATTATCTAGTAGGGGTGATCTTTTCAAATATCTAGCACATTCATCTATCACCCCGATCTTATAGTGGAGCTACAGTGCAGCATGATATTTGTGCATCAGGATGATATTTCCAAATATCCGGTTATCTTCCGAATATCATCCTGATGTCGATATGATGATGACGTCATCAAGGTCCGGGGGGGTCATATTTCTAGCACTGATCATCTTGTGGAGATCCCCCGATATTTGCAAACATGATGATGACGTCATCCGGATATGAGGAGGTGCGCAGTAGGTAGATATGCTGATGACGTCAGCAGGATATGACGGTGACATCATCAGGATGTTCATCAGCCAGACTTTTGGTATCGGCTAAGCAGGAGGATGTTCCTTCGATGGATCAGGTTGTGCGGATGAAGGCGATTATCATGCAGGTTATATTGCGATATGATGCTGACGTCAGGGTGATATTTCAAGCGACAGGATATCATGCTGTTGGAGGATGATGATGAAGTCTTATACTAGTGTCGTCAGGAGCAAAAGCACCGACATTATATATGCTCGTGGCCTAGTATATAAAGTGTTGAAAAGGTCGCCGCGGGGTGCATGTGGGATAATTGATATCCTGCATTTTTGAAATATCATGACGATGAATCTTGGCGGGAAATGGTTGCGATGCACAGTTTGACGTTTTCTCGAGGCCGCAGGTTGGTGCGCCATTAATGGCGAAGGTTGCAGAGGTATGGGCGGATCTGGTACCTGATTGAAGGTGTACATCAGCGGACAGTGGCGCAGGGCTCGAGGTTTCTTCCTGTCTCCTCCCCTACCTGCTGCATTCATGTTTGGGCGTCAATCTGGTAATGCGTTGGGTGCCATTTTTCTGGTACTGTGTATCTGGCAGGATTTTTGGTCAACCATGTAATTAATTGCTGTGGTACACTACCTGGCTGTTATAAGCAGGAAGTGTTACTCATTTTTGGTTGTTGAAAGTTGAAGATTTTTGGCTCTGTAATTCAAAACAAGCTGATCTGGTTGCTCTGTACAGCTAAACCTGTGAGTCTATGTATCTCTTGTTGTATGTTTTGGCACGAACCCACTGATTTCATGATTAATCTTATATGAGAAATGCTATCTTAGCATGTGTTTTGTTAATTCTGTCTCCAGTATTGCATGTATTCTTCTTCTGAATCTGGATATTTGGGTAATGTTTAGATTCTAGAGCATAGAATTCCTATGTTGAATGTCTGATCTTTTAACTTCTGCTCAAGGGGTAGATTAAACTGTTTTCAGGTTGAACATTGGGAAGGGTATACTGCAGTAGGGATGCCATAAGTAGAGATAACTTAACACTCTATATTGGGAGATATCTGTAAGGCAGGTATCACATATATCCCCTTGAAATCCAGTTTTAGCTGTTCATGTTGATCATTCACAGGTGTATGTCTACTGACTCCAGGCCCTGGATAGGCACCAATCTTGCTTTGTGTTTGTGTTACAACCATGTCCAGCTTTGCATCCAAACTTAAAATCCAAATCAAAATCTAAAACAACCATTAGGACATTAGAATTAGTTTTAGGATCCTCAGTCCTCTGTCTACAACTGCAAATAGGCCCAGAGCTAGCCCCTTTGCTCTTATCTTTCAGTTTTGGTCTACTTACAGGAGGAGTTATCTGCTTTCTGTCAGTATCCCAGCCTTTGTATGCATATCCTCATGGATGTTGAGTAGGGAATCCCCCCCTAGGTTTTGCAGAGCCTGAAGAAGAAGAGGAGATAAAATATAGAGTCTATCTCCTACACTATTGGCCCCTGGCCCAGAGATCCTGTTGATCACTGATGGCTACCTTATAGGGAAATCTGGGAATAAGCATCCAGTCTGGGAAAAAACCAACAGAAATTGGCGACTCCGCTGGGGAATTTGTGAAAGAACCCTGGTTTTCAAAAGAAAACAGTTCCTAGTAATAGGTGGCGACTTCGAAGTAATCTCCCAACCGGTCAAGGTAAAATTTATATGCAGGGGAGAAGATCCCAACAAAATCCTTTATTTAAAGAGTTACCAGTAACAAGAAGAATGATGTACAAAAGAAAGGGAGCTGTCTCAGTTAGTCATGAGGGTTCCCCCAGAAAAGGTGATGATATGCAAGATAACCCTAGGCCATCAGGACAACATGTGCCTTACTTTTCAAATGCAGAAGCTGATATTCAAGGTGCATATGAGAGGCAACAGGGTGGTAGCATGAGAATGAGGTCAGAGGTGTTCCAAGAACGCCCATTTCTAGACCCTAGTGAAAGGTTTGAAGAGGCAGAGTCTCTGAGGGATGATGAAGATGATGACCAGAATGGTATGAGACCATCTACCTCCAGGCCTAAGGATGAACAGTTAGCTGAAGAAATCAGAAGTCTAAGAGCAGAACTAGAATATCTACAAGCCATGAAAATCAGAGATGATATGAAGCAGAAAGTGCAAGCCTTAAGAACTGCCCAAAATGATTCAGTTCCTACCCTAGAGAATGCAAATGTGCAGAGACATCAGCAAAGAAATGAAGTGCAACATCAGCATAATGATGAGAGACAAAATGTGAATGATACTAGGATACCACTGAACAATGCAAGAAACCAGAATGCAAACAGAAATGTTAATGTTAATCAGTTAAACAGACAGCCCATGCAGTTAGATAGATTTAGGCAGCTGGTGTTTGATGGTATTCCTGGGTATCCTAACCCCATTGATAAGCATCTGAGGCTGCAAGTGCCTAAATTTTCAAGAAACAACACAGTGTCAGGAGAAGATCATCTAAAAGCCTTTCAGAATGTCATGGATAACTTTGAGGTTGAACATGAGGATGTTTTCATGAAGTCATTCATGCAATCCTTAATAGATGAGGCAATAGAATGGTACAAGAGTCTGCCTGACCGGAGTATTTCATCATGGGATGATTTTAAAAGGATGTTCAAGGAGCAATATGGTGACAAAACTAACCCTAGCTTTTTTGTAAATGAGTTCACCAGTATCACTAAAGGGTCAAATGAGCAGGTTGCAGATTTTAATGCAAGATTTACTAAAGTGTTAAACAAATTGCCATGTCACATGAGGCCAAATGAACCAATGTGTGTAATATTGTATATCAATACCTTTGATGCAAAAACTACATATGGATTAAGAGATAAAGGTCCTGCTACTCTCAGGGATGCTTTCAGAATTGCAGTGAATATTGAAAACAACAGGAAAGCATCAGGCAAGACAAATAGAAGGGATGATGTAAAAATTCTGCAGAATCCAAACAAGCCTCAGAACACTCAAGGTAAACATCTGCCCCTAAAGATAAGATAGACAAATTGGCAAATGTTGTTAAGGACCTAATCTATAGATTAGCTAGAAGTGAAAAAGGGATGGGTCCTGATAGGCAAGTCTATCAAAGGCAGGAAAAGAGGCCATCATTGCATGATATGCCTTATAACACCAATTGGCATGATGGTAAGCCTGTATTCCCACGTAACAACACAAATCAGAGAGCTCAACATGTCAAAGAAACTCCTAATCCTCTAAAGAAAGCTATAAATATTGTTGATGATGCTCCATGGTGTATAATTTGTCAGATGCCACATTCACAGTCACAGTGTATGATTGCTCAATCCTTGTATGATAATGCTACATCTTGTAATGAATGCAATGAGCCACATTATGTGCAAGATGATGATGTTAATATGATGTCCATAGGTAATGGATACACTTTTTATGATGCTGATGAGAATACAGATCATCAAATTTAGGCCTGCCAACAGTTCCCATATGATGAAGATAATGAAGATAACTATGTGTATGCTCAGAACTCACACAATTTTCTGAGTAACTTACAACGACCTTCTGATGAGGAAATTAGAGCCTTCACAGCTACAGCAGTTGCTCAAGTCAAAAGCAACTACAATCTCAGAGGTAAAAATCAAGTAGGCAGCCCACATCAGCCAGAAGATATTTCTGCAGGTCAGCTAGTGCATGGTCATAAAGGAATTGAACCACAAAAAAGGCAGTGGGTAAATAATAAACAGAATTTTAGACATAGAACAGGTCATGAATCTCAAGGACCAGAAAACAAAATCCCTCAGGCTGAAGATCAAAGTAAAGGTTCCCAAGACAAGAATGATGATCAGGGAACTATGAAAGTAAAAGCTAAATCAGCTCAGGATAAAAACAAGATTGTGGAGCAAGCTACAACTGTTATACAAAATTATGCTCCATTTGATATAGCTCAGATCCTCTCTCAGGTAAAAGTCTCTGTTCCACTTATGGAACTCATGAAAGTGGAAGAGATCAAGAATAGGACAATATCCCTAATCTCAGGGGTACCTTTTCAAGCTAAACAAAATGTTCAGACCCAGGGTGAGAAACATGTCATGTGTAATGAAGAAGATGAGACTCCTGAAGTCTATTTAGGAGTGACTATGACAAAGTGTCCTTCACAAGTGGAACCATTTTATGTTTCCCTGGTTATAAATGGAAAAATAATTAGAAATTGTATGCTTGACTCTGGAGCATCTACAAATGTCATGCCTTTGGCCATCATGCAACAAACTGGATTGAAAATTGACAAGGCATGTGGAAAATGTTATACTATGGATGCCAGAGAGGTACCAGTTATTGGAATCATGAAGGATGTAGATTTCAAACTGGCAGCATTTCCTGAAAAGAGATATAAAATGAATATAACAGTGGTTGACATCAAGCCACAGTATGGTATGTTGTTGTCAAGAAGATGGGCAGCACTAATTGGTGGAAGTATGCAGCTGGACCTGTCATATGCCATGATTCCAATGAATGGCAGGGATGTTAAGCTAATCAGAGAACAAAGATCATCAGAGACAGTGGAAGACCAAGAAGCAGAGGAACAGGTATGCTTTGTAGACACTGACTGTGATAACTTCAAGGTTGTCTCAGATGATACAGAAGATAAAGAAAAAAATGTCTGCATTGAAGAGCTGGATCAGCAAGGCTTATGGACCATGTTTTTTGATGGAGCTTGTGCAAAAGAAGGCTCTGGAGCTGGAGTTGTTTTCCTGTCTCCAACTGGTAAGCTCCTCAAATTCTCTTTCTTGCTAAGGTTTGATTGCACAAACAACATTGCAGAATATGAGGCTTTACTCTTAGGCCTAAATATTGCTCTCAAACATGGAATTAAGATGTTAAGAGTATTTGGGGATTCTGAGCTGATTGTATCCCAAATTAGAGATAAGTATGCTTCAAAAAATAAAAGATTGAAACAATACAAGCATGCTGTTTGGGATACTATTGAACTATTTGATGCATTTTCAATAGGCTGGGTAGAGAGGTCAAAGAATGTTATGGCTGATTTCTTAGCCAATGTTGCAATAAGGCCAGATGACATCACTCTGTCAGGTGTTACAAATGTAGAAGTTAAAATTAGGCCTGCAGTACCAGAAAATATATGCAGTTGGCAAGTGTTTAATGATGATAGGGATTTGTTGAAATTTTTGCACTGCATAGATGAATATGAGAATCAAGAAATTGATTTCCAAGCTTTTGTAGAGACTATAGATGGAAAAGAAACTCTTGTGGGAAAAGAGATAATTCAATTGAAGACTAATAAAATCCCTAGAGGGTTGGTAGCTTTGGAAAGAGCTTTTGACAGTAGAGATAAATTGGTCACAAGGACATCTCCCACAAATAAGGCAGATTTAGAAGAGATAAATTTGGGGACATCTCAGGCCCCTCAGAAGGTATACATTGGTAAACAGCTCAAACCATACATTAGGGGTATGCTGATTGCATTACTGAAAAGGTATAAACATGTTTTTGCTTGGTCATATGAGGACCTAAAAGCCTATAGGGAAGATTTATTCCAGCATGAGATCCCATTGAAGCCTGGAGCTAAGCCATTTAGACAAAAGCAAAGACCTATTAATCCTACCTTAGCTCCCAAGATGCAAGAAGAACTCAAAAGGCTTAGGGAAGCTGGAATAATTGTGCCAATCAGGCATTCAACTTGGGTGTCTAACCTTGTCCCAGTCAGAAAAAAGAATGGTGATATTAGGCTTTGTGTTGACTTCAGGAACTTGAATGTATCCTCTTTAAAGGATAACTATCCACTGCCTAATATGGAAGCTATGTTGCAGAGAGTGACTGGTTGTGAACTCTTATCCATGATGGATGGATTTTCAGGTTATAATCAGGTGAAGGTAAAGGAATCAGAATAGTATAAGACCGCCTTTACCACTCCATGGGGAACTTATGTGTATGTTAGAATGCCATTTGGACTAACCAATGCAGGTGCTACATTTCAAAGAGCAATGGATGTTGCTTTTGCAGGACTGATTGATTCAATTCTAGCTGTATATCAGGATGACTTGACTGCTTACTCAAAGAAAGAAGAGCAGCATTGTTTGCATCTAGAGCAGATTTTCATAAGAGCACTAGAGTATGGTATTTCTTTAAATCCAAAGAAGTGTGCCTTTGGGGTAGTTGAAGGAAAGCTCCTGGGACATATTGTTTCCAAGGATGGAGTCAGGATAGATCCAGAGAGAGTGGCTACTATTGACAGAATTCAAATGCCAAAAACTGTAAAAGGAGTTCAATCCTTCTTTGGACAGATAAATTTTGTTAGGAGATTTGTTCCCAACTTTGCAGAAACCACAAGGAACATTTCCAAGATGATGAAGAAGGATGCAACTGTCAACTGGGAAAGGGAAGCAATAGAATCATTTCAGAGTATCAAAGAGGCAATCAAGATGGCCCCTGTTCTTAAATCTCCTGATTCTTCTAGGCCATTCCAAGTATTTTCATTTGCTTCCTTTCATACTATTGCTGCATGTTTGCTACAGAAAAATGAAGATGGTTTTGAACAGCCCATCGCTTTCTTCAGTATGTCCTTGCAGGCCTCTGAGTTGAAGTATGATATTATGGAAAAATAGGCATATGCACTAGTCAGAGCCATCAAAAGTTTCAGACCATACTTGGTAGGATCATATATAATTGCATATGTACCCCATGCAGCAGTCAAAGACATATTCACTCAGCAGGAGGTGACTGGAAGAAGGTGCAGATGGATAAACAAACTGCAAGAGTTCAACATAGACATACAAGTTACTAAGTTGATAAGAGGACAAGGATTAGCCAAGATGATGGCACAGTCAAACTTGGAAGCATGCCAAGTTAATGCAGTCCAAGATGAGAGTTTTATCAGGATCTGAATGGTACAAGGATATTATCTACTACTTGCAAAATCTAAATTGTCCTTCCCATTTCAGTGACAGTCAAAAGAGGACTTTAAAGTTACATGCAATCAGGTATGTTATTGTTCAAGGTGAGCTATACTGGAAAAACCCTGATGGTGTGCTGCTGAGATGTGTGGATGAGGATATGGCTAACAATGTTTTGATTGATATGCATAAAGGATTGTGTGGTGGACATTATACTGCCCAAACAATAGCTCATAAAATTCTCAGGGCAGGATATTGGTGGCCCACTCTCTTTTCAGATGCACAAAGGTTAGTGAGGAAGTGTGACCCTTGCCAAAGATTTTCAGGGAAGCTAAAATATGATGGTGCTTTACCCCTCAGAACTGTAACTGTGGATGCTCCATTTCAGTAATGGGGAATTGACTTCATAGGGGAAATTGCAGACAAATCAAGTGGGGGACACAGTTGGATTTTGGTGGCAATTGATTACTTTACCAAATGGATTGAGGCCATTCCAACTAAGAGAGCTACAAGTAAGGTGGTGACAGATTTCATGCTAGAAAATATTATCATCAGGTTTGGAGTACCATTCAAGATAGTCACTGATAATGCTATGTGCTTCAGATCAGGTGAATTTGTTGATTTTTGCAACAGGTATGGGATAAATCTATCATATACATCACCATATCACCCACAAGGGAATGGTCAAGCAGAATCAAGCAATAAAAGCATCATGAAAATTATCAAGAGGATATTGGACAAGAATAAGAGAGCTTGGGACTCAAAATTGAACTTAGCAATATGGGCTGACAGAGTGACAGTAAAAAGGGCTATTGGGATGTCACCTTTTGAGCTAGTATATGGTGCATCAGCCAGATTGCCCATAAACAATCTCTTACCAGTTTACAGATTCATTCAGGAAAATGATGAGGAGATTGAAGACTCCATGATAGAAAGAGTGAACCAGCTGGTTGCATTGGATGAAAATAGAAGGAAAGCCCACCAGATCAATCTCAAAAGACAACAAGATGTGAAATATTAGTTTGACAGGAGAGCTATAAAAAGGAAGTTTCAAGTCAATGATCTGGTGCTCATTTGGAATGCAAAAGGTCAAGAAAAGGGTAAACATGGTAAATTTGAACCCTTATGGATGGGCCCATATCAGATTTGCAGTACTCATGGGGAGGATTCTTATTTCCTCCAGGCCCTAGATGGTGAAGTTCTGGAATTGCCTGTGCATGGCCAATTCCTTAAGTTCTATTTTGCATAAATGACTTGTTGCTGTGCACATTTGTAAAAACATGTATGTAGTGTAAATGTCTTGTGCAGTTCGCGCTCTTTGGTTTTTTGCCTGGTCTGCCCGGAGATCTGGTTCTCGCTGCAGGTTTTCACCTGCACGTCCCCATTTGGAGCCAGTGTTAGCACTCATTTTGACCTGGGGGTTGTTTTTTCATGTTTAGGGGGTTTCTTCATTTGAACCCTATATCTTCTTGCCCATTTTCCTAAGTGTTGGACCTCCTCAGCATTTTTCAGCTGCAGCATCATATTTTCTTCGAGGAGGAAGTCATCATCATCATGTTTGCTTCGATGGTGGTCAGCATCTCATGTTTTATGTCGTCTTGTTTTTCATCAGGATCATCATATTTCAATATCGGGTGATGTTTGGATATCATCCTGATCCTGCTGATGAGCTACAGTGTGCCCTGATTTGCTTGCGGGGGTGATTTTTCAAGTATCCGGTGATCTTCCAATTATCACCTTGCCCTTTTATGATGATGATGTCACCCCGATCTTCTGAAGGGGTTATTCTCTGAGTTGTTCGACCTGACTTGTTTTTTCTTAAGGGTCGTCATCATCATCATCATCATATTTCCAGTTATCGCCGTGTTGCTTGCGAGGGTCATCATATTTTCTGCCTGCATGATATTTCGCCGGGGTGATATTTTTATCATCGGGTGATCTTGGTTATGATCATCCTGATGATGTTGTTGAAGAGTTCTAAGTATGACCCGATATTCACTAGGGTCATCATATTTTGAACGACAGGATGATCTTAGTCAATATCATCATGATGTTGTTATATCACTTCATGTTCGTTGTTTTATCATCCTGATGATGCTGACGTCATTCTTATATCAGGGTGATATCTATTTCTCTGCCTATCTGCATCATGATATTTCTGAAGGGAGATATCCGCCTGTCGGCTTCGTGCATTATCTAGTGGGGGTGATCTTTTCAAATATCTGGCACATTCATCTATCACCCTGATCTTATAGTGGATCTACAGTGCAGCATGATATTTGTGCATCAGGATGATATTTCCAAATATCTGGTTATCTTCCGAATATCATCCTGATGTCGATATGATGATGACGTCATCAAGGTCCGGGGGGGGTCATATTTCTAGCACTGATCATCTTGTGGAGATCCCCTGATATTTGCAAACATGATGATGACATCATCTGGATATGAGGAGGTGCGCAGTAGGCAGATATGCTGATGACGTCAGCATGATATGACGGTGACGTCATCAGGATGTTCATCAGCCAGACTTTTGGTATCGGCTAAGCAGGAGGATGTTCCTCCGATGGATCAGGTTGTGCGGGTGAAGGCGATTATCATGCAGGTTATATTGCGATATGATGCTGACGTCAGGGTGATATTTCAAGCGACAGGATATCATGCTGTTGGAGGATGATGATGAAGTCTTATACTAGTGTCGTCAGGAGCAAAAGCACCGACATTATATATGCTCGTGGCCTAGTATATAAAGTGTTGAAAAGGTCGCCGCGAGGTGCATGTGGGATAATTGATATCCTGCATTTTTGAAATATCATGACGATGAATCTTGGTGGGAAATGGTTGCGATGCACAGTTTGACGTTTTCCCGAGGCCGCGGGTTGGTGCGCCATTAATGGCGAAGGTTGTAGAGGTGTGGGCGGATCTGGTACCCGATTGAAGGTGTACATCAGCGGACAGTGGCGCAGGGCTCGAGGTTTCTTCCTGTCTCCTCCCCTACCTGCTGCATTCATGTTTGGGCGCCAATCTGGTAATGCGTTGGGCGCCATTTTTCTGATACTATGTATCTGGCAGGATTTTTGGTCAACCATGTAATTAATTGCTGTGGTACACTACCTGGCTGTTATAAGCAGGAAGTGTTACTCATTTTTGGTTGTTGAAAGTTGAAGATTTTTGGCTCTATAATTCAAAACAAGCTGATCTAGTTGCTCTGTAAAGCTAAACCTGTGAGTCTATGTATCTCTTGTTGTATGTTTTGGCACGAACCCACTGATTTCATGATTAATCTTATATGAGAAATGCTATCTTAGCATGTGTTTTGTTAATTCTGTCTCCAGTATTGCATGTATTCTTCTTCTGAATCTGGATATTTGGGTAATGTTTAGATTCTAGAGCATAGAATTCCTATGTTGAATGTCTGATCTTTTAACTTCTGCTCAAGGGGTAGATTAAACTGTTTTCAGGTTGAACATTGGGAAGGGTATACTGCAGTAGGGATGCCATAAGTAGAGATAACTTAACACTCTATATTGGGAGATATCTGTAAGGCAGGTATCACATATATCCCCTTGAAATCCAGTTTTAGCTGTTCATGTTGATCATTCACAGGTGTATGTCTACTGACTCCAGGCCCTGGATAGGCACCAATCTTGCTTTGTGTTTGTGTTACAACCATGTCCAACTTTGCATCCAAACTTAAAATCCAAATCAAAATCTAAAACAACCATTAGGACATTAGAATTAGTTTTAGGATCCTCAGTCCTCTGTCTACAACTGCAAATAGGCCCAGAGCTAGCCCCTTTGCTCTTATCTTTCAGTTTTGGTCTACTTACAGGAGGACTTATCTACTTTCTGTCAGCATCCCAGCCTTTGTATGCATATCCTCATGGATGTTGAGTAGGGAATCCCCCCTAGGTTTTGCAGAGCCTGAAGAAGAAGAGGAGATAAAATATAGAGTCTATCTCCTACACTGTTGGCCCCTGGCCCAGAGATCCTGTTGATCACTGATGGCTACCTTGTAGGGAAATCTGGGAATAAGCATCCAGTCTGGGAAAAAACCAACAATTACCTTGATCACCCCTTTCATCATGTGTTGAAGAAAGGCCTTGGTCTTGATCAGTAGCTTCGTCTAACATACCCTTATCTTTATTCTGATCACCTTTGTTCAGAGGTTGTGACTCTGCTTGTCCTTGTCCGGTGGGTGCATTATCTTGACCCTTGCCTTGATCGGGTGTCATATCATTTTTAACCTTTTCAGGCTCTAGAGGTGGATCACTACCTTTATTTGGGCTAATATCACCCTAATAGGTTAATTCTATCATTACAGGACTAGTAACCTACTCTACCAAATTAGCCAGCCCTATTTGTTGGGCTACTTCTTCAGGATTGTCCTACTTTGCTTCATCCATTTCATCCCTCACTTGGCTAGTCACCTTCTAGGACATTGGGGTCCCATGAGGGGTCATCTTAGTATTGGCAACGAAGGTCTCCATATGATGAGTAGCCACATCCTAAACTACTTCATCATCTAACAATTCAACATTGTCATCAAGAGGAAAGGGGGACTCTTTACTAGCCATATGTACCTCTTTTGTATGCTCTTCGGCTTTCTCAGTTTTAAACTAAATTATTTTAGGAATGGGGACATCATGTTGTAAGTCCATAAATGTTAAACCACCTACACCCCTTAACATGATAGGGTCAATGCTGACATTTCCCCTCATTATTGTTCTTTGCTTCTTTGGTGGTGGTGTTTGTAGCACCTCCTTTCTCTTCTTCCTCATTATCAACAATTCATCATCTTTAGGTCGCATATCCACCTGTTATTCCCCCAAGGGATTTTCTTGTAGAGGCTCATTTTCCACTTGTTTCTCTATATCCTTAGGAATAGGTTCCACTACCTTCTTGCTTTTCTACTTAATAGGGGTAGGATGTGATGTAGATGCAGGTGTAGATGTTGATGCCCCATCACCTTTTGATGGAAGTCTTTTGATAACTACCCCTTGCGACTTAGGATCAGCCTTCTTACCCTTGCGTGGTGGCTGTTGCTCTTCATCAAGTAGTCTCTCTCCATTAGATTTCCTCTTTTCAATGAGAAACTCATTATATTCTTCTTCTGATAGCTCTTGTCTTTTCTTTTTATTATCCACTGTGAGGGCCATACCCCTCTTCTTCAATTTAGTAACCTTAGCAATTATCCAACTTTGGGTCAACTGGATGACCCCTCACATTATTTGACCCAATGAGGTCTCTTCTGGTAGTGTTAGATCAGGGGCAGAGATGGTGTCATTATACACCTTTTTGTCCTCATATTCACTAGACATTATCTTTCCATCATCATCATGTAATTGTGCCAGAACTGAAATGCAATCAAAAGTCTTGATCTGGTTGAGGGTGAGCCTTTGATAGTTTCTTCTTTTAACCTCTTCCTCATCATCACAATCAGTCCAATAATCTTCAAGATGTTTTTGATGTATTTATTTCCCCAATAACTTCTGTATTCTACCATATGGGTCATATGACCTTACTATAGAAAATGTCTATAGGTGCATGAGCTTCAACCCTCCAATAGCATCCTTAATGCTCTGTCTGTCAGGGCATATATACTAGCCTATGTACACTAGGAACAATATAGGAGGAATCTTCTTCTACTCCAGGTGAGCCTCAACTAAAGTAGACACTTATCTAACAAATTCCATTAAGATGACCCTATCAGTGGGGTATCTTAGCAACATGAGGGGCTACCACTCAAATCCTTCTATTCTTATATATGAGAAGGTGGGGAATTAGATAAACCAAGCCCCATGCTTATAAATAATGGCTTGAGCATCCATGCTCAATCTCTTAGTTCTGTCCTCCTCCATGGTTCTGACTAAATGCATTGAAAAGGAGTTATTTTCTAGTTTGTAGTCTTAGAGATATGCTCTATTCTGTAATTGGGGATAATGGTCCCAAATGTTCACATCACCGGTGATGTTTCCAACCTTGCCCACTATTTATAAGGCATTAAATGTCCCATGAAAAGCACATGCACATACGGAATAAACCAAGCCCCATGCTTATAGATAATGGCTTGAGCATCCATGCTCAATCTCTTAGTTTTGTCCTCCTCCATGGTTCTGACTAAATGCATTGAAAAGGAGTTATTTACCAATTTGTAGTCTTAGAGATATGCTCTATTCTGTAATTGGGGATAATGGTCCCAAATGTTCACATCACTGGTGATGTTTCCAACCTTGCCCACTATTTATAACGCATTAAATGTCCCATGAAAAGCACATGCATATACGGCATAGAAAGTCATATGGAATATACAAACCTTGCCTCCCAGCTTTCTCATGCCCTCATCCAAGCTATCACTAATGATCTTAGCCCACAGAGGCTTGTTGTCTAAATATAACACCATCTGGATGATTCCATACATCTAATTTTCAAAGTTGCTAGCATGTTGATTGCTGGTCATCCTGGTTAATAAGGCAATCATGTACTGATACTCCTCATCAAAGTCAAATTTATATAAGAAAACAGGCAACTTGGTAGAAGCTGTGTATGTACTGTTCTTGGCCCTCCATTGGTACATGACTTTCCTAGCCTCTTTCTTGTTATTATTGTACTCTTTCTCCAAGTTACTTAGGTTTACACTGACCACTTTATTCCCCATAGGCAAACTGAAAGTGGCAGCAATGCCATTGGTTGAGAAGTCGGCATATACTCTGCCATATTTTTCCACTCTTCTATTCTCAGGGTTATATTTTCTGGCACACTCCACTACTAGCTCAGTGGCCTCCATTGCATATGGGAATTTGGCTGCGTGCCACATACTAGTTGTGAATATCCTATCCAGTATAGGGTTATTAGTATAATCATCTAATCTCCTTGTCCATGCATCCAACTCTGTTTTCCCTTGATGTGTATCATCTATCAAACCATAGCTAAATCCTACTCCCTCAAGCTGTACAAACATGGGTTTCAAGAACTCAGAGTTAGATCTATTCTTCCTGACCTCTGCCATTTGATCCTATGATAAAAATATGAATTTCTTACCCTAGGGTCTTTGTATGGAGAAACTCAAGAATATCATGCATTTCATAATTACTATCCAACATTGCAATTTACTTCATGCATCTTCAGGATGCAGATTAACCTATTAAACACACTTTACTTGGTGATTTGCAGTAAATGACAACAAAGAGGGTTTTAATTTACTTACCAAATATTCAATTTTCCCTTCTTGTTAAATGACTGATAACTGATAAAATGTAGATATGCAATATCAACTGTTTTGTTCCATTACACTGAGGGTGATGCTATGCCGGTAGATGACTATGAGGTATTGACTTTCAGAGCTCTGTAAATTTCAATTATCGCAAGGGTAAATGTAAATAATCCCTAAATTTTACTTTTAAACTGATCGATATGACAAATTAGGGCATATGTGTTCTTTTAATTGAATCCGTCAATAATTTGTATGGAGTTGGTAGATGCCGCCAAGTGTTTGATTTATATTTGAAATTGAAAGGGTACCACCTACAATTGGGGTTTGCATTTAATGCTGGAGGGTGATCTTTGGAAGATCATGGATATTTGAAAATATGACCCCCCTCAGAAAATATGACCCCCCTCTTATGCACGAGATAATTGTTTACTAAAGATTGGGGTGATATGGTCAACCTTTGACTATGAAGCAAGATTAGGTCATAAAGTTAAAGATAATGGATATTCAAAAATATTTGGGTCTTTAAGACTTAGGAATATCCATCTCACTACATCATCATCATGTTTACCAAGATCAAGGATATTTCGAAACATGACCCCCTCAGGTGTAGATCATGATGACATCATCATACCATTCTATCCTCTTTGTTATCGGGCTATGATGATGTCATCATCGTATTGAGAAATATGACGGATGCTTAGAAATATGACCCTCTATGGGTCAGGTGCAATGATTACACCATCATTAGGATGATCTCTTTCATTCATCGAAATTGTATGATGTCATCGTCATATTTGTGCAGGGTGATATTTGGAAAAGGGTGATATTTTTAAGATGACGAATATTAGGAAATATGACCCCCTCGCAAATACATGAAGTTTATGATAGGAAAATACTCATCCCTATTTAAGTTTGACATTTGTGTATCAGGGATGGAATGAACATTGGGTGATTTTTCTAAGTCAAGGTCATCTAAACAAATATGACTGATATTTAGAAATATGACCTTCCTTACATGAAATATTAGGGTTGACTAATCTTTGACTTAAGATAACTTTCTACCTTTAAACAATATCAGGGTGATCCAAAAGGCAAACCTGCTTAGAATTTTGTACTCTTTCTAACTATAAGGTTTATGATAGAAAATGCTAACTTGGACAACTAACCTCTCCTTATCTTGCACATACCTCAGCAAAGGTGACATACATGACTAAATTTTACCAAACTGCCCAAAGCTAGAAAACAAGCAAGCAGAAGCAAAAGAAAAGTTGGGTCCCTATTTTGCTAAGGCAAAATGGGGCATGTTGTGTAACCACACAACAACTTGCCACCAAAGAAAAAAATGAAATTCAAATGATTCAAGTGATGGGATCACATTCTAACATAGTATTTTAACTCCTTCTAGGCATAAGTATTATGACCTTTTCTGAATGATATGATGTTCATTGTGGCAATAGTGCTAGGAAGGGATCCAGTGTGTGCAAATGATTAATTATCCTCATCTTGAAACTGAGTTGAAAACATGAGTAACTAGTGTTAAGCTACATATTTTGGGATTCGTCCCTCATAGCCAACCTGGATAAAGCCTTGTTGCTAGCAGGCGTCCATAGCCCCGACAAGGTTATCTATACAGTCCCCCTAAGTAGAGTCCCACTGCCATTAGGCATCTATAGCCCTGGTAGAGTTACTTAGATGGCCTAATTTTATCCTTTTTTATTTTCAATATTCATCTCTTTTGTTCATATGATATCATCATTTAAGCTCAATATGCAAGGTGTGGTCACTTGTTGATTTAGGTTGGAGATTGTAATGGTAGCAAGGGAGTCCCTTTAGATTTTTCACTTGACACCTATACTGATGTGTTCCACAAACCCAAGGCTGTTAGGTGAGTCATTGTAAAAAATCTCCTCAATTAAGAAAAGGCACCATGATGAAAAGGATGTTACAGACCTGATCAAAGATACTCCTCAAAATGAGTCATAACCTATATAGGAATTTGTTCTCATCACTTGAATCCTAACAATTTGGTTGGTTTCTTAGGGTGATAAGCTACATCATCATGACTAACCAAAACAAAGACTCAACAAAACAAACAAACAAACACACAAAACAAAACAAAACTATACAAATAACTATACAATATGTACATTATGATACAGATGACTTACATGACCCTATTTCAGGCTTCTAAGTAATGTTTGAGGAATTGTCTATTAACTGGTAATGGGACATCCTCACCGGTTAGAGTCTTAAGTCTGTAGATACTGTCTCCTAGGATCTTTGAAATTTGAAAATGACCTATCCAAAGTTTGTCAAATTTACCATGGTCACCTTTCTTTTCATGTGCTTTATCCCACATAAGGACTAGATCTAAAATCCTAAAAGCTTTGATTTTGGCTCTTTTATCAAACCAGTGTTTGACAATAGCCTGATGTTTAGCAAATTTATCGATTTCTCTATTTCTTTTTTCTTCTAAATGCATCAACTGAAGTAACCTAACCTCTTGTTTGTTGTCTATGCCTAGATATTCTTGTACAAACTGCAATGTAGGAATCTTTAGGTTAACAAGGAGGATAGGATCCACCCCATACACTAACTGATAAGGAGAATTTCCTAGCACAACCTTCATCCTAGTTCTATCAACCCATAAAGCATACTTTAGTAGGGTGTTCCACTCCCTAGGGTTCTTCTCTACCAATTTCTTTATGATATTCAATAAGTTCTTATTTGTAGACTCTGCTAGTCCATTCCCTTGAGGATAATAATTTGAGGAGAATTTTAAGATAACTCCATGATCAAAAGCCAAACTAGATAGTTTTAATGATGCAAAGGTAGGTCCATTGTCACACACCAAAGCATAAGGAATTCCATACCTGGTCACTATGTTGCTTTCCAAGAACTTGATCACATAATCAGCATTGCATGTCTTACTGCTGATAGCTTTAGTCCACTTGGTACAATAATCAGTGATAGTCAAGACATACCTATGGCTTGAAGATGATGGAGGATTGATAGTTCCTATGAAATCCATGCCCCATTGACCTGGTTGCAAGCGCTGGGCAACATATCTTTCTCTATTGGTTGCAACTTGACATGTATGACAACATTTAATATGTTCAGCAGTGTCCTTAAAGATAGGGGGCCAGTAATACCCTACTCTCAAGATAGCATGAGCAGTAGCTAGATGTGATCTGTGTGCAGTTCCAAACTTATCATGCAATTTTTCTAACACTTTATCTACTTCTTGCCTTTCTAGGCATCTGAGGTATATTCCTTCATAGTTTCTTTTGAAAAGGATTCCTCCTTTTCTCATATACTTTTGAGATTTTATCTTCAAGGCTCTCCTCTATGAAGCCTACAATTTTGATGAGCATTTCCCAGTAATCAAGACCTGCCTGATGTCTGAATACCATTCTTCAATTTCTCTAGTATTCACCACATATTGTTGGCTCATGATGTTAGGATCAATTTCTAATATCATCTAGCTCAAGGCTTGTCCTCTTACAAGCTTCATGGGTGTTATATCCATATCATATCCATGGAGGACTTTTATCCATTTAGCTCTCTTCTACCTAGGCTCACTCTGCATCTAATACTACAACAATTATCTTACTTCTCAAAATGTTGTGTCTAAATTTCTTAACTACTTGGACTAAAGCAAGAGAATGTCTCTCAACATCTATGTATCTAAGCTCTGCATCCTTGAATGGGCAGCTCATGAATGCTATAGGCTTTTCTTCTTTAGCCTCATTTCTTTGTGTTAATACTGTTGCTGATGTATGTTCTGAAGGAAATGAATAAATGTAGAAATCTCTTGTATAATCAGGATTGATCAGAATAGGGGCATTAGATATAGATTTCTTGATGTCCTCAAATGTTGCTCTAGCTTTAGGAGTCCATTCAATTTTGGCATCCTTCTTGAGCATTGAATTCAATGGCCTGACAATCTCTACAAAACTAGTAATGAATTTCCTAACAAAATTTACCTTACCAAAGTATAATTTAAGCTCTTTCTTGCTTCCAGGAAGCTGTAGCTTCATGATTGATTCTACTCTTGTTGGGTCAATGATGATCCCATTCTCTGTTATCAGATGGCCTAGTAACTTACATGTGGTTACTCTGAATATGCACTTCTTTGGATTCAATGATATACCATATTATTCACACTTTTTGAGCACACTCCTGAGGTTTTCTATGTGATCACCCCTATTATTAGAGAAAACTATTAAATCATCCATGTAAATGACTATGTATTTACTAGTTAACCCTCTGAAAGCTAAATCCATTGCATGCTGAAAGGTAGTACTAGCATTTATCAATCCAGAGGGCATGTGCCTATAGGCAAATATACCCACTTGGTGGTGAATGTAGTTTTCAATCTGTCTATTTTATCTACCATCACCTAGTTATAACTTCAGAAACCATCCAAGAAAGACATCATCTGTGCACCATTGACTATTTGTAAGACCTCATCTAGTGAAGGTAAAGGATAATTATCCTTTTCAGAAGCTCTATTTAAATTTTTGAAGTCTACACATAACCTAATATCACCATTTTTCTTTCTCATAGGAACCAAATTGGCTACCCATGTGGAGTGCCTCATAGGAAATATGATCTTGGTATTGAGTAGTTTCTTGACTTCTTCAAAGATGATGGGTTCTAATAAGGCATTAATAGGTCTCTATTTCTATCTAAAATGTTTGACATTTGGTTTCAACGGTATAGTATGGGTTATGATTGAGGTATCATAAGTCTTCAACTCATCATAAGTCCAGGTGATAACATGGATGTAATCCTTAAGTACTTGAGTTATCCCTGCCATTTCTTCTTTTGTATAGACTTTACCAATTAGGACATTCCTTTTTTCTTCATTCTATCCTATGTTGACTGGTGAATATTCCCCTCCATCAGTCCTTGGGAGATCTTTCTACTTTAGCATATTATGCAAATCAAATGCTCTTTCTAATTCTATCATCCCCTTGGATATCTTCTTACTAGGTAGATCCATGATCTCCTCTTCTTCCCAAGTATGATATTCTACATTTCTTTCATCTATGATCTGTGCGTCAAACACATCTCTGTTTGATATGAAATCCAAAATGTGCTAGTCATCATCAAACACCTAGAGATTGGTGACATTGTCTAGTACAAAGGGTATTGATATTAATTCAACTAAAGACCTCTTCAATATGGATATAGACAATAGCTCCAAAGTACTTATAGCTTGAGCTAGAGCATCTGCTCTATGATTCAACTCTCTAGGCACATGTGTGATGTTGAATGCATCAAAGTCTTCTATCAAATCCCATACCCTATGTCTGTAATTAGACAGCCTTTTATAATTGCAAGAGTATATGCCTCTTACTTGTCTTACTATCAATCCTAAGTCTCCATAGTCATGCAGAATATTTACATTTTTCTTGAGTGTAAACAATATCCTATGAATTAAAGCTTCATACTCTGTCACATTATTTGTGCATGGGAATTGTAATCTATATGCTGCTAAATAGGATTTTCCAGCTGGATCAATGATGTCTATTCCTACTCTAGCTCCTTGTTTTGACTTAGATCCATCAAACCTAAGGATCCATGGCTTATCTTCAGTTAAAGGCTTATCAAGACCTTCTCTCTTCTTTTTAGCTCTGGCAGCTGCACCACCTGATATCCATTTTAGTTTTGGTGACTCATTCTTCTCTACTTTCACTTTATCTAATCGATGTGAAGCTGATATTTGTTTTTCTTCCTTATTATCAGGGAAATAATCCTTTGAATGAAGCATCATTTGCTTCTTCAAAATGTGCAAGCATAATAAGAAAGTAGTCTCTAAATGTGGTGCTTCATTTAATCTACACCAACCTTCAATTAGGGCATTATGTGGAGAAGTATGCTGTAGCAACATCTTTTGAATTTGTTTTGATAAAAACTCTTCAAACTTAGTCAAATTAGTCCCTTTATCTTCATCAGATACTTCATAATATGACTCAATCAAACAATCAGTCCCTGGGGTGATATTACTTTTATCCTTAGAAATGCTCCTAATATTCATCAGGATCTCCTCTGAATTATGAATGTAACTTTCATCTTGATATGTACTTTCTTCTGTATCTATAGATGATGAACAAGAGTTAGTATCACTATAACTATCTGTATGACTTCCTGAGGTGATGACAATCTTTTCTCACTACATGTTTGTTCCAACTCCATCATTTTTAAATAGGCATCACAAGTTTTTTCAGAATGTTCCTCTTCATGTAACCTACACCATTCTTCAATCAAGACATTTTCATTAGACATATCTAGCATTCGACAATGTTGCATCTCTTTGGATAGATACAATTCAAAATTCTTAAAATGCTCTGACTGATCACTATCATTTGAACTATGATCAGACTCTATAATCACTCTATCATCTTGAAGATCATCCCTGTTATCATGAATATCATACATGAGGATCTCCTCTATCTTGACTATTTGGGGTATGATAGTGTAAACTCCAAGATCAACATCCACGTACATGATCTCATTGGTATTATTATACTCAATAATCATGTGCTTCATCCGCAGCTTAGCATCTATCAGAATCTGGTTGGGAATCCCTTTCTAAGGTAGCCACATGTGACTGAAATTAGTGGACATGTATCCATTAAGTGTTTTTGACCAATCCCTGCTAAGAAACATTCCATATGTATCAGGGATATCGACTACCTGGATATCAATGTAATATTGAATCCTTGGATCTAATGCTAATTGCATATGAATGTGAGTTAACTCTCCTACAACACTCACCTTGGTCTTATCTAACTGTGTTGCCTTCTTTAGTGACTTGGCAGGATGTAACCCTAAGGCATTACATATAGACAATGGCATTATGTTAGTAGATGCACCTGCATCCACTAAGCAGTTATGTAAATTCTTACGGAACATTCTTATGGTAAGGAGAAATGGAGGTGACTCAGTCTTATCCCTATAAAGGGTCATATGTGAAGTTTTAGTAGCTTGGACAATGGCTAAAGTTTTGTGTTTAACATTATTGTCCTTAGCTGCATGATCTTTATTCAAAGTCTAGTTTGGATTAACGGGATGGTTATCCTCTTTTAGTGTAGGATCATCTAAAGGTTTCATGAATGCCTTCTTAATAGCTGGGGTTTTAAGTATTTCTAACAATGACAAGCTGATTATGATCTTTTTCATTTCATCTACTAAGTATGTAACCAACTTATCAGACATAGGAGGCTAGTTATTGGCTTTTGCCACTGCCTTCTATGGTGCTAAATATTGAACATTAACCTTAGGAAATCCAGGGTTATTACTTGTCTTTGGATCAGGAGGAGTGTTAAAATTATTTGGAGGCAAAGATGTGGTCAAGGGACCAGAAGGTCTGTTTGAGTTATTCCTGAGGTTATAATTATGTTTGCCTTGATACTGCTACTGGTAGGCATGTACTTCCTCATGCTCAATTGATGGTTCATTTTCATCTTCAAAAGGAAATACATAATTTGTTTCAAAAGCCATGGTTGACTCCTCACATTGTAGAGTATAATTCTCATGAGCTAAAGTTACTTGATGGTGAGGATGATTGGTAAAACTTTCCAATACCAGGGTAGAGTCATATCCACAAGGGACAATTTCATTTCCTTCGACAAAAGGAAGGTTACTTGCAGTATTTGATACCTCAGCTTGAAAGATACTGACTTCTATCCTAAACTGAGGACAATCTAACTTAGCATGAGCATTGGTGTTATGGATCCTACACCAATTTGTAAGGGCTACTTTAGCCAGGTTCACCCTAGTGGTCTGCTTAGGTTCACTAGGAGGCTAATTATCTAAGGGTAATGGCAAGGAACCATTGTTTGGCCTAGTGTTCCACACTTTAGGTTGTCTAGGAGCATTATTGTTACCACTATCGTTATTGTTATTGTTCCTATCATTGTTGTATCCCCTATTAGGATATCCAGATCTATCATTGTTATATCCTCTATTTTGATTTGGTTGAGAATAGAAATTCTGACTTCTCAAATGAGTGATTTTAGTTGTCAATTTTCTCAATTGTGTTGATATCTCTTTAATTTATTCCTTTTCTTCTTGGACTATGGCTACTACATTCTCTACTTGAGGTTTAAAATAGGAAGAACCATTGTTATTGTTCTATCTTACATCCTGATGTACTTGTGTATGTCCTATATATTGCACTATTTGGTCATTTCCATTTGAAGAAGGCATGATGCTAAGTGGAGGTACTTGTAAAGGACTTGGAATTATAGCTAGAGGCATCATAGCTCCATTGGTTTGTTGTTGAGAAGGATATGTAGGGTATACATGATGTGTAGGGAAGGCAATATTAGGAGTTGGAGCAGGGATCAAATGTTGATTGACTTTTATAGCTTCTTCAAAAGTTCCTGCCAGAGTTGTGACATTAGGATGTGTCCTCCTTATGAACATAGAAGTTAGGGGATCTAAGGCTGAATAGTATATACTCCTAGTAGCTTCATTTGCTACAGTATAAGGAGCTACCAGCTTTGGAAGTATCTTTTGGAATCTAGCATTAAAATTGGTAATAGGTTCTCCTTCAAATCTTTTGATTGTGGAAAATAGGTGATAATTCTTCGAAGCATCTATAGGTAAATTAAATTTGTCTTTGAAGGCTTTATCCAGGTAGCCCATGAACCAACTAAACCTTGACCAAGACTGATCTACCAATTATATGCTTCTACTCCTAAGGAAAATAGAAATAATCTGCATACCACATCTTGATGTTCAATCCTTGCTCTACAGCAAGCTTCCTTGAATGTTTTGATGTGATCATTAGCATCCTGATATGGATGATATTTAGGACAAATCTTGTCATGATTTTTAGGTAAAGGATGATATGTATTGAAGGTCAAAGGTGAGTCTAAAGCAAAGAATGACATAGTAACTAGTGCTGGTTGTTGGACTTGAGGGATAACAAGTGGTCCTGTAGGTGTTTTCAATTCAACAAAGGTTATTGGAGTATTCACTAGTGAAGATTCTGATGTACTAGAACTAGGAGTGTGATGAATGTCTATAGTTCTAGGTCTATGTCCATGGATAAGTAGTTCCTCAAATAGTCCACCAAATCTAGACCTAGTATTTGGCCTGAGAGCCAAGGTTTCTACAATTTATGAAAATTTGACTTGGCTTTCTATAAAGATCAACTGGACTAACCAAATAAAGGAGATATTTATGACCAGAATCCAAAACTGGCTAGATATTTATGTAATATTTGCATAAAAATTTCAAATATGAGCAAATACCAGACTTTTAGACACAGATACTAGGATATCCAGTGCCACAAGCAAATATCAACAACAATCTAGCAAGAAAACCTGAATAACAACTCAATTTTCAAAGATTGCAAGAACTGATTGTAAAGTTTGAAATATCTATGCTCAATTCTGAAATATTTATGATGAACAGATATGAAAGGATACAAATCAAGCAAATCTTTGCAAGAAAACTCAAAGCATGAACAATTGTGATGAGCTTCAAGAAGATTACCTCACTTCTAACACAGGGATACACATATACAACCGATTCACTTTTCATAAAAGATTTGGCCCTCCTTCTAGCACCAATTTATGTTGATGATGATTGTTAGTCATAACAACATGCATAAACATTTGCACAACAAACCTTTATTATCTTGAAAAGTATGATTAATTTGGAATAAATTGATGACTCCAAGTCTCCGATGATCAGGTCATGATCGTCTGATGTTAATCAGAGGTTGATGTGACATGTTGTTTTCCATTTCAAGGGGTCTTACACTATATGTATGGTAAATCATTGCATGTATGATCAATTATGCACCTGTGTACTATAAATTCACTTCACAAACAAGGTTATTTCTACTATGCTCCATTGATTATAGTAATATCTATAAGTTTGATCAATTCTTCTAAGCATTTACTGTCACGAACTTGTATATACTTTTGCACTCTATATTCATTCAAATAATGTGCCTACAAGTAAATATTCATATGTTTATCATTGATATACATCTATATTTTCATGATATTTGTCATTTTGACATGTTTTTACTCAAAATATGCTTTGTATGTTCAATTATTTACGAGATATAGGCATATTTCATGTTCATTTGCTCTAGATTGTATGTTATTTGCAATTATGAAGATGATTTATAACAAAATTCAAGAAAATTAAAAGAAATACTTCTAAATTTGGTGAACCTTTAGCTATTGAGTCACATACATTCTAGATATAGTCATGAAGAGAAGGAATCAAACCATAATTTCACTAGATTGTTCCACAGCTAGATATGGTTGTTGCTAACTTCAAAGGAACAAGGAATAAAAACAACACATGTAGACTGACAAGAACTCAAAGGGACGCAGCTAATCAATGCATATATCTAGATCTCATTCACTGACTACTCAAGATTTACAATAATTTGTAATCAACACAAGCTTCTCTTTCATTAAGTATTTAAAGATGTACACTCACAAAAGCCTTGAAATCAGTCCTGAATGCTTCAGCAATCCAATTTCAATTAAGTTTCTAATGCTTTAAAGAGTGCACTCCATCCCCTTCTATAGAATAAGGAGAGGAGGCAGTTACAAATGACCAATGGTCAAGATTTATTTATTCAGATCAATGGTCAACATTTCTCATTGACTTAGTCAACATCTCTATACGTGGCACAAGTTGCCAGCTGGCAACCCTCTTTTGGATTCAAGCATCTTCCATGCTGATAATGCATATGACCCAATAATCATGCATCTCTCTCTACCCTTCATTCTCTTCTTCTTCACTTTCATCTTCTCTGTCATTTTCTACATCATCATCCTCTTCATTATCACTATCATTCTGATGTAGATCATCTCCTATGTGTACTCTCATAGTTGCCTTGACGGATTCATACAACTGTACTATTCTATCAATTTCACCATCATCTTGAACCTTGGCTTTTATTACGGCATGTCTAAGGGAATGAAACTTTGCTTGAAGGGCATCCATCTTATTCTTCTTGCTATTCAATGTTTCATTATACGTTTCTACCATGACCTTCATCCTCATGACCTTATTTATTACTTCTTCTATCAAATGATGCAAAGGATCCTCTATAGCTTGTTTAAAGTTGTCATGGAAAGCCTGAACAACAAAATCAATATCCTGATTTTCTATTTTCCCTTCTACGTTCCCCTCTAGGGCTTCCAGGGTTTCTACTTCCTTTGCCATTAGATTATGCAACTTGACACTTATGTCCCTAAGTTTGCCACTGCATCTCTTCAAAACATCACATTCAAATCTAGTGTCCTCATACCAAATACTGAGCAGCTAGAAGGTGTTATTATCTAATATGTTGTTCTTTATAAGTATCTATACATCAATTATTTTCATCTCCCCCAAAGCATCTAGGTGCTTCCCTAG
Organism: Cunninghamia lanceolata; assembly: GCA_027924645.1. Taxonomy (NCBI): domain Eukaryota; kingdom Viridiplantae; phylum Streptophyta; class Pinopsida; order Cupressales; family Cupressaceae; genus Cunninghamia; species Cunninghamia lanceolata. The sequence goes on from BSBN01001745.1 coordinate 833,772, forward strand.
TTTGAAGGCTCTCTTGCCTACTTCATTTTGCAACTTATCAACCTTTCTTTTTAAATCACTAAGTGAATTCCACCTATCTAGGGAGGTCTTCACCACTTCCTCATCTTAAAAAATAGAAGACACGAACCATTTTTCCATCAACTATTCTTTATGCTTCATCAAATCTAATCTAGTAACTTCTTCTTGGGATATAATGGTTAGTGGGGTAGCTGGATCAGCCAGTACATGATCAGGGTTAATTAACCCTTTTATAAAAGAATGTAATTGATTAATGTGCTCTTTATGTTTCTTATTCTTCTCCTTTTCCTTTTTCACCCTTTGGGTCAAAGAATCAATAATATCTTTTCCTTCCTGACCCTCCTGGTCTTCATTTGCAAAGCCCAGATCAACATTTGTGATCTAAAATTTATCAAGGCTTATTTTGCCTTTCTCCTTTTCTATTGTTGGTAAGGCTACTTGGGCTATTCTCCTAGCTGTAGTAGGGTCTCTTCTTATTGCATATGTTAGCCTTGCCTTTCTTCTTGGTTTAATCATGCCCCCAGCAAACAATGTAGAAACATCAAAATCATGTACCTCCTCTATTTGTTGTAGATTTACTTCTTGTTGCAACCAATTAGGAACATCACCTTTGGGATCTTGATGATCACCCTCTTTATTCTAAGTGTATTGTGACTCTACATTATGTTTTTCCCTCTTTGGTGAATTTTCTTTTCTGATTTCTTCCTCATGAACATTCTTATGAGGGGGATCTTCTTAAGGTACATCTTGCTGAAGGATTTCTTTTTGGGGTGGAGGATTTTGTAAAGTATGCATAGCCTGATTTTGCACCTCTTCTTGTAAATTCTCCCTAGGAATTTCTTGACCCTTTCCTTTTGCTCATCTTATGGTACATTAGTCTCTTGAGAAGACTATGTATTTTGACCTAGGGGATCATGAAGATTGCCCTCAATTAGCTTTTCTATTTCTTTGTGCTGATCTGCACCTTGTGCTAAAGTCTGCTCTTCATCTTTTGATGTATTAACTTCTTACAAGTTTCCCACCTTACTAGCTAACTTCTCTTCTAATACTGGATTATTACCTTGATCACTACTTTCATCGTGTGTTGAAGAAAGGCCTTGGTCTTGCTTAGCACCTTCATTTGGCATACCCTTATCTTTATTCTGATGACCTCTGTTATGAGGTTGTGACTCTACTTGTCCTTATCCGGTGGGTACATTATCTTGACCCTTGCCATGATCAGGTGTCATATCATTTTTAACCTTTTTAGGCTCCAGAGGTGGATCACTACCTTTATTTGGGCTGATATCACCCTGGTAGGTTAAGTCTATCACTGCAGGACTAGTAACCTGCTCTACCAAATTAGCCAACCCTATTTTTTGGGCTACTTCTTTAGGATTATCCTACTTTGTTTCATCCATTTCATCCCTTGCTTGGCTAGTCACCTTCTAGGCCATTGGGGTCCCATGAGGGGTCATCTTAGTATTGGAAACCAAGGTCTCCATATGCTAAGCATCCACATCCTGAACTACTTCATCACCTGACAATTCAATAGTGTCATCAAGAGGAAAGTGAGAATCTTTACTAGCCATATGTACCGCTTTTGTATGCTCTTTGGCTTTCTCAGTTTTAAACTGAATTATTTCAGGAATGAGGACATCATGTTGTAAGTCCATCATAAATGTTAAACCACCTGCACCCCTTAACATGATAGGGTCAATGCTGACATTTCACCTCATTGTTGTTCTTTGCTTCTTTGGTGGTGGTGTTTGTAGCACCTCCTTTCTCTTCTTCCTCATTATAATAAAGTCATCATCTTTAGGTCCCTTATCCACATGTTCTTTCCCTAAAGGATTTTCTTGTAGAGGCTCATTTTCCACTTGTTTCTCTATATCCTTAGGAATAGGCTCCACTACCTTCTTGCTTTTCTACTTAACAGGGGGAGGTTGTGATGTAGATGCAAGTGTAATTGTTGATGCCCCATCACCTTTTGATGGAAGCCTTTTGATAAATACCCCTTGCAATTTAGGATTAGCCTTCTTACCCTTGTGTGGTGGCTATTGATCTTCATTAGGTAGTCTCTCTCCATTAGATTTCCTCTTTCCAATGAGAAAATCATCATATTCTTCTTCTGATAGTTCTTGTCTTTTCTTCTTATTAGCAACTATGAGGGCCATACCCCTCTTCTTCAATTTAGTAACCTCAATAGTTACCCAACTTTGGGTCAACTAGATGACCCCTCGCATTATTTGATCGAATGAAGTCTCTTCTGGTAGTGTTAGAGCAGGGGCAGAGATGGTGTCATTATATACCTTTTTGTCCTCATATTCACTGGACATTATCTTTCTATCATCATCATGTAATTGTGCAGGAATTGAAATGCAATCAAAAATCTAGATCTGGTTGAGGGTGAACCTTTGATAGTTTATTCTCCTAACCTTTTCCTCATCATCACAATCAATCCAATAATCTTCAAGATGTTTTTGATGTATTTGTTTCCCCAATAACTTCTACATTCTGCCATATGGGTCATATGACCTTACTATAGAAAATGGCTGCAAGTGCATGAGCTTCAACCCTCCAATAGCATCTTTAATGCTCTGTTTGTCAGGGCATATATACTAGCCTATGACAATGGGAACAATACAGGAGGAATCTTCTTCTACTCTGGGTGAGCCTCAACTGAAGTAGACACTTCTCTAACAAATTCCATTAAGATGATCCTATTAGTGGGGTATCTTGGCAACATGAGGGGCTGCCCCTCAAATCCCTCTATTTTTATATATGAGAAGGTGGGGAATTGGATAAACCAAGCCCCATTCTTATAGATAATGGATTGAGCCTCCATGCTCAATCTCTTAGTTCTATCCTCCTCCATGGTTTTGACTAAATGCATTCAAAAGGAGTCGTTTACGAGTTTGTAGTCTTGGAGATATGGTCTCCTATGTAATTTGGGATAATGGTCCCAAATGTTCACATCACCAGTGTTGTTTCCAACCTTGCCCACTGTTTGCAAGGAATTAAATGTCCCATGAAAAGCACATGCATATACAACATAGGAGGTCATATGGAATATACAAGTCTTGCCTCCCTGCTTTCTCATGCCCTCATCCAAGATGTCACTGACGGTCTTAGCCCATAGAGGCTTGTTGTTTGAATATAACACCATCTGGATGATTCCATACATCTAATTTTCAAGTTTGCCAGCATGTTACTTTCCGGTCATCCTGGTTAATAAGGTAATCATGTACTGATACTCCTCATCAAAGTCAAATTTGTATAAGTAAACAGGCAACTTGGCAGAAGCTGTGTATGTACTATTCTTGGCCCTCCATTGGGACATGACTTTCCTAGCCTCTTTCTTGTTATTATTGTATTCTTTCTCCAACTTACTTAGGTTTACAACTGACCACTTTATTTCCCATAGGCAAACCAAAAGTGGCAGCAATGCCCTTGGTTGAGAAGTCGGCATATACTCTGCCATGTTTTTCCACTCTTCTATTCTCAAGGTTATAATTTCTGGCACACTCCAATACTAGCTCATTGGCCTCCATTGCATATGGGAATCTGATGAAGGGGGTAAATCACAAAACACACAATAACATATATTGAACACAACAAATAGAACTTTCTTTTATTGAACTGGGTAACTCATTACATTAGAGAAGCTCAATTACAATTAGAGGATGAATCCTCTACTGGCTGCAACACATTATAGCTTTCCCAACCTCAAGACTCTTGAATCTTCAGCCTTCTGTAACCCCAAAATCAGCTAGGGTTTCTATTTTCCCACCTATTCTTGACTCTACACTGGCCCCCTTCACTCTACTACTGCCCAACATTCCCAAAATAGTCATAAATAGCACTTTTTGGTGGCCTCCAACTGAAGTTCAAAATTTGCAATTCCCTCCAAAAGTAGGTCAACTTCCGGGAAGCATAACTTTTGATCCGGGTGTCCGATTGACGAACCGTTTTAAGCGCCGAAAAGCTTGTGATGTGAACTATCATGCTAAAATTCATAAATGGATTTTTGTCAACTTTTTAGGACATTATGGGAAGTTTCAGTGCCTCATATCTCATTCCAAAAATTTTCAGGGGCTTTTTGGAAAACAAAAACTTTAATATCTTTCAGGTCACAATTGGTCTTTTCCTGATTCCTTCGTCAAAGGTCTTATATTTCCATTATGTAACTTTCTAGAAGTTTTTGCTTCATTACATGCCCAAATACAAACTTTCTAAAAATAGCAGGTACACTTTCCAAAATAGGCGGGTTGCTATTTTTAGCAGTTTTGGAAAAACTGAAAGTCCTCCATTATTATTCAAGATATTATGGAACCAAAAACACTAATTATGGAAAGAAATGAAAACAACTACAATGATTTTGAATTAACTTCTTTTTGGGTGATGCAAGATTGCCCTTACACCACTGGATGCTCCTACATCAGACACCTAGGGTAATTTGAGAAGTGACCCTGTCACGTCTCAGATGTTTGTGTGAGGAAAACCCAAATGGTCAACCTCTGCCTTAGACAACCAAGAAGAATCTTCAACAGGCCTTCCTTTCCATTTTACCAGATATTTTTCATATTGCTTATTTCGAGTACTTCCTCCCACACGGCTATCCAAGATCTCTTCTATCTCCTCCATTGAAGTAGATGCCGGAATACTCCATTGCACTTCTGTTGGTCCATCCTCTATTCCACCTTCATGATATTCTGATAAATCAGCAATGTTGAAAATAGGGGAAATATTGATCCCACTCGGCAGCTCTACCTCATATGCATTTCTTGAATCATGCTTCTTCAGGATTCTGCATGGTCCAAATTTCTTCATTTTCAACTTATTGTATGTTCCAATTGGGAACCTTTCTTTTCTCAAGTGAACCATGATTTCATCTCCTACTTGGAATTCCTTATATCTCCTCTTCTGATCTATTGTCATGCCCACATTTTCCTTGTGGTCACAACACACATCGCACGTGTCATAGCCACATCTGTCATGTGGTTATGACACGAGATATGAAAAACTTTTCTCACACTGTCCTAAAAACCCCTCTCGCATGCGTACGCATGCTCAACGGTGTTCTCTCATGGCGAAACACTATACTCATCGGCGGAATACAAGTACAATGGCATGCAACCAGAAGCATATAGATCAACAAGAGGGTCTATACAACGCTGCTAACATCATTGCAAGAGTGAGATTACCAAAGTTCTTAAATCGAACCCTCGGCAATGTTCGGTAGCAGAATGCCTTACGACGTTAGTGGGAATTACGCTGCACTCATTTACGCACGTGGTTCGCTGATAGAGGAACCACTCCCCACGACGCCTTGTTCTGACTAAACCGGCTAGTGATCTCCCTATTTAGTCATTTTTCAGCCAGGCACGGTTGTCTGTCTCCTCTCTTGTTTCCTGAAACATACCCCTCCTATGACTTAGCATTTTCAACAAGGCGGTTTGGTTGCCCTCTCTTCCCTTTTCACAAGTTCTTAATTCTGATTATATCTTTATCGCCCTTACCTTAACTATTTCTTAGTTCATTTAGTGTGTTTATATTTCGGTCTCTCTCTCTCTTTCATTTTCTATGCTTTCTTTATGTGCATCCTGACCTTTCTTCATGATTTACGTCAATCAGGGTTATTACTGCAGCTATTGTTGATATTAAACCTAATTTCAGGATGATCTAGGTCACAAAGGCTGGTTTACTATTTCGCTGGACTCGGTCTCCTAATCTTCCCCGATCTAGGTTCCTCCTCTTCGTAAATACTTAGTCAACTTGTTCCTAAGCAAATTTGGCAGAAGGTTCCGTCAACTTAGTTCTCTTATCCCGTGTGAGAAATGTCGCGCATTTTCTCCTCTGTGTTTTCCAATGTTAGTTTTTCCTTCTTCGGAACCTCTTACAGGTTTACATATGAGATCGTTTGCTACAGTTGAGATTAATATGGCCACATGGATTGTTAGTGGTGGCTTCTTAAGTTTATTTCCAGTGTTCTTTTGAGCAAGGAGTTGTGTAATTTTCCTCTTCATTTTCCGGGTGATTATTCGTACGTTAACAGATTGTAACTTCCGAGAAACTCTTTCCAGAGTATCACTGAATATTCCTAAACTCTCTTTTACATTATAATTTTATTTTCTCTTGTTTATAATTACTGTTGTTACTGTTACTCTTAATTACGATTCATACACTGATTGTGACTCGTATGACGTTGTCAATAGATGTAGGTGGTTCACCACTTTATAAAACTCTGTTCATGGTAAGATATCTTCTTTGGTTGTTGTGTTCAACACTTAATAACATCTACTGTGAGAATATAATTGTTATATATATATATATTTTTTTTCTCTATATCCATGAGACATAGTTTATAACGATTTGAAACGAGGGCCCAATAAATTGGTTCATAGATTTACTCCTATGTATATTATATATCTATATATATATATATATATATATATATATACATACATACATATATATAATATATTTATTTTAATGTCTATGTAAAGGACGAATTGGTTTACCACAACTTATATAACTATATCTCTCTATATATATATATACAGATATATAATCATTATTATATTATATATATAGCTATATACATAGACATATATAATATATATATATGCCTATATATAGAGCTATATAAAACTGAATTTATATTCCAAATAACCCAATCTTATGTTAGGGCCAAGCCCTAACATTTTATTTGCTGTAGTTTCCACAGCCGACGGCGGCCATGGGCGGCGGTGGCTGCTGTGACAGAGAAGCAGGGTCGGGGTGGCCGCAGAGCGGCGGGCCTGTGCAGGCCGCGGGAGGTATAAGGGATTGGGGGGGGAGATGTGGAGTGGGGCGGAGCCCCACCCACATTCCCACGACGTGGGGTGTGGGTGGGGCTCCGCCCCACTCCACACCTCCAAATGTAACATAAAACCTGCGGTGGGGTTTTCTCCCCACCGCCCATTGTAAATAGCGACTGTGTTTTTTCTATCCGCGGCTTAAATTTTAACCGCCATTCTTATGTGCTATTCGTTGATTTCTCTCAACAATAAAATATATATATATATATATATATATATATATTCATATATATATATATTTATATTTAGCAATGATTATAAAATTAGAGATATATATATATATATATATATATATTTCATATATATATATATATACATATATATATCTATTTTGATATTGATATTTATCAGTCAATCTCATAAAACTGATAATTTACTTTCAATTTCTCTATTATTCTAAAAAATGATAATTACTCAAAATATGAAATATATATATATATATATCTATATATATACATATATTTAAATTTATTTATATAAAAAAATATTCTTATATGTGCTTAACTAATTCCTAAATTTCTCAATTTCACTACTTTATGCATTTTCTCCAAATCAACCTGTTATAAGAAATTGTCATAACACTTATATATATATATATATATATATATATATATATATATATATATATATATATATATATATATATATATATATATATATCCCAATTTCACTTAATTGATAGAACTGGTAACTAACTATCCCCTTATTATAAGTATAATTTTCCATTTTCATAAACATTTAAGACTTCATAAATTTACAACAGATTATATATTTACATGCTAGATTTCCTCTAAATTATCAGAATCCATGAGAATAACTCCAATATTTAAAACTGTCTTTTCCATTTTAACATTGAACTATAAAGAAAATTAGCATTTCAGTGAAGCAATTCCAAACTTTCAAATGTAAACAACTCAGATTAAATTGCAAAAACGAACTTGTTCCTTTCAGTAATACTTGAAACACAAAAATTGCTATTGAACAAAGTTTGCAAACATCAACTTAAAATTTAAGCACATTCATATTACAGCTTCTCAATCATGAATACCAACTTCCCAGATATGAACTTTCTCCTCCCAAACAGTATACCACTGAAAACTTATGACAACCAATAAAAGTCCAATAATAACAAGATCAGGGAGGTGATTTTATTCACTCCCAGAATAACATTAATTTACAACAATAACAAGAGAGGTGTTCTCTCTTCATCTCTATGAAATGAACCAGGCCTAATTCTCATGACAAGAAGATGATCTGTTTCTTCATAAATAGCCAACCAGAAGCTCCAAGAGAAAAACCTGCGTATCAAAGACAAACAAAGAAGAAAATACCACTCGTCTAGCTCTCCTCCCTACCGTAGACCCGCAAGAGGGTCACCCCCGAGCTAGGGAGACCATACTCACACCTGGGTACTCAAACACTCCACTTCACAACAGAAACAACAACAATCCCAAAGCACACATACACCCGTGGGTATTTTACACAATACGGAAACTCAACTACAGTGAGTTTCATAAGGGGCAGGAGAGTGGACACACTCGACTCCAGAGTGTCACCCTGACAGATAAATGAACTAATATAAATTTCTCTTGGTCTCAACCAAGTGTGATCACAATTTGTAAGAAATCTGTATATGACTCTCAAGTCAAAAATACAGTCACAGATACATGCCCTCAAGGCTTTCAACATCCCAAAAGATGGAAACATGTATGCACCCGAGGAGGATCTCTCCTCCCCTACCCCAAACTTGATGAGCATTTCTCCCAAGTGGGAGACGCTCTGTCAAACAACCCGACAAGAACCCCACAGAAAACAAATTTAAACACATATTTCACACACATTTCATACACATTTCAGTTCTACCAAAACAAAGGTAAAATTCAGACCAACCTTGCAATGCCCTCCTGGAATGAAGTTGTTGCAGAGTCCACAGAGTTCACTTCCAACCTTAGCCACCAACTCCCTCTCCCTTCTCTATCTTCCAAACTAACTTCTCTATTTTTGGTAAGGCCAAAATGAAAGATTTTCCCCAAAATTCAACTAACTCCCTCTCATCCCAAAATTTCAAAATAAATAACCCAAAATTCTCTTTCTTTCTAATTTTGAGAAATGGGGAAGTGACACTTGTCACCTCCTCACCCTTCCCAAAAATCACTATTCTGTCCAGGTGGCTTATGTCACTCTCCATTCCCAAGGGTACTCCTTATTCCTCTCATGTGACTCCACTTTCTCATGGGAGAAATAAAAAAAAGAGTTAAATGGGAACAAGACAGGTGACCCATGCCTCTTTCTCCTTTCTTCACATGGGTGTCCCCATAGTACATGGGGGAATCTTACTAAAGAAGGGGTAACTTTCACTAATGGATGGCATCTCTTATCTAGGGAAAAGTAGAGGGGATGGGTTGAGTGTTGGTACAACCCATCATGTCCCCTCCTACCTCCAATTTTCGCCACTTAACTTCAGGGGAAGGTTAAGTTGACTAGATGGAGGTTACTCAAGGGTTACCCATGCCAAATGGGCCCCTGGACCCATGGGGTAGAACCCAGGGTCAATTTTAACCCATACAAGACACCCCAAGTCAAGGTAAAGCACAAGAAAAAGGGCCTCATAATTTAAATAAAAATAGAAATTTCAAATTCAATCTCTTTACAACACTTACTTATAAAAATAATGTCACATGAGGGTAACCTAACCCACTCGACCATACGAAAGACCACATTACATCATGACATCAAACACAAAGAGATCTTGGTTCCTCGTGGAACCAGATCGGCTTAACAGGGAATAACAAATAACAAGGTGTGGAATGATCTCCGAAATCTGTGGTTTGATTAGTAGTCCCTGCACACTCAATTACAAGATCAGTAACCACATAAACTCATCATAGCCGAAGCAACTTAAATAACACATGCATTCTCATGCCCTAGTACAATTTAACATAATTAAAAATCATATTACAATTTTCCATCATCACCTAATTCATTTTTCTGAAAAGTAACTTATCCAAACATCACCCAATTAGTTTTTCCGAAAACATAATAAAGTTAAATAGTCTGACAAATTTCGGGAACTGCTATCCCACAAATATGAAAGTAACAATAACAGTACTGTAATTAGTCATAACAACAGTAGTAAAAAAAGGGCGGTCCTCACATCTATCTTAGCCTTGTACTGAATATTTATTTTATTAATGTGCTTTCTCACCTCTTCATGCAAATTCTTCAGATGTTCTGCAAAGTCTTCAGCTTCAGCACTTATCTTTTCTCCATTGTCTAGCTTCCTTAACTCAGAAGCATTTCTTGGGCTATTGCCATATACAATTTGGAATGGTGATTTACTAGTACTCCTATTGACAGAATTATTGTAAGCAAATTTTGCCTATGGTAAAATCAAATCCCATCCCTTGGGCTTATCTCCTACTAAGCATCGTAGCAGGTTACCCAAACTCCTATTCACCACTTCAGTTTGTCCATCAGTCTATGGATCGTGTTCAGGACTAAACTTCAAATCTGTCTTCAACTTCTTCCACAATGTCCTCCAGATATAACCAACAAACTTGGTATCTCGATCTGAAACTATGCTCTTTGGTAGACCATGTAGTCTCACCACTTCCCTGAAAAATAACTCTGCAATATGAATAGCATCATTTGTCTTCTTACAAGGAATAAAATGTGCCATCTTTGAGAATCTGTCCACCACCACAAAAATAGAATCATGCCCTCTCTGTGTCCTTGGTAAATCAAGAACAAAATCTATACTAATATCATCCCATGGCTTCTCTGGTACAGGTAATGGTTGATACAACCCTGTATTTTGACTTGTTCCTTTTGCCATCTGACATACTCTGCAACTCTGTACAAATTTCCTCACATCCTGCTGCAACTATGGCCAATAATAATTTTCACCAACAATAGAAATGGTCTTATCTCGACCAAAGTGTCCAGCCAGTCCTCCACTATGCTTCTCTTTAATCAGGTTCTCTCTCATGGAACTCCTCGGAATGCACAACTGGCTTCCTCTAAACAACATGCCATCTTGGATTATGAAATCCAACCATTTTGTCCCGTCCAAAGTAACAGGCTCCAGACAAGCTTTCCAAGCCTCTACAAAAATCTGGATCTTCAGGATACAAACTTTTGAGCTCATCGAACCCAACAACCTCATTTCTATCAACAAATTTTGCCTTCTGCTCAAGGCATCTGCAACTTTGTTGGACTTCCCACTCCTATGCTTCAAAACAAAGGTATAACTCTGCAAAAACTCAACCCATTTTAAGTGCCTTTGGTTCAACTTCCCTTGACTATTAATATACTGCAAAGCCTGATGATCAGTATATAAAACAAACTCTTTTGGCAACAAATAATGTCTCCATTTCTTCAAAGCTTGAACTATTGCATAAAATTCTTGATCATAAATAGAATACTTTTTCTTGGCATCATTAAGCTTCTCACTATAATAGGCAATGGGCTTACCTTCTTGGCTCAAAACAACTCCTATACCACTACCACTAGCATCACAATCTACCTGAAATACCTTATTGAAATCTGGAAGTGCCAAAACAGGTTGTTCTACAACTTTCTACTTCAATGTATCAAAGCTCTTGTCTACTCCTTTAGTCCATCTAAACTCTTTTCTATCCCCTCTCATTGTCTTAGTTAGAGATGCACAAATGCTACTGAAATTCCTGATAAACTTTCTGTAAAAACTTGCCAAACCATGAAAAGATCTTACCTCCGTTGCACTCCTTGGTGTAGGCCACTCAATGATAGCCCTTACTTTTCCTGGGTCCATCTTAAGACCTTCCTCTGAGACAACAAATCCCAGGTATACCAACTCTTTCTTTGCAAAACTACATTTATTTAGATTAATCAGCAACTTCTCTTCCCTCAGCTTCTCTAGAACTCTTCTGATATGCATCAAATGCTCATCCCAAGTCTTACTGAAAATCAAAATATCATCCAAATAAACAATAACAAAACTTCCCAAAAATTCTTTTAGTACCTCGTTCATGAGCCGCATGAATGTGCTCGGTGCATTGGTTAGCCCAAATGGCATGACTAACCACTCATACAAACCCTCCTTTGTCTTGAAGGCTGTCTTCCATTCATCTCCTTCTCTGATTCGAATCTGGTGATACCCACTCTTCAGATCAATCTTCATGAAGTACTTGGCTCCACTCAAACAATCTATTATGTCATCCATTCTTGGCAATGGAAATCTATACTTGATCGTTATCTTATTGATGGCTCGAGAGTCTATACACATCCTCCATTCTCCATCTTTCTTTGGTGCTAGTACTGTAGGTACTGCACATGAACTTAGGCTCTCCCTTATCAGTCCCTTCCTCAACAACTCCTGAACTTGTATGTTCAGCTCTTCATTCTCTACAGGGGTCATTCTATGGGCTGCCTTGTTTGGCAAACTGGCTCCTGGTGTCAAATCCATTTGATGACTTTTCTTTCTTACTGGTGGTAAACCTTCTGGTACATTATCAGAGATAATGTCCTGGAACTCTTCCAACATATCTGAAACTTCTGCTGGTACATCTTCATAGTTCTCTTGACTAATCTTGGGAATCAATGCAAAGCAATGATGCTCATGCTTCATTCCCTCCAAAAACTTTCTACCATCTACCAAGCAAATTCTAGCAGTGCTACATACCTTTTCTTCCACCTCCTTCAAGGGCTTCAACTTATGATGAACTCCATCCTTTGTTAGGGAATATGTGTTTGCATGGCCATCATGGACAACACTCCTATCATACTGCCACGGCCTCCCCAATAACATATGACATGCATCCATCGGTATGATGTCACACAGCACCTCATCATGGTAGTCACCAATCTTGAACTTCACTAAACATTGTTCATTGACCAAAGCTCTATGGTCCTTCTGCAACCATGCAATCCTGTATGGATGTGTATGCTTTCTTCTTGTCAACTTCAACTTGTCAACCATCTCCTCTGAAACAAGATTATCAGTGCTTCCACTATCAATAATAATATCACAACACTTACCTTCACATTTGCACCTTGTGCGGAATAAACTCTTCCTCTAACTGGGTTCTTTCTCCTCATTCAACAAAGTTCTTCTGACAACTAGGGTTTCTCCCCTTTCTGCATCTTCAGAGTGCTCAGACTGTGCATCTTCATCCACATGTGCAACTTGTGCATTACCTTCAGGTCTTCTATTCATCCTTCCTTGATGTTGCAGACACTTGTATGCTCGATGCCCTTCTTCTTCACATTGGAAACAGGTTCCTCTGAAACCTCCTCTTCCAGGTCCTTGCCCAGGTCTACCTCTTCCTCTTCCTCTTTGCTCACCATTGTTTTGGTCACGAGGGCGGTAGGTATTATTACCTCTCTGATTTCGACTGGTACCAGCTTCTTCACTTTTCTTTGCATCTTCATTTCGGCCCCCATAGGGTCTTCCACCAGTCCTTCCACCTTGACCTCTTCCCCTTTGCTTGCTGTCGAATCTTTTATTCAACTTCTCTTCCACCTTCAGGGAAAATTGGTACGCATCTTCTATGGTGGTCATTCTTACTAGGCTCAACTCCTCTTGAATACTTGGCCTCAACCCATTAATGTAATGGGCTACCTTCTCCTTGTTGGGCTCTGCATGGCCTATCCTAATAGTAATTTTATAAAACTCTTCTGTATACTCCTTAACAGACTTGTTACCTTGCTTTAGTCCTTGCAGGTTCTTTAGCAACTCCATCTCATAGTCCACAGGAATGAACTGCTTCTTTAGTTTCTCCACCATCTGATCCCATTTGGTGATCTTTCATTTTCCTCTTCTATTTCTCTCTAATTGGACCTCCTTCCACCAAATATTAGCATGGCCCTTCAACTTTGCTTTTGCAAACTTAACCCGATCTGGGTCCTCCACATCTTCATACTCAAAATACTCCTCCATGTCATTGATCCAATCAATAAACTGTTCTAGAACTTTGATCCTGGGCCTCTTTCCATTCTTTGAAATGGCCATCAACAACCTAACTTCTGCAGCATCTCTAGTGGCTTCTTGTTCTTCCTCAAATAGCTCTTCTTCAGCTTCATCTTCACTTTCTTCTCTTACCCTCGGCTCAAACCCTCTTTGTAGCTCCTCTTGCAATGCATCGATTTGTCTTTGTAGGGCTCCAAAACCCTCTTCTGTCAAAGCATTACTCCCAACATGATTTCTTTGTGGAGGCATCTTGGTCTCCGCAGCAAACCCACAACCTCAAGTCTTGGTACAAACTGCCTCACAGTCGGCGATCTGTCTACACACTCAGGAACCCTTGCTCTGATACCACTTGATGAAGGGGGTAAATCACAAAACACACAATAACATATATTGAACACAGCAAATAGAACTTTCTTTTATTGAACTAGGCAACTCATTACATTAGAGAAGCTCAATTACAATCAGAGGATGAATCCTCTACTGGCTGCAACACATTACAGCTTTCCCAACCTCAAGACTCTTGAATCTTCAGCCTTCCGTAACCCCAAAATCAGCTAGGGTTTCTATTTTCCTACCTATTCTTGACTCTACACTGGCCCCCTTCACTCTACTATTGCTCAGCGTTCCCAAAATAGTCATAAATAGCACTTTTTTTGTGGCCTCCAACTGAAGTTCAAAATTTGCAATTCCCTCCAAAAGTAGGTCAACTTCCAAGAAGCATAACTTTTGATCCAGGTGTCCAATTGACAAACTGTTTTAAGCACCGGAAAGCTCGTGATGTGAACTATCATGCCGGAAATTTGTAAATGGATTTCTGTCAACTTTTTGGGACGTTATGGGAAGTTTTAGTGCCTCATATCTCATTCCAAAAATTTTTAGGGGCTTTTCAGAAAACAAAAACTTTAATATCTTTCAGCTCACAATTGGTCTTTTCCTGATTCCTTCGCTAAAGGTCTTATATTTCTATTATGTAACTTTCTGGAAGTTTTTGCTTCTTTACGTGCCCAAATGAAAACTTTCTAAAAATAGTAGGTACACTTTCCAAAATAGGCAGGTCGCTATTTTTAGCAGTTTTGGAAAAACTGAAAGTCCTACATTATTATTCAGGATATTATGGAACTAAAAACACTAATTATGGAAAGAAATGAAAACAGCTACAATGATTTTGAATTAACTTCTTTTTGGGTGATGCAAGATTGCCCTTACACCACTGGATGCTCCTGCATCAGAATCTAGCTGGATGCCACATACCAGTTGTGAATATCCTATCTAGTATAGGGCTATCAGGATCATCATCTAATCTCCTTGTCCATGTATCCAACTCTATTTTCCCTTGATGTGTATCATCTATCAGGCCATATCTGAATCCTACTCCCTCAGGCTATACAAACATGGGTTTCAAGAATTCAGAGTCAGATCTATTCTTCCTAACCTCCGTCATTAGATCCTGCGATAAATATATGCATTTCTTACCCTAGGGTCTTTGTATGGGGAAGCTCAATAATATCATGCATTTCATAATTACTATCCAACGTTGTAATTTACTTCATGCATCTTCATCATGCAGATTAACCTATTAAATGTACTTTACCTGGTGATTTGTAGTAAATGACAACAAAGAGGGTTTTAATTTACTTACCTGATATTTTCTTTTCCTTTCTTGTTATATGATTGATAACGGAGAAAATGTAGATATGCAGTATCAAATGTTCCATTCCATTACACTAAGGGTGATGCTGTGCCAGTAGATGACTGTGAGGTATTGAATTTCAAAGCTCTGTAAATCTCAATTATCACAAGGGTAAATGTAAATAATCCCTAAATTTTAATTTTAAACTGATTGATATGACAAATTAGGGCATATGTTTTCTTTTAATTGAATATGTTGATAATTTGTATGGAGTTGGTAGATGCCACCAAGTGTCTTATTTATATTTGAAATTGAAACTGTACCACCTACCATTAGGGTTTGCATTTAATGCCAGAGGGTGATCTTTGGAAGATCATGGATATTTGAAAATATGACCCCTCTAGGGAAATATGACCCCCCTCTTGTGTGCGAGATAATTGTTTACTAAAGATTGGGGTGATATGGTCAAACTTTGACTACGCAGCAAGATCGGGTCATAAAGCTAAAGATAAGGGATATTCAAAAATATCTGGGTCTTTAAGACTTAGGAATATCCATCTCACTACGTCATCATCATGTTTACTAAGATCAAGGATATTACAAAACATGATCCCCTCAAGTGTAGATCATGATGACATCATCATACCATCCTATCCTCTTTGTTATCGGGCTATGATGACATCATTGTCATATTGAGAAATATGACAGATGCTTAGAAATATGACCCTCCATGGGTCGGGTGCAATGATTATGTCATCATCAAGGTGATCTCTTTCATTCATTGAAATTGTATGATGTCATCATCATATTTGTGCAGGGTGATATTTGGAAAAGGGTGATATTTTTAAGATGACAGATATTAGGAAATATGACCCCCTCACAAATACATGATGTTTATGATGGGCAAATACTCATCCCTATGTAAGTTTGACGTTTGTGTATCGGGGATGGAATAAACATCGGGTGATTTTTCTAAGTTAGGGTCATCTAAATAAATATGGCTGATATTCAGAAATATGACCTTCCTTATGTGAAATATCAGGGTTGACTGATCTTTGACTTAAGATAACTTTCTACCTTTAAACAATATCAAGGTGATCCAAAAGGCAAACCTACTTAGAATTTTGTACTATTTCTAACTATAAGGTTTATGATAGAAAATGCTAACTTGGACAACTAACCTCTCCTTATCTTGCACATACCTCAGCAAAGGTGACATACATGACTGAATTTTACCAAACTTCCCAAAGCCAGAAAACAAGAAAGCAAAAGTAAAAGAAAAGTTGTGTCCCTATTTTGCTAAGGCAAAATGGGGCATGTTGTGTAACCACACAATAGAAAGGAGTCACCATGAGCATGGAAACCCTAGCTTGCTTGATGCGGCATCACAACTTGACTCAAGAAGTTGGTGTAGCCCAAAGAAGTCAATATATTCACAAGACATGCAATAAGTCAGTGTCGCAACAATAATCCACCATAGAGAGATTTAGAGAAGAGTAGAGAGCATGAGAGAGAAGAAGAGAGAGTGTAAGAGTGTCTAGATTGCTTACAAAACTTAGAGATGTTCAAATGGATAAACTTACTTTTACATGCATTCTTTCTCACAAAAGACAAATAAAACCAAATAGAGTTGACATGAGGAACCACTTAAGATGTCTTAAGCTGCCATACATTAAAAATAGGTCAGGGCTAAATGAGGGACCAAGGCACTTGGGCACCCTTGTCATTTAGCCCAAAAATCCTAGCATAAGTCTCTTTAGGTGTTCTTAGGTTGGTCGCATTGTTATTTTGTTGGGTTTTATCATTGGGATCAATAATTAATTATTTAATGTTCAAAAAGGTGCTAAAATAGGTCTTGATTAACATGTGTAAATATTTTAGATCCACCTAGGTGCTAAACTAGGTATAAAATGCTAGTGTACACATTTTACGACGTAACATTTAGCCCCCACTTTAGCGTGGGTACAAACTTACGTTCAAACTGACACTAAAGGATGGAGAAGACAAATTTCAAACACAAAAAAATAGAAACCATAAAATGTCACCAAAATTGTGGAGTGATCAAGGCCTCAAGTTTAGGATTCTATGAGTCTATGATGATTGGCATACACAAAATATATAGGGGGAGTAGGAAGCAATCCTTTTTGTTGTGAACATGTTGGAGAGAATGTAGGAGAAAGCCGAAAACTCAAACCTACTTTTGACAAGTGTGGTGTTGGTTCCACAATTTCCTTAATTCCTTGTTCTTTGCATCCTAACCCATTTCCATTAAATCCTTGTTTGAGAGAATCTTGAATCCATGCCCATAATGCATCTCCAATTTCGAAGAAAGAGGAGAGGTCATATGACTGTCTTTGTTGAAATGTGTTGAAGAAGAAGGATCATTCTTTTCATCATGGTGAGGAGGATTAACCTTTATTTCAACCAGCCCATGGGGGTTGAAATCTAAAGAGACCTCGTCACTACCAAGACATGTATTAGAATTAGATGATACTTTATTACAGCTAGCCACCATTTCGTTAGAAGAAAGCAGATCTTCAACAATATGAAAAGTTTCATCATTATTACTTTTGAGTTTAATTTTGTTAGGAGTAGGAGATTGTGTTGAATAAATTTAATTTACATTCGAGGTTTTTGGGTGTGAGGGTGAGATTTTATATTCACCCGCAAAGGAGGGTGTAAAATCTAACGAACCCCAATCATCACTAAAAAACACATTCAAAGGACTGATACTATCCTTACCAACACTATTGTTAGCAACAGGGGATAATGATTTGGTGTTTGTTAAAGAAGGGATTAAATTTCTTAGAGGATTTTGATGTCTCACTTCCATTTGCAAGTAACTTTCTAAAACCAAATCATCTTTGATCGTATAGGTCCTGTTTTCAAAGACAAACTTTATTGAGAAATGAAGGGTAGACGAGACTGCCCCCATGGCATGAATCCATGGTCTACCAAGAAGAAGATAGTATGCAAGAGAGTTAGGTATGGCATGGATAAGGGTAGATAATGTCGCAAGTCCAACCGTAGCATTTAAGGTGATTGTACCTGGTGATTGTTTACCAACATTATCAAAACCATGAAGGATGAGTTTATTTGTTTTGATGAAAGATGTATCAACATTGATTTTATATAACAAGTCTATGTTACAAGCATTAAGACATGATCCATTATCGATCATGGTACATCTAACTCTCATCACTTTATTAATAATGACGGATATCATAAGGGGCTCATATTGGCTTTGAACTTCTATGGGAGGTAATTCATGTTGTTGAAATGAAATATCTGATGTTGTTGCATGCATACAACTAAACAGAGATGCTACATCATTTGATCTAACAAAAGGTGGAACAACTACCTTTTGTAGAGCCTCATGGAGCACTCTATGGTATTCAGGCAATGTTTGTATTAAATCCCATAGAGATATCTCAGCTAGACTAGAGTAAAGCTGATCAACAAGATCATTTCATTTACTAATATGCTGATGAAGACGAGGTGCTTGAGGAAGAATACGTTGAGAAGGTGGAAGAGAAGTGGGCACATTAGGTGCATGCTTAGTGTTTTTGTTATTGCAGGTGTTGTATGTGTGAGCAATCACATAATAATGTTGTTGCTATGACACATTTTGAACACCTTGATTCATTTGAGTGATTTTCTTTTCATAATTGAGAATGTAACCCGAGGGTCGAGGTGGTGTTGGATCAACTTGAACCGTAATCATCGGTTTAGAGAAAAGAGGCAAATTGCACTTATTCCCTATCCCTTTAATGGATGGAATAAGTCTATTAATGATGATTGAATTGACACTAGTTTCCTTTTGAGTAAGCTCAACATTCATTCCTGAGGGATTTAATGTGAGAGACCACTCTTCATCCACTAATTCTTCATCTTTTGAAGGGAGAGCATTGGAATGAAGGGCAGGTAAAGTGTTGTCAAAAAAATAGTTGATGATTGTATCTTTAGTGATGTCCAATGGGTTTGAACATGCAACCAAAGGAGAAATATCAAGGGTCTTCACATCCTTAAAGATATCTAAGGTACTTGAACATTCATTCAAAGGAGAAAGATCAAGGGTCTTCACATCCTTAGTGATATCCATGGTACTTAAACATTCAACCAAAGGTGGAAGATCCATAGGATGAGCCACATAAACCTCATGTACAATGGTAGAAATAGAAGCAGTATGCTCAACACCATCAAATGTCGCATCTCTAGAAGAGAGATCATCCAAATGAAGAGAAGGTAAAGTAATGTTAAGGAATGTGTCAATGATTTCATTGATTCCTCTTATACCAAAATATCCTCACGAGTGGGAACAATTTTGGGAGAGGGATCCAAATAATAGGGTGAAATAGACAAAGATAGGTCACCATCACATGTATTAGAGAGTAGATCCATGGGAATAGACATGGCATTATCATTACTTGTAGTAGAAGTAGAAGAACTATGACCATCATCTTTCTCATGACTATCCATGGAGATGAATTTAGTAAAGTCCTCTAATATTAATAGAAGTAATATGAAGAAACCAATAATACATGTTAGTGTGATATGGAACAGAAATATACAATTGAACTTACACATGATTTGAGTATCTAGAATAAGATTGCAATTAATGATCTACAAGTGCAAGATAAGAGGGGATTTCCAAAAATGTGGTGTTTTTGGTAACCACAACAACTAAGTCTTGTAAATGTAAGATGTGTATTATGTGAAAATGATTTTCCTAAGTCAATAGAAGAGGTATTTAGAAATCTTTTCTTTAAATGAAGATGCATAAGTGTCAAATGAAGCTAGATAGTTTTGTTTATGAAATTATTTTATAATTTCAAAGAGATGATGAATGAATGAATGTCCTTGCTTTCAAATTTAAACAAATATGACACATATGATGAGGTAAAACAACTTAAAATCAGATTTATCAATCCTCCATCATGAAAAATATCTGAAAATAATATTTCAAACATAACAACTAAATGCAGACTACCAAGGGTTTTACTATCAAACTCTAGATCTTAAATACTTATTCCATAAAACAAAATTATTTGATGCAAGAATGCTTTTTCTTCATAATTTTAAAATTATATTTATGAAATTCTACAGAAATGCAAAATCATATTTGACCATTAATTATCATCAGCAAAATTTGAAATAAGATTCTACTCAACAAACCCTAGGTGCAAGACTAGCTAGGTTTTCCAAAAATGCAAGATTTTTGAAAACCCTACTAATAAGAAGTGCCAATGCACAATATGCAACTATGAAATGATTAAATTATGTATTAGAGTAAATAAAAATAAGATTTTAAATGCAAATGTCATCATCTAAAATCTGAAACAAGATATCAAAATACAAACCCTAGGTTTCAAAATTAACTAGGTTTTGCAACAACTTTTGAAAAAACCTAACAATGAAGAGGTTCAAATGCAAGATATAGCACTATAAAATGATTAATTTCTGAAATAAAAATAATATATGATTCAAAAATCATAAATTTATATCATGCTATAATGATCTCAACTTATAGAAAATAGATAATTTGACAAATATGCTTTTTCTACACCTAAATCCAATGCTTGATTTTCAAATTTCAAATGCAAAGATGAAAGAAAGCATTTTCTTTAAACACAAAGATGATATTATCTAGAAAATTAAATAAATTTAATCATTCCACAAAGATTTGAAACAACTCACTAATCTCCAAACCCTAGGTTCAAGACTAGCTAGATTTTCTAAAAATGCAAGGTTTTTGCAAACCCTAACAATGAAACAATGTTAAAATAAGCTATGTAACTATGAAAAACAATGAATGAATCTAATATAATAAGATATAGGGAATAAAATAACTCAGATATGAAGCAATAAGGATGCCAAAGTGCAAGAAATGATGGGTTCACCAAAATGTTAGATGGAAAAGAGAGACTAGCCCAAGAGATTAAACTAGGACAAACCATCTTCCATCCAACATTGAGACACAAGCCGAGCTTGGATTCTACCCTTGAATGAGAGCCAAACTATAGGGTCTTTGTCCCTTTGTTGTATAGAGGAGAATCAACCAAATTCAATCAATTAAACTAGGGTAAAACATGAAACCCTAATTGAACAATATCAGAGTATAATAGACTATCAGAAATAAATACAATAAATATGAAAGCACAGTGGAGACCAGTGAATAGAGAGGAACCTAAATCTAAGTCTCAAAGATAAAAAGACTAGGGTGTTGGGTGTACTAGGCCTAATATAAGGTTTTACAAAAATGTAGAGCTTTGCACGACTTGTGCTTGCAAACCCTTCCTTCTTCGCGAATCTTGTCTTTAGAAACATGTTACTTCAACCTGCACACACAAAAGAAGTAAAGAGGGTTGGTTCTATTTAGGAGCTTGCCTAAGTCAAGCTCCATGAATGGTGTTTCCACCTCCACAATAAAAATGATGAGAGATAAAGAGAGTGTGCCCTAGAAGGGCAGAGGCAAATCTAAAGTAGAATGTGGTGCAGGAGCACCTACCTGACAGCTGGCCTTCATGAGGCAGTTAGTAGTTTAGGTCTTGTTTGTGTTTCCAAGAAGGTCTGTTAGACCAAATGCATGTAATAAGGTCATGCTGATCATGATAAGATCATGCTGACCAGGCTTTTGCTATTTTTAGCTAGTTAGTTATAACAGCTGTCATGATGTATGTTCGGTGGGATCTCCCAGCCGCTTGGAGAGTTCCCAGCCGCTTGGAGTCGGGTCAGTAGTACTCGAAAGCAAGTCTATTTAAGCATGAGATCGGTTGATTGTAGAGATCATCGATCGGCAGTCTAGTGTTGCATCAAGCAGAGGAATTGAGTGTCCTGTGTGGGGAACATCATATTTGTATTGCATCTTTGAATCAATAAAGATCCTGTTTCATTTTCTGTTTGGTCTCTTTTGTGCAATTGATCTGCTTGTTTGAGTGGTTTCATGGATTCACTGATCCATTCCACCGGTTGACTCATCTGATCAGTGGAATGGTAATGTACAGTAGGATAGGCTGTAGATTGTTTTCCATTTGCATGCAGGTGTGTAGGATCGCGGTCAAGAGATGTTGAAGACCCTAGCATCCTCATGTGCTAGGTCAAGTTGAGAAGTTCAAGTTGAGAGAGATCACCCTGAGTTGGATCGGGTCATCCCTAGAGGAGATCGGCATGATGATGTCGATTGCATGAAGTGCAAGTTCGTCGGGTGGTCATCATCATCTGGAGGAGCCGAGGTGGACTGCATCGGCATCAGGAAGAAGATCGGGTCATGAAACTGTTGGAGTTTTCGTGTTGCGTGTGCATCAGGATGTTCTAAGTCGGACATAGACTAAGTGCATGTATCGGCATCAGGATCATCATATTGGGAGTGCCAAACATCCGCATATCGTGAGTAGATGCGGGAGAGAAAGTTTGTGGTTTTCGACTAAGTGTAGAGAAGGTCATCAGGATATTGGGTGACGTCATCGTCATCAGGATATGACGTCATCATCATCAGGATATTAAGATATCCCCTTAGGCGAGTTTATCCTGCCGTCGTTAAGTGCTAAGGTATCGGCGGAAGTCTGTGGCAGAAAGTGTGAAGCATCATCAGGAGGTTTCAAGGAGAACCGGATAAATTAGATCATGATGCTGTTAGTGTCGTTGGGTAGCGGAGCATCGAAGGTAAGCTGCTGAAGGTGAACGTCATCAGGATATTTGGGACAACCGGATGTTGAATATCCTGCTGACGAAGGAAGTGTTGCATATGAAGATGACGATGGAGTTCGGAGCCCGATGAACAGTGCAACCGGAGGATGTGTGCGCCCGCTGAACATCATGATGATGATGTTAGAAGGAAAGCGGAGGTGAACAGTAGTCGGCAGGCGGATGTTTGCGATCGTCTGAAATATGATGATGCTGACTGTGTAACGTGAAATATGATGATGCTGTTGGTAGTTCTAGGGAATATGATGATGATGGCGAAGATGATGATGATGAGGTTGGTCTGCAGACATTCATGCTATATGCGAAGGTTATAGTGTGGATGCCTCTGCATCATAGTGGTATCAGAGCTCAGCAAAAGGTCTGGGCTGTAGTGTGTTGATTCTGTCACCGAAAGGGCAGAGGTAGAGTTGATTGTGTTGTGTGTTGATTGTGAGGTTGACAAAATGCCTCCTAAAGGTAGTGGTACTGCAAGGGAGTTGCAGGAACTGAAGGAGAAACATGCTAGAGAGATGAGGAAGATGAAGGAGCTTGCTGAAGCACTTCAAGCCAGGCTGACAGCCCTGGAAAAGAACAAAAAGAGGGAAGTGGCAGACAGTGAGTCTGAAGAAGATGCAGATACTGTTGAAGAGTATGAAGAGGTAGCTGAAGATCTGGATGCTGAAGACCAGAGATTGGCAAAACTGTTAAAGGCAGTACAGAGTGAAAAACCTAAGGTGAAGGTTGATGTTACCAAGTATACTGGAAGCTTGAATGAAGATGAGTTGTTGGATTGGATTGCTGCACTGGATAATCACTTTGAATGTGAAGATGTTGCTGAGGATCAGAAAGTCAAGATTGCAAAGACCAAGTTAGAAGGTCATGCTTTGGTATGGTGGGATTATGTACAATCTGAGAGAAGGAAACAAGGGAAGTCTAAGATCACTTCATGGGATAAGATGGTAGCAAGGATCAAAGGGAAATTCTTGCCAAGGGATTATGAAATCCAGATGTTTAAGAAGCTGCAATTTCTAAAGCAGAAAGACAGGGATGTGAAATCATATACTGAGGAATTTTATCTGTTGAGTATGAGATCTGGTCATCATGAGAATGAGGTAGAAAAGGTGGCTAGGTACTTGGCTGGTTTGAGGTTTAACATACAGGATGAGTTAGTTTTAGCTAACCCTAAGAATGTGGAGGATTGTTATCAGATGGCAATCAGGATTGAAGAAAAGATGAATAGAGGACATGAGAAGTCCATGAGAGGAAGAGGAAACAATAGGGGAAGAGGAGCAGCCCCTGCACAAAAGCAAACCAATGAGGTTCAAGAAGACACTGGGAAAGGACAGGGACAGTCTGATTTCAGAGGTGGATGGAAAGGTAATAGAGGAAGATTTGGAGGTGGTAGAGGTTCTACTACATTTTCAGGAAAGTGTTACACCTGTGGAGAGTTTGGTCATCCATCTTTCAAATGTCCAGAAAACAAAGGTTCATCATCTAGAAATGATAGAACAAGTGACAAGAGAGTACAATTGGTACAAGAAGAGAAAGTAGAAGAAAGTGCACAGAGCTCAAACAAAGGTCCTGAGAATTTTGGATATCCAGAGAGTGGAGAATCACTGCTGTTAAGGAAAACAAGTTTGCAGGCATCAAAGGATCTGATGCAAAGAAAAGCTCTTTTCAAGACCACATGCAAGAGCAAAGGTAAGGTATGTAAAGTTGTCATTGATACTGGTTCAACAGACAACATGGTATCTCAGGAAATGGTGGATCAACTGAAGCTGGAAAGGATTCCACATCCACACCCTTACAAGGCATCTTGGGTGAGTGATAGTCAATCACTTTTTGTCTCTGAACAGGCATATGTGGAGTTCCAGATTGGGCCATATCAGGATAGGATTTTGTGTGATATTTTGCCTATGGAATGTTGTCACCTACTGTTGGGTAGACCATGGCAATTTGACAGAAGGGTACTGTATGATGGGTATGCTAATACCTACACCATCAAGAAAGATGGGAAGACTATTAAGTTGATGCCATTGCAGGCAAAAGCTGCAGTACAGAAGGTAGCTCAAATCATTTTAATGGGAAAGAAGGAGTATGTGCAGATGCCTAGAGGAACAGGCATAAAGGCAGATAAGGATACTGCAGGGAAAGGAGTTGTTATAGACAACAAGCTGAAGAAAGTTTCAGTTGTGACTGACAGAGGTCAGCAGCAGGTTCAGAAACAGGGGTGCAACCAGCAACCAGTTCAGAAGAATGACAAGGATGTTGTCATAGTTGGGACTATTGCTTGTCCTATAATGATTGAAAGAACGACACAGTTGAACACCACAGAGGCAGTTCAGACAGAGGTTCTGGTCAGACAATCTGACAAACACAAGGTATGTGAGAGAAAGGCCTACATCAACAGGCATGAGGATTTACTTGCCAGAAAGCAAGTTACAGTTCAGATGACTTGGAGCAGCCAAGAGACAGCAGCAAATAAAGCTGGAGCAGGTCAGCCTATTGACAAGGCAAAGTGTAGAGGTGGAGGACTTCCACATACTAA
The DNA here is from genome assembly GCA_027924645.1 of Cunninghamia lanceolata. Classification (NCBI taxonomy): domain Eukaryota; kingdom Viridiplantae; phylum Streptophyta; class Pinopsida; order Cupressales; family Cupressaceae; genus Cunninghamia; species Cunninghamia lanceolata. The sequence continues at coordinate 859,442 of BSBN01001745.1, forward strand.
ACTCATGGGACATGAGTTCTTTTCTGTTGGGGAGTATGGTGCAGGAGCACCTACCTGACAGCTGGCCTTCATGAGGCAGTTAGTAGTTTAGGTCTTGTTTGTGTTTCCAAGAAGGTCTGTTAGACCAAATGCATGTAATAAGGTCATGCTGATCATGATAAGATCATGCTGACCAGGCTTTTGCTATTTTTAGCTAGTTAGTTATAACAGCTGTCATGATGTATGTTTGGTGGGATCTCCCAGCCGCTTGGAGAGTTCCCAGCCGCTTGGAGTCGGGTCAGTAGTACTCGAAAGCAAGTCTATTTAAGCATGAGATCGGTTGATTGTGGAGATCATCGATCGGCAGTCTAGTGTTGCATCAAGCAGAGGAATTGAGTGTCCTGTGTGGGGAACATCATATTTGTATTGCATCTTTGAATCAATAAAGATCCTGTTTCATTTTCTGTTTGGTCTCTTTTGTGCAATTGATCTGCTGGTTTGAGTGGTTTCATGGATTCACTGATCCATTCCACCGGTTGACTCATCTGATCGGTGGAATGGTAATGTACAGTAGGATAGGCTGTAGATTGTTTTCCGTTTGCATGCAGGTGTGCAGGATCGCGGTCAAGAGATGTTGAAGACCCTAGCATCCTCATGTGCTAGGTCAAGTTGAGAAGTTCAAGTTGAGAGAGATCACCCTGAGTTGGATCGGGTCATCCCTGGAGGAGATCGGCATGATGATGTCGATTGCATGAAGTGCAAGTTCGTCGGGTGGTCATCATCATCTGGAGGAGCCGAGGTGGACTGCATCGGCATCAGGAAGAAGATCGGGTCATGAAACTGTTGGAGTTTTCGTGTTGCGTGTGCATCAGGATGTTCTAAGTCGGACATAGACTAAGTGCATGTATCGGCATCAGGATCATCATATTGGGAGTGCCAAACATCCGCATATCGCGAGTAGATGCGGGAGAGAAAGTTCGTGGTTTTCGACTAAGTGTAGAGAAGGTCATCAGGATATTGGGTGACGTCATCGTCATCAAGATATGACGTCATCGTCATCAGGATATTAAGATATCCCCTTAGGCGAGTTTATCCTGCCGTCGTTAAGTGCTAAGGTATCGGCGGAAGTCTGTGGCAGAAAGTGTGAAGCATCATCAGGAGGTTTCAAGGAGAACCGGATAAATTAGATCATGATGCTGTTAGTGTCGTCGGGTAGCGGAGCATCGAAGGTAAGCTGCTGAAGGTGAACGTCATCAGGATATTTGGGACAACCGGATGTTGAATATCCTGCTGACGAAGGAAGTGTTGCATATGAAGATGACGATGGAGTTCGGAGCCCGATGAACAGTGCAACCGGAGGATGTGTGCGCCCGCTGAACATCATGATGATGATGTTAGAAGGAAAGCGGAGGTGAACAGTAGTCGGCAGGCGGATGTTTGCGATCGTCCGAAATATGATGATGCTGACTGTGTAACGTGAAATATGATGATGCTGTTGGTAGTTCTAGGGAATATGATGATGATGGCGAAGATGATGATGATGAGGTTGGTCTGCAGACATTCATGCTATATGCGAAGGTTATAGTGTGGATGCCTCTGCATCAGAATGGAATGCTATAACAAAGCATAAAGGAAAGGAGTCACCATGAGCATGGAAACCCTATCTTTCTTGATGTGATAACACAACTTGAATCAAGAAGTTGGTGTAGCCCAAAGAAGTAGAGATCCCTACAATAAGTTAGTGCTACAACAATAATCTACCATAGAGAGCTTTAGAGAAGAGTAGAGAGCATGAGAGAGAGGAAGAGAGAGTGCAAGAGTGCCTAGATTGCTTAGAGAACTTAGAGATGTTTAAATGAATACACTAACTTACTTATATATGCATTATTGCTCATAAACGATGAATAAAACAAAATGGGGCTGACATGAGGAACCACTTAAGATATCTTAAACCAACATACCTTAAAAATAGGTCAAGGATAAATGAGGGACCAAGGCACTTGGATGCCCTTGACCTTTAGCCCCAAAAATCCTGGCATAAGTCTCTTTAGGTGTTCTTAGGTCGGTCTCATTGTTATTTTGTCAGGTTTTATCATCGAGATCAAGAATTAATCATTTAATGTTCAAAAAGGTGTTAAAATAGGTTCTGATTAACAAGTGTAAATATTTTAGGTCCACCCAGGTGCTAAACTAGGTGTAAAAATCTAGTGTACATATTTTATGATGTAACAACAATCAGTCTTGTAATTGAATTTGGCCTGTGCCATCCTTATATTCTTTGATACAGGCATGTAATTGTAATAAATATGAGGTTTTGTACCTTGGTAAGTACATTGAAAAGTGAGATCTTGTGATCATAGATTTGAGGGCCTAATTGTATGTAATTGTGCTTTATTATTAGGACTTTGAACCATGTATTTTTTGTATGAGATTCACTTCATTGCAATTGGTGTATGATGTCATTTGAGTTATTTGGCTTATTGTCTCAAGAGGGATTTAGCATGTTTGGGCTTCTTGACTATGAGGGGTGTAGACTTAATTTTCTTATCAAGTTGTTATAAGTCAGAAGCTATATTTTTATCATCATTTGAAAACTATTTGTAGATAGAACTTGATGCAAGAGCATCCTTGGGCACCATGGCAATCTTTCATCATTTGTGAGAAATAGATTTTGTGGTTTATTTCAATTGTTTGTTAGTTTCTTATTACTAGTCTAGGATAGGGAAAATTAGTGCATTTCATCATAATTTGAAATTGGATTTTACAATTTTGAGAGTAGTTCTAGTTGTGGTTGATGGAATTCATGTTTCCAATTCTTTGACAAGAATTGGATGAGTAAAAGATAGCAATTTGGTTCATGAGCATCTCCCAATTTGATGGTTGTGCACAATTGTGATTATTTCTATTTGTAGAAAGTTATTTAAATTTTGTACCAATAGAGGAATATCTATGAGAATTTATTGTATCATTGAGTATGAATGTTGAGTACTGCATGGAGGTTTTCCACTATTTTAATATTTGTATTTGAAATTTTATTATTTCTAGCTGATAACATGTTTCATGTGGTATTAGGATTTGCACCATCTTGGAGACAACATAGGTTATTGAAAAAACTTGGGAGTGCTATATGTGATGGGTGAAACGTGGGATTAATCAAATCAATAACAAACCCAAGACATCAATGAAATATGAAGGAAAAAAAGATTTAAAATAAGAACAAGATACTTACAACCTTTACCTTTTGACTTCCATTGCTCACCTATTCTTTCTTGATCTTGATGTGATGAAGATTGGCCCTCATGAAGCTTGCTTCCTTGCTTCGATTCCTCAAGATGACAAGGAGAAATGGATGTGATACTTGTTGTGTGAAGATAAGCTTCAAACACAATGTGGATGGATGATAGATGAATGAAGTGATGGTAGGGGTGCCAATGGCGTGCTATAGTTCCTGCAGCATAAGTTTACTCAAATGATGGATATGAAATGAAGAGATAGAGGGTTGTGTGAGAGAAGATCAATGGTGGAGAAGAAGTAAGAAGATCAATGGAGGAGAATGTCTGAAAGAATGTGCGTGAATAGAAGGACATGTGTCATTCAAAAAGAAGCTTTGTTGAGTTAACTACTTTCTTGATGAGGATGAGTTTTTATTTTCTTAAATTAGAATATATTTTTCTAATTTAAGAGCAAAGTTGCTTTAACTCAACTTTTGCTTTTGTATGACAAGAAGAATTTATTTTTAGGATGGAGAATAATAGGACATGGTTAGGATGGAGAATAACAAGACAATCTCATGAAGAAGAAGGTGAAAAGCAGGTTAGGATGGAGAATAACAGGACATGGTTCAGAGGAATAGACATGGGAAGTAGCCACAGTTGCCACACAGTCAGGTATGGTTCACTTGCTATATATAGGAGCTAGGTCCACAAGTTCTATTCATTTGCACACTTGTCCTTAGTTGATTGGTCTTTGATAGATTAGGAGAGGATGGGAGCTAGAGCAGACGACAGAGAGATGGATATTTCACATGAGGAGCACTGGTTTGAGTGAGTCTGATGGTTCGATCAGCTAGCCGAAGCAGGACCACCGGTATGTAGTTCGTCAAAACTCACAAAAAGTTATTTATTAGGCCAATAAATGCTTAGGAAAAAAGTTAAGATAGATGCACCGAACTATAGTTTGGTGCATATATGCTCCAAAATGACACATATGCTGTGAGATTGCACATTTGAGAGATCTTATGGCACATATGATAGTTTGGTGCATATAGGCTATGAATTGGCGCATTCATTGGGGAACAGTGCATGTGACACAAGAAGTGGCACATATGCCAAATTGGCACATACATGTCAAGGATTGGCACATTCACGGTGAAGCGGCACATATGATATGGATTGGCACATTTGCCACCTGGATTGGTGCATTTGTACTAGGATAATCAGTTGACCTAATGAAATTAACCCAATTGGCACCTTGATTAATTAGTCAATTGATAAGTGATCTCCAAGATTGTCAAGAATCTAGTCAAGAGATGATATGCTTGTTTTGATTAATTTGATATGTTAAGTCAATGATAGGATAGTTTGATTGCTTTGAGTAGGTTTGCTTGAATATGGATTTCTTTGACGCTATGTTTTTCTTGATTGCAGGAGGATATCTGGGATACCCTGATGTCACGAGAGCAGTTCCCTTTGCCATTGTTGCAGCGGTATATGCTGACAGAGATGGACCACAAGTCACTTGGTGCTATGGGGCTTCATTATATTTGTTTCATGCCTAAGGTTCGTGCAAACCATGGGTTGTTGATTGCAGCTATGGAGTGATTTCACAGTGAGGATGGGACATTCCATCTACCGATTGGGGAGATGGTGATCACTCTGGAGGACATGTACAGGATTCTGCACCTCCCTATTCAGGGAGAGTTGGTAGAGTATGAGTCACAGCACAACACTGGATTGGCTGAGTGCAGACAGGTGTTTGATGACCTAGAGTTGGTGGAGCAGGCGGTTTCATGGTAGGACATTCATGACTACTATGACTACTTCCTGGGGATAGTGGTGGGATTGATCGGTGGCGTAGTATGCCCCGATAGGAGGTCACACGGCTTCCTGATTGGCTGGGGGAGGGTGTTGGAGAGCATGATCACCAATGGGACTCGATATGCATGGGGTGTGTGCATGCTAGCACATTTATATAGGGATATGCACCAGGTCATGTATCATAGAGGGGCCAGCTTGCCAGTAGGTGTATCTCTTTCACAGTTTTGGTTATGGGAGCATATAGCTATTACATAGGATATGTCTCTTTCATAGGTAGAGGGGTGAGCCCTATAGTTATGGATATGCAGGTGTGATTTCCTAGCACAAGCTAGGAAAGTTTGAGTATTGGAGACACGCGTTGGATAACGTGGATCTAGTTATCTGGCACCCATACCTAGACTGTGAGGTATGGGAGGATGAGGTCGATGAGTTGCCTTACTGCTTCCAGACACAATGGCTTATTGGCAGGACCAGGTACATATTAGAGAGGTAGATTGTGAGTAGAGTGCAGAGACAGTTTGGTAGATTGCAGGGTAGACCACAGGGACAAATACGATTTGCGAGGACCCATGCAGAGAGATTCAAGTGGGGTCCCGTGGCATCATATGAAGAGGCCTTGGCAAATTTTCAATAGATTCCCCACGCGGCTTGGCCCATGAGGAGGGACATAGTAGATGCAAGTATGACACCTAACTATGAGGAGTGGTTCATCGCTCATCCATTTCCTAGATACTCAGGACCTGGAGATTTGGTTCCTCATATAGACGAGGAGGATTCAGATGATGAGGGTGGAGCTGGCAGGAGGAGAGGGGGACAGAGGAGGGGGAGAGGAGGTTAGGGATATGATGGTGGAGATGGAGGAGGGGGTGGCAGACCAAGACAAAGTAGGAGGAGGTCTGGGGAGGGACCTTTGGGTCAGCAGGTAGCTGCTCAGCCGTAGGTTGTAGGACTGGTACAGGTTCCAGTACAGCAAGTGGCACCATAGAGATAGAGGTTGCTGGCACAGTAGGTGGCACAATAGCAGGTGGCACAACATTAGGTATAGGGATAGGTGCTAGCACAGTAGGTTGCACAGGGACAGGGATAGGTCGGGCAAGCTCCATAGCCTGACTTACAGCAGCAGCCCATTGAGGCATTACAGGGTCAGATTAGGCATCTGAGGGCCCACCTGAGAATAGCAGTCTCAGAGAGAGGTAGACACAAGACATATATCAGAGATATCCAAAGAGAGGGATGCAGCCTTGGCTAGCATGTGGGTGATGAGAGTAGAGAGGGATGCAACAGTGGCAGCTATGGGCACAAATGGCACTTCCAGCTTTTTGGTTTCATAGGTACAGCAGGCACATACTCAGTTAGCCTAGGTAAAGAGTGAGCTTTCTAGAGCGCAAGCTCAAGCTCAGTATTATAGAGGTTTATATCATGGGGTAGTGTCAGCGGATCAACATGTGCCTAGCTTCAAGAGCCAGTCTATGGCATCTCAGAGCGCAGGTGGGTCTTGATCTGTAGGATTAGTGAGGGGCCTTCAGTAGCCAGGGGGAGATAGAGGAGAGGGCAACACAAGGAGCAATGCTCCGCAGCAGCAGGGTTAGCCATTTTTTTGGACATTTGTACCAATTTTTGATTTGATGTACACATTTTTATGGCTGAGATAGCCTATACATGTATTATTTTTTCCCCAAGACATGTATCACCATCTTGTTGTACTTTGTATACATTTTATGATATGACTCTGAGAGATGAACATATATTTTTGATATATTGTACATTTAGACATGTTTTGATGATTATATGATGATGCAGTTATTGATGTTCTACATGCATGTGTTCTATGTTTATATGCTATTGATGCAATCTATCTTATGATGCTTTTGTATATGTGATGCATACTAGATGGATTTGGATGATTTTATATGAAAATGTAGATGTAAATGGATATGATTATGCAGCTCTATATGTATTTGTCTATATTTTTGATTCTTTTGATATGATATATGGATGCAAATGGATGTGAATGCCCTAATGCACTTATTATGTATGCAAATGATTTAATCATGTGAATGACTATCTCATGTGATATGATATGTTACCTATACTATGTTTTTGATATGTCCAAATGTACTCAATCAACACAGAGATGATATAGATGAGTGGAAGAGAAGAAATGAAGAAATACCGACTTTCATTTGATACAATGCAGGATTTTCTTATTGCATGGTTGATATGGATTTCTTGGATATGGGATGGATGTGGATTGTCATCTTGAGATTTGCAAGTATTTTTCTTTCACCACTGGGCACTTTTTGTTTCTTTTCTCTTTTTGAACTGTTGTAAGAAAATACAATCATCAAGGTATAATTTGACCGAGATGACCTAAGCATTCCTTACATGGATTTTGATATAGCAAGTCGATACAAGCATCTAGTCAAACTTGAGTACTTCTTGCATTTCAACAAACAAGGATTGCCCTGTTTCATGTTCAGATCTCTGAAGTCCTCGATGATCTTTTGTTGATCATGTTCTTAGACAAAAGTCATCACATTACTAAAGTTTGATCCACAAACAATAGACAAAGAAAAAGATTATGCCCCCATCATAGCATCTCTAGCTTTTGGCATCCTTGAGTAGCATAGGAAGACATAATGACAAAAATCCAAGACTTTGTAAGTTAACCTGATTCACAAAACATTCTTGCATTAGATGTGTTTTTTTGCCATAATTGATATAGAATTAGTCCGAGTGTTTTTGGTATAGTGTTCTTCTTTGTTTGGGACAGGTTGATTGTTCTGCATCAAGATGTTTGCTTTGGGAAGTGTGTTTTGCTACACACGCTTGTCTAGTGAAAGGTATCGCAATCCTTATTGGTATCCTCTTAGAATATGTGGCATTCAAGAATCCAAATTTACAACCAGGTCGAGGAGTTGCCCCTAGTGTAGACAAAGGATCGACTTATTATGGGTCATAGGACAAACAGACATGGAGAGACAGACCCTAAGGGACTGACCTAGTGCCTTAGGGGATCATTGTTAAATGGCCTTGCCTAAGCGATGACACAGAGGCAACGTAGTTTGGGGAGAACCTGATGGACCTAAGACCTAGGAGATAGAAAGTGGTGTGAACTCAGATAGATAGAAGGATCGGATATGGGATGGATGGGACAATGGAGCCTCGGGGGTGCATTACGAATGGCCTTGTCTACATGATAGCTTAGAGGTGATGTAGTTTGGCAATGGTTCAAAGGATTGGTTCAAGATGAACGACACGATGGACGCAAGAGACATGAGGTCACAACAGATGGAGGAAGTGGTTTGTCACAGATAGTGCTTGTTTGATAGGTTTTCACCACTTACTTTTATTTGTACAAAACCTAAAAGTACACATGACACCTATTTGCCAGGTTTTCATCATGGTACCTATCCCAGGTGCCTATTTTTTAGGTTTTCACCAAAGGATGATTTTTTTTTGTTATTTTTAATTTTTTTGTCCAACTTTTTTACCACTTTTTCAATTTTTTAAATTTTTTTCAGGACTCCCTTACATTGGGGTTTAGGTGTAGAACTTTCAGAGATGCATGCTATTGATAGGATCATCAAATAGTTCACCTTCAGATGTTGCCAATTGATATGCTCCTAACCCATAAGCTACAATGTTGGCATAGGGACCTAACCAATTGGGTTTGAATTTTCCTTTCTTTTCTTGATTTTGCTGATTTTTGGGATTTTCTCTGAGTACTAGATCACCAACTTGGAAGATGTGGGGCTTTACCCTATGATTGTAGCTTCTGAACATTCATTGTTGATAGGCTTTTAGCTGGTTAAAGGCCTATTGCCTTCTCTCTTCGAGCAGCTCCAACTCTTGAAGTCTGGTCACTCTGTATTCTTCATCAGATATGAGGCCTTTTAACGAAACTCACAAGGATGGGATCTCGACTTCAATGGGTAAGATAACTTTAGATCCGTAGACCAAGGAGTATGGTGTTGCACCTATGGGTATGCAGATGCTTGTATGGTAGGCCCATAGCATGGGATTTAATTAGACATGCCAATCACAGCTGACATCATTGACAGTCTTCTTTAGGATTTTCAGGATGGTTTTATTTGATGCTTTCATCTGGCTGTTGCCTTGGGGGTAGTAGGGGGTAGAAAAGTGGTGTTGGATATGGAATTTGTCACATAGTTCCCTGACATCTTGATTTTTGAAAGGTCGTCCATTATCCATGACAATAGACAAAGGGATACCATAGAGACAAATGATATAGTTCAAGATAAAGGAGGCAATATGCTTGCTTGTGATATTGGCTAAGGGCATGGCTTCAATCCACTTTGTAAAGTACTCAATGGCAGTGATTATAAATTTATAGCCGTTGGATGAAGGAGGGTGAATCTTGCCCACTAAGTCGAGTCCCAACTGACAGAAAGGCCAAGGAGTCGTTAATGGATGTAGCTCCTATGCTGGTGCATGTATCAGGTTTCCATGGATTTGGCACTTCTTGCACTTTTTTACAAAATGATAAGAATCTTGTTCCATATTTGGCCAGTAGTATCCCATGAATATGAGTTTCTTGGCTAGGGTAGGGCCACTAGAGTGGGTCCCACATATACGATTGTGAACTTCGCTCAGGGCGGTTTGACATTCCTCACTATCAAGACATCTAAGGAGAGTACCATCAAGACCTCTGTGATATAGGGTATTGGCGACAATGGCATACTGGGATGCCTGACGGATGAAGGTTCATTTTTGGTTACTGGAGAGATCAGGTGGGAGGGTATTCTCTTTAAGATAGGCAAATATTTTTCCATAGATGGGGGAATCAGTTCTGACAATGTGGCAAATGATATGGGATTCAAGGGTGCCATATGCAAGACAGGACACTGGCTCTACCAAGAACTCGTAACATGATTGATTATCTAGAATATCAAGGAGAGATGCAATCATTTCCATTGCGTCTACAACTTTCTTCTCAATCCTTGGTATCTACTCAAAAGACATCTTGACAAAGTATTCTTTGAATTCATCTACCATCCATTTGTAAGGGATTAATTTTTCATCTTTCTCTGGTAGTCATCATTTACTTGATTTATGACCAGCTGTGAATCACCATACACCTGAAGTTGTTTGATATTCCATTCAAATGCGAGCTTGATACCAATGACTAGGGCTTCATACTCTACCACGTTGTTAGTGCAAGGAAAGAGTAATCTGTATGATTTAGGAATGGTGTCACCACTAGGGGTGATCAACAAAATACCTGCTCCTGATCCATGTTGAGTGTATGATCCATTGAAGTACATTTTCCAGATGGTTGTAGTTATGTAAAAGATAGATTCGTCTAGAAATTCAAAGCTCAAAGGGCTGTCATCTATTAGAGGTGCATCTGCTAGTTGATTTGCAAGTACTTGACCTTTCCTGTCTACATATTCAATGTTGAATTCACTGAGAAGCATGACCCATTTTGATAATCTACCTGTTAGGGTTGCTTTGTTGAGTAAATACTTGATTGGATCAATTTTTGCTACCAATTTGATAGAATGTGACAACATGTAATGTCTCCATTTTTGCGAGGCAAAGACCATAGCTAGGCATGCTCTTTCAATTGGCATGTATTGCAGTTCATACCCAACAAGTGTTCGATTGATATAATAGATTGCTTTTTCTTTCCCTTCATAGTTTTGTTGTGCGAGGAGAGCTCCCAGAGTTGTTGGTGTGGCCGAGATATACAGTAGTAGAAGTTTCCACTGAATTGGTGGCATCAATACATGTGGCTTCATTAGATATTCCTTTAACTGCTGAAATGCATGTTCACATGAATCGTTCCACTTGAAAGGGACATTCTTATTTAGAAGGTTAGAAAATAGGTGGCACTTGTCTGCCAATTAAGAAATGAACCTTCTAATGGATTGTAGTTTTCCCTGTAGAGACCTTAGCTGAGTGAGATTCTTAGGAGGTGACATTTCCATGATGGCTTTCACTTTAGCTGGGTCAACTTCGATTCCATTGGTGGACACTATGTATCCTAGTAGCTTACCTGAGGTAACTCCAAACATGCATTTCTTTGGATTGAGGTGCACATTAAACTATTCCAATCTATTGAGGATTTTGTCCAAGACGGCTAGGTGTCCTTCTCTTGTGAGTGATTTTGCTAAGATGTCGTCAACATAATCTTCCATTATAATATACATCATGTCATGGAAGATTGTGGTCATAGCTCTCTGATATGTTGCACTAGCATTTTTCAAACTAAATGGCATGACACACCAATAGTAGGTGTCCCAAGGACATGTGAATGTAGTCTTGTGTTGGTCTTCGGGTGTAATTTTTATCTGGTTATATCCATAAAACCATCCATTAGTGATAGCATAGTGTTCCCTGCCATGAGATCTACAATCATGTCAATGTTTGGCAGAGGGAAATCATCTTTCAGACAAGCTTTTTTTAGGTCCCTAAAGTCATTACATAGTTGGACTCTACCATCTAGATTGGCCACTGGTACTATATTTGAAATCCACTCAGGATAGTCTATTGGTTTGATAAATCCAACATCTAACAATTTCTCCAGCTCTTCTTTCACTATCAGGGCCACATGTGGGTGCATCTTTATGAGTTTTTGTTTTACTGTCTTAGCTCCTAGAGCTAAAGATAAGTGATGCATTATGAGATTCAGATCTAGCCCTGGCATGCCTGCATATGTCCACACAAAGTTGATTTGTTTTCTCTTAAAGAAGTCAGTGAATGCTGGCTTTTCTTGTTTAGTTAGAGACTGTGCCATGTGGATCATTATGGGATTATCACCTGTGCTGACATTAATCAGCTCTGTTGGTTCTATCAAGATTGATGATCTCTCCTAATGTGTAAGATTGGGTAGAGGGTCAAGCCTTCCATCCTTCAGTGCCTTAGAGAGGTTTTCACCATTGGATACATCTATATTTTTACTTTTTTCATGATCTAACACTACCGCAGAATGATTTTCATCATTAGATCTTTCTTTCATTTTGACATTTTTGAGACTGAAAGGCTTGGCACTCTCTCCAAAATAGGCCTTGTTGAGTTCTATGGCATAGCCAGCTCTGTGGTCCCCTACGGGTATATGATCTCTAAGCTTAAGATAGTCTATGATGGCTTCATCATTCTCAAAGGTATCGAGCTCAGGGATGGTCCTTTTAGATCCCAATCTATGAGTTTGGGGTGGACCAAAGGTAAGGGGTCATTGGGTTGGTCTGGTTTGATGGTATTGATTGTTAGGATAGATTTGTTAAAATCATGGACAAAGTCTGCGATGGTACTCTCTATTAGCAGAACCGTCAAGGGGGGTATCATTCTTTCCTCATGACTTTCACTATCATTGTTACGTGGGTCGGACTCTAGTGGTCTAGCCCTTGGGCCTTGTCTCTCATTTGCATGGGTTGGGTCATACTTGTGGACAACATCAATGCCCTTTTCATCACAAGATAGCTCAGAGAGGCTATCCCATTCATATTTGTTGCAATTAGTCTCACTCCCCAGTTGTATTTGCTGAATTTGCTCAACCAGATTGCTAGTGGATGTTTTTGGTTGTTTGCCTTTATTCTTATTTTCTCTGTCGGTTCTTGATGTGCTAGTGTAACCTAGCCCTATAGTGCCTTGGGTTGTTAAGGTATGAGGTTGGATGGGTTCAATGATACCATCCTTTCTTGAACTGAGCAGACCATGTCCTTCATACCCCATTCTTTGTAGCATTTGGAATCCTTGACCATATTGTTTAGTTTGTATAGTGTGATGGTCTTGTTGTGTTGATGAACTACCTTCATCCTTGTATAACCATTGTAGGATATCTTTTTCATTTCTCATCTTCAAGGCTTCCCCATTTGATAAACAGACCTTTGGTAGTTCTATCTTCTTTGGATTTTCTCAAGGTAGGTCTCCCATAAGATTTGGGACATAGGGGGAGTTGTGCCAAATAGAGGGATTGGGAGATTGTGTACTCACCCAAGCCCTTATCTTTGAGTTTGAGTTTAGGTTGAGAAGCTTCTGAAGTGGAAGCAAGTGAAGCTGGGTCAACATGAGATGAAGATGAAGCAGAAGCACGATTGTTAGGAATCACAACTTTAGGTTTAGATTGAATGGAGTTGCAATACAGAAACGGATTGGGGTCGTCTTGTATGGTGATCTCTTGACCTTCATAGGGGAACTTTATACACTGATGGTATGTTGACAGTACTACTTTTAGAGCATGTATCCATGGTCTCCCAAGAAGAATGTTATATGCTAGCTCCATATCAAGGAATTGAGAAGCCACATCTTTTACTATAGGTCCCACTCTGATTAGTAAATTAACAATTCCCTTGGAAGTTCTCTCCTCCACATCATAGGCTTTGATAGTGATTTTCTTTTTTGGATCTATAGCTTTCTCTGAAAACCCCAATGCAAGGATTAGCTTCAAGGTGCAAATATTCAAACCAGCTCCTCCATCAATTAGAACTCTTTTTATCTTATGTTTGTGGATGAAGGTTTCAATATGAAGAGAGGCGTTATGAGGTTGGGTTATTAACATATCATCCTTTTTAGTGAATGATAGGGAGTGAGGTGAGGTAATTTGACCTACCATGGTTTGAAACTATTCTTTAGCTAGGTTTGTTGGAACGGAGGCTTCCCCTAAGGCTTTGTCAAGTATGGCCCTATGGGACGGGGACAGATGTAAAATTTCTAGAATGGAGATATATGCAGGTGTCTTATGGAGTTGATCCAAGATACTGTGCTGATTAGCCAGAGTGGTAGGGGCTTCTCTAAGAGTGACTCTATTACTACAGTCATAACGTTACAATCTGACTCTTTGTCTATGATGATCACATTGATGCATGAATCACTTTCAGAGATGTGGTTAACAGCATAGTCAAGGTGATGTTTGTGTAATTGGCGTTATTATTCCCACTGTTGTTTCAGATAGAAGGCCCTCCCTACTTGTAGTTAGGAAGAGGATCCTTGAATTCCTGGTGATCATTATTAGAGGTATGCCCATCAAGGGATATTTTGTTTTTCTCTATCAAATCTTGGATACTGTGCTTGAGCGCAATGTAGTCATTGGTTTTGTGCCCCCTGTTTCGGTGGTACTCACAGTAATCGTTGTCATTCCACCAAGAAGGTTTGGCTTTCGATTCATATTCTCATGCCGAGGGAAGTGATATGATCTTACTTGAGATTAACTTCTATAGGGTGCTTTCCAATGATTCTCCCAAAGGTGTGAATTTTCTCCTAGGTTGAAAATTTGTAAACCGTGATTCAGTGTTTCTTGGTTTGTTTTGTGGGGGGTTGTTTTGAGGAGTCGATAAGTTGAAGATTGGTTGCTTTGGTACCACATTCTTGGCATCTACCACCCCATCATTCACAATGTTTTTATTCTTTGTCCAAAATCTTGGTTTATCCATGTTGGTATTGGTACTAGGAGTGTCCTTATAGAGCTTTATTTGACCTTTTGAGATTAAATCTTTTTTGATGATTAGACCCATTTCAATGACCTTACTAAAGAAAGTAAGACATTGGATTTATATCTAATAGCTTAGATTGGTTTGTAAGTTATGGACAAACATTTCCAACATTTGTTTTTTAGGCATTTGGTGTGGGCATTTACTTACCAACTGTCTCCATCTTTGTAGGAAGGCAATGAAAGATTCGCCACCTTTTTGCTTGGTGTTACAAAGATCCAAGATTGAGATGTCATGCTCAATGTTCTAAGAGAAGTATGTGACAAATTTGTCCACAATTTCATTAAATGTTCTAATGCTGGGTGGTAGTCTAGAAAACCACTCCATGGCTTGTCCTCCCAAGCTTCTTGGAAATAGTCACATAAGGTAAGTATCATTGTGTGTGACTTCAAGGCATGTAACATTGAATTCCCTAATGTGGTCCCTTGGATCACCCTTTCCTCAATATTTATCAAATTTTGGCACCTCAAATTTAGAGGGGAAAGGTATCATGATCAAGGTCCTATCAAAAGGATATGGTGAAATATCCTCTAGGGAGTAATGCTTACTGGATGCTCCTGTTTGCATGTCTGTGAATTATTGTTGTAAAGCTTGGATCTGTTGTGTCACTAGACTTAAGGCATCTGTGGAATCAATGGTTGCTTTGCTTTTATCTGTGGGTATTTCTTCATATGTGCTTCCCTTAGGGTTTCTTTCTTCCTTAGGTTCTTTTAGAGCCTCTACATCAAAATCTTTAGGGAGTTTGACTCCTAGATGTGCTAGGTGTAGAAAGAATTTGGTAGGGTCTTGGGCAAGTACCTTATCCATTAGGCATTGAAATCTTCGGTCTTGCTGTGTTTGGAGGACCTCTTCCATAGAGATTTCCTCATCACTTTCATGAGCGTTCGGAACAGTTTTCTTAGCTATTTCAATCTATTTTTGTTTTTGTAAATGTGTTAAGACCATGCAAGGTGACTAGAGATGGGATGGAGTGAGTTTAAAAGTTTTGAACAAGGGGTACTAGAATGTGACAAGATTTGAGCAAGGTTCTCCTTAGATCAGTTTGTGTCAAACAAGTTGGGTGAACAAAATGATAGTTGAAGTAAGGATGATAGAAATCTATTTACTTGATGTGGACTAGTCTTACACAAGCAACTAGTAGAGTTCCGAGAGAAAAGGATAAGTGATCCTTGATAGTGGAGACTCACTAGGTTTGTTTGAGGTTTGATGCAATCAAGAATAGCTTGGTTCTAACCTTGTTTGATTTTGGAAGAATTTTGTAGAATTTTGGATGATGTAGTGTAGGAAAAGTAGCTATGGTGCAAAAAAAGAGGGAAATGGTTGATTTGCACGATTCTAATCAGATCTTGGAACAATTGAGATAGATTTGAGATGGTTTCTAAAAAGTTGACAATTTTTCTCTTGGAAGGTATAGAATAATTCACTGGTTTGGATGCGCAGTAGTAAATGTGCCAGAACAGAGTGCAAATGCGCCATAGGTCGAGGCAAATGTGCCAATCTGGCAATGTTCAAATGCACCATAACAAGATTCATATGCACAACAAGTCTATGCAAATGCACTACAGGTTGAGGCAAATGCACTGTTCTGGTTTTTGGTTTGAATTTTTGCAGATTTTTGCATGTTTTTCAAGGATTTTTTGTTTTTGGTTGAAAACTTGGTATTTTTGAATTCTAATTTTCAATTATGGAAAAAGACATAGGAAACACATAGAAGTTTTCATGATTTTTTATCTTTTGTTATTTTTTTGTATTTTGGACTTTTTGACAAGATAACAATTACAACCTAGGCTAGATAGGACAGTATTTGTTGAATCCCCTAGCTATGCATATTCAAAGTGTGTAGCTCTAGGATTTGGTAGCACTGGCTCCCCTCCATGACACTCACTTCTCACACATACCAGATTTTGGTTTCCTTAGGCTCGTACCCCCACCAAACCATAGGATTGTCCCTGCTACCTCTACTAAGAATCACATGAATCAAGGCCGCTTCAAAGACTCTGTCTTTTGTGTCAATAAATAGGGGTTTTTGGTATACTAAACAAATGGTTCATAGTCAAGGCAACCATTCGAGTGGTTACACATTCAGCGGCACTACTCTCCATTATGGAGTCTCCTAGCCTCCAAGGGTTACGCCTTGGAGGGTTTTGGGGGAGGTTGGCTGTGGATGTAACACAGCATCACTCATTCCAAGAAGCTTTCGCTTCAAGCACAATTTATTTAAAGTGGATTGGTAGGGCTTGGATTTAGCCTGTTTCCACTCAGGGTCATTCCCACTTGGACAAGCAGGCATCCAAGGGCAGGCCCCTCTAAAGGTTATACAGATGGAATAACAAGTTTGGCATTCTAGTCACCCAGTGAAGGGGAGAGCATAAGCCTATTGTCATTCAACAATTACAAAGAACAATGATTAATCCAAAACCTAGTTAAAAGGAAAAAAACTAAATGTGCTATCTACTTGGGCACTCATGCATTTGTTAACTTTGAAGTGTTTAAAAGATAGCAATGTTCATTCCCATTTGTGAGATAGCAATATTCTAACTAAAGAAGATAGCAATATGCAAAGATAGAAGTGGTTCAGTTACTATCCTCCTATTTAAAGCCTACATGAAATTTACATGCATGCATTTTTTTCTTTTTTTACTTTTTCCCCTAATTAATCTAAGGTGAACTAATTAATGTAGCTAAATGATCTATCCAACTCTTACTCCCGCAAGACAAAACATTAGCCCAAATTAGAAAAATCAGAAGAAATCCTAAAACCACAGTGACAGGTCAAATGCGCCGCTATATAGTCTGAATGTGCAAAAATAGAGTATACAAGTGGCATTTTACAGATGCGTTAAGACAGGTGTCAAAAGCATAGGAAGAATAGATAGATGCGTTAATTTAACAAATGCGCCATAAAATGGGATGAATGCACCGTTTATTAGAATGCATGCGCCAGATCTCTGTAAGCATTAGAATAGGGAGTATAAGCACCGGAGCAGGGGATGAATGCACCAGAATGTGAAAGTGCTAGAACAGTGATCAAATGCATTAGCTTGGAGGATGTATGCACCAGAAGACTATATGCCTGAGATAGGAGGTAAATGCGTTGACTCAAAGGGTGTATGCGCTAGATGATCTTGTCATAAGCCTGTACGAAAACCTGTACGGAACCTGTCACTAAAAAAACTCAAATTTTTGGTTAGATCAGGGGCAAGAGCCCCACGGTGGGCGCCAAAATGTGATGGGTGAAATGTGGGATTAATCAAATCAATAACAAACCCAAGACATCAATGAAATATGAAGGAAAAAAAGATTTAAAATAAGAACAAAATACAACCTTTACCTTTCAACTTCCATTGCTCACCTATTCTTTCTTGATCTTGATGTGATGAAGATTGGCCCTTAGGAAGCTTGCTTCCTCACTTCAATTCCTCAAGATGACAAGGAGAAATGGCTGTGATACTTGTTGTGTTAAGATAAGCTTCAAACACAATGTGGATGGATGATAGATGAATGAAGTGATGGTAGGGGTGCCAATGGTGCGCTATAGTTCCTGCACCATAAGTTTACTCAAATGATGGATATGAAATGAAGAGATAGAGGGTTGTATTTATAGAGTTGTGTGAAAGAAGATCAATGGTGGAGAAGAAGTAAGAAGATCAACAGAGGAGAATGTCTGAGAGAATGTGCACGAATAGAAGGACATGTGATATTCAAAAAGAAGCTTTGTTGAGTTAACTACTTTCTTGCTGAGGATGAGTTTTTATTTTCTTAAATTAGAATATATTTTTCTAATTTAAGAGCAAAGTTGCTTTAACTCAGCTTTTGCTTTTATATGACAAGAAGAATTTTTTTTAGAAGATATTGAAGATTTTTTAGAAGATAAGAAAGCATAATTAAATAAATAAATTTATTTAATTACTTGTAGATAATTTGGAGGAATAAATAATTTTTTTTTTTTGGAGATTTAATTTAAATAATTTTTCATTTTATTTAAATTTGGAAGAATGGATGATTTAATTAAATAATTAAAATTATTTAATTATTTAGAAGAATAAAGTTGATATAGATGAAATTAATTAAATAAATGTAATTTATTTAATTAAATGGGAGAGAATGAATCAAATAAATAAATTGATTTATTTCTTTATTGATAGAGGAATATTAAGAAGAAATAAATATTTAAAATATTTATTTAGGTAGAGTCATGTCATTTTTAGGTGTATACACAATATAAACTAAATTGTGAGTTATTTGAAAGCAAGTGAAGAAGACAAGATGAAGTAGGAGAATAAAGAGTGAGTTTCGATAGTGAGGGAAGGATATGAGTGAGGTTTGAGAGGAAAAGTGAGGGAATAGGAGTATGATGTGGATTGCAATCTTGAGGAAAGTAGACATTGAGGTAGGAGATTGATAGTGCAACACATAGTGGATGTCATTACATTAAAGTGGTGTTTAGTAACATAATTGTACTTGAATTATCATTACATGATAATGTTGTAAGAAGACCATTGTGATAACTATCCATTTGTGAATCTTAGTTAATAATCAAATGGTTATGACCTATTATGTAAGAAGCCCAATATGGAAAATTGTAATAGTTGTAATCATGGTTGTAATTGTGCAAGTATGAAATAAATGAGAATTTTGTTTCTATTGTTGTGAAATCCTATGATGTTAATTGGACAATCCTTCATTGGATCCTCCTACCATGATTGCATGAACTGGTATAAAAGTGAAGGTTGATTATGGGATGAATATTGAGGAATTGATTTAAGTAAATTAAGGTGTAAGCAATGGAAACACACCACATTTTGTTTGCCAAATTGTGGCAATCTATGAGAGATTTGTAAATAGAGTTCTGACTATGGGGTAGTTTACAAGGGGTGATTGTAGATATATCACCAACCTAAAGGTGATTTTCATCAAGTCAATATGTTGTCGAAGAGAGGGCAAGGTATTATCAATGTTGTAGGAAAAATGGAGATGTATGAGATGTTGAAGGCTATGTAGAACTGGATGGATGCATTGGAGTAAGACTATTGGAGAAACCTTAACCCTAGGGTCGAGGAGAGTGATAAAGAGTAGGAGGTAGATCCTATAGAATAAAGTGGAAGTGACTTGCTCAGACAAAGAAGACAGGATGTTGAAGGCCATAATCAAAATTGGTAAGAGGAATAAAGTGGACATATTTTTGAAATTTGGATCTTCAAGAGTTGATAGATTAGATCACCAATTTGGAGGAGCACTTTGAGTATGACATTGTGGACCTAGACATGGTGAATTTGTGAAGACAAGCTGAAAGGACACACAATGATATGGTGGAAGGAAGTTTAGTTAGAGAGAAATATTAAAGGCAAGACAAGCATTGGAAAGTGGGACTAAATACTGGAAAAGATGAAGTCCAAGTTCATCCTGGTAAATTATCAGATGGAACTATTGAAGGAGCTACATAATTTGTGAGAGAGAAACATAACTATGAAATAATACACCAAGGAGTACTATAGGATAACAATTCAATCAAGTCAACCTGAATAAGGAGTTGAGAAAGTGGTGAAGTATGTCAATAGATTGAGGGAATCCATCTAAGAGGAGTTGAGTATATGGAAGATCCATACAATAGAGGAAGCCTACTAGTTGGCACTCACTACATAGAGGAAGTTGAACCAAAAGTTGGAAGAGAGGAAGAGTTGGTAGAGAGAGGAGGAGAGATGCAGTGATAGAAGAGTGATATGTGGTGGTAGAGAAATGTACTCAATGGATTAAGGGAGAGGTATCCCTTACCACAATGAAAAAGGAAACCAAAATTCCCACTACAAAGAGAAAGAAGATGATAATTCCTACTACAACAATAGGAGAGATGATAGAAATATCCAAAATAGAGGAAGAGATGTTGATAATAATTATTGTATGGATGAAGATAGTGAAGAAATGTATTGTAGAGAGGCCTAGTAAGAAAGTGAAGGGTATTCTCAAGAGGGTAGAGGAGGATATGAGAGGAAAAGTCAAAACTCTTTTAGAGGAACCTATTCAAGTATGGAAAAGAAAGACATAGGGCATTCAAGTGCCAAGGAAAGAGGATAGAGGATATCACATGGGATACATATGGGGATGAGAGGTCATCTATCTCAAAGAGGAGCCCAGAATGTGAAGATTCACTTGTTTTGTGGAGAACCTTGAGATGTGATAGAAGGGAGGAATTGGCACAAAGGGAGAGTTTGTTACAAAATTGATGTAAGGTAGGAGGAAAGTGTCACAATATCATTGTGGATAGTAGTAGTATAGACAATTTAGTACCTAAGGAAATGGTTGACAAGTTGGGGCTAAAAATGATGAAGCATCCACACTCATATAGGATTGGATGGTTGCAGCATGAAGACAAGATACTGGTGGAGGAATAGTGCTTAATAAGGTTCAACATAGAAGCATATCATGAAGATGTGATGTGTGACATTGCATTGATGGATGTGTGCTATTTTCCATTATGGAGACCATGGCAATTTGATAGGAGTTCTATGTATGATGGAAGAGCTAACACCTACACAATTTGTAATAATGGCTAGAGATATAAGTTGATGCCATTAAAGGTGAGTGAGGGATAATTTTACAACAGTGGAGTTTGAATTGGGGAGGAACAATATGTATTGGTCCCAAAGATGTGTGGCATTGCTAGAGTGTTTGACATCACTGTAAATGTAAAGGAGGTATCATAGAGAAGAGAATGTGAGAGAACATATCACCAAAGGGAAGCTATCTAGAGGATAGGAGAAATGAGTGAGAGGATGAGGAGTTGTGTTAAGGATTATGTGGTAGTAGACAACACAATATAAGGGTATGAAAAAACCAAGAAAGGGTCCCTAATAGATGTGAGATACTGGTTGATGAAAAGAACAAGAGAATTGTGAGTGACCACAAGTTGAGAAGATATGATGTAGTGAATGATTGGTTGAACAAAGTACTGCAACAATAGAAGAGGAAGCTAGATTCAATGGTGAACAATGAAGGAGAAAGCAATGCCTGGGATGGATTTCTTGATGCATAATTAAAGACGTGGAAAGAACGAGTTAAGGAAGCGGCATGTTGGAATTTTTAGGTAGGGGCAAGTTGTCCTAGAAAATGAGGGACTCATTTTTTATTAACCCTAGGTGTCTGATGTAGGAGCATCCCTGGGCATCATGACAGTCTTGCATCATTATGGAAAAGTGGATTTTGTGGTTTATTTTAGTTGTTTTTTTGTCTATTAGTTTGTGGTTACCAGTCTATGATAGGGAAAATTAATGAATTTCACCATAGTTTCAAATTGAATTTTTCCATTTTGGGAGTAGTTCTAGTTGTGGTTGATAGATTTTGTGTTAACATTTAAAGTGAATTGGATGAGTAAAAGATATCAATTTGGTTCACAAGCATCTTTTGGGTTGGTAGTTGTGCATAGTTGTGATTGTTTCCATTTGTGGCAGGCTATTTGGATTTTTTGCCAACAAAGGATTATGTGTGAGGATTTATTGTACCATTGAGTATGAATGTTGAGTACCATGTAGAGTTTTTCCACCATTTTACCAATTGTATTTGTAAGTTTGTTATTTCTAGCTAACAACACATTTCATGTGGTATAGGGATTTATGCCATCTTGGGGCCAATGTAGATCATTGGAAAATTTTGGGAATGCTATATAAACTTGGTTGTGAGTTGTTTGAAAGTAAGTGAAGAAGACAAGATGAAGTAGGAGAAGGGTAAAGCCACAATACTTAGTCCCAAAGTTTGGACATCAATTTTTTGATGGTGGATGGGGAAAAAATGCAGGTCGTGTTTGTTTGATGATTTTTCTTTGAACAAAGGTACCTTTACTTGAAGATTTCATAGAAATCACCTTCGAGCAAAGGTATTTCTTCATTCAAAGAAAATCTTTGAATGAAGACAACATTTCATTGATTAAAAAATAATAAAATAATATCTTCATTCGAACAAAATCTTCAAACGAAGATATTATTTTATTATTGCTTTATAAAAGAACATATACTGGGAAAAAAAAATCATTTTTCACTATCATTTTTGCTAATGAATGGCTCCATGGAATGCCCGAACAGCTCCATGGCTCTGAACCCCTGCATAAGAGAATTCCTTCAATAGTGATGGCAATGTAGGATTTTCTACCCATGCCACGACCCTAGCATGCCACTTGTCAACAAATAACAGTGTCCACACAATGTATCTACTAGGTATGCTCAATTTACCCCTGTATATTTTCATTTTTTTTGCAAAATTGCAAATGGAAATTTAGTGTTTTTTGCAAAATTATATGGAATTTCATTGTTTGTTTGTAAAATTGTATGGAAATTCAGTGTTTTTTTACAAAATTATAATAATGAAATTCAATGTTTTTTTGCAAAAAATAAAACCCTTGTAAATTGTATGTGAATTTACAAACCGCAAGATAATTTAAAACCCTAAAATATCAATTTGAAAGCAAAACAATTGATTTCCAAACCCTAATATGAGAATCTAAAACCCTATTTTTTATTTTTTCAAGCCCTAATAAATTATTTTGAAACCCTTAAATATGAAAACTAAAACCCTAAAAATATAATTTGGAACCCTAAAACATGAAACATAAAACCCTAAATGTTTATTTTGGAGTTCCCAAAAATGTTTATTTGAAAGCCTAAATTGGAACCCTAAATTGAAACCCTTCATAGGGCATAATAATACCAAAATCCAACACTATGTATATAGAACTATATACAATAGTAGACAAAAATATAGTCACAAAGGACTACCACAATAAACAACATTTTAAAACACCTTCTTAGTGACCACCCTATCCAAACCTATTTTGTAAAACACTAAATTGATAGCACTAATAGGCATGGTTGTAAACTCCTTTAACTCAAACACTAGAATGAGCTCCAGTTTTGAATCAACTATCTTCCTAGCTACTTTAACTAGATTTTGAAACATCATACCATGAACCATAGCATCCCTTCACTTCGCATGAGTCAACATTCCCTACTCTAGAGTACACATCAAGTACCTACTTGTTATCATTAGCATGCCCTTATGGATAGAGACAACCATATTTTGCATTATCATTCACATGTCCTACAAGAATTGCTCAAAAAAATTCAACATGAATCCTCAAATCCTTAACATCTATTCATAGTCTATTTAGCCAATATTAAAAAATTATGTGTTTATGTGCCATGTTTTCTAGTTTCCCTTGCTAATGAATAACAATAATGAGAAAGAATATGTAGATGTCTCTTTTTGCTTCCTTGATAGCTTGTAATGGCTAGATTGTGATTGATAAAATCTTGGGTGGCACTATACATGATTGTATGATTCTATGAAATTATGTTTTCACACATTTGGGAGACATGTGCATTGGCTCCCAAAACTTAACATCTTTCCCCTAGGAAAACAACTTAAAACACAAACAAAGGGAACAACATATCTTGGACAAAGAGGTAGATCATTAACAAGAATTTAAGGACAATGTGAGGCCAAAGTATAGGATAGGGCACATCATTCTCATCATTTGTCTCTACAAAACTAGGGAGGGTGTTCTGTGAGGTCTCTTATAAGATAATTAAAGAGAAATGAAATAAATACAACTATGTCCCAACTACCATGCCCTAATGGTAACTATGAATAGACTTGAGGTACTCACAATAAGTAGATTGAGACAAGAATGCACATGAAACCAAAGATATAAACAAGTTTACAAGTTACCATTGATGAATCCCCTTATAGTTCATACATATATGCATCTTGATGACTACACCAACATGATTATCTAAATGTGTTTCAATATTGAGCTCACCTAGGATGTGGATAGGTATGTAATACTAAATTATGTGAGTGTGTAGGACCTAAAAACTACTCCTAGACTAAGAATGATAACAAAAAAGTTACTTAAATGAAGAGATTGATCTTCTAGACAACTATGCTACTGCCTATTCAATTGGTAAATAGAGTTGCAACATTTAGGAAGAAGGATAAATGTATGGGACTACAATAGATCTTGAGATATGCACATGCACAAATCATAAAAATATAGGAAAACACCACATACCACACATTCTTCAACATCCATCTCTAGTCAAGAAATCCTTACATGCATTATAAAAAAGACTATTATAAATTCCTTTGTAACAATATATGGCTCTACCAAGCCAACTAATCCCCAAAAAATACAAACCAAAAAATGTGATAAGAAGGAACTCCTAGTACAAGTTCCCATAAGAAATTCCTAATAGCCATTGAGACATTTGATTATGCAACTATCCAACTCTACTACACCTTCATATAGTTCATATACATAAGATCCTTCCATTACAATTCTACAATGTACTTGGATTAATACCCTAGAATACATTATGACAACAAGTTTAGGAAATTCTCTCAAAGGCCAACCCTACATGCATCTTGAAAGTAAGCATATAGAATTTAGTTAGAACTTAACCACATGAGTGTAGACACATGTGGCAACTCACAATTACATTAATGGTAGGCCTTATTCATAGTCACTACATAGTTATAATTCCATGAGTTTTTACTTGCATTAAACAAGAAATATACCTTCGATCACCCTTAGAGTACATAATATTAGAAGAGAGAACATTCTAAATCAATGCAATCCACCAATGTAAATGTCCAGACTTGGAAAATTATGTGGCACCTCTTGTATTCAATTCAACCCTATACAATACACTCCCTATAGTTGACAATCCTCTCCTTCATGATAATAGTAGTCAAAATAGGTCAAGGAAGAAGGGAATCCATATAAAAGACCAAGTTGAGAAAGAAGAATAAGTAGATGATAACTATATTCATTGTCAAAGTTTATTAATGCTCCAGTTCTGTGGATTTATCATTTCATGGCCTAGGCATTAGGAATAAGCATGGTCACCTTAGTATTAGTTTTACAAGAATTCATTTATCAAGAAAATGTATGAAGGATTCTACACACATCATCTATGGCCTCACCACTTCTCATTATGCTTAACCATGCCTACAAAATTTGAATATTTATGCATTCATAGTTCTCAAATTTTCATCACATCCTGGGTTGGTGAGAAAACCCACATAAGGAAAAATTAGGGCATGGTCAAGAAGGCACCTAAAAGCATCAGTTACCACCATTAAGGAGCAAGTTATCATCCTCCATGATTCCTTTTCTTTTATATTTTCTATGTTCTTACCAACTCCAGCCTACTTGTTGCATTTGTGACTACACCTGAGAGGGTGGTGGAATCAATAACTCCAATGTAATCTTTCCCTAATATCCATATTCACAACTATTTGCTTTATATTTTCCTTAAAATTAACACTAACTAATGAACAAGACCTCTGTAATCCATTATTAGTTAGGTCCTCTTTCCCCATAATTGCTTTAACAACTTTTAGGTTAGTGGTAGAAATGCAACTAAAAATATTTTTTAGCCTACTACCCATTACATACCCTTGCCTCAAAGGATCACAAGAATTTAAACATCTTGTCATTACTATACAAGGTCTTTCCTCAAAGGACCACGAGCATTTGAACCTCTTGTCATTGATATATAGTATACATTGCAAACCAAACTAGCCATGTATAAACCTTAATATCACTTTCACAAAATAAAAAGAAGTACTTAAGGCTAAGCAATTGAAGTAAAAACCAAGCATGTGAAGATGCGTACTTATATTTTAATGTATTGCTACTAACCAACCTTTATCAAAAATAAAACATCATGATGAAAAAACATATCTCATTAACATTCCTCCTTATTATTTCACAGAAATTCTCCCAATTATTAATCCCTAAACATTCTGGCTAGTGAGAAAAAGGTTTGTAACTCTCCTTGGTTAGCTAGAAAATAAATTGCCCTATTTTGTTCACTAAAACAATGTGAAATTTCAAAGGAGAAAAATTTGTCTTTCCATATTAATATTCCTTCTAGAATCACTTTGAGGTACTAGGTTAGATGAAATCATTTATTAACAATTTAATAACAAGTATTTGTGAATCACCTTCAAATTTAATTTCTCTAAAACCATCTTTGAAGGAGTCTCGAATGCCTATCAAGAGGGTAATCCATTACATGCATAGTTATTGGTTTTGTTCCCAAGAAATTATGAACCTCTAAGAATAAAGCTCCCATTATTAATCTCTGAGAAAAAAATTGGCTCCTAATAGACTAGGGTTGCCTTTAGAGGAAACATTGAAATTTAGGTTCACTCCACTAACTAGCTTTTTTATTTTACTTTCTTTTCTCTTATTCTTACCATCTATCAACCCTTTATTAGGTGTTGTTTGAATATTTGTTAATGTTACATTAGAGATTTACCTATACAAACTATATGATGTACCTATAAGATTTGGCTATGGAGATAGCCACCCAAGATCTAGAGGCCTAATGGAAAGCACAAAGGAATGAGAAGATCAATATGACAAGAATAAATTGTATTCCTATCAAAGAATGCAAATACAACAATATACAAGATTACTCTCCCATTAAAATATTCTATGCCATACCTTTCTTATAAAAGAAAGGTTGAGATATAAGATGTTGTAGTCATGTGACAAGTGTCTTAATCCTATGACATGAGATAAGACAACCATCAACAACTAGAGACAACTATCAGCATCTAGAAACAAATAGAATGCTTCGTAAGTCAACTTAACATGTGAATATGAATTATTCACACAACAAGGGGAAACTAGCTAGGAAATATCAAACTAAATATGAAATACCCCTATTCACACTAATAGTACCTCTTTCTAAAATGACCAAAGTTTGGTTTCAAAATCATGTTTTCTATATGTTTAAAAATATTAAATATATTCTAGTTGATCACAGGTTCATAATTTATATACAAGTGTTCTCAAATTCTATGTCTAAGTCACTATCTGATCTATATCAAATGTTGTCTAGTAAAAGTATTTTCCTACTACTTTAATCACATCCTTGTAAAGCTATGGATTTAATAAAATTAAATAGCCATTAACATAAAATGTGTTCTTGCATAGGAATGGAAAGAGTAGGAGTCCAATATAGTTCATGTGTACACTCAAGTTAAAGTACTTTATATCCCTTGATTAATCATGAATTAGATATCTTATATATGTGGAAAAGTGCTTAGCATTAAATGTTAAAGAGAAAGTGTGTTAAAGTTTAAAATATGATAATTTACAATGAATCTTGAATGTTATGTTCCTCCTCTCAAACCTATATTTATGTGATAACCCTAGATATGGATCCAATATTTGGTCGCACATATACCGAGATTGCTAGATTGAGGTCAATTTTATAGGATCCTCAAATAACGGGGGTTTATAGATCTAATTGTGAGAATATTTTATACAATTTAGTTCATATTAGATCTTCATTAGGGAGTGTTAGTGCATATTCTAGAGAGACCTTAGCAGCCATTCTTGCCCAAATGTGGGCATAGGTTTGTGGTGATGTACCATTGAGTGAAGTACAACTGAGAGTGCCAAAAGAAACTCTGAAGGCACATTGTTTTCCTTAATATGCACCCAAAACTAGTGTTAGGGCATATCAGATCACTCAGTGTGTGTTCCCTCAGATAACACCATTGCTATATCCTAGATTTCTTGCCACACATGGTTGTTACTCAAATAACAAGAAAATTCCTCTATATTTTACACAATAGTTGTACGTTGAGGTCCATTTAGGTCTCAACGTCAACTATTTGGATCTACCACCACATTTGGGGCAAGGGCGTGGCATAGCATGTGATAGGGAGCCATATCATCATCCAAATCAAGAGCCTCCTATTTATAAGAGCTTGGTTGGTGACCAGATGCTTGCGATCTCACCTTTTCTCAGTGGTATTGGTGACCATGTGGTCATTACTTCCCAACAGGAAGCAATTGATAGTATTACCGAGATTGCTATGCAAACTTAGTCTATATCTACAATGTTGGGATAAGGTGCCATTAACCTTGTAAATCCCAATGTTGTATTTATTCCATTTATTATTTGTAATTTGTAATTACCCATAAGGGATGTACAAGTTTCACTAGTAGTTTGTTACAGAGTTACTTTTACTACTCAAGGAATCTTGGTAAATAGTAAATGAGGTGAGGTGGAGAATCTTGGTGCCTATCTTAGGGAAATGTATTTTTGGGCTATTATGACACATGTCATTAGTTTGTAAGAGCATCTATGACAACTTACAATTGTCATAAGTTGTAAGAGATTCTATGACAACATATGACAACAATTATTGTCTTGTAAGTTCCTATTCTTGGTTCTAGGCGCCTATATTGGGAAGATGCCTATGACAGGTGTAAGGGAATCTGTAAGAAGATGATTTTGGAGTATCACAAGATAGAAAAGTTGGATTTTGTCTATCTCCCATGAATTTCTTTGGTGGGTACTCATTTTGTATAAATATGAGACTTGAAAGTGAAGTTTGGTTGAGTAACAGGAAGAGGATATCTCAGTTTTATAGGTATAGAGGTGATGCTGGATTGAAGAGTGAAGAGGAGATTGGAAGTGGATGTATTGTAATCTTGTTTTGAAGATAATACAAGTTGGGTCTCTCTTCTTGGTGGAGTTGTTTCCTGCAAGGGTTTCTCCACGTAAACACTGTGTTATGTGTTTATTCTTCTACTCCTTTGTTACCTTGTTGTGAGATCTTGCATTCTTATGTTACTGATTTGTGCCTCTTTGTTGCTGCTATATTATGGTGATGTTATTGTTGTTATAAGTTCATCTAAGGTAGTTTTATCAAGCATGTTAGAGTGGCTTATTTTAGCATCATAAAGAAGTTGAATGTCCTCATGGTATTTCAAAGATTAAGGCAGCTATTTTTAGAATTGCATACAATTTTCATATTTCTATTTTGTAGTAGTCAAAGCCTTGTATCTCACCAATTGGTATCATATCTTGATGATTTGATGATTAACAATTGGATTAGATATTGTTTGTTTATTCTAACAATTGGTATGAGAGCTTAAGGTTGTTCCATGGCTTGCATGTGCTCGTATGTGCTTGCATGTTCTTGCATGTGAGTTGCATACACTTTCATGTACTTGCATGTTGTTTGCATGTGGTTGCATGTGCTTTCATGTGAGTTGCATGTACTTGCATGGGCTTGCATGTTGCTTGCATGTGATGGATTCATGGTAATTTGGTTTTGGGTATTCCTCCATTTTTGAATTTGAGCTTGTAAAGCTTGTGAATTTGTTGGAAGGAATTGTAGAGTTGGAGGTTTTTTAGGCTATAGTGGATGTTCTGTATGTTGGCATTGTTTTGTAGATTTGTGAGATTGGAAGCCATGGTATCTAACTTTCAGATGGATATTGTCAATTGAATCCACAGTAGGCTCTTGAGGCTCAGGGTTATGGATCTTCATGGAGTTGATCTTGTGGTAGTGATCTAGAGCTCTAGTTTGGTAATATGTGAGTATCCTCTTGCATGGTGGTTATGTTCCTTTACTTTGTGGTCATGTGAAGTGAATGGGTTTTCATATTGGGTGGTTGATTTTGGTGCCCTGGTTACATGTAAGAACATTTATTTTTTGGACTATAGTATGGAGTGCTTATGTTGGATTCACGGGTTTAGCCCTTGGTTACATGAAATCATTGGATGATTTGCCACCAGTTGCATGTGGGTTGTGGAGTTGGTATTCTAGTGATATGGAAACTCCTGGACAACTTGGTTCCTCTTCTTTCATATTCATGTTACTTTGGATATGTAGGTTTTATAGTTTTCCTATTTCAAAAAGCTATGGATTCGTAGATCTGTGATATTTCATTATTTTAGATGGCATGTCTGGTGTGAATATTTGGATGTTTAAGTGATTTCAGAGTTACAGAGAGATGGTTTTGTAGGTTTTACATGTTAACAAAAATTTGAGGTTTGTAGATCTGTGGAAAGATTGTATTCAAACTCTTAGAGTATTCTGAATGGAAACAATTATAGATTTGCAGGGTTGTTCATTGGGTTCTTATGATCTATGGTTACTCTTATGTGGATTTGTTTGGCAAATCAAATCTACCATTGATCCTAGTGTTTGAGTCTTAGAAATCTACATGTTATTCCTAGTTATCTTTGTTCTGCATGTTACTGATGTGGGGTTGAACCTATTTTTTTAGTTATTTAAGATTGGAGCACTAACCATGTTGCATGAGTGCAGATCTTGTAAATTATCTGATGAGGATCCTGTTTGGTTGGCCACCTTGATCACATTGATATGTTTATTGTAGTGAGACAAAAAGGATGGTTTAGAGTACCTGATATAGTTGTTCATTAGAATCTATAGCAGTAAGTTATGGTGGATGAAAAGCTCTGTTCACTTTTAGTGGAGTTTTGGTAATGATTTTTGTCATGATACCATGTCTACAACTTAGTATCATTTTCAGTGGGAGTTTTGTATAGTTACATAGTGTCTTCTATCTTCTTGGTTTGGAGATTATGGTTTACTTGACCTTTTGGGAGCTATTGTCATTATAGTGGTTTTCTTTGATTGTGTTGAGGCCATGCATGATCTTCATTTAGGAGATGGTTATCATGATGTCATGGATAGCTTGGTTATAGGATTTAGTGAGATATTTTGACAATGATGGTTTGATGTCTATATTGTTTCCATGTATAGCTTGGTATTACGGTTTAGTGGGAGCTTTGGTAAGATATGGTTATCTTCATGTGATTTAAAGAGGTGTTAACATCTTATTTCATGGAGGACTCTTAGAGTCTTTGGTAAAGGTGTTATTGTTCTTCCTTTGGAGAGGATGTAGTTCTCTTTGGTTTTGAGTATTAATCATTTGCTTGGAGCTTCATGATTTTGTAGGTTGCATTTGAATTTGGCATGGATTGATTGGTGGGTGCTCATAGATACTAGAGAGACTTGGGTTAGGCTAGAAATCTCTTGTACTTAAGAGATATATTTTGGAATGGTCGCATGTTATGAAAGTATTTCAGCAGTAAAGATCGAGGAGCCTACACCTGCAAATGGATGTGAGTCCATCATAGATCTAATGAGAAGGTTGTCTTTATTGAAAGCTTATATTGTTTGGTGTTGTATTCACAGGACAATCTTGTACCCCACTCTTGGTCTACTCGACAGCTAAATGATCTAAGAGGTATTGCCCACTTGATTATTAGATGCATTCTTTATATGTATCTTGTCTTCTCTTATGCATTAGTCTTGAAAGTTGAGTTCTAAGGGCTTGTTGAGAAGTAGATGCATGATTTTATGTATTTCCATTATTCTCCTTGTAATCTTGAACTTGGGTTAATTCTGAGGATTTGGTAGGAGAGATACATGAGATGGTTAGTGGCATTGGGCATATTCCCTTATGTTGTGGGAATGTTTGGCTAGTTTGATCTATTTTTTGTGAGAGGTTTACATCTATTTATGCCATGTTTCATTATAATTTGAATGGTTAGATGTTGATATCCTTTTAGTTTGGGAGTGTTGAAGGAGATCTCACTTTACACAGTTTGGCACATGTTAGTGTGGTATAAGGACATGGTTTGATTTGAAGGTTCTCTCTTTCTGGGTATATTGTCTTCTTCCTAAAGGTTCTTATTTTTATGGAGTTGAGGTTATGAATGGAGTCATGTGCTATTGTTTTGTACTTCATTGCTTTTTGGCAATAGTTTGGTAGCTCCTTGATCTCTTTCTTCATTGGTTTGGAGGACTTGGCAGAGTTATTTGGATTGGTAATGAGAGATGTATTTTGCATATCATTGTATGTTTCTTTGACACTATGATAGAGGAATTAGCCACATCCTCTATGTGAAATGCTATAGGAGGACTTGTTAATGTTGTGATCTTGATTTCAAATTTGACATTACCTGTGCAGTGGGAGTTCTAGAAGGTATATGTATTTTGTATGAGAGGTGCACCTCTCTTGGATAGGTTACACTTTACTATAGTGAGTTACTTCAGAGGTTTTTTATCACATGTCTATGTGTGTTTTTACCTTGGAGACTTCTTTTGCAAGATGGTGGATATACAGGGACTTGTTTGTAGATTTTGGGTTGTTATGTTGATAGCATGAAGTTCTGCCTATGATAGTTTGCTTACCCTAGTTTGAGGTATGGATAGTTTGGATGAGCTAGCAACTTGTTGTGGTTTCTATTCTAATTTGGTATGAGTGTGGCAGTCACTCAAAGTCATTTTTTATCTTTTGGATTTGATTCTTGTGTTCATGTATAGATTGGTGTAGGTTTTAGTGATGGTTAATATGTTTCACTTTGGCATGTTCCTTGTCCTATCATGTGTGACATGATGTGAGGATTTCTTTCTTGAGATGGTTATCATGGTTGCTTTTGTGGGTATCTTGTTGGAGCACAAAAGCATGTTAAAAAATCAATGATACATGGTTGGCTAAGGGATGTTTATTCCCTTCTTGATTTCCTATGGGTTGATTTACGATGTATAATGTCAAGTCAGAGAATGTTGGGATAAGGAACCATTAACCTTGTAAATCCCAATGTTGTATTTATTCCATTTATTATTTGTAATTTGTAATTACCCATAAGGGATGTACAAGTTTCACTAGTAGTTTGTTACAGAGTTACTTTTATTGCTCAAGGAATCTTGGTAAATAGTAAATGAGGTGAGGTGGAGAATCTTGGTGCCTATCTTAGGGAAATGTATTTTTGGGCTGTTATGACACATGTCATAAGTTTGTAAGATCATCTATGACAACTTAGAATTGTCATAAGGTGTAAGAGATTCTATGACAACATATGACAACAATTATTGTCTTGTAAGTTCCTATTCTTGGTTCTAAGAACCTATATTGGGAAGATGCCTATGATAGGTGTAAGGGAATATATAAGAAGATGATTTTGGAGTATCCCAAGATAGAAAATTTGGATTTTTTCCATCTCCCACGAATTTCTTTGGTGGGTCCTCATTTTGTATAAATATGAGACTTGAGAGTGAAGTTTGGTTGAGTAACAGGAAGAGGATATCTCAGTTTTACAGGTACAGAGGTGATGTTGGATTGAAGAGTGAAGAGGAGATTGGAAGTGGATGTATTGTAATCTTGTTTTGAAGATAATGCAAGTTGGGCCTCTCTTCTTGGTGGAGTTTTTTCCCACAAGGGTTTCTCCACATAAACACTGTGTTATGTGTTTATTCTTCTACTCCTTTGTTACCTTGTGAGATCTTGCATTCTTATGTTGCTGATTTGTGCCTCTTTGTTTCTGCTATATTATGGTGATGTTATTGTTGTTATAAGTTCATCTAAGGTGGTTTTATCAAGCATGCTAGAGTGGCTGATTTTAGCATCATAAAGAAGTTGAATCTCCTCATGGTATTTCAAAGATTAAGGTAGCTTATTTTCAGAATTGCATACAATTTTTAGATTTCTATTTTGTAGTAGTCAAACCCTTGTATCTCACCAATTGGTATCATATCTTGATGATTTGATGATTAATAATTAGATTAGAGATTGTTCATTTATTCCAACATACAGATCATGTTGGATAGTATTTGATGAGGCATCTACATAGGTCACCTACTCAGATGGATCCCTATCATCTTTCAGGTATCCCATCATCGTATGATTTGGAATGTATTACACTAAATGAGGGTCAGATGCAGATGAAAGCCTATTGGTTGTTTGAGGACTTGATGAGAGTGTACCAGGTGATATCATCATAGTTGGGGATCCCTCTAGTAAGTGTTAGTTCATACATGGCTCACATCATGGTCAATCCATAGATCCCAGTAGCTGACATGCAGTGTTTTTTTGTAGAGTATGCAATTAGATCTTCTGGTGGGGTACATGCATTAAATTCTAGAGTAGTAGAGCCATCTATTGATCATTATGTCACTCTATAGGGTCAGCATATGGGATTTGATTCACTAGAGCAGACTATTGGTGGTATGGGTTTTACAGAGATGCTTTCTACCAGATCTATGCCATCTCATCTATATAGTCCTTTGCAAAACATCCCTTTTACAACTATTTGATGACAAAACAATAGAAGAATTAGTAGATTCCATTATTGTAGTTGAAGATGGTGATATTCAGGGACCTCGTACAACACAGGTATATTGTAAAATTTAAACGTGTAACTTGTAACTTCCTGTGGTACAAACAAATTATATTTGAAATTAATTTTTTTTTACGTGCATGACTAGCTTGAAGTTGTAGCTGTCACTCCTAGTTTGAGGGCACAACATGTAGATAGGGGTGATTTAGGTGACCATAGTGGATAGGTGAGTTGATTATCATTTATTGAAATTCATATAGATATATCTCATATTTGTATATTCAAATATTTCATGTTTGTATATATGTATGAAACACGTGTGTGAGTGTGTGTATTGTTTAGAGTAAAATTGGATTTGTTGATCTTTTGTGGTTTAGATGTTAAAATCCTCCTTTCACCCTAACATTGAAGGATCTAGGGTCGAGTGGCAAGCACTATCATACCCTAGGTCACTTGAAAATGAGGGGAAGCTTGGATTAGGGAATTAATTATCATTTTTTCCTTCTCCTATGCTCAATTGACCATTAAAACCCTAATTATGCAAATACGATAACAAATTAATGAATTACAGAAAAAGCTCTTGCAGACCAAAGTAAAATGTCAAATTACAGAATACCTATTTTTAGGGTTCTAAAGCAGAACAATCAGGGACACTGGAGCGGGCACCTAAGTCCAAGGTACCTACTTTTTTGGGTTATCTGGACCTTCTTCAAACATTGATCAGCCCTATAACTTCTATTATCTAGAATCTATCTGTAGAGGACATTGGAGCAAGCACCCAAGTCCTAGAAGTGCTCCTTTGTCTGACTTTTCTTCAGATCCTGAATCCCTGAGGTCTACAAGGCCTTCCTGCAACTCCACTTTTTTTGGATGCGACACCTATAACCTGCAATCACAAGACTTGGTTTGGGGGTTGTGGTGTTTAGAGGTTTGCCTCAGTCAAACCCCAGAGGACACTTAAGTCTCTAAACACTATTGTCAGATAAAGAGGGCGTGCCCTTGTGAGCTAGAGGCCAAAAACCAAAGGAA
This sequence comes from Cunninghamia lanceolata, assembly GCA_027924645.1. Taxonomy (NCBI): domain Eukaryota; kingdom Viridiplantae; phylum Streptophyta; class Pinopsida; order Cupressales; family Cupressaceae; genus Cunninghamia; species Cunninghamia lanceolata. The sequence continues at coordinate 894,896 of BSBN01001745.1, forward strand.
TCAATTATAAAAACACAATGATATGTCACCTTGTGGTGAAGCTCTCATGGAGGAAGATGCTCTTCATGCCATGAGGAGATTAGTGCTCAAATCTACAAATATCAACACACAAAACATACAAGTCTACTCTTGCAACACAATAGATAGCCTTGAATCACCTTGAGAACACAATAACTTGCTAGTAATCTTCTAGTTGAAAATCTAGTTTACAAATGAATGGCTACACATGCTTATAAATGCATCTACAAGCACTCCCACCAAGATATTTGAAATTCAAACTTATCGTGTCAGTAAAGGGACCTAATAACGGTCACTAACTGACACCAAGAAATTGGGGCTACCCTAAAATAGGGAAAGACTAGGGCACAGGCGCCCAAGTCCTCCCCCTATTTTAGGTAGGGTATAGCTCAAGGGGTCCTCCTAGGTCCCATTTGTCATGAAACCCAGGTCTCATTCCATCGAGATGCTACAATATGAACTAAAATGTCCTAATTGCATGCTAAAGACCTGGGAGCTAAACCTTATGAGGGAAAAGCCCCCAAGGGGATATTTTCTGATATTACATTTAGCCGCCACTTTAATGTATGTATAAACATGAGGCCAATACATGCATTACAGTAAGGTCACAAACACAGGAAACACATCAAACACTGAGAAGACATGCCGAACGCAATAACAGGCACGCAAAACATAGAGAAGATAGTTATAGTCACGCAGAACACGGAGAAGACAATCAACATATTAATGCATAGAAGATAGGCATGATTCTTTTCTTTTCTTTTTCTTTCATATATATGAAATGCAAATGCAAGTACTAGAAAGTAAAAAAACCTCCCATAATACATGATGCACTCATCATGCAGGTCTTTGTATATATGGGGCAACACACACGCAAAACCTCCTAAAATGCATACTACATATGGGACAATAGACATGCCAAATAAAACAAGCATGCCAACACACACACTTGAAGACATGCAGAAAACATGGTAGACAAGCAATGGTGTGTTCTTATTTCTAGGCTCAACACTATCTTAGGCACATTATAGGCACACATCGACGATTGGGCTTTGCCACAACAATCATCGCAGACACGCTTAAGGGTTGAGTTAGTCACAAAACCACTCCCCGCCTCTGTAGAGGACTTTTGGAAATGTAACCCCACCGACATCACAAAGACGCCTTACAGTGAAAAGGAAGCATGGCATACCACCCCACCCACATCACAGAGATGCCTTACAGTGAAAAGGAGATATGAGCTCAAAAGTATACAACCCCACCCGCATCACAAAGATGCCTTATGGTGAAAAGGAGGTATACACAATAGATTGATTGATTGATTGCAAACAAACTCAAGATGCAGGAAGTACTCATCGTACTAGCCTACACCTAAGGACAAGCACATTGCTAACATCTACAACAGACAGCTTACCTTATATATGCCCCCACCTTAAGGTGGTTGATATCATGTATCGATATCAAACATGTTAAGGTAGGAAGAAAACACACAAAGGAACACTGAATTTCACAAAGCCCATGCCCCCCAGAGGTGACATGTACTTTATGATCACCAAATGTTCCCACAAACACATCCTTGCAAGAAACATGTTAGTGTATACAACATCATGATAAACAACAACATCAATGCATATGAAATCTGAGGTATTCAAGATTCAAGGTAGACAAAGTGCACAAAGCAGTAGTATTGTTTATGATTTGTAAATGAGATAGAACACCATCAAAATCATCACTATGCTGAAAACATGAATGATTCCACTAGCCAAGCATCAGATAAAATATACAACCCCATCGTCATATTAGGAACTATAGTCCATTTTTTATTGCTCTCGAAAGGGACTCTAGGTCTGCATCAGTATAAATGTTTTTTGTCATCCACTTGCTAGATGGAAACACTAGAGGAAGGGAAACAATAAATAAGAGAGGAGAAAACAAGTGTCTTAGGGACATTCACATAGGAGGGTGCCCCCAAGTCACCAACCATGACGCTATGTCCGTAAGATAGAACACACAAAAATGAAATCAGAGAGACAATTTAGAAGAATGATGATACAAATAGAAGGTCACAACAGAGGCAGTCTCCTGGTATCCGGAACCTTATGAGAGAATCCAAGGTCATCCCAGAAGGCCTAAACAACACATAACACATCATGAGAGAGATAAAGTGTCAGAGATACTTACCTATAGGGTCTTCATGCTAAGTCTTATCATCAAGTAAATCATCATCATCCTCCCACTCCCTAATGTTAGAGGAAGCTTGGCTATAAGGTATCATAGCCCAATTCTTATCTTTCTCATCATGTTTTTAATTGTTAGGATCATGTTTATTTGGTTGAATGTTGGGATCAATTTTTTCTTGTTGAGATGCCAAGTAAGCTCGTGGCCTTCTCTTTCTCCCTTTTGCAAGTTTGCATTGGTATATTTTATGACTTAGTTTTTGTAACATAGGGCTTTGATTTGTTATGGATTTTTGTGTTGTAGAGGAAGAAGCACCAAGATCAAAAGACTTTTGTTGAGGTGAATTGTTTTCTTGTTGAAGCTTATTATCATACTTGTTTTCTATCCTCTTAGTGATGTCCAAATGACTTGAATGTTCAAACAAAGGAGGGACATTAAATATCTTCTCTTTCCTAGTGAAATCCAAGGTGTGTGAACAATCCATTAAAGGAAGAAGGTTGGTGGGAGGATCCATAGAGGTAGGAATTTGATTATTATTAAATGAATGCTTATTTTCTACCCATGGAATGTTCTTTGTTAGAGGGAGCTCTTCATTCACTAATGCTTCATCTTGGCCAGGGAGAGCAATGGAATTATTCAAGCTATCCCTAGTCTTCTCATTTGATTATTTAGTTATAGGGGAAGTAGGATCATCATCAACCTTTTCCTTGATACTCATAGAGAAGAACTCAGTTAAGCTTTCTAAAATCATAGGATGTTCATTCGTGAGAGTTAAAAATTGGTCAAAATCAAGGTTTTTAATAAATACATGCAAAGATACCATTGAAAAATGACATGAAGGTGCCATTTCAATGTAAGATCAGATTTCGAACAGGCTTTTCCAACTTTATGCAAAAGTTAAGTGCAAAACTATATGCAAAAATAGCCTCAAATGCTTGATTTTTTGTATTCTTTCCAATGCAAATGGTTGAAACAAAGGATTCTGTGAGGATTTTAGTTAAGGGAAGTAATTTATATGTCTAATATCAGTCCAAAACAGAAAAATTATCCTTCTCAACACACTCTTGATGCGATTTTAAGCTAATGCCAAGTCAAAATATAGTCAAAATAGGTACTTTTTTCACCAAAATTCAATGCAAAAGAGAATAACAAAGGGTGTTGTGAGGAAAATGTTGATGGAAAGTGAATAATATCAGAAATAACAGCCTCTTGGTGCTAAAATATCCAACACAACATGCTTTCAGTGCATCTTAAGGTAAAACCCTAGTGAAAATGTAGCAAAAAATAAGCTATTTTTCACGATTTTTTTAATTCCAAGACCTAGAAAAGGAGGTGTTGTAAGGAATTTTAGGAGGGAAAACAAATAATATCAATAATATCAGTCACCTCAATCCATAAAACTGATCACAACATACTTGGAGTGCAAACTAGGTCAAACCCTAGGGCAAAAATTGTCAAAATGTAGTTTTTCGCCAATATTTCAATACAAGAGCCAGTTAGAAGGGTGTTGTGAAGATTTTTATGAAGGGACAAAAATTATTACCCTGATAACAAAAAATTAATGCCAAAATATCTTTTACAACACACCTATGGTGCAATTTTATGAAGTCGACAAGGCCAAAATTAGTGCAAATCATTGTTTTCAAAGCCCTAGGTTTGAGATTTTGGAACAAAATGCTATGCGAATGGTTTGAAGTCTGATTTTTGATAGAAATTACATACTCTTAGATCTTAAAATGATTTTCAAGCTTGATCATGCAAAATTTCCATGCAAATTTAATGAAAATGCACCAAAATTGCTAGTTTTTGTTTTAAATTTTCAATGCAAAAATGCAAATAATTTAAATTTAAATGTAAATTCACACTAAAATGCAAGAATATAGAAAAATTAAAATTTGAATGAGCCTCTAAATCAGTAGAAAAATCTGATAAAAGATTTTGCCTACAAACCCTAGATTTTGGAATTACTAAGTTATCTAAAAGTTGTCAAAATTTCCACAAAACTGATGAAGGGGGTAAATCACAAAACACACAACAATAGAAATTGAACATAGAAAATAGAACTTTCTTTTATTGATCTAGACAACTTATTACATTACAGATGCTCAATTACAATTAGAGGAATCAACCCTCCATATGTTGCAACACATTACAACTTCCTGATACAAGACTCTAGAATCACCTGCCTTCTATAACCCCAAATTAGCTAGGGTTTCTGTTTTCTGCCTATTCTTGACTCCACACTTGCCCCCTTAACTCGACCACTACCCAGGGTTCCCAAAATAGTCATAAATAGCACTTTTTAGTGGCTGCTAGCTAAATTTCAAATTTTGCAACTCCCTCCAAAAGTAGGTCAACTTTTGGGAAGCATAACTTTTGATCCATGTGTCTGATTGACGAACCATTTTAAGCACTGAAAAGCTCACGATGTGAACTATCACGCAAAAAATTTGTAAATGGATTTCAATCAACTATTCTAGATGTTATGGGATGTTTTAGTGCCTCATATCTCGTTCCAAAAATTTTTAGGGGCTTTTCGAAAAATAATAACTTTAATATCTTTCAGCTCACAAATGATCTTTGCCTAATTCCTTCACCAAAGGTCTTATATCTATGTTATGTAAATTTATGGAAGTTTTTGCTTCATTATGTTTCCAAATGCAAACTTTCCTAAAATAGTAGGTACACTTTCCAAAATAGGCAGGTTGCTATTTTTAGCAGTTTTAGAAAAACTAAAAGTCCTACATCATTATTCTAGATATTATGGAACCAAAAACACTAATTATGGAAAGAAATGAAAACAACTACAATGATTTTGAATTATCTTCTTTTTGGGTGATGCAAGATTGCCCTTACACCACTAGATGCTCTTAAATCAGACACCTAGGGTAATTTGAGAAGTGACCCTGTCACGTCTCATATATTTGTGTGAGGAAAACCCAAACGGTCAACCTCTACCTTAGACAACCAAGAAGAGTCTTCTACATGCCTTCCTTTCCATTTTTCCAAATATTCTTCAAATTGCTTGTTCAGAGTACTTCCCACACGGCTATCCAAGATCTCTTCTATCCCCTCCATTGAAGTAGATGTCGGAATACTCCACTACACTTCTGTTGGTCCATCCTCTATTCCACCTTCATGATATTCTGATAAATCAGTAATGTTGAAAATAGGGGAAATGTTGATCCCACTTGGCAGCTCCACCTCATATGCATTTCCTAAATCATGTTTCTTTAAGATTTTGCATGGTCCAAATTTCTTCATTTTTAGCTTATTGTATGTTCCAATTGGGAACCTTTCTTTTCTCAAGTGAACCATGACTTCATCTCCTACCTGGAATTCCTTATATCTCCTCTTCTGATCTGCATTAGCCTTGTACTAAATATTCATCTTATTAATGTACTTTTTCACCTCTTCATGCAAATTCTTCATGTGTTCTATAATGTCTTTAGCTTCAGCTCTTAGCTTTTCTCCTTTGTCCAGCTTCCCTAACTCAGAAGCATTTATTGGGCTATTAGCATAGACTATCTGGAATGGTGATTTACCAATACTCCTATTGACAGAATTGTTGTAAGCAAATTCTACCTGTGGTAAAATCAAATCCCATCCCTTAGGCTTATCTCCTACTAAGCATCGTAGTAGGTTACCCAAGCTCCTATTCACCACTTCGGTCTATCCATTAGTTTGTGGATGGTGTGTAGAACTGAACTTCAAATATGTCTTGAACTTCTTCCACAATGTCCTCCAGAAATAACCAACAAACTTGGTATCTCGATCTGAAACTATGCTCTTTGGTAGACCGTGTAATCTCACCACCTCCCTGAAAAATAACTCTACAATATGAACATCATCATTAGTCTTCTTGCAAGGAATACCATGTGCCATCTTCAAGAATCTGTCCACCACCACAAAAATGGAATCATGCCCTCTCTGTGTCCTTGGTAAACCAAGAATAAAATACATACTAATATCATCCCATGGCTTCTTTGGTATAGGTAATGGCTGATATAGCCCTGTATTCTGACTTGTTCCTTTTGCCATTTGACACACTCTACAACTCTGCACAAATTTCCTCAGATCCTGTTGCAACTGTGGCCAATAATAATTTTTACTAACAATTACAATGGTCTTATCCTGACCAAAGTGTCCAGCCAATCCCCCACTATGCTTCTCCTTAATCAGGTTCTCTCTCATGGAACTCCTTGGAATGCACAACTGGATTCCTCTAAACAACATGCCATCTTGGATAATGAAATCCAAGCATTTTGTCATGTCCAAAGTAATAGGCTCCAAACAAGCTTTCCAAGCCTCTGCAAAATCTAGATCTTCTGGATACAAACTTTTGAGCTCATCGAACCCAACAACCTATATCTTCATTTTTGTCAACAAATTTTGCCTTCTGCTCAAGGCATCTACAACTTCGTTGGACTTCCCATCCTATGCTTCAAAACAAAGGTATAACTCTGCAAAAACTCAACCCATTTCAAATGCCTTTGGTTTAATTTTCCTTGACTATTAAGATACTGTAAAGCCTGATGATCAGTATATAAAACAAATTCCTTGGGCAACAAATAATGTCTCCATTTCTTCAAAGCCTGAACTATTGCATAAAACTCCTAATCATAAACAAAATACTTTTTCTTAGCATCATTAAGCTTCTCACTAAAATAGGAAATGGGCTTACCTTCTTGACTCAAAACAACTCCTATACTAGTACCACTAGCAACACAATTTACCTAAAATACCTTATTGAAATTTGGAAGTGCCAAAACAGGTTGTTCTATGACTTTCTACTTTAATGTATCAAAGCTCTTGTTTGCTCCCTTAGTCCATCTAAACTCCTTTCTATCCCCTCTCATTGTCTCAATTAAGGGTGCACAAATGCTACTAAAATTCCTGAAAAACTTTCTATAAAAACTTGCCAAACCATGGAAAGATCTTACCTCCATTGTACTCCTTAGCGTAGGCCATTCAATGATAGCCCTTACTTTTTCTGGGTCCATCTTAAGACCTTCCTCTGAGACAACAAATCCTAGGTATACCAACTCCTTCTTTGTAAAACTACATTTCTTCAGATTAATCAACAACTTCTCCTCCCTCAGCTTCTCTAGAACTCTTCTAATATGCATCAGATGCTCATCCCAAGTCTTACTGAAAATCAAAATATCATCCAAATAAACTATAACAAAACTTCCCAAAAATTCTTTAAGTACCTTGTTCATGAGCCGCATGAATGTGCTCAGTGCATTGGTTAGCCCAAATGGCATGACTAACCACTCATACAAACCTTCCTTTGTCTTGAAGGCTGTCTTCCATTCATCTCCTTCTCTGATATGGATCTGGTGATACCCACTCTTCAGGTTAGTTTTCGTGAAGTACTTGGCTCTACTAAAACAATCTATGATGTCATCCATTCTTGGCAATAGAAATCTATACTTGATCATTATCTTATTTATGGCTCGAGAGTCTGTACACATCCTCCATTCTCCATCCTTCTTTGGTGCTAGTACTGCAGGTACCACACATGGACTTAGGCTCTCCTTTATCAGTCCCTTCCTCAACAACTCCTGAAATTGTCTGTTTAGCTCTTCATTCTCTGCAGGGGTCATTCTGTGGGCTGCCTTGTTTAGAAAATTGGCTCCTGGTATCAAATCCATTTGATAACTTATCTTCCTTACTAGTGGTAAACCTTCTAGTACATTATCAGAGATAATGTCCTAGAACTCTTCTAACATATCTAAAACTTTTGCTAGTACATCTTCGTAGTTCTCTTGACTAATCTTAGGAATCAATGCAAAGCAATGACGCTCATGCTTCATACCCTCCAAAAATTTCCTACCATCTACCAAACAAATTCTGGCAATAATACATACCTTTTCATCCACCTCCTTCAAGGGCTTCAACTTATGATGAACTCCATCCTTTGTTAGGGAATATGTGTTTGCACGGCCATCATGGATAGCACTCCTATCATACTGCCATGGCCTCCCCAATAGCATATGACATGCATCCATCGGTATGATATTACACATCACCTCATCATGGTAGTCACCAATCTTGAACTTCACTAAACACTACTCATTAACCAAAGCTCTATGGTCCTTCTGCAACCATGCAATCCTATATGGATGCAGATGCTTTCTTCTTGTCAACTTCAACTTGTCAACCATCTCCTCTGAAACAAGATTATCAATGCTTCCACTGTCAATAATAATATCACAACACTTACCTTCACATTTGGACCTTGTGTGGAATAAACTCTTCCTATGATTGAGTTCTTTTTCCTCATTCAACAAGGTTCTTCTGACAACTAGGGTTTCTCCCCTTTTAGCATCTTTAGAATGCTCAGAATGTGCATCTTCATCTACATGTGCAACTCGTGCATTACCTTTAGGTCTTGTATTTGTCCTGCCTTGATGTTGTGGACACTTGTATGCTCGATGCCCTTCTTCTCCACATTGGAAATATGCTCCTCTAAAACCTTCTCTTCTAGGTCCTTGCCCAGGTCTGCCTATTCCTCTTCCTCTTTGGTCACCATTGTTCTGGTCACGAGGGCGGTAGGTATTATCTCCTCTCTAATTTTGACTGGTACCAGCTTCTTCACTTTTCTTTAAATCTTCATTTCGGCCCCCATAGGGTCTTCCACCAGTCCTTCCACCTTGACCTCTTCCCCTTTTCTTTCTATTAAATCTTTTATTCAGCTTCTCTTCCACCTTCAGTGAAAACTGGTATGCATCTTCTATGGTGGTCATTTTGACCAAGCTCAGCTCCTCTTGAATACTTGGTCTCAACCCATTAATGTAATGGGCTACCTTCTCCTTGTTGGGCTCTGCATGGCCTATCCTGATAGTAATCTTATAAAACTCTTCTGTATACTCCTTAATAGACTTGTTACCTTGCTTTAGTCCTTGCAACTTCTTCAACAACTCCATCTCATAGTCCACAAGAATGAACTGCTTTTTTAGTTTCTCCACCATCCAATCCCATCTGGTGATCTTTCCATTTCCTCTTCTGTTCCTCTCTAATTGGACCTCCTTCCACCAAATATTGGCATGGCCCTTCAATTTTGTTTTTGCAAACTTGACTCAATCTAGGTCTTCTACATCTTCATACTCGAAGTATTCCTCTATGTCATTGATCCAATCAATAAGTTGTTCTAAATTCAAATCTCCAGAATATGTAGAAACTTCGATCCTGGGCCTCTTTCCAATCTTTGAAATGGCCCTCAACAACTTAACTTCTGTAGGATCTCCTGCAGCTTCTTGTTGTTCCTCGGATAGCTCTTCTTCAGCTTCATCCTCACTTTCTTCTCTTACCCTCGGATCAAATCCTCTTCGCAGCTCCTCTTGCAATGCATTGATCTGGCTTTGTAGGTCTCTAAAACCCTCTTCCGTCTAGCATTCCTCCCAACATGATTTCTTCGTGGAGGCATCTTGGTCTCTGCAACAAACCCACAACCTCAGGTCCTAGTGCAAACTGCCTCACAGTCGGTGATCTATCTACACACTTAGGAATCCTTGCTCTGATACCAATTGATGAAGGGGGTAAATCACAAAACACACAACAACAAAAATTGAACACAAAAAATAGAACTTTCATTTATTAATCTGGACAACTTATTACACTACAGATGCTCAATTACAATTAGAGGAATCAACCCTCCATAGGCTGCAACACATTACAGCTTCCTATCACAAGACTCTAGAATCACCTACCTTCTATAACCCCAAATCAGCTAGGGTTTCTATTTTCTGCCTATTCTTGACTCCACACTTGCCCCCTTAACTCTACCACTGCCCAGGGTTCCCAAAATAGTCATAAATAGCACTTTTTGGCGGCCTCTAGCTAAATTTTGAATTTTACAACTCCCTCCAAAAGTAGGTCAACTTCCGGGAAGCATAACTTTTGATCCGGGTGTCTGATTGATGAACCATTTTAAGGGCTGGAAAGCTTGTGATGTGAACTATCATGTCAAAAATCCATAAATAGATTTCTATCAACTTTTTGAGACATTATGGGATATTTTAGTGCCTCATATCTCGTTCCAAAAATTTTCAGGGGCTTTTCAGAAAACAAAAACTTTACTATCTTTCAGCTCACAAATGATCTTTGCCTGATTTTTTCACCAAAGGTCTTATATTTCTGTTATGTTACTTTCTGGAAGTTGTTTCTTCATTATGTGCCCAAATGCAAACTTTCCTAAAATAGTAGGTACACTTTCCAAAATAGGTAGGTTGCTATTTTTAGTAGTTTTGGAAAAACTGAAAGTCCTACATCATTATTTTGGATATTATGGAACCAAAAACACTAATTATGGAAATAAATGAAAACAACTACAATGATTTTGAATTATCTTCTTTTTGGGTGATGCAAGATTGCCCTTACACCACTGGATGCTCCTGCATCAAAAACTCTAGCAATTGAATGATGAAAATGCAAAGTAAGATTTTGAATTTTTGTATTTTTCTGTAGTTTATATTAGATCTGATGCAAAAATCATGATTTAGGAAAATTTAGGAAGAATTGACACAATTTAGTAAGCCCAACAATGCAATTTTTTTGTATTTTTCTAATTTTTTCAAATTTTCTCAATGCAATAAATTAAATATCAATATGAATGAATGAAATCACACCAAATTTGTAGACAAATACTCAGCAAGTTGCAATTTAAGTTCAAAGACATGGGTTCACCAAAATGTTTAGGGTAAAATTGTATTTGTTGATCTTTTGTGGTTTAGATGTTAAAATCCTCCTTTCACCCTAACATTGAAGGATCTAGGGTCGAGTGGTGAGAACTATCATACCCTAGGTCACTTACAAATGAGGGGAAGCTTGGATTAGGGAATTAATTATCAAATTTTCCTCTCCTATGCTCAATTGACCATTAAAACCCCAATTATGCAAATACGACAACAAATTAATGAATTATGGAAAAAGCTCTTGCAAATGGGAGTAAAATGCCAAATTATAGAATACCTATTTTAAGGTTTCAAAGCAGAATAGTCAGGGGCACTAGAGTGGGCACCCAAGTCTAGGGTACCTACTTTTTTGAGGAATCTGGACCTTCTTTAGATACTGATCAGCCCTGTAACTTCTATTTTCTAGAATTTGTGTGCAGAGACCACTAGAGTGAGCACCCAAGTCTTGGAAGTGCTCCTTTGTCTAACTTTTCTTTAGATCCCAAATCCCTGAGATCTGCCAAGCCTTCCTACAACTCCACTTTTTCTAGATGCGACACCTATAACCTACAATCACAAGACTTGGTTTGGGGGTTGTGATGTTTAGAGGTTTGCCTTAGTCAAACCCCGAAGGACACTTAAGTCTTTAAACACCATTGTCAGATAAAGAGGGAATGCCCTTGTGAGGCAGAGGCCAAAAACCAAAGGAATCAATGATAAAAACACAATGATATGTGACCTTGTAGTGAAGCTCTCATGGAGGAAGATGCTCTTCATGCCATGAGGAGATTGATGCTCAAATATAGAAATATCAACACACAAAACATACAAGTCTGCTCTTGCAACATAATAGAAATCCTTGAATCACCTTTATATATATATATATATATTCTAATTCAATTACACTTTTGTAGGGTTTATTGCATCTATCAGAAAAGGGTTCACACTCTGAGGTTTGGTCGACTAGGAGTCGACATGATGATTGAGAAGCTAGTTTACATATTTCATAGATTTAGTATTTATGAACTTGAGATATCTAGAAATTTCTGTTTATGAACTTATGTTTGAGATATATCATGTGGACATGGACATGTATTTGTCCTTATGTTTATGCTTGAGATATGGACATGTGGACATCTATGTTTATGTCTAAGATATGGGCATGTGGAGATTTGTGTTTATGTTTATGTTTGAGATCTATGGACATGGACATTTATGTTTATGATTATATGTTTGAGATATATGGACATTTGAGTTGCACTCATATGTTTGAGATCTATGGACATTTATACATGTTTATATGTTTAAATATAAATGGCATGTATGGATATTTATGTTTATATATCTGACATGTGTATGGATAGTTATGCATCTATGTAAGGACATTTATATGTTTATATTTCACACATGGATGCAAATTTACATGTTTGAGATATTTAAAATAAATTTTTTGAATATAAATGATTCTTGATATTTACAATGGATCTCCCTATTTCATATTTACACATACAAATTGTGTATTAAGACATGTAATATGTAAGTTTCAATAATAAGATATTAACTTTAAAAATAGTATGCTTATCTCAATAATACATGTCATTTACTTATTAATCATGTCATTTACAATTTATTAATCACTTCAATCATTTACTTAAAGTAAGTTTTTACATATCTCAAATTTGAAGTTTAAAATAAACTTTATAACTCTACGTAATGATACAACATTTAAATAGAGATCTTAGAAAGGACAAGAACAGACCTAATTATATATTTAATGCAATTTAACTTAACTTAGATGGGCACCTAAGTAGCATATGAACATGTAAATGAACTAGATCTATCTAATGTAGGCTTGTTAAGTTTGAGACCTAGAAATGATAATGATATAAAAAAATTAAAAAAACTCAATAAAAACTTACATAATGATACCAAATGAGCACATGATTAAATAACATAACTTTAAGGCCCACATAAGTAGCATATGAATGTATGTAAATGAACTAGATCTATCTAACATGTAGGCTTGTTAAGTTTGAGACATAAATGATAATGATACAAAAAATTTAAAAGAACTCAATAAATTTACATAATGATACCAACTTCACATGATGAAATAACATAACTTAAAGGCGCACCTAAGTAGCATATGAACATGTAAATGAACTAGATCTATCTAATGTAGGCTTGCTAATTAGTTTGAGACCTAGAAATGATAGTGATACAAAAAATTTAAAAGAACTCAATAAAAATCTACATAATGATACCAAATGAGCACATGATGAAATAACATAACTTAAAGGCCCACCTAAGTATAATATGAATGTATGTAAATGAACTAGATCTATCTAACATGTACACTTGTTAGGTTTGAGATATAAATGATAATGATACAAAAAAGTTAAAATACAATAAATTTACATAATGATATCAAACTCACATGAGCACCAGGAAACTTTACTAGGGTTTCATAACTTCTACTTGATACAAAAAGAGCTTCCCTTAGCTTCAAGAAAAATTTAATCTATATTGACAAGGCCAACCACGTCAAGGTGGAATCTCATGTGGCCTCACCTAAGACCTAAGACACTTAATACCTAAGACACCTAAGACACAGATAAATTATACCATATAATTCTAGGACCTCTTTAGACCTAAGACATATCTAAGACATAATTAGATTTTATAGTAGACATGGTAGACCTAAGACACCTACAAATTTTATACCTTAAATTCTAACTTCTAGAGCTAAGACATATCTAATATATGTTGAACACAATAAGGTGTTGAGAGGGGTGGTGAATCAACACACACTAAAACGTAAATTATTTGTAGATGAAACTCAATAACTTAAAGAGAAAAAAGTAAATAATGCAATACAAGAATCAACACAAGAACACAAGGATTTTTACGTGGAAAACCCTAAAATAGGGAAAAACCATGGTGAATGTTAGATCACAATTTATTATGCTCACTACAATAATATTACAACTTTGTTTTTGGGCTACGACCCAAGGAAGCTACTACTTCCTGTACTTTGTGCTTACAACAATTACAAATTTGATTTAGAGTAGAACCCAAGGAAGCTACTACTCCTTACTCACTACATTTAGGATTTACAAAGATAGATATATGGACTGATGCAAAGTAGACATCTGACTTATTCTGATAATGCAGTCTTCCTTTTTTGCTTAAAACATGCCTTCGAATTGATTATGCACACTTCATATCTTCCCCTCTACTATATCATATTTGCATTCATTTCTACACCTTTCAAATGAATTTTATCTTCTATATATATCATCTGTAACACTTCAAAATACTGATTAGGTCGACATCATAAACATCATTGGATGAAACGTGTGACTCTTCAAGGGTCGGCCTCAATATAAACAATGTGATAAGAAAACTTGTTGTGGACCTTAGGACTTCATGATGGTATTCAAAACATATCTCTTCACATCTTGCAAAGTCAAAACAATAGGTTAGGACCTATCACATAAAATAGAGACTTAACATGTAATCTCAAACTGCTCAAAATTGAGAACTGTTCATCTTCACATTACCGGGGAGAAGCCAAGATCTTCATGTGGACCAAAAATTCAATCATGTATAATCTCAAAATCATTCATTAACCTTTCTGTTGAAGTATCATATCAATCTATACATCCTTAAAACAAGAAACATAATGAATTGTGGGAAGCAGAGCATTCTAGACCATATGTGACACTTCATAACTTAAGATATATCATTGTAGTACAAGAAAATAAGGAATATTTGCATGCGGGTCAAACTTGAGATATATTGGAACATGTAATACATCTGCACAAACTTCTATGAATGATCTACATATATTTCATCCTCCACAAAAGCTCAAACATATGTATTTAGGCTCTAGAATAGTCTGTATTGCCTCTGTCACTTGATTTCTGACTTTGTGGACCACCAAACTAGTTGACACTAGGAATCTACACACCTTTGACACTTATAAAAAATTCCACAAATCCACATAGCAACATGTTCATCTATAGTGGAATGCAGAACACTCCAACATACACTCTATACCACTTACCACTGCCATTACAGAGTCTAATACTCTATCACTTGTAACTATTACTGAGATGAAGATGTGAGGACCTAAAAACTTGGATATATCATTTCAATACCTGGATAATCTTACGTTCTTAACCGCAAGATCAAATCTTGATTTGTGGATAAATGTGAACCAAAACAATGTTGCTCTGCCTTGGGATATGCATTGTGAATGCCTTAGACATATTTCTGGTATTTATCATTAAGTACATACTCCAAACTGATGAGATATACATGTAGGAATACTGGAAACATGCAAGTACATGAGTATTTACCTCCACATCATGCTTAGACACAAAACTAATCACCTCACCATACTTAGACTATTTTCTCTTCTCCTGAACTGATTTACCTTGACCATGTTGACTCTACCTTTGTACAAGTTTGTCCTTATATTTATATATACTATGTTGACATCAATGAAAAACACATATTGCCAACAATCTACACCTATATTTTATGTACCTTATTCTAGAGTCTAGACCTAAGACTAGGTAGTAGACTTAAGACACCTAGATTTTATACCTTGTTATAGTCTATACCTACCAAATGTTATCTAATCTACATCTAGATCTTATACCTTAAATTTAATAGTCTAGACCTAAGATATATATCTAAGACATGTATTTAGATTTTATAGTAGACCTAGTAGACATGTAGTAGACCTAAGACACCTAGATTTTATACAAACGACTCATGTTATATATATATATATCAGTCTAAGACATGTCCAGATAGTGTAGAGATCAAGTACCTGAAATGAACCAATAACTTGAAATCCTCTGAGCTACATGATTCCAAAAACATATATCCTACCACATGATGAAATGTAAAAAAATTAGAACCTAAACATCATGAATTCTAAAAATTTTAGGAACTGGACTAAAATTATAATTAAACATCAAAAAAATTATTGAAGCATAAATTAAAATAACTTAAGAAACCTAAGTTACATATAGATGTAAGCCAATAAATTCTACCATAGTAGGTCTAGTGAATACCTAAAATTAAAGGAAAGTTGCATTCAAGTTCCACATATTTCATACCACATCCCTTGGTTTAGCTCACTCTTCAATAACATCTAATATTTCCTGATGTCTATCTCTATCTAGTCTCCACTTATGAGATCCACATGCACATGGAACTTGATGAAGAGATAGGCCAATAGAAATTACTAGGTGGCTATACTTATACACCAGGTTAATAAAATGAATCCCATTTTGAACAATTTTGACTTGTTTGAGATATGTCCCTTGCACTACAATTGAACTTGTGGGAAACAACATTATGTTGCTTGTTTATGGTTTTGTTAACCTCTTCCTCTCTTCTATGCAACGTAACAAATAAGAATTAACACCCTCTATGTTTCCAACCTGGACAATGATTGCAAAAACATCTCCTACACCACAATGAAATTTGTAAAAAAATGGAACCTTTCATGTCATGAATTGTAATATTTAAGAACGAAAAATTTAAAATTAAATTTTATCAATACATATGTATATTTTAAATTAAAAAAAACTAAACTGCAAGTTGTACAAATATATATATCTTTTTTAATCAATCCTAAAATGTGGTCATAATCAGTTGACATCAAAGGAATGCCTTCAAATCTTTCATATTAATCTTTGTCATATGTGTCCAAACAACTAGTGGCACCAAATTCCATTCACTGACATATCCACGTTGTTGGTTGTTGCAATTCTCATAATATCCCAAAATGCAGGCATAACAAAAAAAGAGTAATCCCTAGTGCACAATGTCCATGTGCGCCTATCTGTACTCATGTCACAATGTAAAGATCTTGTTTTCTCTACCCTCTTGAATCCATGCATTATTCTTCTACCCACACCTACAAATTTTATATATACATCAAACATGATTTACAATTATAATTTTTTTGAAATTATAAAACTATAAACATGATGTATGAAATAAAATAAATAAATTTTTAAGTACTAACTATTAAACAAGTGAAAACTTTTTTCAAACAATATACACATACTTGATATCTCCTAGAACACTCTATTTGGATGTGGGTTCCTCCCTGAAGATGTGCAGACCTCAGATGTGAAGTGTTTCTTACCCCATTTAACAACATCATGTGCATCATTTATATGATCTCTCTCATAATTCATTTGATGTTTTCTTAGAGCTCGTTTGATGCAAG
Source organism: Cunninghamia lanceolata (assembly GCA_027924645.1). Classification (NCBI taxonomy): domain Eukaryota; kingdom Viridiplantae; phylum Streptophyta; class Pinopsida; order Cupressales; family Cupressaceae; genus Cunninghamia; species Cunninghamia lanceolata. The sequence goes on from BSBN01001745.1 coordinate 912,029, forward strand.
CTCCTGCACCATCATGTTCACCCTTTCCATGCCCACTCTCAAATAAACTCAAAACATGTGGTATATTGTCATGTCGATGATACCTACAAAGTGCATAAAATAGCCTTGATGATTTGAATTGTGACACACACCCATTTGACCATACAAAATGTTTTTCAATTTTGACACCCCTTCTTGTGAAATCTTCAAAAAAATTCTTAAAGCAATGTTGTACAAAATGTGTTTTGTGCTCTTTCCCATCACTAATATAAAAGTGATATTCTTTTTTAATGATTCGTTCTAGATATGTACTCTCAACACCATACAAATCCAATTGTTCATGTTGATAACACACATGCACCATAATAGTGATATGCTCCGAATAATAATATTGTATTTGAATCTCCTTTTGATGAGTAAAATAGTAATTTCTACAAAGTCCACTACTGATAAAACTGTTCCAAGTGGGAAAGTATCTCTCAACAACTAAATAAGTTTCTCTTGACGCTTAGCAAAAAATTTATGACGTATGTATAGTTGTATCAATTTATGGAAATTTTCCATAAATGTTCCAATAGGTAGTTCCTCTTCTATGTAATCTAACCATATGGATTCTTTCCCAAATTTTTTTTTAGACTTTATGTACTTGCAACTCTTACAATTTATCATCTTTATCATGTCAATATATTCATTTCTCAAAGGCATTTTAGCCAAATCTCCACATGTTTCACAAAGTCCTTTTATGCATTTCATTGGATCATCTTCATCATCATCAGATTTATCACATAAGATGGATGCTATGAACTCACTTACCCATTTAGGTGTGTTTTGGACACCATCACTTTCTTCTTTGATTTTTGAAACACTTGATAGTAAAGATCAAATTCGATATGATAATGACAACAATTTTCAAAAACTTTTTTTTCCTTCACATAATGTGTCCTTAACATTTCAAACATTGTTTGCCCAATCTTTATATGAGGATTTGCATCACAAAACATCACATACATCTCATGCTGTGTTATTTCTAACTAATGTTTTGTATGTAGTTCATAACTATTTGGCCCAATCTGATGTTTGAGAACATCTCTACTATTTGATGAGGGGTGGGTATGATCGTGCCAAAAATCTAAGATCAAATTCCTAACACCATCTCCAATCTTGCCAGAACAAGGACCCCTACACATAATTGCCCAATTTCCTTCTACAGTACTATCATCAAAAACCTTTCTCCTTTTCACATATCTTGTTAGTCTCTTTCTACTTAAGCCAATTTCAATTTAAAGTGAAGAGATATGACATTTTCTTAACATTTGTGCACTTACAATAGATGTCAACATCATTCTTCTTGAAATTCTCTTATCAATTGATCGAGACTTTTTGCCAATGAAAGTCAAACCTTTCATAACATTTTGATCAATGTCTTTTTCTATGTGTCCTCTCCTTTTTTTTTATGAAATCTACACCCAACAATTTTAGTGTCTCTTTCATCTCATCATGAAGAAGCATACTTGATAATAGTTGGACTTGAACAAGTGTGTCACGATGATTCAAATGCTTATCAAGTATTTCCTTTGAATTTCTACTCAATGACCTCTTAGTATCATGTGCAAGTTGTCCAGCATAAAATTTCAATTTCTCTACATCCATTTCAAGAAAACAATCTATATTTCTCTATAAATTTTTTCTATTAACCTCATTAATTAGATTCATATACATATCTATAGAAGGAAGCAATCTCGACCCCTTTCCAACATCAAAGTTTGTTTGGGCCACCTCCCTAATGTCAACTGTATGTGGTTGGGCCTCCTCCTTGACATCAATAGTGTGTGGTCGAGCCTCCTCCCTAACATCAACTATGTGTGGTTAGGCCTCCTCTGCTACAATCGCTAAATTAGATTTGATTTCTACTCCAATTTGCGTATGTTGAACCCCTACACATATCATATAAAAGAAATAATCTTTTAGAATTTATTTAAGGGACATGGATATATAAACTCATTTTTAATAAACTAGACATGTAAGTTTTAAAATAAAATTTTTTAGTATTATATATTATAATATTAAATATAAGCTTAAATGTACATAGAATTGTTTTTCCATTTAGAGCTCAAATTACTATAAAATTGAACACGTGCACATAAAATTCTAACTTCATTGCCCTCATGTTCTATCTATATATACACACAAGTACAACATTACAAAGTTAGCTCATAAATTAGGTACACAAAGATAGTTTGAGGTGACTCAAGCATATATCATTTTAAATTATTTACTATAACATACACTTGATTGAATCCAAGAATTGGTGCACATGATGTGGGAAAGAAATTTTACTTGAAGCTCCATGAATATATGAAATATCATACTTTTCCATGTACATATATGAAAGATGAATGTAGGATACATACGCCGATAAGGGCATGGTTCGGTGGTTAAATCGCTAGGTTGTAGTGGTGGCCACCAGAGTTCAAGCCCCTGCTGGGCCAATGAGCTCACAAGCATTACACCTTCATTGGGCCAACGAGATCACATGTTTGAAGTGTTCTTTCTTGGGGATGAGGTCCCCCATGTTGTGGCCTCACCGGTTCATAGCTTCGGGCAAAAGCATTGTGTGGAGCCGGAGGGCGTGTCGCACCAACATCACCGGTCACTTTAAAATTTTTACTAGGCACATTATTAAAAAAAAAATGTAGGATACCTATGCATTCCAATAGATAATTCTACTAAATTAAAATTAAATCTAATTTCTAGTATACCCATGATTTCTAGGATTAAATTATAGAACAATACATTACAAACATCTCTAAGAGAACTTCAGAAATCATCACTTGTACACACAATTTTTAAACAATTAAAAACTTTGAAAAGATTTGTAGGAGTTTTGTCACAAAATTTAAGTAACAAGATTTTCTAGAGATAAATAGAGAACAAAGGCTTGTACATGCACAAACTAGATATTGAACTCCTACTTTTTCCATTCCTATGCAACAACACATTATTTAAGGGTCCATATTGAATATCATGTTATTTGGTCATATGTACATAATAATGGAATACCATAAGCCTTTTAAGATCTACATGATACTCACCAAAACTATAAGAAATAAAGTCTAATGGACCCTAATCATCTTCTTGTTAAGATACTATGATCATGTTGACTAGGGGTTTATTTTGTGTAACACAATTGTTAGTCATGTTTCAATCAAGTACATGGTAACTATGTCAAATACTAGACAATTAATATTAGATCAGATAGTGACTACACAAAATTTAAGATTTATGCTTTGAAGTGTGTAATTGACCTAGGAAAATTTGGAAGCGCTATTTGTTGACCTTAAATGTAGACCATTGATTAAATGGGCCATTGACCATTACAATGAGCTCACAAGATCAATATAAAGTTGAGAAAGCACACTGGACACATGTGTTAACACAAGGGACATTGTTTCTTGAACAATTCCACTTAGTCATAAACTTGTATATATAGATCTATAACAACAACAACAAATATGATGCTAGTATCCCATTGGGATATCAACAACATTAGTAGATGGAGGAAGGGTTACACCCTTAGGGCATGACAACACATATTTGATAGATTAGTGACAAGCAATATCATATGGAGGCCCTACTAACAACTATCCATATAAGTGAGGATGATAAATTCTAGTTAGGTCATATTAGGCACCGTCATGGTGGTTCTTCAGTTGTCAAACAATTATCATGGATTTATTTTAATTTGACTATGTTTTACATATGCTTGTTATTTGGTAGATTGTTTCCCTTGACCATATTTTTATATGTGTCAACAATAGTTTCCCTTCACTTGAGAGGGGAAAAGGATTGGCCTACATTGACAAATTAGGTTGGAGCCAAAGATAATGAGGTGTAGATCTTGCTACAACTGATAACTATGAGTGGTGATGTAGCAGTATCTTCTAGAACTTCCCTGCATTGCTAGATAGGGAGAGGCCTTGATCATTGTACATGCACTAGATGATCCTAAGGAATTACCCATCATGGAAGGAGTTGATACATAAGGTGCCAATGATATTTTCCCTCTATAACAAATTCTAGACTATTGAAAACTATTTAAAACATACATATCTAAATCTAATATTTTTGAAATATTTTTATACGAAAGAAAAAAATGTACATACCTTGTTTTTTTTTAGTATCTTTGTGACCTTTCTTGAGATAATTGTTTTTCATTTTCTTCAAAAAATTATCTCATAGCTTTATTTTGCCTTGTCCTTTGCCCATTTCCTCCAAAAAATATGAGTTGGAAACTCCTTCACCAGATATATTGTCTATAAAAACCTTCCAAAAATGAAAAATGTAAATATAATTCAAGACAAATAATTTTAAATTAAATAAATTATTTATATATAAAAAACTTTAGTTAATTTATTTTTAAAACTCAACTTCAAGACCTTCGAACAAAGGTCTCTTGTTATGAAATTTTTAATTATTTTTTAGTTGGCCACCTTTGTTCAAAGGTGGATAGTTATGATTTAAAAAAAAAAAATTAAGAAACCCAAAGGACCTTCAAACAAAGGTACCTTTGTGCAAAGGTATCTTTGAACAAAGGTGGTACCTTTGTGTGAAGGTACCTTTGTTCAAAGATACCTTTGAACAAAGGTCCTTGGATGGCCTCTTCCACTCTAAGCCTCAAGATTTCCTTAGAATTTTAAGTTTCAAACCTTGGGTTGGACCTCTAAATGGAATGAACTTGAAAAGATAATTTGTAGGGTTGTAGCTCTCGAAATGAGATTTCCAAAAAGTATAATTTTGAAAACATTTAATTTGATTGTTATATTTATTTTCTATTTTTTATTGAACATATGTTTTTCACTGAACATCAAGCTCTATGTTTTTGGTATTGATAAGCTGCAAACATGGGTGCAAATCTTGATAACAAAAGCCCACAAGAAACAAATAGGCCAAAGGCCACAAGCAACACAAAAATAACTGACTAGCAGCAAAAGTTCATAACAGTATCAGAAAAGAAACTAAGACCAGAGTATAACATAAAAAGACTAATGCAATAGATCTTTCTAGTCATCTTTGATCAACTTGAATAGCTCCTCTTTGTTCTTGAACATAGCACCAACACCAGTGATATGATCATCTTGCAAAATAGAAAAGGTATTGGTTGCCCTATGGAAGACCTTCAAGAAAGCAGTCACCAGCACCTAAACTTTATTTTCCATGACTGAGAGGTGGGACTTAACATCATCAAGCTCTTGCACAAGCTTCTTGTTAGACTCAACTTCCCCGGCACTCTCCACCTCCTTATCAGGGGTCTCCAGAATCTCAATCTCCTCCTGTTCAGTGTCATAAAATGAATTATTCATATAATCAAAGTGGATAGCTCCTTCTTGTTCCTGCACCAGAGTAGTCTTAACCTCCCTAATTTCCATTTCATTCTCAGGGTCATCATGATCAGAAGTAGAGGAATAATCAACTATTTTTAGCACCTGAGGCTTCCCACCAGCTAGCCTAGATGACCTAAAAATGGTAGGTCTTCTCTTAGTATTTTCCCTAGACCCATAGCCTTCTCCTTGACATCAACAACATCCACCTCTTCCAACTACTGGGAATAACTGATGGTTGCCTTACTAGTCACATAACTCAACACAACAAAATTTAGTAATAATCAAAATAAAGAAAAAGGTAGGAAGAAGTTAATTCAAAATTCTATTAACAAAGAAAACTTAGAGACAATATGAAAAATTAGACTTCCCACTATTCTATTCCAGTACCACAACATTTACAAAACATATCTATGGCCTTATACAATTGGCCATTAACTATATGCAGAAAAAAAAATAATGCAAGTTCCAGTCTTTTCTTTGACCCTCTCAGTTTCTTCTAGCTTGCTATCCTTTCACTGGCACCATGACCTCCTATTCTATTGTCGGCCTCCAATCTCTATTCCTTTTTTCTCTATTTTTTTCTTAGCAAATGGGTCAATTTGGCTTTCTCTTTCCTCCTTCACTGTGAACATAAGACTCTTCATTTTCCTCTAAGGATGTCACTTCACTTCCTCTCCTGTTGTTTGCCACATCAATGTCTTACTGTTTGTCAAGATATTCCCTACTTTTTTTGACATGTAACCAATTCTGAAGGATTTCTTTTGTCTTTTCCAACTGTCATCTACACTATCGATGAAAGACTCTTCAGTCCCCCCTGAATTCTACTAACTGTTGATGCAAATGACTATAGATTTGGTTGCAGAAGATAGTCGATAAAGTGAAGAAAGACTCCCTTTGAATCCAGTTCTTGCCACTCAGGTGATAGGAAGTTTATCACTTGTAGTGACAGGAGCTTCATTTCCATTCGAAGGCGAGAGGAATTTCTACCTATTGACAAAATAAACAAAAAAAAAAAACATCAAGAACAAAATAAAACCAAAATTGCATAGGAGTAAGATGCCCCTGCATCAGACTCCCTGGGTGGAATGAATTCATGAGCTCCTGCTCATGATGCCTTCTAGTGAATGACCCCTCTTAATTATGTCATCTTCAGTGAGCCAGGAAGCATCTTCAATGGGATTATTGCTCCATTTAATGAGATACTTGAAATATTCATGTCTATAGGTCTTCTTCAGCAACTACTTATCCAGAATGCATTCAATCTCTTGTGGAGTAGTGACTGTTCCAGATTGTTCTTCTAGAGATGAAATTTCTACTTTAGTGTCTTCTACTTCTATATCTCCTTTGTATGGATATAAATCTACCACATTGAAAATAGGAGATATATTCAAGTTTGCAGGCAAATGAATCTCATATGCATTGGCAAAAAACTTCCTAAGGATTTGGAAAGGACCAATCTTCTTCATCTGAAGTTTATTGTATGTTCCTATAGGAAATATCCCCTTCCAAAGATGTGCCAATACAAGGTCTCCAATCTAAAACTGTATCTCTCTCCTCTTTTGATCAACATACTTTTTGTTATTATTGATTGCTGCCTTCTATGTTATGCTTCACCTTTTCTTGTATGTCATGAATGACTTGTGCAAACTTGTCTCCATCTACAGTCCTCTTTTCCATTCCAGAAAGATCATGAAGTTCTAATACACCTCTTGGATGCATTCCATACACCACATAAAAAGGACTAAAACTTGTGCTTCTATTTGGGGAATCATTATGTGCAAATTTAGCTTGTACTAACATAAGATCCCAACTTCTGGATGTACTACCAACAAGACATCTCAACAAATTACCAAGGCTTCTATTGACAACTTTAGTTTGATCATCCATTTGTGGATGATAAGCAGAACTAAAATTTAGATTTGTATCCAATTTCCTCCATAGAGTCCTCCAAAAATGACCCACAAACTTAGTATCCCTGTCAAAAATTATACTTCTAGGAATACCATGCAACCTTATAACTTTTTTAAATAACAAATTGGTTATGTGAGTGGCATCACTAGTCTTCTTACATGGTATAAAATTCACCATTTTTGAAAATCTATCTACAACAACAAAGATTGAATCATTGCCCCTTTGTGTATGAGGTCAACCCAAAACAAAATCCATACTCACTGAATCCCAAGGCCTGTTAGAACTGATAATGGCTAATAGAGCCCAACATTTTGACTTTTCCCTTTAGCATGTTCACAAATTCTGCACCTTTCCACATATCTTTTCACATCTAACTTCATCTTTGGCCAATAGTAATGGATGTTCAACTGCTAAAAAGTTTTATCCTATCCAAAGTGACCAGCAAGAGTACCACTATGTTTATCCTTCAACAAATTATCTCTCATGGAGCCTCTAGGAATACACAGCTTATTTTCCTTAAACAACAAACCTTCTTGAATCATGCAAACAATCCATGGCTCTTTATTTCTACAAATAAGATCATTTCAAGCTACAAATGCTTCTCCAAAATCTGCATCCTCCACATACAATTCGTTCAAACTTTCAAACCCCACACTGTTAGTTTGTATTTCACACAACAATAAACTCTTCCTACTTAAGCATCGGCAACTTTATTCATTTGACCACTCTTATATTTCAAAACAAAATTAAAACTTTAAATATACTCAACCCATTTAGCATGCCTTTGATTCAATTCATGTTGGATATTAATAAATTGTAAAGCATGGTTATTCGTATACACAATGAACTCATTAGGCAATAGATAATGTCTCCATTTCTTGAGGGACTGAACCAAAGCATAAAAGTCCAAATCATAAGAAGAATACTTTCTCTTTGCCTCATTTAAGTTCTCACTAAAATATGCAACCAGTTTTCCCTCTTAAATTAGGACTGCCCGAATAGCCAAACCACTAGCATCACACTCAACTTGAAAGACTTTATCAAAATCAGGTAAAGCAAGTATGGGTTGTTCACTCACCTTCTTCTTAAGAAATCTGAAATTTTCTTTAGCCTTTTTGGTCCAAACAAATAGTCTTTTATTCCCCTTGACAGTCTCCAATATAGATGCTACAACATGATTGAAATTTATTATAAAATTTCTATAAAAACTAGAAAGACCATGAAAACTTCTTACCTCCATGACACTTCTAGGTGATGGCCAATCAAGTATGTCCTGAACCTTCTCCTTATCCATTTTCATCCCTTCTTTTGACACCACGAAACCCAAGTAAACCAGTTCAGTCTGCATAAACACACACTTCTTTAAATTGATCTGCAACTTTTCTTCATGTAACCTCCCCATAACCTATCTCAAATGCTCTATATGCTCCTCTTTGGACCTGGTAAACACCAAAATGTCATCCAAATATACAACCACAAATTTACCAATAAATGGTTTCAAAACCCCATTCATTAACCGCATAAAAGTACTAGGGGAATTAAACAATCCAAAAGGCATAACTAGCCACTCATACAAACCATCACTAGTTTGAAAGGCTATTTTCCATTCATCCCTCAGTCTGATTCTTATTTGGTGATAGCCACTTTTCAAATCTATCTTAGAAAAATACATAGAACCACTCAAACAATCCATTAAATCTTCAATTCTAGGTATGGGAAACCTATATCTTCTAGTAATTTCATTTATTGCCCTTGAATCAGTGCACATATGCCATGCCTCTCTTTTCTTTGGAACCAACACTGCAGGAACAGTACAAGGGCTTAGACTTTCCCTTATCAATCCCCTCTTCAAAAGGTCCTCCACTTGCTTCCTTATCTCCTCATTTTCCATAGGTGTTAATCTATAAGAAACCTTATTTGGAAGGCTAGCACCTAGAATAAAATCCATATGATGGCTAATGCTTTTCATAGGAGGAAATTCATTAGGCAAATCATTTGAAACAATGTCCATATTCTCATTTAAAATGTCTTGTATTTCAATAGGCAAATCCTACAACTTTGTAGAAGTCATTACACATCTAGGTTTAGGAATCAAAGCATAACTAATTTCATCATTTTTCAAATCATTCAAGAACTCTTTGTCACTTACCAACATTACCTTACTACTGATGTTGCTGTTGTCCTCTTCTTTCTCCTTTATGGGCAGCAAGGTATGCTTCTCTCCATCCTTCTCAATGTTATATGTATTCTCCTTTCCATCATGCACCAATTTCCTATCAAATTGCCATGGTCTTCCTAGCAAAGCATGGCACATATCCATAGGAATTATATCACACAAAACACAATCCTTATAACTGCCAATTTGAAAATTAGCATAGGTCAGCTCACTAACCAATATTTGATGGCCTTTTTGTAACCAAGTCACTTTATATTGAGTAGGGTGTTTGATCCTTTTAAGATTCAACTTTTCTACCATATCAGATGCAACAATATTATCAGTGCTACCACTATCTATAATCAGCTTACAACATTTACCTTGTGACTTACACTTGGTTTTGAACAATGCTCTCCTTTGAACTGGCTCTTGACTCTCTTTTTGTGGCTTCAAAATCACCCTCTTAAGCATTAAAGACTCACCTGATTCTGATTAATCCTTGTGAGGTACTGGTGACCCCACACTCTCTTGATCAGCTTGTACAACTTGATTACTCCTCTCAAATTTTGAGTGTCCTTATGATGATTTAGGGCATTCCCATCTCTTGTGCCCATATTGATTACACTTAAAACATTTTCTAGAAAATCCTCTGCCTCTACCTTGTGAACCACCTCTTCCATAAGATCTTCCTCTTTAGTTTGATAACCACCATGATCATTAAAGGTTGTCCCACTAGAACTTTCAGCCTCTTCTCCTTGATGGTGCTGTTGTCCCGTACTAGTTTGCTATCCCCTTCCTCTAAAACCTCTTCCTCTCTTCTTCTCTTGTTGACTTTGCTTTCTTTTTAGCTTCTCTTCTACCTTTAAGGCAAGTTGATAAGCCTCTTCTAGGCTCCTTGGGGACAAAAGACTCATTTCATCTTGCAGATTGTATTTGAGACCATTCACATATCAGGATATCTTCTCCATATTTTCTTTAGCATGTCTAGATCTGATTATCAAGATGTAAAATTTCTCAATATAATCTTTCACAGACATCTCCTTTTCCTTCAAATTCTGCAACCTCTTAAAGAGATTGGTTTGAAAATCACTAGGAAGAAACTTAGCCTTCAACTTGGCCACCATTCGATCCCATGAATTGATCTTTCCCTTATTTCTTCTTCTCCTCTCAGTTTCGACAAATTCCCACCACATGGCAGCATGACCCTTCAATCTAGTGCAAGTAAACTTAACTCTTCTTTCATCTGCTATACCCTCATGTTTGAAAGATTTATCCACGTCATTGATCCAGTCAATCAAATCTTCACCATTTAGGCTTTCGGCATAAGTTGGCACCTCTATCTTGGGTTTAGAACAAAGACTCATGACTACCCTTAACCTCAGACATACCTTTAACCTACTTCCAATCCATAGACCATGATCTTCAAGCAGGAACAAATGCAGAGTAGTTTACCGAACTATTCTCTAGCATACAACTCACTGTCTATACTGCATTTCACTATGGCTTACTTGTTTCTTCCGAAGAGGCTAATTTTCTCAATATCCTCAACATACAAGTCTTCTAAATAAGTAATGGAATAAGATACAGTTGACACCAATGACAACAAGAATATGTTGACATCAATGACAACACCGATTAGGCACATACTTGCAACAATCTCTCCCTTTGTCATTGATGGCAACATATGATGTGAAAAACTACAATAACCATCAAGACAATATTCTCCCCCTTTCTCTTTACACACCTACACTCTTTATTTCTCCAAAATTCTCCCCCTTTCTCTTATACATCTGCACTCTAATTTTTCCACATGACTTCTCTCCCCCTTTGGCATCAATGGCAAAGTGCACATACTTGCACTCTTCTGCTATGATCTAATCTCTTCTTTGAACTTTCTTCAACTAACTGCTTCCCCTTACTTGATGCTTTTCTCTACTAGAAACACTGCAATACTTCTCATCATTTACCTACTTCCCTTGGGAGATAATTTCATAATCTTCTTGACTTCAGCAACCATCTCTAATTATTACCTGCACTCCTACACCTTTTTCCTTTTATTGATTTGCTTGAAAAGATAAAATCAACACACATAACACAAGGTTTTTATGTGGAAAACCTTGTTAAGGGAAAAACTATGGGGTGACTAACCCAAGATTGTATTCTCTATTAAAAGAATAAGAAGTACAAAATGACACTTGCCAATTAGGGCTCACTGCCTGAGCACACTACTCATAAGAGGCACACTGCCTACAAGAGACTCACTATCTACAAGGTTTATAGAAGGTAACCAAGTGTTTGAACTAATGAGAAGTATCCACATATGTTGAGGTTCAATTCTGGTTTGGCTCAATATAGTGATCTAATGCACTTCATTCTTCCTCTACTTTAGTGTTATTGTTCTATCACATACCGGACTTGTATTGCTGCTTCCACACTTATCTCTACCTTTCCTCACACACTATATCCTTACACAACCACCTTCATACTGAAATCCATCTAGTATATATATCCGCACCAAAGATTTCAACAACTTTCTAGTCGACAACTGGAATACTCAAGATATTTACAAAACACTGATCTGTCAGCTAAATCCATGCTTAATATGTGATGCGTATCAAAAACATAGACATAGAAGTCATCAATCATGCCAGCCAACCATGTATGATCCCTCAAATAGCTTGATCAACATTAATTACTCATCTGGATTGAAGTCTGATGCTCTGTTGGTCAGTTCTTCCTCAGTCTACTCTGCCTGTCAGGAACCCAACACTCAGATGTTCATATCTTTTCAATGATTCATCACTGGAGGCTCAATCTCTAGAATGTAGTAGTCATGATACTCCTCTTGACTTGTCCAAGTCCACAACTTTCTGAGTTACACCATTTGAGAGATCTAAACCTGATTGTCAGACCTTGTTGCATGCTCTGTTCTTGATCACCGGACCAAAACATTCTTCAATCTGACTTTCGGTATAGTCATACTATGTGCTGCGGATGTGTGGGATAGACTTTGTTGCAATCAATGACAAAAATAATGAAGCCATACAGTGTCTCTTGCCAACAATCTCCCCCTTTGGCATTGATGGCAACATTTAGTGAAAAATGACTAAGTGTCGCAGCAAACTCCCCCTTGGCTAATGCTCTATCTTATGCACTATTTTACCAGAGCTCCCCCTTAGCTGGATTCCACATTTTTCAGTACTCCTCAATCCCCCTTTGACATCAATGGCAAAGGGTGGAATCCGCACACCAAAATTTACAAAAATTAACCTATACATAGTCGCATAAGTATATATACATGTTATACTTACATATACTTAAGTATATCCGCAAAAGCTTCAACTGTACAAATTCTGTTGCCCAACTCTGCTTCATCCTGTCCAAAATTGAGATGTGACCACTCAACAAAAATGAATAAGATTTTGCCCTTCTTAAGTCTGTCGGATCACTGGTCCGGGCTATGCTCTAAGCATCAGTTAAGGCCTCATGCATTGCCTCTAACTTAGGGATAATTATCCCTCGAAGTTCACTCATCCTGCTTATTATATTCTTCTTCTCCTTTTCAAGCCTCTTTATTTCATTTATAATGGAAATAGCCTAGCACTCTTGATTCATTATGGATGTGGTTAGGGGATCAAAATTCTGAGATAAACTTGACACTTTACCTGCTTGTTCTTTCACCTTCTTTTCAATATCCTCTGTCACTTTAAACCAGGATAGATAAAATTTGTACATTTCTCCACCATCTTTAAGAGCATTTTCTAGACTCTTTATCCCAATATCTAGGGTCCTTCTATCATTAGCTATGAGTCCCTATACTTCAGTGAATCTCTTTCCCAAAAATTCTTTCTGGACCTTTTCTTCTACTGATTTCTCTAAAGAATCAAAATGAGTGTTGACAGAATTTACTAGAGATTTCAGGTTACCAAATGGAGAGGCCGAGGGATCCTTTTGGAAGGATGGCATGATCTTCTCTAACACACCAGATGCAATCTCTATTAGCTCACAGTCTTCCATGTGAGACTTCAAAAGCTTTTCTTTTGCTTTAGCTTGAGCAAAAGATGCTACCTTCATTGTCTGGACCAGAGAGAGGGAATCAAAATTTAGTGGTCCTTGGAATAGTTTCGGTTCATCTATCTCTGTCATTTCTTTGTTCAAGAAGCTCTTTATTGCCTCTGCAGTGTCTCTTGTTGGAGACTGAGTCTTCTTTCCTTTTGCAACCTCAAAATTATCATTAGGGATCTTCTCTATTTGTTCTTCTTCTCTTCTCTTCCTTCTCCTTTAGTACCTGAGTCTGTAGGGAGATCCGGAGGAGAGATGTTAACTTCTTCATGGACTTCCTATTCTAGAACAGAGGAATCCAAGTCCTTAGACTTCTCTTCATCTATCTCTTTTGACTCTTCTACATTTTTCTCAGTAGATTCTTCTTTTGATGCACTTAATCCTTCGACATCCATGGTAGAAGGTTCTTCATCTATTACCTCTATAACAGGAAGATTGAATCTTTTGAAAGCATTCTAGAGGATGTCTTCTATTTCCTTGCTACCTTATCAGTCTCTTCAAGCATAAGTTTGTTCATTCTTGCTTTGCTCTAGAACTCATCCTTGTAGTCCTTAAATATCATGTTCATTTATTTTGGAGTAATGGAAGGATAGAGCTGAATTACAATCTGTTCCCAGATCTCTAAATCCTTTGCCTTGGCATTCTCTTTTCTAAGTTCAAGTACTTGCTCTAGACTTTTGAGAATTAATGAAATGATTTCAATGAATGTTTTATTATAGATATTCAGGTACCTGACTATAGCTTCTTCCAAAATTCTTTTGTCAGTATCACTGTATTCATCATAAAATTCTATGACTGGTTGTAGGTTCCCATCCATAGTGACTACCTTGATGATATCATCAATAGAAAGAGTGGGCCTCTCAACAAATTCTTCTCCTTCTTCTTCTTTGTTTTTTCCGGTAGAGGATTCTCTGGATGTTTTCTTCTTCTTCTTCTTCATTCTCTTAACTTCCTCATCAGACTTTGTTTCTTCATCATCCTTTTGTCTTATATAAGACCTTGTGGCTTTTGTTTTCATTCTCTTTTCTCCCTTCCAAGATGTCTTGGCTTTCAGTTTTGAGGCTCTTGAGCTCTTAGGTGCAAAACTCTTGGAGGATCTAATCTGGGAGGAGGCTTGCACCAAGACACTTTCTTTTTCTGCTTCTTGTTTCTCTTTCTCAACTCTTTCTATTTTCTCTCTATTTGCATCAATTGCCTCTTTTGATATGCCAAATCTTTTGGCAATTTCCTCTACTTCCCTTCTAACTTTCCTTTTTATTTCTGGTTGTCTTAATTCAACATGTATATTTATACTTAATTCTTCAAAGGTTCCAAATCTTTCTACCTCAAGGTCCTTAGGCTGACTCAGGAGGTGTTGAGAACATGTAGCTCCAAGATTTTCTCATCTACTTCATAGCCCATTGGCATTATCCATACTATTCTGGGCTCAACTGCCTCCATTAGGCATTGATTAGTGTCAACCATGAAGCATATTGTATGCTTATATTTTTTAACTATGGTTTGAGGAATTCTCTCTCTGGCCCGCATCATGCTTTGGAAGTTCTTAAAGTATCCCCAGAGTGTTGTACTTTGAGCCTTGGCATCACCAAGCCCATACATATAGTCTCTGATTTGTATGGCAACCGGTCTATCATTTTTCCATACCCAACCACTTGATCTGGGCAGCTCATTCATGTAGTAGAAGAATAGACATAGTATTAGATATCCATACTTGAATGAGTTCTTCTTGTCCTTCTTGATCTTCTGCATGTTTTCTATCAATTGGTTTAGAAGAAGATCACACAGGTCATAATCAACATTTTCCCTTAGCATTTGATATGTTGTATAAATTGCAATTCCAGACATAGAATTCTCCTTGCTAGAATGATAGATTTTATAACCAATTATCATAGAGGCAAATTTGATATCCGGATCTATGATATCTTCTATTGTCCTTACTCTTTTGTCAAACTTAGATCCGGTAGCTTCACTTACTATCTGGTTCTTGACAGATTTGAGTGTAGGCAACCCACCAGATGAGTGCAATCCAGTTAGTGCCCTAGTGGCATCTTTTGTTATCTTGAAGGGCTTCATCAACCACATGAAATTGTCATGTATTCTGCTAAGAACATACCAGACCCTTTCATCTTCTGTAAGACAAGGAAAGTGGATGCAATGTCCAAAATGCTTATCCCAGAGGGCCTTGTATTGAGGTTTGATTTCAAAAGTTTCATCTATTAATTATTTATGGTAGATATCCATTAGCTTAGATTCTCTAAATTAATCAATATTGGCGTGGATGTACACTCTAACATATTCTATGTGCAGAACCCCATGTGGAATGCTAGAAAAGGCGCCTAAGGGATCAACTTATAAGGATTTGTAGGGGTGTTTCTTGAACTTTGGGCGTGGCCTATCAGTGATCTTAACAACCGTTGGAGTAGCCATCTTTGCAAAAGATTCAGAGAGAGATGTTTAGAAATGAAAATACCTTTTTACACTTTTAGGGTTCACAATATGAGCTGGAATAGGTTGTTGATTGAATCAGATTATGCAGTTGATCTTTGATATAGTTTTAACAACTTGATGCAGAGCTCTTCCTTTCTTCTTCTCGAATGCAAATGTGCAAATGATGAGTGAAAGAACCCTTTATCTCTGTGCAAACCCTATTTTCCTATTGCAATAAATGCACAACTTAAGTTATCCAGTTGTCTTGTTCTAAGATATATCTTTTTGAATTACTAAGATGCACTTAGAATCATTTTTGTGATAGAAGATAATGTCTCTTCTTTCCTCCAATCATGTCATGAATCCACAGATCAAGATATCTCAATTTTGAATCATACCGGGTCTGTCTGTGAAAATCCTACTTTAATTGGATGGCTATTAAATTGGATCAATCTTGGATGATTAAACTCTTGCAAAACTCCATGTGAATCTTTCATATTTTGACCAGGGGTTATTTAGATAATTTTATGATAACCCTTTAATCTGGAACATTCCAGGTGCCAAATTTAGGCACCAATTGACTGGCTGGGGGAATTTATTTTTCTTTGTGACTCCCCCTGAGCCAGAGCTCATCTATTTAGTTTCTAGAAGGAATATCACCAGATTTTGGTGTGGATCCATCCCCATAATTTTTTGTATTCTTCTTTACCCAAATCTTGTTCATCTCCCTTTGAACTTCATCCACATTTACTTTGCCTTTCCCTTGTCTTGATTTTGATTATGATGCACCGGACCCCTTTTATCTTGATTTTTACTTTTGTAGAATTTGGCAAAATGACTGGATCTATTGCAATTGTAACAAACAACAATTATTTGCATATTTGACTGATATCCTCTTGATCTGCATTGATTAGCCATATGTCCCATTCTATTGCATGCAAAGCATCTACCATTGAATGAATTGTTAATTTGCATATTTCTGCATTCATGAGATTTGTGACCATACCCAACCCACGCTTGTCATCTACCCTCTTTTGGCTTTCAAGAAGAACTTCAAGTTGAGTTGAGCTTATCTTGAACTACTCTCTGTATTCATTTGTTGTTTGAAGATCTTGTTTAAGAGTGTCTATCTAATTCTCAAGTTGTTCTTCATTATCTATGGCTTCTTCAAGATCAGATTCAAGATGCCTGATTATTCTATCCATTTTGTGGCAGTCCTCTATCTTTTCCTTGAGAGATCATTTTAGATTATCTTCAATTTTCCTTTTCTCTTCAATTTATTGGGTGAATCTCATAACCTCTGATTCCATCTCATGCCTTACCATGAAGACCTCCTTTGATAGCTTCTCACATATCTTGTTTTTCTCATTCAGATCTTCATTAGTATCATTGGTTTCACTCTGACTTGCTAATTTTTGAAGTAGTTCCTTTCTCTTTTACACAGAGATACTCAGTTTTTCTTTTAGCTCATTTATGAAATCATCAGCTTGTTTGAGTCTTTCTCTCAAGTTGTTGAATTCAGAGTGAGATTGCTCAAGATCATCTAAGGTAGACTGAAGTTATCCCTTCATACCATACATATCCATTGAGATTCCTAGATCTTCCTCAGGTTGTTAGGCTCTGTTTAGAGGAACTTAGCTCTGATACCAATTGTTGGAAATAAGGCAAATAACTAAGAGGGGGGGTGAATTAGTTATCTTAAATATCTTAACTTTCTTTTCTCCTTTAACAATAGTGCTGCATCAAAACATATAAGTACATAATCATGAGAGCAGAAATAAAATCAACACAAATAACACAAGATTTTTACGTGGAAAACCTTGTTAAGGGAAAAATCATGGGGTGACTAACCCAAGATTGTATTCTCTATTAAAAGAATAAGAAGTACAAAATGGCACTTGCCAATTAGGGCTCGCTGCCTGAGCACATTGCTCACAAGAGGCACACTGCCTACAAGAGACTCATTGTCTACAAGATTTATAGAAGGTAACTAGGAGTTTGAACTGATGAGAAGCATCCACATATGTTGAGGTTTAGTTCTAGTTTGGCTCAATATACTGATCTAATGCACTTCATTCTTCCTCTACTTTAGTGCTGCTGTTCTATCACATACCGGACTTGTATTGCTACTTCCACACTTATCTCTACCTTTCCTCACAAACTATATCTTTACACAACCACCTTCATACCTAAATCCATCTGGTATATATATCCACACCAAGGATTTCAACAACTTTCTAGTCGGCAACCGGAATACACAAGATATTTCCAAAACACTGATTTGTCAGCTGAATCCATGCTTAATATGTGATGTGTATCAAAAACATAAACATAGAAGCCATCAATCATGCCATCCAACCATGTATGATCCCTCAAATAGCTTGATCAACATCAATTACTCATCTGGATTGAAGTCTGATGCTTTGTCAGTCAGTTCTTCCTTAGTCTACTCTACCTGTCAGGAACCCAACACTTAGATGCTCATATTTTTTCAATGATTCATCACCAGAGGCTCAATCTCTGGAATGTAGTAGTCATGATACTCCTCTTGACTTTTCCAAGTCCGTAACTTGCTGAGTTACACCATCTAAGAGATCCAGACCTGATTGTCAGACCTTGTTGCATGCTCTGTTCTTGATCAACGGACCAAAACATTCTTCAATCTGACTTTCAGTATAGTCATACTATGTGCTGCGGATGTGTGGAATAGACTTTGTTGCCATTAATGACAACAATCATGAAGCCATATAGTGTCTCTTACCAACAAACGTATCCTTGTATACCTCATCTACAGATTTATCTATCCATCTGCAATTCTTTTTCTTTGTCAAGGCACCCTAGCTCTTTTTACCCAAGAACTAGTTTTTCATGTGGTATTTTTGCAAAATCTCTAGGGATCTCAGGAATTCTTTTCAAAACTTCTTCCTCAACTTGACTGTCTTCTTGTTCAATAGTTCCATTTGATTTAGCTACTTAGATATGACATTCTTTATATGATTTTATCAACCTTCACAATAGCACTTTCTCAATAATCTTTCCCAGACTCTTATTGTGGCACTTTTGACTTGAACTCTATTTTGAATGTAGATAGCAGTATGTATATCTTTTCTCCAGTAAACATTTAGTAGGTCAGCTTCCTTCATCATTGATCTAGCAGCCTCTTGGAATGTCCTTTATTTCCTTTTAATAACTTCATTCTAATAAGGAGTTCTAGCAGACAATTGTCTCCTTATCCCTTGTTCTTTATAGAAAATATTGAATTCATTTGATGTGAACTCACCTCCACTATAAAACTTTAAGCATTGGATCCTCAGTTGTATCTTATTCCTAGTCATTGCCTTGAAATCTCATCTAGTTCATAATCATTCAACTCTGAGCTTATCTATAGATTTTCAAATTGTTTCCAAAGCAAACTGCTCTATACTGAAGACAATCATGAACTTCTGTTACTCATTATTCTCAAGATCAGACAAATTTATGGATATAAATGTAATCAATAATTAATAATCATATGCCTGTTGGCAAGAGACACTATGTGCCTTCATGAGTGTTGTCATTGATGGCAACAAAGTCCATCCCACACATCCGTAGGACATGGTGTGTCTCTACTAGAAGTCAAATTGAAGAATGTTGTGGTCCTGTAAGCAAGAATAGAGCATGCAGCAAGGTTCGACAGTCATGTCTAAATCTCTCAAAGGAAGTATCTCAATAAAGTGCAGACTTGGGGAAGTCAAGAGGAGTACCATGACTAACATATTTCAAATACTGAGACTTCGATGGTGAAAGAGTGAAAAGATATAAGCACCTGAGTATTGGGTTTCTATCTGGCAAAGTAAACTAAGGAAGACCTGACCGACAGAGCATCAGACCTTAATCCGGATGAGATATTGATGGTGATCAAGCCTCTTGAGGTATCATTCAAGATTGGCCGACATGATTGATGACTTCTATATGCATCTCTTTGATACGCATCACTTAGTAAGCAAGGATTCAGTTGACAGACCAGAGTCTGGGAAAATATTGAGTATTATGGATACCGACTAGAAAGATGTTGAAATCCTTTGTATGGATATATATACCAGATGGATTTCGATGAGAAGGTGTGTGTGGTGTGTTGTAAAGTGTGAAGAAAAGAACAGAGTAGTGTAGAAGTAGTAATACATGTTCTATTGCAAGTATGGGCCTAACTAGTGCTATCATTGATGTCAACATACTCCTGTTGCATTAATGATAAGGATTGGATGAGCTGTCTACTGAGGATATTGAAAAAATTAGTCTCAATCAGGAACAGTGAAGAATAGTGATGATAGTAAGGTAAAAGTCTAAGATAGGAAGAGAATTAGAGGATGTAGATTAAAGGGTTTGTAGATATGTGTCTTAAGGTGGTCCAGTAGAGATTTCAGAGGTCCATATGAAGATCGGAAGAAGTTGTGGCTGCTTAAGTAGAACTAGTTCTAGTAGATGTTTAGTGGTGACAGAGTGATATAGATAGGTCCGGTGAGATCCGAAAATGTAGTATCTTGTTCTGCAGATTTGAGGGGGTGTTTAGGAAGTCTTTGTGAAGTATCAACTCAATTGGTTCGTGGTTTGAAGGTCTGCAAGCATCTATTCCTTTATGACAGTAATGATAGACTGTGTTCTTGAGGTTTCGAATGAAGGGGAGAAGGATTTCAGTAAGCAGATGAAGTGTGGATGTTCTTGGTGATTCAGGAAAGCTTGTGGAGGTCTTTGGATCGCGTCTAATTCATTTTGATGGTCTACATTGGAGTTGGAGCTCACAATTGAGGAATAACTTCCGGATGATGGTGTTCTTCCTAAGATTGGCCGACTAGATGAGTTACACATCCTGCGGATGTTCTTGTTGATGTTTGCCGACTTAGATGATCATTCCTAAGTTGATGTATTGTATAAATAAGGGATTATGAAGTCATTCCAAAATGTGTCCTTGTGGAGATGAGTGTGTGGTAGTGAGAAGGAGAGCGAAATGCAAAGCAGAAATAATTGGGCTTAAATGGAACTGATTCAAGCATGGTGAAGATGCTATTCTCCAGTTCATGTATGTGATACTTATTTCTTTGTAGACAGTGTGTCTCTTGTAGGCAGTGAGCCTCTTGTGAGCAGTGTGCTCAGGCAGTGAACCCTAATTGGCATGTGCCATTTTGTTCTTTCTATTCTTCTAATAGAGAATACAATCTTGGGTTAATCACCCCGTGGTTTTTTTCTCTTAACTGGGTTTTCCACGTTAAAAATCTTGGTGTCTTATGTGTTAATGTGTCTCTGCTCTTGGTTTAATGCATTGTGTTTTCATGATTGAATCATTATTATGCTGCTGAAATACAAAATGGATTTAAGTGTTTAAATTGAAGAAAGTTTTGCACAACTGATTCACCCCCTCTCAATTGTGTGTCCTGAATCTAACAATTGGTATCAGAGCCAAGTTCCTCTAAAAAGAGCTTAACTGCTTGAGGAGATCCAAAATGACGTCTTACAAGAAGAATAGTCCAAAGTTTGATGGAACTAATTTTAAACTTTGGAAAGGTCGCATGAAATGTCACTTGTAATGTATGGGAATGGCGTACTGGACCATGGTTACAACAAAGTATACACCTCCATAGGTTGGTCTGAAAACCCCAAATGAAATCACAGATGCTGAAAACAATCTGGGGACTATAGAAGCTCTTCTAAGCACATTATCTAATTCAGAGATTTCAAATGTTATTGACCTACCAACTACTTTTGAGATTTGGGAAAAATTGGAACTTCTGCATGAAGGAGATAAGTATGTTAAGTGTGCAAGGTTACAAAGTCTGAAAGGAAATTTTGAAAATCTGAAGATGAGAGAAGATGAAAATATCACTACTTTTATGCCAAGAGTAAATGAGCTTGTTTGTGGAATTAGAAATGCTAGTGAAGTCATGGATGAAAATGAGATTGTTGGCAAAATTCTCAAATCTCTTCCTGCTTCTTATAAAATCAAGGTTGCTACCATTGAAGAATTTAGAGCCCATACAAATGTCACAAGAGATCAATTGGCTGGTATATTGGCTGCATTTGAAATGACCGAGTTTGGAGATGACCCCCCCAAGACTAAATCTGCTTTCAAAGCTAGTGCCTCTGTAAAAGGTAAACAAAGGTTTGATCCAGGAGAGAGTTCCTCAAGGAAACTATCATGGTATGAAAAAGCAAGAAAAGACCTAGAAGAAGAAGAAGCAGAAACTGCTCAACTTGAAGCCCTAATTGCAAAAAGACTGCCAAGAGGATCCAGTAAGTATGAAGGGAAATTACCTTTTAAGTGTTTTAATTGCAATAAGATTGGTCATTTTGCCTCAAGATGTCTGGAAAGATTTTCAAGGCCAAATCCTAAAAGATCAAGGTTCCAAAAGAATTGTTACTATGTTCATGAAGGAGATGATGGAGTAACATATGATGAATCAGAGATAGGAGACAAATTTGGAAGTGACTGGGTGTTCATTGCCATCAAGGAAGAAGATCCAATGCCCTCTAAATCTGTCAATCATAAAGTTGTAGAAAGAGCTCTCGCTGCTCAAGTTGAAGAAAAGGATGATTGGGTCATTGACAGTGGATGTTCTCACCATATGACAGGTAACAAAAACAAGTTCATTGATTTGGAAAGGTATGAAGGAGGAGTGGTAAAATTTGGTGATAATTCTATTGGTAGAATCAGAGGTAGAGGAACTATTTCTTTTGATGGAAGGAACAAAAGTGATAATGTACTATATGTTGAAGGATTGAAGCACAATCTTTTCAGTGTTGGATAGTTGGTGGACAAAGGCTATGATCTCTGATTCAAGAATAGAAAATGCAAAATCTTTGAAAGTTTCAGAATAGAGATTGCATCTGGTACTCAAACTAAAGGTAATATCTTCCACTTGGTTGGTACTGGTAAAATTTGCTTATTTGTTCAAGTTGATCAGAGTTTGTTGTGGCATAGGAGAATGTGTCATGTGAATTTTGATAATATTATCAAGATAAGCAATACTCAGGTTGTAAGAGATCTTCCAAAACTGGTGAAACCTACAAATAGTTTGTGCAAAGAATGTCAGTTGGGAAAACAAAGCAGAGTCTCATTTCAAAGAAAGGAACAATCTTCTACTAGATTATTAGACTTAGTTCATACTGATTTATGTGGTCTGGCAAGAATTAGGAGTGTGCAAGGTGATAGATACTTCATGTTACTAATTGATGACTATTTCCAGATAATGTGGGTAACTTTTCTGAAAGAGAAATCAAAAGCTCTTGAGAAATTCAAAATATTCAAGGCTATGGTAGAGAATGAAACCAGATTAAAATTGAAATGTCTGAGGTCTGATAGAGGTGGAGATTCACATCCGGTGAGTTCATAGATTTTTGTGAAAAACATGGAATAAAGAGACAGTTGTCTGCTCCTAGGACTCCACAGCAGAATGGAGTAGTTGAGAGAAAGAACTGGACCATCCAGGAAGCATCTAGGACCATGATGATGGAAGCAAATGTTCCTCAGATCTATTGGAGAGAAGTTGTCAGCACTGTAGTCTATACTCTCAATCGAGTACAAATCAAAAGCAATACTAGTAAGACTCATTATAAAATTTGGTTTGGCATTACTCCTACTATGATGTATTTTAGAGTCTTTGGTAGCAAGTGTTACATTAAAAGAGATGAAGATCTAGGCAAGTTTGATGCTAGAAGTGATGAAGGAATATTCTTGGGTTACTCCACTCAAAGCAAAGCATATCGGTGTTATAACAAGAGACTAAGAAAGATTATAGAAAGTACAAATGTGAAGGTGGATGAAGGAATTGAAAAACCCTCAAGGTTTTATGAATATGATGAAGATGATCAGAATGATGTTTTGATTCAAAGAGCTCAAGCCTCTTCAAAAAAATAGATTCAAATTGATCCAGTACATTAGGAAGAAGAGATGAGTTTTAATGAGCCTGATCAAGAATCGGAAGTGCAAGAAACTCCCAAAGTTCCAAGGTATGTAAGACTGAACCACTCTGAAGATCATATCATAGGTGGAAAAAGCAAAGGTGTACAGACTAGAAGGAGAATTGCTCAAAATTCATATGAGTATTGTCTAATTTCAAAGATTGAACCTAAGTAGATGAAGCCTGCAATGATGAAAACTGGACTAAAGCAATGGAGGAAGAGTTAATGTAAATTGAGAAAAATCACACTTGAGATCTTGTTCCTAGACCTAGAAAAAAGAATGTGATTGGAACCAAATGGGTCTTTCGAAACAAATTGAATGAAGTTGGTGAAGTAATCAGAAATAAAGCCAGATTGGTCTGCAAGGGTTACTCTCAAATAGGAGTTGATTTTGAAGAAACTTTTGCTCTGGTGGCAAGAATTGAAGCAATCAGATTATTTCTTACCTTTGCTACCTTCAAGGATTTCAAGGTATATCAGATGGATGTCAAGTCTACCTTTCTGAATGGTGACTTGGAAGAAGAAGTGTACATAGAGCAATCAAATGGATTTCAATTGTCTGATCATGGTGATATGGTTTGCAAGTTGAAGAAAGCACTGTATGGACTGAAGCAAGCCCCAAGGGCTTGGTATGAAAGATTGGATAAGCATCTTTTGAAGATTGGTTTCAACAAAGGTATTGTTGATAGTAATTTATATTTTAAAATTGATCATGAAAACATCTTGATTATTGAAGTGTTTGTTGATGATATCATTTTTAGAGGAAGAGATAGTATGTGTAAAAATTTTGCAAATCAAATGAAAAGTGAGTTTGAGATGTCCATGCTTGCTGAAATGAACTTCTTTTTGGGTCTGCAAATCACTCAAACAAAGAAAGGAATCTTCATTTCTAAGGCCAAATATGTGAAAGAATTGTTACAAAAATTTGGGATGGAAGACTCAAAACAAATGAATACTCCCATGGCAAATGGATGTAAATTAAGCAAAGATGATGACTCTCCTAAGGCTGAACAGACAAAGTATAGGTCAATGATTGGAGGACTGTTGTATCTCACTCAAACTAGACCAGACATTATGCAGGTTGTTGGTCTTGTTGCTAGATTCCAGGATGATCCTAGAGAATCTCATGTCATGGCAATCAAGAGGATTTTTAGATATCTAAAAGGGATAGTTGAGTATGGTCTATGGTATCCTAGAGATCATGATTTCTCTCTTCATGCATATATAGATGTGGATTAGGTAGGAGATGTGGATGACCGGAAGAGTACTAGTGGTGGAGCATTTTTTTAGGGAAGAGATTGGTTTCTTGGCTAAGCAAGAAACAAGAGGTAATATCTCTGTCTACAACTAAAGTAGAATATATTGCAGCAGCAAGTAGTTGCACTCAAGTTTTGGGGATGAAGCAGATGCTAAGAGATATCAAAGTGGAGTATGAGGAACCTATCACAATCTTCTATGATAATTCAAGTGCAATAAATATATCTAAGAATCTAGTGTTGCATTCAAAGACTAAACACATATCCATCAAGTTTCACTTTTTAAGAGAGCAAGTGAACAAGAATGAAGTCAGATTGGAGTTTGTGCCTTCCAAGGATCAGATTGTAGACATCTTTACTAAACCTCTACCTAAGGACTCTTTTGAGTATATCAGGGAGAAGTTAGGCGTTATTGCCCCTCTGGTGATGAACTAAGGTGCACTGATGTGCATCAGTCTGGTGGATATCATAGTCACATCTTATGGTCTGGATTGATGATGGGGAGCTGCTACTCAGGGGGAAGAGCAGGTATGACTCTGAAGTGGTGGAATTGCAAGTATGTGCCCTTTGCCATTGATGTCAAAGGGGGAGAGAAGACATGTGAAAAACAAGTGGTTGCTGATCAAAGGGGGAGAAGTAAAGGGAGAGAAGACATGTGAATGGTTGTTGCTGATAGGGGGAGTTGTGATAGTAAGGAGAAGTTCTTGTCTTGATGGTCAAAACAGTTTTTCACATCATATGTTGCCATCAATGACAAAGGGGGAGATTGTTGCAAGTATGGGCCTAACTAGTGTTGTCATTGATGTTAACATACTCCTATTGTATTAATGATAAGGATTGGATGAGCTGTGTGCTGAGGATATTGAGAAAATTAGTCTCAATTCGAAACAGTGAAGAACAGTGATGACAGTAAGGTAAAAGTCCAAGATAGGAAGAGGATTAGAGGATGCGGATTAAAGGGTTTGTAGATATATGTCTTAAGGTGGTCTAGTAGAGATTTTAGAGGTCCGCATGAAGATCGAAAGAAGTTGTGGCTGCTCAAGTAGAACCAGTTTCGGTAGATGTTCAGTGGTGACAGAGTGATACAGATAGGGTCCGGTGAGATCCATAAATGTAGTATCTTGTTCTGTAGATTTGAGGGAGTGTTTAGGAAGTCTTTTTGAAGTATCAACTTGATTGGTTCATGGTTTGAAGGTTTGCAAGCATCTATTCCTTTATGACAGTAATGACAGACTGTGTTCTTGAGGTTCTGAATGAAGGGGAGAAGGATTTCAGTAAGCAGATGAAGTGTGGATGTTCTTAGTGATTTAGGAAATCTTTTGGAGGTCTTTGGATTGTGTCTAGTTCATGTTGATGGTCCGCATTGGAGTTGGAGCTCACAATTGAGGAATAACTTCTGGATGATGGTGTTCTTCCTGAGATTGGCTGACCGGATGAGTTACACATCCTGTAGATGTTCTTGTTGATGTTTTCCAACTTAGATGATCATTCCTAAGTTGATGTCTTGTATAAATAAGGGATTGTGAAGTCATTCCAAAATGTGTCCTTGTGGAGATGAGTGTGTGGTAGTGAGAAGGAGAGTGAAAGGCAGAGCAGAAGTAATTGGGCTTAAATGGAATTGATTCAAGCATGGTGAAGATGCTATTCTCCAGTTCATGTATGTGATACTTATTTCTTTGTAGACAGTGTGTCTCTTGTAGATAGTGAGCCTCTTGTGAGCAGTGTGCTTAGGTAGTGAGCCCCCTAATTAGCATGTGCCATTTTGTTCTTTCTATTCTTCTAACAGAGAATACAATCTTGGGTTAATCACCCCGTGGTTTTTTCCCTTAACTGGGTTTTCCACATTAAAAAACTTGGTGTCTTATGCGTTAATGTGTCTCTAGTCTTGGTTTAATGCATTGTGTTTTCATGATTGAATCATTATTATGCTGCTGAAATACAAAGTGGATTTAAGTGTTTAAATTGAAGAAAGTTTTGCACAACTGCTTCACCCCCTGCCTCTCAGTTGTGTGTCCTGAATCTAACAGGTCCAGTATGTGACAGGACAGCAGCACCAAAGAAGAGGAAGAATGAAGTGCAGTAGATCAATGTATTGAGTCTAACCAGAACTAAACCTCAGCATATGTGGATGCTTCTCATCAGTTCAAGTATCTTGCTACTTTCTTTGTACCTTATAGATAGTGAGTCTCTTGTAGGCAGTGAGCCTCTTGTGAGTAGTGTGCTCGGGTAGTGAGCCCTAATTGGCAAGTGCTATTTTTGTATTTCTATTCTTCTAACAGAGAATACATTCTTGGGTTAGTCACCCCGTGGTTTTTCCCTTAACAGGGTTTTCCACGTCAAAATCATTGTGTTATGTGAATTGACTTTGTTTCTGCTTTCATGATTATGGATGCTTATTTGTCTTGATACTGCACTAGTTATAAAAGAAGAACAGAAAGTTAAGTTAACTAAGAGAACTAATTCACCCCCCTATCAGTTATCAACAATTGGTATCAGAGCCAAGTTCCTCTAAACATAGCCTAACAGCTTGAGGAAGATCTGGGAATCTCAATGGATATGTATGGAATGAGGGAACAACTTTAGTTTGCCCTAGATGATCTTGAACAATCTCACTCTGAAGTTAATAACTTGAAGGAAAGACTCAAATAGGCTGATGATTTCATAAATGAACTAAAAGAGAAACTAAGTATCTCTATGAAAAAGAGAAAGGAACTTCTTCAACAATTAGCAAGTCAAAGTGAAGCCAATAATACTGATGAAGATCTAAAAGAGAATAACAAGTTATGTGAGAAGCTATCAAAAGAAGTCACTATGGTAAGACATGAAATGGAATTAGGGGTTATGAAATTCACCCAAGAAATTGAAGAGAAAAGAAAAACTGAAGACGATCTAAGACAAACTCTCAAGGAGAAGTCAGAAGACTGCCATAAAATGGATAGAATAATTAGGCATCTGGAATCTGATCTTGAAGAAGCAAGAGATAATGAAGAACAACTTGAGAATCAGATTGACACTCTTAAAAGGGATCTTCAAATAGAAAATGAATACAAAGATAAATTCAAGATAAGCTCTACTCAACTTGAAGTTCTTCTTCAAATCCAAAAGAGGGTAGATGACAAGAAAGGCTTGGGGTATGAGAAAGGTGAAAGCTCTAGATCTGGTCAAAAAAACTCTGGATCAGGAAATCCAAGGAACAGGCCTAGAAGACCTCCAGTAAGGCAATCAAATGCTCAAAGATATCCATCCTTCAATGGATACTACCACAATTGCAATAACTTTGGTCATAAAGTAAATTAGTGTAGAAGAAGAATAAATCAGTCTAACCCATCTTTCTCCGGATAGTGTTTTAACTGCAAAAGAATGGGACATATGGAAAATCAATGTAGATCAAGAGGATTCCAGTCAAATATGTAAAGAAATGTTGTTTGCTACAATTGCAATAGATCTTGTCATATTGCCAATTTCTGCAGAAGTAAGAATTAGGACAAAAAGAGTCCAGTGCATCATAATCAAAACTAAGACAAAGGAAAAAGAAAAGTAAATGCGGATGAAATTCAAAGGGAGATGAACAAGATATGGGTGAAGAGAAGTACAAAAAATTTTGGGGATGGATCCGCACCAGAATCTGGTGCTGATATTTCTTCTAGAATCTAAATTGATGAGCTCTGGCTCAGGGGGAGTAACAAAAGAAAAACATTTTCCCCCAACCAGTCAATAAGTGCCTGAAATTGGCACATGAAAGGTTGTGGATTAAAGGGTTCTCAGAGAAACATCTAAATAATCCATTGTAAAGATATGGAAGATCCACAAGAAGTTTTGAAAAGGTTAATCTTCCAAGATTGATCCAGTTCAACAGTCATCTGGTAAGAACAAGATTTTTATAGATAGATCTGGTAAAATTGAAATATTTGGATTTGTGGCTAGATGGAATGATTGGTTAAAAGGAGATACTTTGTAAATTATCATCCTAGGTGCATCTTAGTGATCTAGAAAGATCTATCTCAGAAACAAAGTAAATAAGGCAACCGAAATAACCTAAGTTGTGCATTTATTGCAAAATGAGATTAGGGTTTGTGCAGGAATAAAAGGGTTCTTTTGTTTGTCATTTGTACATTTGCATTTGAGAAGAAAAGAGAAGGAGCTCTGCAACAAATTATCTCAAGCCTCTCAAAGATCAACCACAGAAATTGATTTATCCAACAATTCGATCCGACTCATTTCACAAACCCTAAAAGCATAAAAGGTATTTTCTGTTCTTGAAATCTCTCTCTAAATCTTTTGAAAGATGGCTACTCCAAATGTTGTGAAGATCACTGATAGGCCACGTTTAAATTTAAGAAACATCCATACAAATCCCTAGAAGTTGATCCCCTAGGTGCCTTTTCAAGCATTCTGCATGGGGTTTTGCATGTAGAAGATGTTAGGGCATATATTCATGCAAACAATGAGGAATTTGGGTAATCCAAACTAATGGATATCTATCACAAACAATTAATAGATGATTCCTTTGAACTTAAACCTTAGTACAAGGCTATCCAGGTTAAGCATTTCAGACAATACATCCATTTCCACTATTTTGCAGGAGATGAGTGGGTCCGGTATGTTTTGAGCAGAGTGCATGACAACTTCATGTGGTTAAATAGACCATTTAAGATCACAAAAGATGCTATTAAAGTAGTAACTAGTTTGCACTCATCTGGAGGGTTACCTATTCTCAAATCGGTCAAAAACCAAACTGTGAGTGAGGCTACCAAATCAAAATTTGACAAGAGAGCCATGACAATAGAAGATATCACTTATCCAGCTATCAAGTTTTCCTCCATGATAATTGGTTACAAGATATATCACTCCAGTAGGGAAAATTTAGTACCCAGAACTATAATTTACACTACTTATCAAATGCTGAGAGAAAATGCTGAGTATGATCTTTGTGAGCTTCTTCTAAACCAACTATTGGAGAATTTGTAGAAAATAAAGAAAGATTAAAAGAATTCTTTCAAGTATGGTGGCCTAATACTTTGCCTATTCTTCTATTACATGAATGAGCTACCCAGATCCAATGGCTAGATATGGCAAAATGATAGACCTGTTGCCATACAAATTAGAGATTATTTGCATGGAATAGGTGATGCCAAGGCACAGAATACAACACTATGGGGCTACTTCAAGAACTTTCAGAGTATGATGCAAGCAAGAGAGAGAATCCCCCAATCTCTAGTGGAAAAATACAAAGATACAGTGTGCTTCATGGTGGATACTGATCAATGCCTAATGGAGGTAGTGGAACCAATAATAGTATAGATCATGCCAATGGGGTATGAAGCTGATGAGAAAATCCTAGAGTTACACATTCAACATCTTTTGAGTCAGCCCA
Organism: Cunninghamia lanceolata; assembly: GCA_027924645.1. Classification (NCBI taxonomy): domain Eukaryota; kingdom Viridiplantae; phylum Streptophyta; class Pinopsida; order Cupressales; family Cupressaceae; genus Cunninghamia; species Cunninghamia lanceolata. The sequence continues at coordinate 942,506 of BSBN01001745.1, forward strand.
AGGACCTTGAGAAAGACAGGTTTGGAACCTTTGAAGAGTTGAGTGTAAAGATTCATGTGGAGCTTAGACAACCGAAGATGAAAAGAAAAGTGAGAAAAGAAGTAGAGAATGTTACCAAAAGGTATGGCATTTCAAAAGATGCACTCGATGCAAACAGAGAGAAGATGGAAAGGGCAGAGAAAGAAAGGCAAGAAACAAAAAAAGAAAGTGCTTTGGTGCAAGTCCCCTCCCGGACCAGATCCTCCAAAAGATCTACACCTGCCACCTCTAAGAGCTAAAAGGCATCAAAACTGGAAGTCAGGACATTTGGAAAAGGAGAGAAGAGAAGTAAGACAAAGGCCACAAGGTCTTACACCAGTCAAAAAGATGCTGAAGAGACTGAGTCAGATGAGGAAGTCAAGAAAATGAAGAAGAAGAAGAAAACTTCTGGTGAATCCTCTACCAGTCAAGACAAGGAAGAAGAAGTAGAAGAATTCATTGAAAGACCTACTCTCCACATTGATGATATCATCAAATCAGTTACTGTGGATGGGAACCTACAACCAATGGTTGAATTTTATGATGAATACAGTGAAACTAATCAGAAGATATTGCAAGATGCCACAGTCAGGTATCTAAACATCTACAACAAAGCATTCATTGAAATTATATCTTTGATTCCCAAAAGCTTAGAGAAGGAACTTGAAATAAGAAAGAATAATGCCTAAGCAAAAGACCTAGAAATCTGGGAGCAGATTGCTATTTAGCTCTATCCTTCAATCACTCTGAAATAAATGCATATGATCTTCAAAGATTGTAAGGATGAGTTTCAGAGCAAAGACAAAATAAATCAGCTTATGCTTGGAGAAACTGACAAAGTGGCAAAAGAAACAGAAGATATCCTCTGGAATGCTTTTAAAAGATTCAATCTTCCTATTATAGAGGACTTAGGTGATGAACCCTCTATCATGGATGACAAAGGAGAATCTACTGAGACAGTGGCAGAAGAGGCAAAGGAGACAAGTGAAGAAAAAGCTAAGAACTTAGATTCCTCTACTCTGGAAGAGGAAGTCCATGAAGAAGAAAACATCTCTCCTCCAGTTTCCCCAACAAACTCCAGATCTAAAGGAGAAGAAAGAGTAGAAGAGAAGATCAGTCAAGAAGAGGTGAAGGGAAGAGAAAAAGGTCAAATAGAGAAGACCACAAATGACAGTGCTAAGGCTACAGAAGGGAAGAAAACTCTATCTCTGGCAAGAGACACTACAGAAGCAGTCAAAGACTTCTTGACCAAAGAGATGATGGAAATTGATGAACTAGAACTGCTTCAAGGACCATTCAATTTTGATTCCCTCTCCCCGATTCAGACTATGAAGATAGCATCCTTTGCCAATGCAAAGGCAAAAGAAAAACTTTTGAAGTCTCACATGGAAGACTGTGAACTAATTGAGATTGCATCTGGTGCATTGGAGAAAATCATGCCATCCTTCTAGAAGGATCTTTCGGCCTCCTTATCCGGTAACTTAAAATCTCTTGTCAATTCAATTAGCACACATTTTGATTCTTTGGAGAAGTCAGCTAAAGATAGAGTCCAGAGAGAATTTTTGGGAAAGAGATTCTTTGAGGTGCAGGATCTAATAACAAATGATAGGAAAGTTATGGATATTGGGATAAAGAGCTTAGAAAATGCTCTTAGAGATGGCAGAGATATATATAAATTTTGTTTATCCTGGCCTAAAGTGACCAAGGATATTGAGAAGAAAGTAAAAGAGCAAGAGGATAAACTATTAAGTTTATCTCAAAGTTTTGATCCTCTCTCCTCTTCCATAATAAATCAAGAGTGTCAGGCTATTGCAGTCATAAATGAAATAAAGAAGCTTGAGAAGGAGAAGAAAAATAGAATAAACAGGTTAAGTGAACTTAGAGGGATCATTATCCCTAAGTTAGAGGCCCTAACGGATGCTCAGGCCACAGCCCAGATCAATGATCCGACAGATCTTAAGAAGGTAGAAGCTTTTGCATTCCTGTTGAGTGGTCACATCTCAATTTTGGATAGGATGAAGCAGAGTTGGGTGACAGAAGTTGTACAGTTGAAGAATACTTTTGCAGATATACTTAAGTATATGTAAGTACAACTTGTATATATACTTATGTGGATATGTATAGATTGATTTTTGAGAATTTATGGTGTGCAGATTCTACCCTTTGTCATTGATGTCAAAGGGGGAGTGAGCAGCAATGAAAAATGTGGGATCTAGCTAAGGGGGAGCTCTGGAAAAGTGTACATTAGAACAGAGCATCAGCCAAGGGGGAGTACAGTGTGACAGTCACTTTTCACTAAGTGTTGCCATCAATGCCAAAGGGGGAGATTGTTGGCAATAGACACTATGTGGCTTCACCAGTGTTGTCATTGATGGGAACAAAGTCCATCCCACACATCCGCAGGACATGGTGTGTCTTTATCGATAGTCAAATTGAAGAATGTTGTGGTCCGGTAAGCAAGAACAGAGCATGCAACAAGGTTCGATAGTCAAGTCTAGATCTCTTAGAGGAAGTATCTTAGTAAAGTGCAGACTTGGGGAAGTTAAGAGGAGTACCATGACTAACATATTCTAGAGACTGAGCCTCTGGTGATGAAAGAGTGAAAAGATATAAGCACCTAAGTATTGGGTTTTTGTCTGACAGAGTAAACTGAGGAAGACCTGACCGACAGAGCATCAGACCTTAATCCTGATGAGATATTGATGGTGATCAAGCTTCTTGAGGTATCAGTCATGATTGGCCAACATGATTGATGACTTCTATATGCATCTCTTTGATACGCATCACTTGGTAAGCAAGGATTCAGCCGATAGACCAGAGTTTGGGAAAATATTGAGTATTTTGGATGCCGACTAGAAAGATGTTGAAATACTTTGTGCGGATATATATACCAGATGGATTTTGATGAGAAGATGTGTGTGGTGTGTTGTAAAGTGTGAAGAAAAGTAGAGAGAAGTGTAGAAGTAGTAATACAGGTCTAGTATGTGACAGGACAGCAGCACCAAAGAAGAGGAAGAATGAAGTGTAGTAGATCAATGCATTGAGTCTAACCGGAATTGAACCTCAGCATATGTGGATGCTTCTCATTAGTTCAAGTATCTTGTTACTTTCTTTATACCTTGTAGATAGTGAGTCTCTTGTAGGCAGTGAACCTCTTGTGAGCAGTGTGCTCAGGCAGTGAGCCCTAATTGGTAAGTGCCATTTTTGTATTTCCATTCTTCTAACAGAGAATACATTCTTGGGTTAGTCACCCTATGGTTTTTCCCTTAGCAGGGTTTTCCATGTCAAAATCATTGTGTTATGTGAATTGACTTTGTTTCTGCTTTCATGATTATGGATGCTTATTTGTTTTGATACTGCACTAGTTATAAAAGAAGAACAAAAAGTTAAGTTAATTAAAATAACTAATTCACCCCCCCTCTCAGTTATCAACAATGCTAGGATTGCAGAACATTATCTTCAATGGTGAACCCAAGCAGACCAGAATACCAGTGCCCTATCATTTGATTTTATTGGTTAGATACTTAGTCAAAATTCATAACTTGTCAGCTTGTCCCTGAAGTACATACTTGACCAATTCATTTTATATATTGCTCATACTTTAGTCATCTTGAGCTTCCGGACCATAATCCTTTTGTGCCTTGATCTATAGAGTTCCTTTCAAGTAATCTCCTAAGTCAGTCCTCATATTTTTGTGTTGAATCTCAGCACTGATTATCTAAATGGGGGATTTAAAATTTTCAATACAACTCCCCTAAGCCATGACTCACAATCTACTTCTTGAAGGAAGTGGTTGCTCTAGAGCCTAGAGTAGACTTATCTCTTCCTTCACTTGTTTCCTTCCTGACCCAAACCTTGTTCATTTCTTCCTTGACTTCTGTTGGATCAACCTTTTCCACTGATTTCTTGAATTCTTCTTGATTATCCTTCTTCATGTTCTTACTTCTACAAAATCTTGTAACATGTCTAGGCTTGTTGCAATTAAAGCACATTGTATTTTTCTAACCATTATTCCTTTCAGTCATCTTAGACCTGCATAGGTTAGCTTTATGCCCAAATTTATTGCATATATAATAGTAGCGACTGCAGGATTCCATTTTCCCATTTGTCCCATAGCTTTTTCTCACTTGGCTTCTACACTCATTAGCTCTATGTCCCATTTTGTGGCAAGCATAGGATCTAATGGAATTCTGACTAGAGAAGGATGGGATATTTTGATTCACCCTATTTCTATACCAATTAGCCTTGTGACCAAATTTGTTACATAAATTGTAGTAACCATTGAAAGAAGAGTACCTTTGAGCATTTGGCTGTCTGATTGTTAGTCTTCTGCTTCTTTGATTCTAAGTCCATTTGACCTTTTTCTCTTCCTAACTTGTTCTGAATCCTTTGTCTTTTCCAAATGTTATGCATTCTCTAACATTTTTTTGTTCTACCATTAACCTATCATATCTGGCAGCACTCACACTTAGTTGATCTCTTTTAGCCTGTACATGTTTTAGGTTAGCTTTCAGGTCTTCAACCTCTTCTTCAAGCTTCATGTAGTCTTTAATTTTTTCTTTCAGACAATTTTCAATCTTCGTCTTTTCTTCAATGTTCTCTTTTAGAGTTTGTTGTAACTACCTGATTTGCCTTCTTAAATCTTCTTTCAAATCCATTTCTTCATCTACAGTTCTTGAGTTGCCTTTGTCAATACTAGCAATTAAGCACATATTTATTTGATTTACAGTAGCCTTGTGGTCTTCCATATCGTATTCAGTGGTTTGGAACCTTGTTTTTCAATGTGCAAACTCTTGTTGGTTAAGACTGAATTCTCCTAGACATTTCAATAACCTTAACATTTGTACTTTCAATGATCCTTCCCAATCTATTGTTGTAACACTGATAAGCTCTGGTCTAGGATGAGTATCCAATTAAAATGCCTTCCTCATACTTAGCATTGTCCTTTTCCATTCTGATGAGGCATTTGCTTCCAAAGATTTTGAAATATTTCACAGTGGGTATTGATCCACACCATAACTCAGCAGGGGTCTTTCCTTCTTTATTTGTTATTTGAACTCTATTTAATGTGTAGACAGTGGTTTGTATTGCCTCCTTCCAAAATACATCTAGTAAATTTGCTTCTTCCATCATTAATTTTGCATTCTCCTAAATAGTTCTACTTTCTTCTTCTATTATTTTAATTTTGGCAAAGAGCTATTTTTCTATCCCATAGGTTTCACAAAATATACTGAAATCATTGGAGATATGTTCTTCTTCTTTTCCAATTCTTAGGCCTTTGATGTTCATGCCTAGCTCATTTTCAAGGGTTTCTTTAAAAAATTTGAATGCCTCTAGAATCTTTGATTTATCCTTTAAAAAACTGACCCAAGTCATTCTAGAAAAGTCATCAATGAAAAACATAAAGTACCTTTGACAATGGAAGCTTAGTATTCTTGTAGGACCACAAAAGTTTGTATGAATTAATTCCAATCATTTAGTAAAGGATCATTCTTTATCTTGCCATCCTTTTCTTGATAATCTTTGACATTTGTTGCAACTGATGTTGCTTGAGTAATTAATCTTTGGTAGATCCTTCACAATTTGAATTGAGTTTGTTAAGTCATCAAGATTTGTATGGCAAAGTCTTCTATGCCAAATCCAGCTTTCATTTGTCTAAGATGTATATCCAAGAAAGTCACCTTTTCTGAGATGATAGAGGTTCTTTTCAGTTCTTTTTGCAATCGCTATTGTAGTTCCATATTTTTCTTTGACTTCAAGAGAGTCATTCTCAAATACAAACTTGAATCCCTTCCTGCATACCTATTTGACTCTTAAGAGATTTTGTTTCAAACCTTTTACATAAAGAACATCCTCAGAAATTTGTCTGTTGCCAAAATTTGTCAATCCTATTCCATAGACTTTAGCAGTGTAGTCATCTCCAAACCTAACTAGCCCTTCATTGTATTCTTCCATACTAATGAACTTGCTTTTGTCTCCAGTCATATGGTTTGAGCAACTACTATCAACAACCCAACAATCTTCATCACTGGTACAAGCTTTAGACCATCTTTGATGGTTGTCATTTTAATCTTCATGAATCGCTTCCTTGGACAATCTTCTCTTGACATCTCTTGATGAGCCTTTGGTTGTATTAGAGAGTATTTATTTCCTTTTGTCTCCATTTAGATCTCCCTTGAGTTGTTAGACTCTTTCTAAAGGTGCTTATCTCTAATACCAGTTGTTGATATGTGTCAGACAATTAAGAGGGGGGGTGAATCAGTTGTCACAAAAACTTAAACAGTTTCTGCAATTAAACATTCATCACTTATCCATAATTAATATGATTTAACAATGAGTGAATGAAATCAGAAACTTAACAACATCAAACACAAGAGACACTAGATTTACATGGAAAACCCAAGGTGGGGAAAAACCACAAAGAGGATTAACTCTCAATATATATTGCAATCTTGAAATAGTGATGTTCAAGCTTGGTCACCCCATGGGCCTAAACATACTGGCTTACTACCATGAAGAACAACTAGGTCTAGTAGGCTCACTGCCTCAACCATAAACCTAGCAAGATTTCAATAAGGGCTATTAAACCTTGAGGGTTGTTAAACCCTACTGGTCGCTTACTGCTAGATTCACTATCATGATCAACTTTATTGTGAATAAACAATTCCTTAGATCTGCTCTTCCTCTACCCTGCTCTTCCTCTACTCTGCTTTTCCTCTTCTTTCCTCTACCTCTTCTCTGCTCTGTCTTTGGATCTTTCTTAATATATTCTCATTTTTTCTCAAGGACATCTTTTCAAAGACTTAGCTACAAGTATTTATACACTACGTCAACCTTGGAATGATCATCAAGATCGGCATCAACCATTGGAACAATCTCCAAGGTCGGTATTATAAACATTTACAAAATAGGTCCTGACCTATTGCAACATCATGTAAAGGGAATGAAATGTAGATCATTCCATGCCTTAGATGGAACTCAAACATGATATTCCAGGCCACAACATGCTTCCACAATCTTCTAGAAATCTCTGCAATCACTAGGATCAACTAGGTCAGCTAAGACTGGTTACACGCTATGTTATCTGGGAACAATCTTCACACACCATCTCAATTTCTTAATGTGGACCAAAGTCCATATAGGAACATGATTAGGAGACATCCATAAGCACATTATAATCATCAGGAGAAACTATATGAACCTTAACCACTTTATCCATATGAATCTTCTCACTGGAACACATGAGCTTCTCTGTCTTCAACTGTCATAAAAGAAAGATAGCTTACAGACCACCAAACAATGAACCATTGCAACTGTAGGCACTTATCATCATCCTAGACTTCCCTCTAGAACTGCATAGCAAAATACTTTCTTGTGGAGGAATGTAGAGCCAAATACTATCTTCATGTCTCAACTAAACTTATAGAAAAAGTAGGCTTCACTCTGGTGAACACAACTCACTCAACTCTTCATACAGATGGCTCAGACCAAAAATGTAGCATCCTCAGACATACCTCTAACTTACTTCCAATCTGCAGACCATGATCTTCAAGAAGGAACAAATGTGGAGCAGTTTACCAGACTATTCTTCAGCATACAACTCACTGTCTGTACTGCACTTCTCTGTGGCTTACTTGTTTCTTTTGGAGAGGCTAATTTTCTCAATATCCTCAACATACAAGTCTTCTAAACAAGTAATGGAATAGGATACATTTGACACCAATGACAACAAGAATATGTTGACATCAATGACAACACCGATTAGGCACATACTTGCAACAATGGTTGCGTTGCTAGTCACAAAACTCAACACAACAAAATTTAATAATAGTGATAGGCGATTAACAATCAAAATGAAGAAAAAGGAAGGAAGAAGTTAATTGAGAATTCTATTAACAAATAAATCTCAAAGATAGTATGAAAAATGATACTTTCCACTGTTCTATTCTATTACCACAACATTTACAAAACATATCTATGGCCTTATACAATCGACCTTTAACTATATGTAGAAAAAAACAAACAATACAAGTTCCAGTCTTTTCTTTGACCCTCTCAATTTCTTCTGGCTCTCTATCCTTTTCACTGGCACCATGACCTCCTATTCTATTGTCAGCCTCCAATCTCTATTCCTTTTTTTTCTCTATTTTTTCTTAGTGAATGGGTTGATTTGGCTTTCTCTTTCCTCCTTCACTGCGAACAAAAGACTCTTTGTTTTCCTCTGAGGATGTCACTTCACTTCCTTTCCTATTGTTTGCCATGTCGATGTCTTGCTGGTTGTTAGGATATTCCCTACTTTTTCTGACATGCAGCTGATGCTAAAGGATTTCTTTTGTCTTTTCCAACTGTCATCTACACCATCGATGCAAGACTCTTCAACTCCCCTTAAATTCTGCCAACTATTGATGCAAATGACTATAGATTTGGTTCGAGAATATGGTTGACAAAGTGAAGAAAGACTCCCTTCGAATCTAGTTCTTGCTACTTAGGTGATAGGAAGTTTATCGCTTGCAGTGACAGGAGCTTCATTTCCATTCAAAGGCAAGAGGAATTTCTACTTATTGACAAAATAAACAAAAAAACCAAAACATCAAGAACAAAATAAAACCAAAATTGCATAGGAGTAAGATGACCTTGCACCAATATCCAAACCTTTCTTAGTCTCCAATTCCACACTCCTCAAACCCACTTCACATTTTTTTATTTCTTCTTACCACCTTTGGGAAAACTGGGATGGCTTTGCAAGACTTTGCATATATTTCCTCTAGGAGGTGGACAACTTCTCAGCCCACAAAGGCCCTCAGCAACTTCTTTACAGGATTAGCCATGGGACCCATCCCTACCCCCAAAAACTGACACAGGGGTCCAGCCAGTATGTTTGATCCTAGGGGAAGAGGTGTCCAACAAGATGGGGGGGCTAGAACCTAAAACAATAGGAGAAAGAGAGGGGAGGTCAACAAGGTTAGTTGGGTCAACAACAGAAAGAGTCAAGGCTTTCAATTTGGAGAGGCTGCCAAACTTGGCATTGAGAGGGATATTATCATCAAAATTTTCAGTCACATTATCTTCAACAAGGCTAACTTTAGGGGGTTAAATAGGGCAAAGGGCCAAATGAAATTGGTATAGGTGAAATATAAGGCCCTGATGTAAGGGAACCGCAACCATAGTTGGATTACCCTCACAGGTTTTCGTAGTTAGCTTAACAGAGGCTTTAAGGATAGAAATCAAGTAGAAAGGGAACTTTACCAGCATTTTATGTCTAAAATGGTTTAACAAAGTGAAATGGTAATGGTAGAAACACCAATAACAACCTTTGAGAGTAAAAAACTTCATAATAAGGTAACATACCCAGTCCCAGGGGTTAACCAGGCTCTCACACTCAAAGCTGCCTTGTAGTCTGACTTGTTTCTTGCCTTCTTGATAGAAATGCTTTAGCCCCTCCAAGTCCTGGACCTTAGTTTACTTTTTCAACTTTTTTCTCTTACATTGCAGGCCCATGGCATTGGCAATGGACTCCTCCAAAACAACAAATTGCACACCGCCAACCTTCACCCTCCTATCCGCATCCCATGACATTGCAAATTAGATAGACAAGTTCTCATCAAAACCATTCAAGCATTCAAGGAATGGCATAATCCCCCCTCATAGGCAAAGCTCCAAACCTGAGAGTCTTCCTTAAACTCACCACAAGACATCAGCTTAGTACGCACCTTATCGCCACCCATCCTTCTAAACTTACTAAACCAATAATGAGGGATGTAGCAATAAAGCTTGGCAAGAAATAGGGTTTGTTTAAACAATCTGAAAGAAAATTGATACTCATTAAAGGAAATACAAGATGCGCACCTTGAAAACTCATAAATGTCCTTCAAAATCCCCAACTCATTTAGGACATAATTTTCTTCATTATACGGCTCATGTGAGATCACCACAACCAAAACGGCCAACAAGGAATGAAAAGACCTATATAGCTAGCAAGGCAATGGCTCATAAGGGTCACTATGTTGGTAGCTGTCCACTTGGAACTCTAAAGTCCAACTCAACTGAGGTAAGTGAGTTGTCATGACCATGACGTCATCCTTCACATGCCACCCCAAATAATGAGGGAATGGCTAAAATATGATAACAATAATAAAAAAAGGGTGTATAAATCCATGAAAACTTAGGAATCTACCTCATTAAGAATTCTAATTCTAACATTCGAGGGAAGAATAGAGATGTTTCTCCAACACCTGAATGGGTAGAGATTAATCCCAAGGTTAGCCATAAGGTCTGCAATTTGATTGCCTTCTCTATAGATGTTGACCACTTAAATATGTTTGAAACTTAAAAGCAAAGTATTAGTATCATGAATAATGTCTTCAATCTGCCAACCAACCCTAGCTTTGTCTTTAACAGCTTCAATAATGAGCTTAGAATCACCTTCAACCACTAGACAATTGATGCCTATTGCCAAAGCAACTTTGAGGCCCTAGAGGAGGGCCAAGGCCTTCGCCACATTATTAGTGTTTTATCCAAGCCCTCTGGAAAAAGCCACCAAGAAAGCACCCTTGTCTAACCTTAGAACACCTTCCCCACTTGCCAGCCTAGGGTTACCTTTAGTAGCACCATCGAAATTGAGTTTAGACCAACCAACTGGGGGGAACATTTAGTGTTAGCGTGAGCTCTTTTCCTAGTGTTATCCATCCTACAAATACTTGTCAAAATGCTCCACTTCTTGATGATACTAACTTCCAAACTACTAGGAGGATGTTCAACAACTTTCAAAGTGTTGTTAGAGATGTTATCTTGCAGGAATTTGGCAATCATGCAAAAAACCTCCTCAGGGTTTTTAGATTTTTCCCAAAAGAGCCTGTTATTCCTCTCCTTCCAAAGAACCCAAGTTAAAATGGGAGGGATCAGAGCCCAAATTTATTTACAAATAAGGTGGAAGAGAGGAGAGAACCAAGACCTTAAGAGAGCAGGTAGGTCCTCCTTCAAGCACCAGGGGATTCCCAGATTGTTCATAGCCAGACTCCAGACCTTCCATGAAAAATCATAGTGCAGAAGGAGATGAGAAACAATTTCTTCTTCTTTAAAGTAGAGAGTACACCTATTGGGAATTTGGAATCCTCTAAGCCAAATGTTATCTATGGTTAGGATTTTGTTTTGCATCGCTAACCACCAAAAATGGTTAATTTTTGGTATAAGATTATGATTCCAAACCCTCCTCCGTAGGTTATCATCATTCTAAGGCATAAAGAGGTTATATGTGGATCTAACAGTAAAAATCCCAGAACTCTCCTTGGCCCACAACATTTTATTCTTCTATGGGAAGATGGGAATTCTGTAATCTCTAAGAGAGAGTTGAATCTCATCCGCTTTCTGAACGAGGTCAACTAGGCCTTGACAGTAGTCTGATAGCAGTTTCCACCCCCCTTCTAGGAGGTTAACATCAAGCTCTATGTTCTAGACATATGGAAAAATAGTAAAATTATAAAAAAAATTCTAAAAAATATCTATGCACTAGCTATTGATCTCCTTGTTTCAACAAAAAAAAAACAATTTGTATACATACAGAAAAAGTTATGCTATATGGTTCAAACCTATGTCTAAATTATAATAAGATCACTTCAAAAATTAATAATAAAATAATATGCTTCAAAAAATTATAAAAAAATATCTATGCACTAGATATTAGTGTTATGAATCTATATTTAAAAATTTAGAATTTTACCTTTTCTATAAAAAAAAATTATATTATTGGTTTGAACGACACTTTTTAAAAATACTATTAACTATAAAAAATAACTTATTAAAGTTACGTAAAAAATCACAATTTTTTTTAATTTTGAAAAAAAATTATTTATAATCGACATACAAAATCGCAAAAATCACTAGTTCACATATCATCTTCAAATTCTTAACAGTTTAGTTGCTATAGGTGCTAGAAAGTGAAATTTTAGTTAAAAATGTTGATTTCAATGTCCTACTTTGGCCAAAAAGTGGCACACAGTATTGTGGGATCACCTAGAATGGAGAGTGAGTTTTGATAGGGAGGGAAGGAGAGGAGTGAAGTCTAAGAGGCTATGTTGTTCAGAATGTGACTCCAACACAATGTGGGTGAGTCAGACTCGAACATGACACATTAGCTTTGTCCTTATTGTGGGTGACCTCCCAATCACTCCTGCTCTTGTGGAAAGAGCCAATTGAGTGGAGGTGGAACCGAGGGGTTGTTCTATTTGTGAGCAAGTAGAATGTCATGGATCACAATTAGGTTGATCATGTGAAATGTGAATGTATGTGTCTGGCAGAAGTTGTGATGTTGTCATAAAATTTGTATGGTCATAGTGGTTGTGATTGTAATATGACCCAAAGGGTCACTTGTTCTAAGCCTAGCTCTAAGACTATTTTGTTTGTTTATGATACACAGGTGATCTAAACTCCTTTCTTCACTTTGAATGACTTTTTTTATGAGTTTTTTTAATGCTCTTTGACTTGTCTTCTTTGTTTTGTTTCTCTTTGAATAAGCCTCAAGATGGGTTTTTGATTTTGGGATGTTTCCTATGTGGGAATTGGTTGAGGGATAATCTCCCTAATCTTGCCATTGACAGATTTAACCCAATCTTCCCTTATGCTTGGGCACATTGAATGGCAGACAAAAATAGAGAGAGTTTTTGTTAAATGTTGTGTTTTGATTGTTGACCTCATGATGAAATCAAAGGTTTTCTTGATCACTTGGTTTTCATGGTTTTGAATGTTTTTAGTATTTTCTATGAATTCCTAAATACAATTAATGTTAAATGAATGCAAACAAATTTTTGGATTCCTTTTCTCACTTTTTAAATGAATTAATTACTATGAAGGGAAAATGTATGCAATTAAATGTTTTTTTGTATGTAATTTATGTTATGTCATAAAATATCCCCTAGGACTTTTACCCCCTAAGTTTAGCTCCCGGGTCCCTTAATTTTCATTATGCATGTTAGAAACGAATCCTGAGTCAAAATGTCCTAAAACCCATGATAAATGGGACATAGAGGACATTGCAGAGCTTACCCTATCCCAAAATAGGTCCCAAGATAAGGGCACCCATGCTTATGCCCTGCCCTATTTTGGTGGGGTGCCAAATTTGAATGTCAGTAAAGTTACTGTTAAAGATGTTCCTTGCCGACATCTTAAATTTAAATTACAAAATTAAAGCAGGAAAGTATATATAAGCATGTTTAGGACTTCATTTGCAAACTAGAAGATGATTATGAGATTTTGGTGAACTTATGATTTTAGAGCATTCAAGGCATTCATTTTGTTGCAGAGCAGACTTGTGTTATTGTGTTTGTTATTGCAGATTTGGCTTCATCTTCTCATGTTGTCAAAGATCTTCATCTACTCGAGAGCTACACCTCTGAGGTGATATCTATTTGTGCTTCAATCAATCATTTATCAATTTTTTTTTGCCTCTATCCTACAAGGGCATGTACTCTCTATCTAACAACAATGTTGGAAGGCTTGAATTCCATTCCGGGGCTTGACCAAGGTAAGCTCCTAAACACCACAACCCCCAACCCCTCTTCTTGTGATTGTAGGTGACATGTATCAGATCTTGAAGAGTGGAGTTGTAGAGGACTGTTACAAAGCATAAGGAATCAGGATCTAAAGAAAAAGGTGGGAAATAGCTCAAGAAGGGCTTAGGTGCTCGCTCTTTTGCAGCTTAGTTTCGTGTCACAAAGAATCTTTGAAGTGGTTGCAATCAGTGATGGAAAAGATCCTGAAGCCCTTAGAAAAGTATCACCTTGGGTTTGGGAACCCACTCTTTAGCCCTTGACTTTTCCGTATTCTAGAACTCAAAATCTGGTATGTATCTAATCTGTATTTAGTCTATTTCTATAGAAGGATTTATTGGGTTTCGCATGTTTATTTACGATTTTGTAAAATTAGGGTTTTAAACTAAATCAAGCTAAAATCAATACATTAATCAATCAATTCCAAATTTCCCTATCATTCCAAGTGACAACCAACCTATAGTTGATCCTTCTTGTAGAATTTGTGACTCAACTTGGTTAAATGTCCTTGAATGTATTGTGTGAAAGGAGGATCTAGCTAAACCATCCATCAATCCCATTAAACCCTATTTTCATCCATTACATTTTGGTGAACCCATGTTTTTATTACATTTTGCATCTTTTTGAGTGTTGTACTTTAGATTTACATTCATCCATTTCATTGTCATCATATTGCATTTGAAAATATACAAAAAAAATTAAAAATTTTGAAAAAAAACAAGCATCCTAGGTTTGCATTTTGACATAGTTTACACTATTTGCATTGCATTTCATCAAAATCATTTAAATCTCTAATATTTGCATCAGATATGATATAAATTTCTTCATTACATCATTGCATAATCATTCACCTTGCATTTTCATGCTTTATTTGTTAAAATTTGCTTAAAATTATTCATTTTTCATATAACCTAGTCTTTGCAGAAGCTAGGGTTTGTGGTTAAAATCTTGTTTCAGATTTTACTACTCTTTTAAACACTCTTTCAAATCTGATTTTGGACTGTTGTGTTGCTGCATTGTATGTATTGCATCTTACTTTTGTATTTTAGAACATTTACATTGAAAAAAGTGAAAAAATCAAGGGTAAAAGCAAGAATTTGGGTCCACATATAGGGGAAGTGTCATGCAAAAAAAACTCCCGACAGGAACAAGTACCCATTTAGGAATGAGCACCCGAGCCTAGAATGGGTACCCATTTTGTTTATTATTATTTTTAGAAATGGGTACCCGTTTTACTCATTTTAAAATGGGTACCCATTTTGTTTATTATTATTTTTAGAAATGGGTACTTGTTCTAAAACGGGTACGAGTACCCTTTTTGTTTTTTAATTTTTTTAGAACGGGTGCCCATTTTGTTTTCTATTGGTTTTTAGAACGGTACCCATTTTAAAATGGGTACCCGTTTCTAAAATTTTGAATTTCACATCTATGCTTTTGGTTTAGTTTTAGGCTCAAGAAAGGCATGGGTAGCCGAGCTTGAGCCTTGGACCTGCAAGTATTTCTCTAAGTACAGAACAAGAGGAAAGACTGACTTTACCTATATGGCTGATGACATTTTTTTCTAAAATTTTTTACGAAAATAAAACCCATTACAGATCATAGTGTCTAGTTTTTAAATATGTAATTTTTTTTGGTTTGGATTTGTTTTTCTATTGATTATTTAATTTATGAGCAAACTGGTGTGAAAACTTGAAATGATAGGTGTTTGTATTTTTTAATAACTTTTAATTTTTAAAGTTTTTAAAAAAAAAAATTATATGTCATCAATCTACACATCATTCTTTACAAAATTAAAAAAAATTATTTTATGATTAGTTTTACTCAAATTATGTTGGTCGTACACGAGGGGTTTTCAAAAACAGCAGTTACAACCAATAAAATATTAATAAAAAAAATATCCTCATCAAACTTCACTGTACTACAAATCTTTTCCCAAAAGGATTTAGAAAAATACTTTTATTTAGGTCAAATTATGTTGGCCATACACGTGCATGGTATGGTAAAAAAATAACTTTTAAATAGTAGTTTTCATAAATTCCTATTGAAAATTAATTTGTATCATCTGGGTATTAAAATAAATTACATATTTGGAAACTAGACTCTGAGTACTACATTTCATATTACTAAACTTTTTTTAGGATTCAATCATTAAGTGCCTTAAATGTTTAGGTCAAATGTGACAAATTTTGAAAATCAGGGAAAACACTTCCACTTGTTGGCCAAAAAGTGGACCCAACTTCTTGCATTGACCCTCAAGCATTTTAGGTCATAAACAAGCATAGTTTTGCATCTACTTCCTTGCATAGATGTTGAAAATATTTTAAAATCTGATGTTGCATTCATTTGAACACAAACATATGTTGCTCATTTAAAAATTCAGCATTATTTTGCACTTTTCTTGAAATTGTATGTTCTTAATTACACAGTGTATTTCAACACTAAGGGTTGTATACATTTTCTTTAAAAAAACTTACAAACCACTCATATTGCCTTGGTGTGTTGCACTATTTCATTCTAATCACTTGGTTTGTTGTGGACCCTATGTGTCTTTTATGACTTGCTTCCCTCAAATAAGTGTTTAAAGGGTGAAATAATCTCACATTACATGGCTTCTCACCATAAAAACAAGGTCATGGAGGCATCTTGTTATTCATCTTTGGAAGCTTTGTTTGGATACATCATAGATGTTGATAACTTTTACAAATTCATTGATAAATATCCTTAAGTCCTACAACAAATTGCACACATCTATGACATTGATATCCCCATGAGTTCTACATATGAAATTCTATATTACATATCTAATTTTGAAAGTTTCACCACTCTCATGGGTATCTATCCTTCGATCTTGGAAAACCTCACTGATTTCATCTCCATGAAATAAAATGAAGAAGGCAATGATCAAGACATCCCTCCTTCTCTCCCTACATTTCATGAAGACATAATGGACATCCTCTTTGAGACATATGAAGTTGATATAGCCCTGGGTGATTCATCTAATAATCCAAAGACTTCTATCAACATAACCTCACTTGGTGAGGATATTTTGGCACAAGAAGGAGACATCATTGAAACATTCCTTAAGACTACCTTGTCATCCCTTCTTACTCTCCCTGGCTAGGATGAAGCATTGGATGATGTAGATTCTCTATGTGAACAACTTATTCAACCTATTGACACAAAAAATTCATCAACCAATCTTTAAACACTTCTCAACTACATTTTAAACAAAGAAATGGATCACATACCCTTGCCTGACACTCATATGTCTTGGAAACTTACAAAAATATGGAGAACATAAGCAAACATGTTCCTAAAAACCAAGGTATCCCGACACCTTACAAACCAATCGAAATGGGTATTTTTCGGCGCCCTACACCACCTCAATTGATTGAAATAGAAAACTGTGACATTCCTCCTACAACATCATTATAGATACCTTTCCATTGACAACTCCTATGATTGTACCTTCACAAACTCAAGAAAATATGAAAGAAAGAAGAAGAAATAAAGCTTTAACCATCAAGGTAAATATCAAGATCAAGGACAACAGGTAAGTATTTCTAACCCTGGTGGTAACCTATCTCGTAGAATTATTTTATCATTTATGTGTCCTTCCCTCTTGTGTTGTGTTCTCCCGTGATGTATTATGTGTTGTTTAGGCCTCCTTGGATGACCCTTGATACTTTTGTAAGGTTGATGATACTGAGAGACCACCTCTATTGTGATCATTCTTCTATTTGTATCATCATTCTTCTATCTTGCTTCTCCTCTATTTTATTGTCGTGTGTCGTGCCTTAGGGGCATAGCATTGTGGTTGATGACCTAGGGCATCCTCCTATGTGATTGTTCCTAAGGTACTTGTTCTCCTCTCTCATTTTATTGTTTACCTTCTTCTAGTGACTCTACCGAGTCAGCGGATGACGAAAACAAATAAATACTAATACGGACTGTGTGTCCCTTCAACAGGCAAAGCAAAAATGGACTAATTCCATATATGAAGATGGGGTTGATTTATATATTCAACGCTTGGCTAGTGGAATCACTCCGTGTGATATTTGATGTTGTTTTATCTTTGCTAACAAATCATAACAATGCATCTGCTCCGTGTACTTTGATTGTTTTGTATCTCACCTTGTTGTTACACTCGGTTCTGAGATGCCTGTAGTATAATCCCAATGGCTATACTCAGAGTCAAACCCATATGTGTAGCCTTGGCTTCTTTGTTTTTATGCATAGATTTCATGATTTTCTTAGATTAAGATGTGTTTGTGGGAACATTCGATGATCGTAAGCACATGTCACATTTGGGGACATGGGCATTATGAAAGCTCTTGTTCCCTTGTGTGTTTTCTCTCTACCTTAACATGCTTGATATTGAGACATGACATCAACCACCTTAAGGTGGGGGCATATATAAGGTAAGTTGTCTGATGATTTTGGTACTAACAAAGCGTGTTTATAAGCCCTTTGCAGAGGCAAGATGTATCTCTGATGCAAGTGCGCATGTTTATCTATATTACAATCAAAGAAAGCCCTCTTCAGAGGTGGGATAACATATCTCTTGAGATAGTGCATATCCTTTTATTCAAAATCCATCTACGGATGTAGGATGGTGTATCTCTTGAGCTAGTGCACATCCTTTTATTTCAAAAGTCCTTTGCGGAGGTAGGGTTGGATCTGAGACTATCCTCCCTTAAGCATGTCTTTGGTGGTTTTTATGGCATAAGCCCAACCATCAGGTGTGTCTGTAGTGTGTTTGAGATGGTGGGACTTAGCAATAAGGTCCTTCCATCACCTTGTTTATAGTGTTTAAGACATATAGTATGTCTATGGTATGCTATACGGTGCTCATGTTTTCCATGTGTCTTCCATGTGTTTTCCCCCTCATGTAGTGTAAAGGGTGTGGCGATGAATCTCCCCTATGCTTGAGTTTTGTATGGCATTTTTCCCCCCTTCTGTAGTATAAAGGGTGTGGCGATGAGTCTCCCCTATTCTTGGGTTTTGTATGGCATGTTTTCCCCGTTGTGTAGTGTAAAGGGTGTGGCGATGAGTCTCCCCTACATTCTTGGGGTTGTGTATTCCAATTTTTATTTTCAAGCATTTATATATATGAAAAAGAAAATATAAAACTATATTCATTGTGCTTTGCATGTCTTCATTACTATCTTCTTCCTGTCTTGCGTGCCTGTTATTGTCTTCTCTGTGTTTTGCGTGCCTGTTACTGTCTTCATTGTGTTTGGCATTTTTGCGATGTGTTTTCTCTAATGCTTACCTAAGACTGGGGGCTAGAATTAGTTCTTGAATCTTTATGTATGCATTAGCTTCAAGTGCATGGCATGTTTATTGTGTTTTGACTGTACTTTAATACATTTATGGGTCATAAGATCATACATACATTAAAGTGGGGGCTAAATTTTATGTTGTAAAATGTCCCCCTAGGACTTTTACCTCCTAAGTTTAGCTCCTGGGTCCCTCAATTTTCATTATGCATGTTAGAAATGAATCCCAAGACAAAATGCCCTGAAACCCATGATAAATGGGACACAGGGGACATTGTAGAGCTTAACCCTATCCCAAAATAGGTCCTAGGACAAGGGTGCCCACGCCCTTGCCCTGTCCTATTTTGGCAGGGTCCCAAATTTGAATGTCAGTAAAGTTATTATTAAATGTGTTCCTTGCTAACATCTTAAGTTTGAATTACAAAATTAAAGTGAGAATGCATATATAAGCATGTTTAGGACTTCATTTACAAACTAGAAGATGATTATGATATTTTGGTGAACTTATGATTTTAGAGCATTCAAGGCACTCATTATGTTGAGAGAGCATACTTGTGTTGTTGTTGTGTTTGTTATTACAGATTTGGCTTCATCTTCTCATGTTGTCAAAGATCTTCATCTACCTGAGAGCTACAGCTTTGAGGTGATATCTATGTGTACTTCAATCAATCATTTATCAATTTGTTTTTGCCTCTGTCTTGCAAGGGCACACACTCTCTATCTAACAATGGTGTTGGAAGGCTTGAATGCAATTTTGGGGCTTGACCAAGGCAAGCTCCTAAACACCAAAAGCCCCAACCCCTCTTCTTATGATTGTAGGTGATGGGTATCGGATCTCAAAGAGAGTTGTAGAGGACTATTGCAAAATATAAGGAATCAGAATATGAAGAAAAAGGTGGGAAATAGCTCAAGAAAGGCTTGGGTACCTGCTCTTTTTCCCCTTAGTTTTGTGTCACAGAGAATCTTTGAAGTGGTTGCAGTCAATGAAGGAAAAGATCTCAAAGCCCTCAAAAAAAGTGACACCTGGGGCTTGGGCCACTTTTCTTTAGCCCCTAACTTTTCTGTATTCCAAAACTCAAAATCTGGTATGTATCTGATCCATTTTTAGTCTATTTCTATAGAAGGATTTATTGGGCTTCATCTATTTGTTTATGATTTTGTATAGTTAGGTTTTTAAGCTAAATCGGACTAAAATCAATGCATTAATCAATCAATTCCAAATTTCCCTATCATTCCAAGTGACAACCAACCTGTAGTTAAGCCTTCTTGCAGAAGTTTTGATTCAACTCAGTTAAATGTCCTTGAATGTATTGTGTGAAAGGAGAATCTAGCTAAACCATCCATCAATCTCATTAAACCCTCTTTTCATCCATTACAATTTAATCAATATTTTTGTGTATTAACATGGATTGATTTTAACTTGTAATCTAATGAATTTAAATTTACAATTTAATCTAAGTACAATTAAAATAACTTTGTTCTAGGAAAGAAAAATAAAGCTAATCTAAGCAATTTAAAAGCAAACTTATTCTAAGAAAGTAATTTAAACTACCTATCAAGAGAAAAGAAAACAAAGTTTTACTTTCTCAAGAGCAAGATTTGTTTTTCTAAATTACTACAAAAGCATGAAAACTTGTGTGAATCAAGTGGTAGTGCCTGACATAAGTCCTTAGAGGTCCTTTTTCAAAACACTTTCTTCCTCTATAGTAGTGAGGTCCTCCTTTCAGCGATAGGGATAAAAATAGTGATGTGAAGGAATTGAATTGAGATAAAAGCTGTGAAGTTCAAATGGAAATGGATTGACCATGAACATGCTATTGTAAAATCAAAACAAAA
This sequence comes from Cunninghamia lanceolata, assembly GCA_027924645.1. Classification (NCBI taxonomy): domain Eukaryota; kingdom Viridiplantae; phylum Streptophyta; class Pinopsida; order Cupressales; family Cupressaceae; genus Cunninghamia; species Cunninghamia lanceolata. Next base: position 963,183 of record BSBN01001745.1, read on the forward strand.
GGCACACAAGGTCATGCATAGAGCATAAGAATGCCATGGGGTAAATTTACAAAAGATTGAGAAAACCAAGAATGCAATAATGAATTTTGCCTCCTCAAATGAATAGAGTGAGGTATTTATAGGTTTAAATCCACACCAAAGGTGGTGGTGATTGGAAAGTTAACAAGGATTGATTGAAGAGTGATCTAACACTAATTGGAAGAGAACAAAATCTTGGAGAGGAGATCACAAAAGACATATTGGAATATAACAATAGACCAATTAGGAGCTAACAATAGATTGATTGAGAGTCCAAGAATATTTAGGGGGAGTTAATAGTTAGTAATGCATGGAGGGACTCACAATCAAAAGCCAAAAATAGAGTTAAACTAGGTTAAACTAAAAGAAATATATTGCATGGAAAAAGATGACAAGGTTTCCCCTTTTGGGAAGTGGGTTTCCCCTTTTAACAAGGTAGATCTCCTCAAGAGATCCTACTTAAGTTGTAGGATTTCCCTTGGAGATCCTACATGTTATAGAGTGATCTAGCCAAAATTAATTAGGTAGTGGTTAGAAGGTAAGAAAGACCTTGGAAGGTTAGTTAGAGGGTTAGGGAAGAAATAACAAAAGGGGAAAATACTAAGGGACACATCACCAAGAGAGAATCTATTGAGAGGTATATATATTTATACCTATGTGGCCATGATTAGGACTCTAAATCGTCATCGAACTATTGTTTCGGTATGTGCACCTTTTTCATACTTACATATTTTCCCCTTTGGGTACGATAGTCTATATGAAAGGTAGGCAACATTCTTGAACTTGTATTTTACCTTTGTCATTGTCCTTCCTCTAGACCTAAAATGAATAGTATTAGTTTGATTTTATGATGAATTTTTAAGTATTGAAAAAAGGATGAGGGAACGTACCATTGACACATGAGTTTGGAGTATAATTGAGTCGCCTCACCTTGCCATGTATACCTACAGTGATGAAGACACACAAAACATGGACATGGAAAGCACTATAAAAGATAAACTAGACAAATAAACTTCACTAATGAAAGCTAAGTTGAGAAAGAAAGAGGAGAAGAAAGAGGAAGATTGAGATAAAGTGAACAAATGACAATGAAATTGTGTAGGCGAATAGTTGATGGAGAGATAATGACAAGGAGATCGACAGTACGGCTACCAATCAACCTCTCATGGATCATCATGTATGAGAAATAAGAAAATCCTCTCTTAAATCCCTAGATTTTCTTTTTTTTCAATTTCTCTTGAAAGCATTCATTATTCTTTTGTTTTCTTGTCACATTTGTTCATGTTTTAGGCATTTGTCATTTCCTAAGTTTCTATTTTCTTATTTTTGAGTAATTTTATTTTTTATAGGCCCAATAAGGTATGATAATTTGTGGCCTAGGGTCATAAATTTTACTAGGGTAGATCACCCCTAGAGATCCTACCACTTCAACCTAGGTCACCACTAGAAATCTACTCTAGTAAAAGGGGTAATCCAACCAAATGTTTTTTAGGTAGAAACTGAGGCAAAATGATGTCCTTAATGCTCATCTTTCTCTAATTTCAACATTAAATTATTTGTTTATTATAATTTTTCTAGAAAGTATTTGATTTTTAGGATTTTGAAGGTTTTATGGATTTCTCTGGGATTTTCAATTTTATACTTTTTTTTAATGATTTTATAAATTTTTGATGACGTGATTTGGTGTTTTTATGCTTGGAAGGATACCTACATTTGATGGAATGATACTTGTGACTATTTTTAGTATATAAAGGCCCTTATGGTGTTATCGGCTACTAGTCATTTTATTCTATAGAGGACAAGGATGGCTAGAGTGGACTAGATTCATATTGTTCACCCCTCATCCCATATATGTTGTGATATCCTGACTTATTGGGACACTAATTAAAACACATTCTAACTTCCTTATATTTATAGAGAGTGGACCATCACTTATTTTGGGAGTTCCCATCAGAGGAGAGTAGCTTGAGCTTCCTAAGAGTGAGTCTAAGAGAGACTATCCTAGGTTGCGATTATGGGAGATACTTATCTATAAGATTAGAAAGGGGTTTATCTTACTTCACTCCCTAGGATTGCTATTCCACTCTTGTAGAAGTTTTTCATTATCCTGATTACCTCTTTCTTGTTGGGAGATAAGAAGGCTCCTATACTTAGGTGGTGTTGGGAACCAATCAATGAATAGCTTGAGTGAGGGATAATTTTTACTTGAGGGTCAACATTCTTGCCTTGGTTTACTTGGATTTGCATTGGATCTAATGATGGGGGAACTTTCCTTCAATGATCCTTCACTTATTATGACTTGGATCCTTAAGCATAATATACCATTTCAAAGAGAGTTTCCCCCTTCAAGTCCCAAGTTACTAAGAGCTACACGATGGAGATGGATTGGTCACTTTGACTCATATACATGATCTACAACTACACTTATAGATGTAGACTTCATTTTAGACCAAGTTATATAGATATGAATGGGTTAGGTTGGGTGACCACATAGTTCAAGCCTATTTCCAAGAGTTGAGCCATTTGACTAACAAAAATGGCTTAGTTGAGACTCACCATAGTACATGAGTACTCCAAAAATTGGGAGAGGATTTTCAAGAGGACTTGCCCCTACTTCCTACTTGTTATAGATTAGTTTAGGAGATTGTCGATGCAAAGCATAGGGCTCTCCTATGGGTTCCATTGGTTCTTGAATTTTTTATCACAAGATCTTTTCGAAAGCTAATTGGTAGGCAAATGAGAGACCATCGATCACAGAGACTTGTTGTAGTTGAAGAAGAGATCGATGACTCTATAGATGAGGACTATGATCTAGAGGAGTATGGTGAGGTAGAATTAAGAGAGGAAGAGGAGATTCCTAAGGATGAGGAGGTGGCTCCACCAGAGGACCCCTAGACATGGACATGCTCCTTTCTTAGAGATAGTAGAGGAGGACATGAGACTTGGTGGTCCCTCGTAGTATCTAAGAGATCCTAGTGAGTACTACACTAATAGGTATTATTATTCTTTATTGCACTTGTTTCTTCAAAAATGGTTCAGATCTAACTCTTTGAACTGGTACTCTCTTTTCTTCATGATTTTCACATAGGTACTACTACCAGATGGAGGGATCTTTTTTGAAATGCTTCAAATGTTAGATGTGTTGATCACTTTTACTTAATAGACTAGAGAGATTCTTTTAGTTTATGATCATGTGTCCTCTTTAGTAGGTCAACATACAAATATTATGGTTCCTACTTATCATCTTGGATAGGAGGTTGCTTCCCAAAGGGCCAAAACTTCCACACTAGAGGCTAAGAATGCCTTGCTTAAGGAGATGGCTAGCCTAGGGGTCTATAGATGAACTTCTTTTTCATGGGCTCTGACTATAGGACCATCACATTCATGAGTTCATAGTCATGCCCCTTCTTGTGCTCATAGATCTCACAAAATTCTAGGTACAAACAATAGCTAGAGAAGACCTTATAGTAAGAGCATAGAGGGTTTAGGTCAAAGTCATCCTTGAGGTCTTAGTCTAGACCTATCTTTTTATTGATTTTTTACTTGCCTCCTTGCATGGGGAGTTTTACATGTGTGAGTGTACTTGTTTTAGCATTGCAAACTTCATTGATGGATTGACATGTACTCAAACATTGATATGCACTTTTATTTTATGACCTTGATTGGTTAAGTTTTATGTATAGTTGTAGTCAACATTTTGTACTTCTGTTACATAGAAAAGAGAGACTAGCCCAAGAGATCAAACTAGGTCAAACCCTCTTCTTTCCAACATTAGAACACAAGTTGAGCTTGGCTTCTACCCTTGAATGAGAGCCAAAATATAGGGGCTTTGTCCCATTGTTGTATAGAGGAGAATCAACTAGATCTAGGCAATCAAGCTAGGGCAAAGTAGAAACCCTAGTTAAGTAAGATCGGAGCATAACAGACTATCAAAAATAGATACATACAATCCAAAAGCATAACAAAGACCATTAGATAGAGGAGAACCTAGATCCAAACTTGGGAGATCAAAGGACCAAGGAGCTTGGGTGCCCTAGACCCTAATTAGGGTTTTGCATAATGTTAAATGTGTTGTGTCTTCACCCTTCTATGTTCCTACTCCTTGTAAGTTGTTTTTTACAAATTCCTCTAGATGCTACCTACACACACAAGAAGGAAAATGGTTTGGTGTTATTTAGTAGCTTGCCTAAGTCAAGCTTTGTGAATGGTGTTTCTACCTCCACAATAGCAATGATGAGAGATAAAGAGAGTGTGTCCTAGGAAAGGCAGAAGCAAATCTGAAGTAGAATGGAATTCTAGAACAAAGCATGAAAGAAAGAAGTCACCATGAACATAGAAACCCTAGCATGCTTGATGCAGCATCACAACTTGACTCAAGAAGTTGGTGTATCCCAAAGAAGTAAAAATATCTTCACAAGATCTACAAGAAGTTAGTGCAATAGCAATAATCCACCATAGAGAGCTTTAGAGAAGCATGAGAGAGAAGAGAGAGCTAGAATCCTTCAATAAGTTAGAGATAGATTAGAGATGTTCAAATGAATAAACTAACTTTCTTTTATATGCATTCCCTCTCACCAATGATGAATAAAAACAAATGGTGCCGACATGAGGAACCACTTAAGATCTCTTAAGCTAACATACCTTTAAATTAGGTCAATGCTAAATAAGGGACCAAGGTGCTTGGGTGCCCTTGTCCTTTAGCCCCAAAAACTTTGGTACAAGCTCCTTTAGGTGTCCTTAGGTTGGTCTCATTGTTATTTTGTTGGGTTTTATCATTAGGATCAAGAATTAATCATTTAATGTTTAAAAAGGTGTTAAAATAGGTCTTGATTAACAAGTGTAAACATTTAGGTCTACCCAGGTGCTAAACTAGGTGTAAAATGCTAGTGTACACATTTTACGATGTAACATTTAGCCCCCACTTTAGCATGGATATGAACTTGCGTTCAAACTCACTAAAAACCATAGAAACTTCAAACACAAAAACATAGAAACCATAGAATGTCGCCAAAATTGAGGGGTGATCAAGCCCCCAAGTTTAGGATTCTAAGAGTCTATGATGATTGGCATGTTAGATTCAAGGCAGACAATTGAGAGGGGGGGTGAATTAGTTGTCCAAAACTTCTTCTTAATTAAACATTTAAATCCACTTTGTAATTCAGCAGCATAATAATAAATTAATCATGGAAACACAATGCATTAAATCAAGAGCAGAAACACACTAACCCATGAGACACCAAGATTTTGATGTGGAAAACCTAGTTAAGGGAAAAACCACGGGGTGACTAACCCAAGTATGTATTCTCTGTTAGAAGAATAGAAAGAACAAAATGGCACATGCCAATTAGGGCTCACTGCCTAAGCACACTGCTCACAAGAGGCTCACTACCTACAAGAGACACATTGTCTACATAAGAATAAGTATCACATACTTGAACTGAAGTATAACATCTTCATCATGCTTGAGTTAGTTCCATTTAAGCCCAAAACCTTTTCTCTATCTTTCACTCTTCTCCTCTCTACCACACTCTCATCTCCACAAAGATACTTTTGAAATGACTTTCCAATCCCTTATTTATACAAGACATCAACTTAGGAATAATCATCTAAGTCGACAAACATCTACAAGAACATCCACAAGGTGTGTAACTCATCTGATTGGCCAGACTCAGGAAGAACACCATCATCTGAAAGTAATTCTTCAATTCCAAACTCAAACTTCAGTGCAGACCACCAAGCTTGCCTAAACCACCAAGAACATCCACACTACATCTTCTTACTAAAATCATTCTCTCCTTCATCCGGAACCTCAAGAACATAGTATGTCATCACTGTCACAAAGAAATAGATGCTTACGGACCTCTAGACCATGAACCAATTGAGTTGACAATTCTCAAGGACTTCCTAAACATTCCACCAAATCTGCAAAATAGGATGATGCATTTCTGGATCTCACCAGACCTATTTGTATCACTCTGTCGCTTCTGAACACCTGTTGGAATCGGTTTTACTTGAGTGGCCACAACTTCTTCATATCTTCATACAAACCTCTGAAATCTTTCTTGGATCATTTTAAGACACATATCTACAAACCCTTTAAACTGTGTCCTCTTATCCTCATCTTAACTAGGCCTTTTACCTTACTGTCTTCACTCTTCCTGAAATGACCAATTTTCTCAATGTTCTCAGCAAACAGTTCATCTAATCCTTATCATTAATGCAACAAAAGTATGTTGATATAAATGACAACACTGGTTAGGCCCATATTTGCAACAATCTCCCCCTTTGTCGTTGATGGCAACATATGACGTGAAAAACTATTTTACCATCAAGACAAGAGCTTTCCTTTACTGACACAACTCCCCCTAACACCAACAACCATTCACAAGTTTTCTCTTCCTTTTATTGCTCCTCCTTTGATCAGCAACTACTTATTTTTCACATGACTTCTTTCCCCCTTTGACATCAATGGCAAAGGGCACATACTTGCAACTTTAACACTTCAGAATCATACCAGCTGCTTCCCCTGAGTAGCAGCTTCCCAAACATCAATCTGGATCACAAGATATAACTATGAGATCCACCAGACTGATGCACATCAGTGTACCTTAGTTCATCATCAAAGGGGTAATAACCCCTAACTTCTCCCTGAGATACTCAAAAGAGTCCTTAGGTAGAGGTTTAGTAAAGATATCTGCAATCTGATCCTTGGAAGGCATGAACTCCAATCTGACTTCATTCTTGTTCACTTGCTCTCTCAAAAAGTGAAACTTGATGGATATATGTTTGGTCTTTGAATGCAACACCAAATTCTTTGGAATATTTATTGCACTTGAATTAGCATAGAAGATTGTGATAGGCTCCTCATACTCCACTCCCATGTCTCGTAGCATTTGCTTCATCCATAAGACTTGAGTACAACTACCTGTTGCTGCAATATATTCTGATTTTGTAGTGGACAGAGATATTACCTCTTATTTCTTGCTCAACCAAGAAACCAATCTCTTTCCTAAAAAGAATGCTCCACCACTAGTACTCTTCCAGTCATCCACATCTCCTGCCCAATCCGCATCTGTATATACGTGAAGAGAGAAATTATGATCTCTGGGATACCACAAACCATACTCAGCTATCCCTTTTAGATATCTAAAAATTCTCTTGATTGCCATGACATGAGATTCTCTAGGATCAGCTTGAAATCTAGCAACAAGACCAACAACATTCATAATGTCAGGTCTAGTTTGAGTGAGATACAACAATCCTCCAATCATTGACCTATACTTTTTTCTGATCAGCCTTAGGAGAGTCATCATCTTTGCTCGATTTACATCCAGTTGCCATGGGAGTACTCATTGGTTTTGAGTCTTCCATCCCAATTTTCTTCAATAATTCTCTCACATATTTGGTCTAAGAAATGAAGATTCCTTTCTTAGTTTGAATGATTTGCAGACTAAAGAAGTGTTAGACTTAGGGTAGACAACTGAGAGGGGGGGTGAATCAGTTGTCCAAAACTTTCTTCCAAATCAAATACTTAACTCCACACAAGCATAATAGTAAATCGATCATGAAAGCATAATGCAACAAGTTCAGAGCAGATACACATTAACACACATAACACCAAGATTTTTGATGTGGAAAACCTGGTTAAGGGAAAAACCACAGGGTGATTAACCCAAGATAATATTCTCTATTAGAAGAATAGAAAGAACAAAATGGCACATGCCAAATAGGTCTCACTACTCAAGCTCACTGCTCACAAGAGGCTTACTGCCTACAAGAGACACACTGTCTACAAAAGAGTAAGTATCACATACTTGAACTGGTAAATAGCATCTTCACCATGCTTGAGTTAGTTCCATTTAAGCCCAAACCTTTTGCTCTGTCTTTCACTCTTTTCCTCGCTGCCACACACTCATCTCCACAAGTCCATCCATGAAATAACTTTGTAATCCTTTATTTATACATGACATCAACTTAGGAACAAACATCTAAGTCGGCAAACATCCACAAAGACACCCACAAGATGTATAATTCATCTGGTCAACCAGTCACAGAAAGAACACCATCATCCAGAAGTTATTCTTCATTTCTAGGACCCCAATTCTAATGTGGACCATACACACGAATTGAGCATGATCTAAGGACCTCCACAAACTTGCCTGAAACACCAAGAACATCCACACTTCCTCTACTTACTGAAATCCTTCTCTCCTTCATCTGGAACCTCAAGAACACAGTCTGACATTACTATCACAAAGGAATAGATATTACGGACCTTCAAACCATGAACCAAATGAGTTGACACACCACATAGACTTCCCCAACACTTCCTCAAATCCACAAAATGGGATAATGCATTACCGGACCTATCTATGTCACTCTGTCACCTTTGGACACCTGCTAAAGCCAATTCTACTTGAGTGACTATAACTTCTTTAGATCTTCATGCGGACCTCTAAAAACTTGACTAGAGAATCTCAAGACTTATATCTACAAACCCTTTAAACCGTATCCTCTGATCCTCAACCTATCTTGGTCTTTTACCTTGTTGTCATCACTATTCTTCACTGTTCCTGATTGAGACTAATTTTCTCAATATCCTCAGCACACAACTCATCCAATCCTTCTCATTAATGCAACATGAGTATGTTGACATCAATGACAACACTGGTTAAACCCATACTTGCAACAAGAAGAAATTCATTTCCCCAAGCATGGACATCTCAAACTCACTTTTCATTTGATTTACAAAAGTTTTGCACATACTATCTCTTCCTCCAAAAATGATATCATCAACAAACACTTCAACAATTAAGATGTTTTCATGATCAATTTGGAAATATAAATTGCTGTCAGCAGTACCTTTGTTGAAACCAATCTTCAAAAGATGCTTATCCAATCTTTCATACCAAGCTCTTGGGGCTTGCTTCAGTCCATACAGTGCTTTCTTCAACTTGCAGACCATATCACCATGATCAGACAATTGAAATCCATCCAGTTGTTCAATGTATACTTCTTCTTCCAATTCTCCATTTAGAAAGGTAGACTTGACATCCATCTACTATACCTTGAAGTCCTTGAAGGCAGAAAAAGTAAGAAATAACCTGACTACTTCAATTCTTGCTACCATAGCAAAAGTTTCTTCAAAATCAACTCCTTCTATTTGAGAGTAACCTTTGTAGACCAATTTGGCTTTATTTCTGATTACTTCACCAATTTCATTTAGTTTGTTCTGAAAGACCCATTTGGTTCCAATCACATTCTTGTTTCTAGGTCTGGGAACAAGATCCCAAGTGTGATTTTTCTCAATTTGCATCAACTCTTCCTCCATTGCTTTAGTCTAGTTTTCATCATTGCAAGCTTCATTCATTGTCTTAGGTTCAAACTTTGAAATCAGACAATACTCTTCTGAATCTTGAGCAATCCTTCTTCTTGTTTGAACACCTTTTCTTTATCACCTATGATCTAATCTTCAAAGTGGTTCAGTCTTACATACCTGGGAACTTTGGGAGTTTCTTGCACTTCTAATTCTTGATCAGGCTCATTAAAACTCATCTCTTCTTTCTGATTTACTAGATCAATTTGAATCTAAATTTTAGAAGGGACTTGGGCTCCTTGAATCAGAACACCATTCTGATCATCTTCATCATAATCATAAAACCTTGAGGGTTTTTCAATTCCTTCATCAACCTTCACATTAGTACTTTCTATAATCTTTCTCAGTCTCTTGTTATAACAATGGTAAGCTTTGCTTTGAGTAGAGTAACACAAGAATATTCCTTCATCACTTCTAGCATCGAACTTGCCTAGATATTCATCTCTTTTAATGTAACATTTGCTTCCAAAGACTCTGAAATACCTCACAGTAGGAGTGATGCCAAACCAAAGTTCATAAGGAGTCTTACCGATATTGCTTCTAATTTGTACTCGATTGAGAGTATAGACTACAGTGCTAACAACTTCTCTCCAATAGATCTGAGGAATATTTGCTTCCATCATCATGGTCCTAGATGCTTCCTAGATGGTTCGGTTCTTTCTTTCCACTACTCTATTCTGCTGTGGAGTCCTAGGGGCAGACAACTATCTCTTTATTCCATGGTTCTCACAAAATTCTATGAACTCACCAGATGTGAATTTTCCACCTCTATCAGACCTCAGACATTTTAATTTTAATCCAGTTTCATTCTCTACCATAGCCTTGAATATTTTGAATTTCTCAGGAGATTCTAATTTCTCTTTCAGAAAAGTTACCCACATCATCCAGGAGTAGTCATCAATTAATAGCATGACGTATCTATCACCTTGCACACTTCTGATTCTTGCTAGACCACATAAATCAGTATGAACTAAATCCAATAATCTGGTAGAAGACTATTCCTTGCTTTTGAATGAGACTCTGCTTTGTTTCCCCACCTGACATTTTTTGTACAAGCTATTTGTAGATTTCACCAATTTTGGAAGATCTCTTACAGCCTGAGTATTGCTTATTTTGATGATATTATCAAAATTCACATGACACATCCTCCTATGCCATAACCAACTCTAATCAATTTGTACAAATCGACAACTTTTACTAGTACCAACTAAATGGAAGATGTTACCTTTTGTTTGGGTACCGGATGCAATCTCTATTACAAAACTTTCAAAGATCTTGCATTTTCCATTCTTGAATCTAAGATCATAGCCTTTGTCCACCAACTGTCCAACATTGAGAAGATTGTGCTTCAATCCTTCAACATACAGTACATTACCGGTTTTGTTCTTTCCATCAAAGGAAATAGTTCCTCTACCTCTGATTCTCCCAGCAGAATTATTACCAAACTTTACCACTCCTCCTTCATACCTTTCCAAATCTATGAACTTATTTTTTTCACCTGTCATATGGTGAGAGCATCCACTGTCAATGACCCAATCATCCTTTTCTTCAACTTGGGCAGTTAGAGCTCTTTCTACAACTTTATGATTGACAGATTCAGAGGACATTGGTTCTTCTTCCTTGATGGCAATAAACACCCAATCACTTCTGGAATTGTTTCCTATCTCTGATTCATCATCTGTTACTCCTTCATTATCATCTTCTTCAAGAACATAGTAACAATTCTTTTGAAACCTTGATCTCTTAGGATTTGGCCTTGAAAATCTTTCTGGACATGTTGAGGCAAAATGACCAATCTTATTGTAGTTAAAACACTTAAAAAGCAATTTTCCCTCATACTTACCAGATCCTCTTGGCAGTCTTTTTGCAATAAGGGCTTCAAGTTGAGCAGTTTCTGCTTCTTCTTCTTCCAGGTCTTTTCTTGCTTTTTCATACCATGATAGTTTCCTTGAAGAGTTCTCTCCCAGATCAAACCTTTGTTTACCTTTTACAAAGGCACTAGCTTTGAATGCAGATTCAGTCTTTGGGGGGTCATCTCCAAACTCAGTCAATTCAAATGTAGCCAATTTACCAACCAATTGATCTCTTGTGATAGCTGCATAGGCTCTAAATTCTTCAATAGAAGCAACCTTGATTTTATAAGAAGCAAGAAGGGATCTGAGAACTTTTCTAACAATCTCATCTTCATCCAAGACTCCATCGACACACTTAATCCCACAAACAAGCTCATTTACTCTTGGCATAAAAGTAGTGATATTTTCATCTTCTCTCATCTTCATATTTTCGAAGTTTTCTTTCAGACTTTGTAGCCTTGCACATTTAACATACTTGTCTCCTTCATGTAGAGTTTCTAGTTTTTCCCAAATCTCAAAGATAGTTTGTAGATCAACAACATTTGAAAGCTCTGAATTAGACAAGGCACTTAGAAGAGCTTCTTTAGTCCACAGATTATTTTTAGCATCTGTGATTTCACTTGGGAATTTTGGGCCACCCTGTGGAGGAGTATACTTTGTTGAAGCCATGTTCCAATACTGGATTCCCATACATTGCAAGTGACATTTCATGTGACTTTTCCAAAGATTAAAATTGGTTCCTTCAAACTTCAGACTATCTTTCTTGTAGGATGACATCCTGGATCTCCTCAAGCGGTTAAGCTCTTTTAGAGGAACTTAGCTCTAATACCAATTGTTAGATTCAGGGTAGACAATTGAGAGGGGGGTGAATCAGTTGTCCAAAACTTCTTCTCAATTAAACACTTAAATCCACTTTGTAATTCAACAACATAATAATAAATTAATCATGGAAACATAATGCATTAAATCAAGAGCAAAAACACACTAACACATGAGACACCAAGATTTTGACATGGAAAACCCGGTTAAGGGAAAAACCACGGGGTGACTAACCCAAGTTTGTATTCTATGTTAGAAGAATAGAAAGAATAAAATGGCACAAGCCAATTAGGGCTCATTGCCTAAGCACGCTACTCACAAGAGGCTCACTGCCTACAAAAGACACACTGTTTACAGAAGAATAAGTATCACATACTTGAACTGAAGTATAGCATCTTCATCATGCTTGAGTCAGTTACATTTAAGCCCAAAACCTCTTCTCTACCTTTCACTCTTCTCCTCTCTACCACACTCTCATCTCCACAAAGATACTTTTGAAATGACTTTCCAATCCCTTATTTATACAAGACATCGACTTAGGAATAATCATCTAAGTCAAAAAACATCTACAAGAATATCCGCAGGGTGTGTAACTCATTCGGTTAGACAGACTCAGGAAGAACACCATCATCCAAAAGTAATTCTTCAATTGTGAACTCAAACTTTAGTGCGGACCACCAACATGAACTAGACATGATCCAAAGACCTCCACAAGCTTTCCTAAATCACCAAGAACATCCACACTACATCTTCTTACTGAAATCCTTCTCTCCTTCATCCAGAACCTCAAGAACACAGTCTATCATCATTGTCACAAAGAAATAGATGCTTGCGGACCTCCAGACCATGAACCAATTGAGTTGACACTTCTCAAGGACTTCCTAAACATTCCACCTAATCCATAGAGTAGGATGATGCATTTCCGAATCTCACCAGACCTATCTATATCACTCTGTCGCTTCTGAACACCTGTCAGAACTAGTTTTACTTGAGCGGCCACAACTTCTTCATATCTTTATGCAGACCTCTGAAATCTTTACTAGATCATCTTAAGACACATATATACAAACCCTTTAAACCGTATCCTCTGATCCTCATCTTAACTAGGCCTTTTACCTTACTATCTTCACTGTTCTTCATTGTTCTTGAAATGACCAATTTTCTCAATATCCTCAGCAAATAGTTCATCTAATCATTATCATTAATGCAACAGAAGTATGTTGACATCAATGACAACACCGCTTAGGTCCATACTTGCAACATGGCATACACATAAGACACATGGCATAGTTCACTCATATATGAAGCACTTAGAAAACATGAGATAAGACAATACATACACAAGGCATACACTTGAGAAATCACAATGCATACACAAAATACACAAAGTATACAATCTTGACGTGTAGTATACATATAAGGCATAAAGTATACAAAGAATGCACATGAAACACACATGGAATATACACAAAGCATTTAAGGAGAATACATAAGGAACACATAGAGAAAACACGTGAAGCACACATGAGGCATGAAGAATGTATAGAGAATAACAATATATGAGGAGAATACATGCATCATACAACAATCACAAGAGACACATAATGGAAGACCTTGAGTCAGCATGACAAAGGAGACCTCAATCTAGAAGGTATCTCAATCACCATGCACCATTCTCTAAGATGCAGTATGAAGAATGCTAAGGGATTAGTTAGAAATAAGAAGAGAAAGAGGATTACAAACACGTCATACACATAATGTATCTAAAGATAAGTGCTTCCATTCAAGGGAATACACAATCTACCTCCTACAAGAGGATTCACATGAAACTTTGCATAAATAGAAGGTGAAGCAACCTTACTACCAAACTCTAGTTGGTGGTATGACCCTTCTCCCAAAAATGCAAGAAGCTTTGACTTGGGAGAACAAGATAGACTCAAGATCTTGTTTCCAAGTTTTCCATAATCTTTCCCAGAGAGTAGAGTAACAAAGATAATCAACAAGTGTTTGAATAGAAAGATGAGAGTAAGGATCATAGCCTGATATATGCCCCCACCTTAAAGTGATTGCTAACTCCATCAGGGAGAAATTACCTTTAAGGTAGAGTGAAAAAGAAATATAGAACATGCACGATAGCTTTAAAAGCACATGCCCAAATGATATGTGTTTTCAAAAGCTACATCACGACAAGGGGTTGCCCCAAAGATAAGAAAACCAAGGCGATGCTTATAGGCATGATACACAATGGCTTGTGTAGTCATGGTATGCTGTCAAGCTTTGCAATAAGGTGCCATATACATCAAACATCATAATTGTTATCCTATTTTTCCTTCTGGCTAAATAGCCTAAGGATCCATGAAATCGTAGTGTTTTCACCTTTTGGAATGTAAGGAAAAACTACCCAAATTGAATAAGTCCCAAAATCCTAAGTTTTTTCTTATGTTTTCAATGTTTTTAGGGTTTCAGAGTTTAGGCTTCCCCTCTTCGTCATGCCATATTTGTTAGCTCCAAACTCCACCTTGTTCCTTGTAATCAACTAAGTGTTTTAGTCTTTAGAGATTTGGAGTTCTCTCTTCAACATTCTTGCTTTTGGAAGGTGGAGAGTTGGAGGTCTACTCGCCAAAGCCCGATAAGTGATTACTCTAAGTACGGTGGGAATCTAAGGTTGGGGGTTTCTTCTTAGCCCTTCCTTTTCTTTCAGTAGGTGGAAGGTAGAAGGCCCGAGGTCTGAACTCTGCCGAACCTTTTCAACTAAGTTACTCAGTAGTGGAGGTTAGAATTTTCTCTTCTTCCTCTTCATTTTGGAAGCTGAAAAGTTGAAGGCCTAAGGTCTAACCTCCGACATCTTCTTTAAATCTTCTAAGGCAAAGGAAAAGACTAAGGGAAGCCTTAGTTGGAAAATTTCAAGGTTTGTGAACCAAAGGTTTTCTGAATAAGCAAAAAAGAGATAGAAGAGATACATTTGTTAGCAAAAAGTCAAGTTAGTAAATTGGCTAGTTAGCCAACCGATAAGTTCACTAATCAGTGAATTCACCGATAAAAGAACCAAAGTAGAAAAGAAGCCAAGGAAAAGTAGTTCACAAAATCAGGAAATCACCAACTGAAGGAAAGGCAGAGACAATGCAAGTTTGAGAAAAGGAGAATCCAACAATAAGGAAAAAATGTGATGAGGAATGATCAGTCGGTGAATTGGCAAAAAGATAAACTCACCAACCAATTCGAGATTTTAGAAATTTGTCGATAAAGTGAATGAAGGTTGAGTTCATAAAAGTGAAGATTCACCAATAAGGTTAGAAAGAAGTAAGGATACTGGACCGAGGCCCGATCTCTAATGAGTTCTCAAAATCGGCCAAGTGTTTTAGACATCAAACTTTGTGGGTTTCATCTTTTCTATTCCTTTCCTTTTGGAAGACAAAAAGAGGAAGGCTTGAAGCCTAACTTCTATCAATTCCTTCTTCAAATGGCTAAGTATTTGAGAAAGTAGGGATCAAGAGTTCTCTCTTCCCTCTTCTTCTTTCCCAAAAGTGACAAGTGGAAGGCCCAAGGCCCAAGCTTCGTTGATTTCTCAAATTGGCCAAGTGTTGTGGACATGGAGGTCAAGTTCTTTCCAAAGAACAACATAATGGTGAAGGCCCAACCCCCAAAGCCTGATGATTTCTCTTCTCTTGGACTTCAGATGTTGGGGTATCCTCTTTCACCTTTTCAAGACCCGATCGATGGAAGACAGATCAGAGGAAGCCTAATTAGTCGAGGCCCGACCCTTTTGCCCTTCATACACATTTTCTACTATTCTAGACATGACAAGACTGCTCAGTGACTTTCCTGGTCACCATTAATGTTTCTTTAGAGTCTAATTCTTGTAGAAGATGGATTTATTGCCTCCCCATGACATTGTAGCCTCTCTTGCATTAAATCTTTGTACCCAAGGCATGGGTGAACCTACCTTTTTAGCTAATTTCATGGCCAGGGCCATGTGGGTGCACTCCAAGGACACAAAAATGAAGTTATTACAGTATGAATGACATTATTTCCTTGTTGACTCTTTTTTCCATGCCCATGACTGCTATAGTTTGATCCGAAAAGCTATATATGCATGTAAAACAAATGTTTTGGCTTTTGTTGGTTAGGTGCTCTTCTAGGCGATTACTCTAGTTGGGTATTTTTTATCACAGACCTTGTAACGCATTTGCAAGAACCAGTTAGATCTGATGCATTATGCTTGAAGCTAAGCCTTTGATGTCTTTGATAGCAGTTCACCAATGAATGTAGATGGTTATTTTGTGTCTACTTCCTTATAACAAAGTATCTTTCTTTTATAACATGGCTATTTAGCCTTCATGATCAATATAATCATTGATATGTTTCCTCTCTTATTCTTTTGCTTTGTGTTTACTTGAAATCTATAACTCATTATGTGGATTAAATGGTCCCTCTGTTAGCTACAGTTTTCTAATTCGAGCATCTATTAAAGTTGTAAGTCTGTGTGAGTCTCTGTCAGTATTTGAGGTCATTGTTATATTATGTCAGTCCTAGCTAAAATCCTAAATTTTGGTGTATCACCTCCCTTTTTATTTTAGTCTCTTCCTTCCCCTTTTCCTTGGTGATCATTAGCATAGGTTTAGTCAATTACTCTAAACCTTAAGTTTAGAAAGAGGAACTAGCCTTCTCTAGAGGTCTAATCTTAGTTGCAAGGTCCCACACCTTGAGATCATTCCCATGCTTCACTGAATTTGTTGAAACTACCAAAAGCTTCAACAACATGGTGCAAATTCAAGTGACACAGTTTCTGACACAACTGGTGGGACACCTCTTCTCTGAGTAAGAGTTGAACTAAGAAGAATTGGTGTTGTTCATGGTTCATTCATTGTTGCGGAAGCATTCAACAAACACCTGGCATCTATGTTGGTCCAGTATTTAGACTAGTTCAACATTTCATGGTTGGAGTGCAAATAAGATCTTCTTCAAGAGGTAATTTCTTATTCATAGAACTATCTTTTGAGTAAAAGCAAGAAGTTGGGTCCACATATAGGGGAAGTGTCAGGCAAAAAAAATCTCAACAAGAACGAGTACCCATTTAGGAACGAATGCCCAAGCCTAGAATGTGTACTTGTTTTATTTTATAGAATGAGTACCCATTTTAAAATGGGTGCCTGTTTTATTTTTTATTATTTTTGAGAAACAGGTACCCATTTGGCTTTATATTATTTTTTAGAACAGGTACCCATTTTATTTTTTATTCTTTTTAGAATGGGCACCTGTTTTAAAACTAGTATCCATTTTTAAAATTTTGAATTTTACACCCGCATTTTTGGTTTGGTTTTAGGCTCGGAAAGGCATGGTTAGCCAACCTCTAGCCTTGGACTTGTAAGTACAAGTCTATGTTCAAAGCAAGAGGAAAGACTAACTTTGCCTATATGGATGATGACATTTTTTTCTATATTTTTTTACAAAATTAAAACCCATTATAGATGACTGTTGAAAATGAAGGTAGAACTGCTGCTATAAACTTTAAAATTTTGTATATGCAAAGCTGAAATTAAAATTAATCTATAACAATTAATGAACAATTATTTTGCACATTCAATCCAATGTAGAAGAGAAGAGAAGAGAAGAGAAAAATCTTGCACAGTATTTACATGGAGAAACCCTTTCCAGAAAAAACTCCACTCAAAGATGTTTCTTGCTTGTATTAAATCTCTTTGGAAAAGATTACATTCAATACTAAAATTCCTCTAATTCCTTGATGCACTTCACAAAAAAAAGCTTATTACTTTTTTTTCTCTAAGTCTTTTCAAAAAAAATTTTCTTTTTTCTTCTAAGTCTTTTTTCCTCTTTCAACTCTCTAGAAAATGTATGGGGTTTACAACTAAATAAAAAACCCTCTTTTAATTCAAAATCTTGAAACTTAAATTATAATAAATTACAATTGATAACATAGCTTCTAAAGCTCATGCAAAAATCAAGCTCACTTAAATTGAGAAGACTGAACTCAAACAAAGTCCAAACTTTGAGTTAACCACCTCTTCATGATGTGTGCACACAAGTATGCCAAAGTTAGCTTTTCTAACATCAAACATATTTCCAAATAAAAGCAACAACTGAAAGTCCTAAGATTGGGTGCTCAAGTTAGCCTAATCTATTTCAATCAACTGAAGTGATCAACACACACCAATTCTCATGCAACAACTTGCACAATTGATGTCCCCAATGTTATTCTAAATTACCTTGTTCTGTACATGCAAGTGACATGCAAACTCCAGATCCAACATGCAACTAATACCCATTACCTGAAACACTGAGATGTATTATCCTGCAACTTTCGAGAGTTGGAGTGTCTTGCAAGTAATATCTTAGAACTGACATGCAAGCATTTTCAACAACATGCAACTAATACCCATTTCCTGAATCACTGAGATGTACCATCCTACAAGTTTTTGGAGTTGGAGTGTTCTATAAGTAATAGCACAAAACTGACATGCAACTACATGCAAGGTCATATAACTGACATGCAAGAACATGCAAGGTCATACAAGTCCATAGGACTGACATGCAATAACATGCAAGCACATGCAAGTCCATAGAAGCAACATGCAATAACATGTAAGCACATGCAAGTAATATGCAACAACATGCAAGTAACATGCAACAACATGCAATTACATGCAAGTGACATACAAAAATATGCAAGTCCATGCAAGCTTTTATGAACTCATGCAAGCAATATCCAGTTCATGCATCTCTAACACTTTAGTTAACTCCAACATTATATCCATGCAAGGTGTCTCAACATTATCCACTCATATACATAAAAAAGCACAACTTCAAGTCTAAATACTAGTATATTTATAATTAAAAAATATATCTACAATACGCCAAGAGATATCTTCTAGTTTGTTAGCATTTATAGATTACTTGTAGTTAGAATATTTGATATATGCTCACATGAGATAATTTAAAGAGACTTTTCATATTCTTCAAACGTAATAAAGATTTCACTCCATAACTACCCAAGTTTTTCTATTTTTCTATCCATTTGGCTTCCACGAATTTATTTATTTTTTGTTTAACATGATAAAGATTTCACTCCATAACTACCCAAGTTTTTCTATATTTCTATCCATTTGACTTCCAAAAATTTATTTATTTACACATTTTATGAATTTTGTTTACATGGGAATCTGAATCTTAATTGTTTACGAGAATTTGAATCTTTTAGCCCTTGTTGTGAGTGTAGAACGCCTCTTGGCGTAATAAGTCCCCATCAAAAGGGGACACCCAAGTTTAACTCCCACTTACTATGAGTTATCAAACTCTCAAAATAGGCTTAGGAGAAGTCAACAAAGTCTTCATGGCCCCCCACTCTAAAAATGGATGCCCAAGTTTGAACTTATTAATTAGGAATTGATTGCAAAAGTCAAAGTGATATAATTAATAAATAATTAATCTCTCAAAGTCTTTATGTGTTGGGGAACCCATTCCAAGAACTTTGGAGACACATGAATTGGTTAGGATTGCAAGTTAATGGCAACTTATCCCAACAATGATGATGTGTAGTTTTCAAATATGTAATTTTTTTATTCGACTTGTTTTTCTATTTATAATTAATATATGAGCAAATTGGTCCAAAAACTTGAAATGACAAGTGTTTGCATTTTTTAATAACTTTTAATTTTTAAAGTTTTTTTAAAATTATGTCATCAATCTACACATCATTCTTTACACAATGAAAAAAAATTTATTTGATGATTACCTTTGCTCAAATTGTGTTGGTCGTACATGAGAGGTTTTCAAAAACAACAATTAGGGCCAATAAAAAATTAATTAAAAAAATATTTAGAAAAAATTATAAAAAAGGTATCTTCATCAAACTTCACTATAATACACATCTTTCCCCAAAAGGATTTAGAAAATACTTTTATTTAAGTCAAATTATGTTGGTCGTACACGTGCATGGTATGGTCCTTAAAAAGTAGTTTTTGTTCAAGCCTATGAAAAATTAATTTGTATCATGTAGGTATTAGAATAAATTACATATTTGAAAACTAGATTCAAAAAAATAAATTTCATATTACTAGACTTTCTTAAGATTTTATGTGTAAGTGTTTCAAATTTTGACTCCAATTGGGAGAAATTTTAATTTTCAGGGAAAACACTTCCACTTTTTGGCTACCCAACTTCTTGCACTAACCCTTTTGCTAATTCAATAAGAATAAATAGACTATCTAGGTCTCCCTTGAGAAGAAATAGGAGTGCTATTCCATTTCCTCTAAGAGCCTAGTCTACCCCTCCTCTAGTAAGATTTTAATATTCAAGAAGGACCTTGCATATACCTAATTTTAATTTGAATATCCCCAACATGGTAAGGAACCTCCCTTTTGTTGTTTTCAATGGGGGTAGTCCTCTTGATCTAGCCCAATATGATGATATCCCCACCTCTGCTCTAAAATTCATTCCTTTCTTACCGGTGAAAACATTACCACACTTGTTGAGCATATTCAAGACATTACTAGTGTGTGTTCTATCTATTATGTCACTGCAGACAATGTTACTATGAGACTTTTGGCTTCTTCCTTTAAATAAAAATCCCTCCAGTGGTACAGAGGTCTAGCAGCTAATTCCATTCAAGGATGACTTGGGAACAAGGCTCTGCCAACATATTGAAGATAAGTGTAACATGTCAACTCATATTATCCTGATTATCAACTCAATTTTCCATCAAGTAAATAGTCATGATCAACATAATCATTTTTCTATATAACAATAATCAAATTCATAATCAATAATTAAAATGCATATCTTTTCTAAATAATTTCAAAACTAAAATTTGCAACATATTCAAAGATAGCAAAATAGTGAATTCCTTCACTTTACAATCATAATGTTTTGCTCATGGCAATAATGATAAGTTTTACATAAAATTTTGACTATCAAGTCATATAATAGAATATACTACATCTGGAGTATTGATATATGTCTTCATAAGTCTTGACTTGTCATCTCCTTGAGAAGGAGAGTATCACTCGAGTGTTTTTCCTCCAACCACAGACTGGTGGTCCCTTGCACAACTTCCTACATGGAAGTGGCCCTACCTTCACAAAGGAAGTAGATATAAGGAACCATAATGTTTTCCATCTGAGTACTAGTGTTGTGTCCTTCATAACTCATCAGTCATACAACTATAGATCCACTCTAACTATGTATGACACTACTAGATGGTTATGCCATATGGAGCATAGTGAACCAACTAATGCATGTAGAGACAAATGCATTACTTTGGCCAAAGTTTTAATATAGAACGTATTCAAATGTTCACACACCTCTAACTCGACTTAGAAGTTATCTCATCCTACAATGTTTTTAGTTGACCCTTCCTGGTCATAAATTTAGTCCATCCTCTTGGACTTCCAACTCCATTTCTTGGAGTATATTTCATTGGTTTTCTCATTACATCTGCAACATGGAATCTGTGACTCCTCATCACTCTATTCCTTTCTTAAGTATATAAGTTCTTAGTTTCTTACTATAAAATCAGTTGTGGATTACATCTCTATGAGATGAGTTTGAATAAATGTTTAGGTTAATGGATCTCCATCTGATCCTTTTCAACCAAAACATGGTTCATTCAAATTGACAATACCATTGTAAAACAAGTTCCATACTTTGCCATGTGTCAGGGTGTATTTAGAGAGCTATCATCTTCAGTCCTGACATCACTATAAAATCATTAGTTACCTAAAGATAACAACAAATATATAGAATTTTGTCATAGAAATATTCATAGTCTACTAGAACTTGATAGGTAATAATAATAGCTTCCATATTTATAAGTAGTATTCAAAAGATAACACAATTATTGAGCTACCCTACTCTATTGTTTTCTTTCCAAATATAATGCAAGATTATATATATGCATCTTGTCTCATATCCAAGGTTCATAATGTGTATATATATATATATATAGTGTGTGTGTGTGTGTGTGATAATGTTATCAATACCAACTTAGTCATCTTTAATGATTAAAGAAGAGTCTACTGCTCTCTTTCTATCAAGAGACAATCGAAGGCACGTACAAAAAGCATCTATGAAGAAATATTTATATTATATATCTTATGCCAAGAACCTTAAAGTTCAGTCTACAATTTTTTTTGAGAAAGATATAGCACATAGAATAAGTGGAGTGGCTCTCAGCAAATTACCAAGTAAACAAAGTAATACACCATCTTTCCTCATCTTGAAAGCATGGCTATAGATAGGATTTTGGTACAACCTTATAGAAAAACTAAAGACTTCACAGTCTTGAGTAAAGATTATTGGAATATTGGCCATTACCATGGCCATGGTTATATTCATATACTGCTACAATAGTATGATATGCTATCAGCCTCCATAGCTTCTATTGAAATATCATGTATCTCGGCTGTAAAGGCTCAAACAAGCTTTCAATTGATACTAATATAGTTCCAAGTCCTCGACATCATGGCCTCGACGGACTATCATAGTTAATACAAAGGTTCTAGTCCTCAGCCTCCTGGCATCGACAAACTATCATAGCTAATACAAAGGTTTCAGTCCTCGGCCTCATGGCCTCAATGAACTATCACCATGAAAACAAAGTTTACCAGCCCTTGACCTCATAGCCTCGACGAGCTATCATAGTGAAAACAAATTTTAACTAAAGATTTCAGCCTTTAAGGCCAATAGCAACATCTTAATATCATATTACTATATCACAATGTGTATTAGATAGTTAGTGGAGTACCTGAGACTAATGTGTAGTCTGTTAATAATCGTATGCAAAGCTTATGCCTTTCTTAAGCTTTAATTGCTTTCGACTTTCTTCTCTTCACTTAGAACTCTATCCTCTTTTTTTTTATATCCAACACTAACTCCAAAATGTCTCCTCTTCTTGTTTACACTCACAATCATTCAAAACCATGATCAGTGTATCATCATCAAATCATTATGAAGCATGCTAAAATAATCTCAATTACATGTAATCTCATCTCTAATTTAACAACATTAATCATAATCAATATAACCAATGATTTATCCTGACATTTTCTAGAAATGTCAAATCATTAATGTATGATGACTGATCTAATTAATCTCATAAAAAGTAAAAGTTAAATATAGTCAAAGTTGGGGATGTAACATATCTCCCCCCATATGAATCATCATCCCTGATGATTAAGCACATCCAAAGTTTATAACATAAAAAGAGTTTTGTTCATCACATATAAAAGCTTAAAAGATATGAGGAAATATTTGATGAATATCATCATAATTCTCCTAGGTGGCATTCTCTTCTGCATATTGGTCCCACTAGACCTTGCATTGAATAATCTCTTTATTATGCAAGCATAGCTTACGTATTTCAAGCACCTTGATGGGCTCGATCATTACCACCCTAGGTCCTTCAACTGTATGGCATTCCTGTTGTTATATGGAGCCTAATCAAACTTGGAGGTTAAATTTTTCCCACTTTTATCAGTGCAATTTCCCCCAAATTATTTAACGGGCGAGTGTAGGGGGGGCAAAGCCCCTCCTGTGAGGCCTGAGGGACTTATCCCCTTGGAGGGGGCCCAGGGGTCGAGCCCATGATGGGGGTCTAGGGGTATCGCCCCCAAAGAAAAATTTACCTATTATTTTATAAAGGCATCGGGAGTTATTTTTCTATTAGCCAACATAAAAAAAAACCCTATTTTTGTAACTGACATAAGGCTTGATAAAAGCGACTAAGGGTTAGGGTTTCCGTTGATATTGTATTGTAGCATTTGTAGTGGTATTGAGTTGTAGGGAATTCTAGTTGTAATCAGTTTGATTACTGGATAATAATATTGGACTCTCTGTTTGGTGGATGTAGCCTGAGTTTAGGTGAACCATGTTAAAACTTGTCTCTCACTGTTATTATTTATGTGTATTTCCATTCCTTCATTTAATCTTTATTTGCATTTAATTGATATCTTTTGTTGGCTAACCCTAACAAGTGGTATCAGACTCGGTTTTGTTTGATTATCGTCTGCAGGAAGGTCTCACGGTTGAGTGGGAGTCTCACGGTTGAGTGGGAGTCTCACAGTTGAGTGGGAGCAATGGCGAATGAGAGTAAATTGAAGGTAGACAAATTCAATGGGCAAAACTATCAGTTATGGAAGATGCAGATGGAGGAATGACAGATGAGGATTGGGAACTTCTAGATAGAAAGGCACTAGGAACCATTTGGTTGTGCCTGGTACCATTGGTGGCATTCAATATAACAGAACCGAAGACAACAAGTGAACTAATGAAAGCTTTGGCTAAATTGTATGAAAAACCCTTAGCCTCAAATAAGGTATTTCTCATGAAGCATTTGTTTAATCTGAAAATGATTGAAGGTGGATCTAGGATAGATCATTTAAATGAGTTTAATACAATTGTCAGTCAGTTAACTTCTGTAAAAGTGAAATTTGATGAAGAGGTGAGGGCTCTCTTGGTTTTATGTTCTTTGCCAGAAAGCTGGAATAGCTTGGTAATGGTTGTAAGCAATTCTATCTCTAGTTCAAACACTTTAAACTTTGATGATGTTGTTGGTGTTATCCTTAACAAGGAAATACGACGGAAAAGCTCAGGAGGGTCCACATCAGGTAGTGTTTTGAATGTAGAAAGTAGGGGAAGATCAAAGGAGAGAGGAAAAGGTTCTGGAGGTCATGGGAAGTCACAAGAAAAATCAAAGGACAAGAGATCCCAATCCAAAGGATAGAAGGATTGCTAGTACTATGGGAAACTAGATCATCTGAAGAAAGATTACTGGTCTCGAAAGAATAAAGAAGGAGACAAACAAGAAGGAAATAAGAAGGCAAATGTGGTAAGTAATAAATTTGAAAATGATGCTTTGATTCTTTCCCTAGATAATACTAATGATTCATGGGTTTTAGATTCGAGGGCCTCATTTCATGCTACGCCCCATAGAAGTTATTTTCTCAATTATGTCCAAGGAGATTTTGGGCTGGTTTATTTAGGAGATAACGAACCCTGTCAGATTGTTGGAAAGGGAAGAATCAAGATTAAGTTGTAGAATGGGAATCATTGGCTACTATAAGAGGTAAGGAACATTCCAAGGCTAAGTGGGAATTTAATTTTAGCAGGGTAGCTAGCTGATGAAGGTTGCATTGTTACATTTACTAAAAAAAATTGGAAGGTTTCAAGAGGTGCCATAGTAGTAGCAAAAAGTGTGAAAGTAGGCACCTTATATCTTTGTATAGGTCATATTGTTTCTTGTACTTTAGCTGTTGTAGATAAAAAACAAATAGGTTCAGGAATAGTTGCTACAATTTCGGAGGAAGAGACTAAAACAATTGCTACAAGTTTTGAGACAACACTGTGGCATAACAAACTTGGGCGTATGAGTGAAAAAGGTATGAAGGTACTTCATTCTAAGAAAGTTTTACTAGGTCTGAAATATATTAATATAGATTTTTGTGAAAGTTGTGTGTATGGAAAACAAAAGAGAGCCAATTTTTTCAAGGATGGGAAGCAAAAGAAAGATAAAAAGTTAGAGCTTGTGCATACAGATGTATAGGGACCAGCTTAGGTATCTTCTCTCAATGGCTTTCTGTATTATGTTACATTCATAGATGATGCAACTAGGAAGGTATGGATTTATTTCCTTAGACAGAAATCTGATGTATTTGATACATTTAAGAAATAGAGAATCTTGATTGAGAATGAGACGGGTAAAAGATTAAAATGTCTTAGATTTGATAATGGTGGTGAGTATTGTAGCAAATAATTTGAGGATTATTGTTCCTTTAATGGAATTCGTAGGCAGAAAATGGTTCTAGGGACTCCATTGGAAAATGGAGTGGTTGAACGTATGAATAGGACAATAATGGAGCATGCAAGGACCATGAGATTGCATGTTGGGCTGCCTTTAAACATGTGGGAAGAGGCTATCAACACTATTGTATATTTAATTAATAGAGGTTCTTCAATTCTTTTGGGCTGCGGTATTCCAGAGGAAGCATGGATAGGTAAGAAGGTAAGTTATTCTTTTCTCAAAACCTTCAAATGTGAAGCATTTGCAAATGTAGATTTTGAAAATAAAACCAAGATGGATGTAAAATAAAAAAATTGCACCTTCGTTGGATATGGCATTGATGAATTTGCTTATAGGATTTGGGATTTTGAAAATTAGAAAATTGTGAGAAGTAGGGATGTTGTATTCAATGAGAAGGTGTTGTACAAAGATCAGTTGTAGTAGGATGAGAAGAAAGAAAAGGATTATGTGGTGTTGGATGATACTCCAAACAATGATATTCCAGTGGTTCCTCATGCTATGCAACATCAACTAGAAATACTTCAAACTCCAGTGAATGTTAGACGGTCAACAAGGCTAAGTAGACCTCCTGAAAGGTTTTCTCCCTCTTTGTATTCTATTTTGTTAACAGATGCTGGTGAACCAGAAGGATATGATGAAGCTATGCAGGTGGAATCAAAGGTTCGGTGGGAGCTTGCAATGAAAGAAGAAATGGACTCCTTGCTGAAAAATTAGACTTAGAAATTATGTAAGTTACCTACAGGTAAAAAGGCTTTACCAAACAAATGGGTTTATCGGCTGAAAGAGGAAGATGGAGGTAAGAAAATATTTAAAGTCAAGGTAGTTGTAAAAGGATTTGCATAGAAAAAGGGCATTGATTGTGATGAGATATTTTCTTTGGTTGTCAAGATGACTTCTATTCATACTATTTTAAGTGTTGTGGCTACTAAAGATTTGCATTTGGAATAGCTAGATGTGAAAACTACCTTTCTCCATGGTGATTTGGAGGAGGAGATATACATGGAACAACCCCAAGGATTTGAGGTCACAAGTAAGGAGAAACTGGTGTGCATATTGAAGAAGAGTTTGTATGGCTTGAAATAAGCACCTTAGCAATGGCACTTGAAATTTGATAGTTTTATGGCTGAGCAAGGCTATAGCCGGTGTAACTCTAAACATTGTGTTTATTTTAAGAGGTTGGATAATGATAGCTACATTATTTTATGTTTATATGTTGATGACATGCTTGTAGCGGGGTCTAACATGGATCACATAAGAGAATTAAACAATAGTTAGCACAATCATTTGCTATGAAGGATTTGGGGGCATCAAAACAAATCCTTGGTATGAAAATTTGCAAAGATAGGAAGAACAAAAAATTGATTCTATCTCAAGTTGATTATGTTGAAAAGGTGTTGGAGAGATTCCATATGAAGAATACAAAAGCTGCCAGCACACCTTTGCCTAGTCATTTGAAATTGACTAAGGAGATGTGTCCTAAGACACCAAAGGAGGAAGAAAAAATGTCCAAGGTACCATATGCTTTAGCTATAGGAAGTTTAATGTATGCCATGGTATGCACAAGACCAGATATTGCACATGTTGTAGGAGTCGTAAGTAGGTATATGAGTCATCCTGGATTGGAGCATTGGAATACAGTAAAATGGATTCTCAGATATTTGAGAGGTACATCTAATAAACACTTATGATTTGGGGGCTCTAATACTGATTTAGTAGGTTATGTAGACTCATATTTGGTAGGGGATATTGATACCAGGTGGAGTACTACAAGTTATGTCTTTACTGTAGGTGGGATAGAGGTGAGTTGGATCTCACAGTTGCAAAAGGTGGTTTCTTTATCCACCATGGAGGCAGAGTATGTAGCTGCAATAGAGGCAAGCAAGGAGATGATATGGCTGCAATCTTTCATGGAAGAATTGGGAAAACAATAAACTAACAGTTATTTGTTTACAGACAGTCAAAGTACCATACATCTTGCAAAGAATTCTGCCTTGCATGCAAAGACAAACACATATAGTTGAGGTATCACTTCATTCGGTTGGTGTTGGATGATGGACTGTTGAGGCTAGAAAAGATACATATAGATGAAAATCTAGTAGATATGTTTACAAAGGCAGTGACAAGGGAGAAGCTGAGGTCCTCTTTAGCTTCGGTTAGTCTTCAAGACTGAAAATAAAATCAGAACAACAAAGTCTAAGGTGCTTATTTCCAATGGGAGCTACAAGGTCAGCGGTGTTATGATTAGTCTCCAATTGGGAGATGATATGGTGTGGAGTTTGATCAGTCTCCAAGTGGGAAATTGTTGTTATATGGAGCCTAATCAGACTCAAGGCTAAATTTTCCCCACTTTTATCAGTGTAGTTTCCCCCCAAATTATTTAACAGGGGAGTGCAGGGGGGTAGAGCCCCCTCTTGCGGGGCCCGGGGGCCTTATCCCCTTGATGGGGCCTATGGGTAGAGCCCATGGTGGGGATCTGCGGGCAACGCCTCTAGTGGGGGTTGCTGGGGACAATGCCCCCAAAGAAAAAATTGCCTATTATTTTATAAAGGCGTCGGGAGTTATTTTTCTATTAGCTGACATAAAAAAAACCTATTTTTGTAACTGACATAAGGCTTGATAAAAGTGGCTAAGTGTTAGGGTTTCCGTTGATATTGTATTGTAGAATTTGCAGCAGTATTGAGTTGCAGGGATTGCTAGTTGTAATCAGTTTGATTTGCTGGATAATAATATTGGACTCTCTGTTTGGTGGATGTAGCCTGAATTTGGGTGAACTACATTAAAACTTGTCTCTCGCTATTATTATTTCTGTGTATTTCCATTCCTCTGTTTAATCTTTATTTGCATTTAATTGATATCTTCTGTCGGCTAACCCTAACAATTCCAGTCAAGAATAGGAACATGATTATCCCCTGCAATATTCTTTTTCAAGTATGAAACATGGAAAACATTGTGCATCATGGAAAGGGCTAGTAGTAGAGCAATCTTGTATGCGACTGGGTTGACCTCTTCAAAAACTTTGAAGGGACCCACATACCAAGGAGCTAGTTTGGATCTATTTCCAAACTTAATAGAACTCTTTTG
The DNA here is from genome assembly GCA_027924645.1 of Cunninghamia lanceolata. Classification (NCBI taxonomy): domain Eukaryota; kingdom Viridiplantae; phylum Streptophyta; class Pinopsida; order Cupressales; family Cupressaceae; genus Cunninghamia; species Cunninghamia lanceolata. The sequence goes on from BSBN01001745.1 coordinate 992,143, forward strand.
TGGTTTAACACTTAAAAGGACTTTTTTTCCCACTAAGAAGTGTCTTGCGATGCATTTAGCATCCACATAACTTTTTTGCCTATCATTTGCTTCCTTTAGCCTTTTCTCAATCAGATTAACTTGCTATTACATTTCTGACAGCATTTCTATAACAAGGCTAATCCTATCTTCTAGCTTATCCCAACGTATAGGAGTTCAACACATTCTTCCATATAATGCTTCAAATGGAGCCATCTTGATAGAGGAATGATAGGAAAATTATTATAAGCAAATTCCACAAGAGGAAGATAATCCTTCCATTTGTATTGTTGATCCATGCAATATATTCTCAGTAGATCTTCCAACATTTGGTTTACTCTTTCAGTTTGGCCATCCATCTCAAGATGATAAGCAAAGCTTATGTTGAATTGAGTTCCAAGTGAGGAGAATAAGGTTTGCCAAAACCTTGATGTCATATAGGCATCCCTATCTAAGATAATATTCTTAGGAATATCGTGCAATCTAAATATTTCTTGCACAAATTTGTGGGTTATGAATGGTACCCCATCTATCAAATTCCCAGGTATAAAATATGTCACCTTGGTGAGTCTATCCACCACAACCAAAAGAGCATTGTGTCTATTCCTAGACATAGGAAGTCCTTGCTCAAAATCCATGCTAATGATTTGTCATTTCCATTATGGAATCTCATGAGGGTATACAAGTCGTACTGGGTGATGGTGTTCTGCCTTCACCCTTTGGCATTCTAGACATCCAACTAAAAACCTTGTAGCATCCCTCTTCATTCCCTTCCAGAAATATAAAGGCTTTAGAACATAATCCTTACTTTGAACCTTAATAGTCCATCTGGTTCAACATAAATCCCATCATATCTAGGATCCTGAGGATTATCCATAAGAGCTTGTTTTACTTTCTCATAATACTCATCTCCTTTGGACTTTTGCAATACCGAATTCCTAAAGTTAGAATGTATGGAGATCATTGAGCAGATACTTGATTTTCCTTGCCTTGAATATATTTAATCTCAAAATCATAATCAAATATTAGCTCTAACCATCTTCTCTAGTAAGCATTCAAATGTGGCTGAGTAAATATGTATTTGAGCCTTTGGTAGTCTATTTTTAGTTCAAAAGGATTCCCAAGTAGATAGTGTCTCCACATTTGCAGTGCATGAACTACTGCTACTAATTCCAAATTATGAGGAGCATAATTTTGTTCATAAGTTTTTAGTTTTCTAGTCTCATAAGCAATAACTTGCCCATCCTAGACAAGTACACCACATAAACCTTCCCCTAAGGAATCGGTAATTACTACAAAATGACCATCTAGATCAGGTACCTCAAAATAGGTGTCGTAGTCAATCTTTCTTTTAGTTGGTCAAATGCCTCCTAGAATTTTTCTGACCAATCAAATCTTTTGCCCTTCTTTGTAAAAAAGTAATAGGATAAGCAATCTTTAAAAAATTAGCCACAAAATTTTTGTAATAGCCTACTAGGCCCATGAATTTTCAGACCTCATGTAGATTTCTTGGTGCTGGCCATTCCAAAATGGCTCTAATCTTTGTTGGTTCCACATCTATTCCCTTAGCTGAAATTATATGACCCAAATAATGTACCTCCTTTTGAAAGAAAGTATACTTCGAGAGCTTTCCATATAGTTTATGCTCTCTTAACCTCTAAAGAACAATCTTAAATGCTAAAGGTGTTCCTCCTCGCACTTAGAGTAAATCAAAATATCATCAAGGAAAATAAGGACAAACTTGTTCAAGTAGTCTCTGAACACACTATTCATTAAGTTCATAAATGTTGCATGTGCATTTGTTAACCAGGAGGGTAGGACATTGAACTCATAGTGTCCATACCTTGGTCTAAAGGTTGTCTTATGAATATCCTCATCTTTTAGCCATAATTAATGGTATCTTGATAAAAAATTGATCTTTGAAAACATAGTTGCCCCTTATATTTGATCAAAGAAATCATCAATGTGGGACAATGGATACTTGTTCTTTATTGTTTCCTTCTTTAGCATATGATAATCTATGCATAGTTGCAAAGTACCATCTGTTGGTGCCCTCTTAGGGTTAAGGTCTTAAGTTTGAACATTTGTAGGTTTTTTCATTCAAGCCCTGAAAATTCTAAGTCATAAGGTCTTGCGCTTTATCTTCTAATTTTGAGTTGACCTCCTATAGCGGGTTCCCAGTTGTTCAAGTCATAACCTATGCCTTTGTGTTGGTAGAATGACTGGCCCCATTGCAGAGTGTAAACCCCCTTTTTCCCATCGCCAATGTCATATCGATGTGACTATGTGCATCGGAAGCCAAGCAAAGTGTTCCCCCGATGGCCGATGCACATACAAGCAAAACATCCAAAGGTTCTGTCGGCATGACAAGTCTCATCAGCAATCAAGCTAAAAGTTTTTCTGACAGGCTGATGAGGAAGCAAAGATACAGCCAAGTCAAATAACCAAGTGGTGGGGTCCACTATTGTATGCATTTCAGGTTGGTATGTGGTGTTGGGGTACATTCCTGGAATATTTTATCGTAGATTCTGTAGTTGTATCAAGAGGTTTGTATGTTGTGTTGTATATTTAAATATATAATGGGCAAGATACAATGTGGATCTCAATGAAGTTTCAAATCAAGCTAAAGTGGTGGTCAGGTCTGCAGGTATGTGCAAGTGGGTTTGTATGCTCAAATATACAAGACAATGTGCAAAGGGTCATGTACAAGGCCTGGGGCCCACCAGTTGTATATCTGCATTGTATATTTGTACATACAAGCTGATATACAAAGGAAAAACATACAATCTGAATCCGAAGGAGAAATCAAATGTAGCAAATAAAATTTGGAGTCTGCGGGTTGTATATAGCGCATTGTATGTGCAATATACAAATGAAATGTACAAGCAGTGATGTACAAAGCGGATGCGACCAAAGAGTTAACAACATTTGTGAAGCAGGTAAAGTCCACCATTGTATGTTGGGATTGTATGTTCCCAATGTACATTTAGACATGCAAGGGTCATATGCAAATGAAACATACAAAGCGGGTATGGTCAAAGTCAGAGTTTTTGGAAGGTGGTGGGCCCATGCAGTTGTATATCGCACATTGTATGTATGTGCGACATAAAATATACAATGGAAAAGATACAAAGGCCGCGTTTCAAAGTTGTTCCAGTATGCTTCATAAAGGTTTGGAATCCACAGATTGTATGTATGTTGTGTTTGTATATGCAACATACAATGCGATATACAAAGGGTAAAAGTGCAAGCCGGATGTGATTAGGAAATTAAAAATAGAAAAGTCTTTGTATATTTGGTGCTTGTATGTTTGCAATGTACAAGCCAATATACATTGATACAAAGGAGTTAGATACAAGGTTCAGACCTAAGTCCGATTTCAAATTGATTCATGGTGTTTTGGGGTATGCCTTGTATGCAGGCTGTTGCATGTATATGCACTTGCATATGCAAAGGAAAAATTTGGCAAAAGGGAAAAATGAAAGAAGAACTCAGTGATAGCTAATGCCGCCTATGTGGCACGATCTTATTGGTTGATGACTTTTCAATACAAGGTTTGGAGCCACAAATCTTAGCGATAGAAAGGAAATCAATGGCTCTGTTCAAATAGAGGGTTTTCCATGCTTCTACAGTGGCATTCTTGGTGGGAAAATTGCATTACACTCAAAATGATGTGTTTCCAAAGGTCATGAGCTGGTATGCCATTAAGGGAAGATGTTACAGAAGTATGGTCGAAGACATAGATGGGCCAACTACCTAATTAAAGAAGCAAATCCCCAGGCGGCGGCGCAGATCTTGAGTTCAACCACTCCCAGCCTTTTCTTCTACCTGCTGCATTGATTGTTTTGGTGTGCCATTTCATGGTGCAGTGTTTCTGATGAATTTTGAAAGACCCTGTGATTAATTGTTGAGTACACATTCTTTCTATAAAAGGTAAACTGTGTCACTCATTTCGGGTTGTTAAAGACTGGACAAATTTTGGTGTTGTAATAAGATACAACTTTACTGGTGGCTCTATTTTGGTGCCTTGTGAGTTTATGAGTTGTATGTTGAATGTTTTATGCATAGAATTCATCAGTTTCATGTTGATTTAAATGAGTAATGCTTCATTGTATGTATCCTGTTATTTGTCTCCAAGTTGAATGTGTTCTTCTGAATCTAAATAGCTAAGGGATATTTAAGATTCTAGGATATGGGCTTGCTATGTTGAATGCTTGATCTTTTACTTCTACTCAAGGAGTAGATTAAATGTTTAGAGTTGAGTGTTGGGAGGAACATATTGCAGTAAGGATGTTTGTAAGTAGAGATAACTGAATACTTAATCTTGGGTAATATCTGTAAGGCAGCACTACAAAACCCCCTTGAAATCTAATTACTATTTTAAGTCTATGGTAAACATTCACATATATATGTCTATTGACTTTGAACCCTAGATAGGCACCGATTTGGTTATGTATTGAGGTTACAACCCAAGGTCCCAGTCTTGCATCCAAATACAAAATACACATCTAAATTTCAAGTACAAACCTTTAGGACATTAGAAGTAGTTTTAGGACCAAAATCCTCTGATTCACAACTGAGCATAAGGCCCAAAGTTAGCCCCTTTGTACTTATTTCATAGTTTTGGTCTGCATAAAAGAGGATTTATCTGCTTTGTGTCAGCATCCCAGCTAGTTCACAAACACATTACATGGATGTTGAATAGGGAATACGCCCCTTGGTGCAGTAGAACTAGAAGTGAAGGGGAGGCAAATCATGCAACCTCCTGTATTAGTTGGTCGAATCTGCCTATGCATTGGAACTGGTAAACCCTCTGTGGATTCAGGAGAACTCCAACAAAATGGTGACTCTACTAGGGAACGTGAAGTGAGTGTTATCTTTTCATCCCCGGTGAATTCTTGCCCATCTGAGTCACAACATATTTGGTGACTCTACTGGGGAGTGCTTTGTGTAAGAACCTTGTTTTAAAAGGAACTAATTCCTAGTTATAGGTGGTGACTCTGAACAAATCTCCCAACCAGTAAAGTGAAATTTGTATGCAGGGGAGAAGATCCTTGCATAATCCTTTGTTTGAAGAATTACCTAGAAAAATGATGTATAGGAAAAAATGGACTGTTCAAGCCGGTCAAAGGGTTCTCTTAGCCCTAGAAATAATGGTAGTACCCAAGATAATCTAGGATCTTCAGAGCAGATAGCACCTTATTTTTCAAACATAGAAGCTGAAATCCAGGATGTATATGAAAGACAACAAGGTGTTAATTTGAGAATGAGATCAAAGGTGTTTCAGGAATGCCCTTTCTTAGATCCCTCTGACAGATTTGAAGAGATTGAGTCCCCAAGGGATGATTATGATGACCAACATGGAAAGGGACCATCCTCTTCTATGCCCAAAGATGAAGAATTAGCTGAAGAAATCAAAAGCCTAAGAGCTGAATTAGAATATTTACAAGCTTTGAGGACCAGAGATGACATGAGACAAAAAGTGCAAGCTCTGAGAACTGCTCAACATGATTCAATTCCTACTCTTGATAATGCAAATGTGCTAAGAAACTAGCAAAGAAATGAAGTCCAAAATCAACAGAATGATCAGAGACAAAATACAAATAATGTTAGGTTACTATTGAACAATGTAAGAAATAAAAATGTAAATAGGAATGCACATGTCAATCAGTTTGGTAGGCAGTCTATGTAGTTGGATAGATTCAAGCAGCTAGTTTTTAATGGTATTCCTGGTTACCCTAATCCCATTGATAAACATGTAAGGATTCAGATACCAAAGTTTTCAGGAAACAATACTATGTCAGGGGAAGATAATTTGAAATGTCAGGGGAAGATAATTTGAAAGCCTTTCAGAATGTTATGGACAACTTTGAGGTTGATCATGAAGATATTTTTATGAAATTGTTTATGCAGTCCTTAGTTGATGAAGCTAGAGAGTGGTATAAAAGTCTATCTAATTAGAGTGTCTCATCATGGGATGACTTCAAAAAGATTTTTAAAGAACAATATGGTGATAAGACTGATCCAATTTTTCTTATAAATGAATTCACAAGTATTACTAAGGGCTCAAATGAGCCTATTGCAAATTTTAATGCTAGGTTCACTAGAGTGTTGAACAAATTACCACTTCATATGAGGCCTAATAAACCAATGTGTGTTGTACTATATATAAATGCTTTTGATGCTAAAACAACTTATGGATTAAGAGATAAGGATCCTGCTAGCCTCAGGGATGCTTTTAGAATTGCAACTAACATTGAATATAATAGGAAAGCATCTGTAAAACAAATAGAAGGAATGATGTAAAGATTCTACAAAATCCAAATAAGTCTCAGAATGCTCAAGGTAATGCATCTACTTTTGAAGAAAAAATAGATAAGTTGACAAATGTTGTTAAGGACCTAGGTTACAGACTTGCTAAGAATGAAAAGGGGATAGGCCCTGAAAGGCAGGTTTACCAAAGACAAGGAAAGAGACCATCACTGCATGATATGCCATATAACACTAATTGGCATAATGGTAAACCCATTCTCCCAAATAGCAATAATAATCAAAGAGTTCAAAATGTCAAGGAGACTCCTGATCCTTTGAAGAAAGCTATTAACATTGTTGACGATACCCCATGGTGCATAATTTTTCAAATGCCTCACTCACAATCACAATGTATGATTGCTCAATCTTTATATAATAATGCTGTTGCATGTGATGAATGCAATGAGCCACATTATATGCAGGATGATAATGTTAATATGTTGTTCACAAATGGGGAGTATGTTTCTTATGATGTCAATGAAAGCATGAGTTATGGGACTCAGGTCTGCCAGCAAATTTCATGTGACGAGGACAATGAAGATAATTATGCTTATGCTCAAGACTCACACATCCTTTTAAATAACTTGAGGAGGCCTTCTGATGAAGAGATTAGAGCTCTCATAGCTGCAGCAGTGGCTCAGGTTAGAAGCAACTATAACCTTAGAGGTAAGGCCCAGGTAGGTAATTCGCATCAACCAGAAGACACTTTTGTGAACCAGCCAACACATAATCATAAAGGAGCTGAATCACATAAGAAAAAATGGAATAATAATAAGAAGAATTCTAAACAAAAGCCAAGTCATGATTCTCAAAGATCAGAAAATGAAATTCCCCAAAATGAGAATCAAACTAATAATTCTCAAGTCATGGATGACAATCAGAGGGTCATTAAAATCAAGGCTGGATCAGCTCAAGATAAGAACAAAACCACAATTCAAGCTACAACTATCATACAAAATTATGCTCCCTTTGATATAACTTAGGTTTTATCCTAGATAAAGGTCTCTGTTCCATTGATGGAGATTATGAAAGCTAAAGAATTAAGAAATAAAGCATTATCTGTAATTTTAGGAGTAGCTTGTGAGACTGAGCAGAATGTTGAGTCTCAGGCTAAGAAGCAATCCTTGTGTATTGAAGAGGATGAGGTTCCTAAAGTGTATCTGGGGGTGACAATGACAAAATGCCCTTCACAGGTTGAACCATTTTATGTCTCCCTTGTTATCAATGGAAAAGTAATCAAGAATTGTATGCTTGACTAAGGAGCATCAACAAATATTATGCCTCTAGCTATCATGCAGCAAGCTAGATTAAAAATAGATAAGGCATGTGGAAAATGCTATGCAATGGACTCTAGGGAGGTGTAAGTCATAGGAATCATGAAGGATGTGGATTTTATGCTAGCAACATATCCAGAAAAGACTTATAGAATGAACATAATAGTAGTTGACATAAAGCCACAGTATGGTATGCTGTTGTCAAGAAGATGGGCAGCATTAATTGGAGGAAGTATACAATTAGATTTGTCATATGCCATGATCCCAATGAATGGTAGAGATGTCAAACTAGTCAAAGAAGAGAGGTCACCTAAAACAGTTGAAGATCAAGATTCAGAAGAGCATATCTATTTTGTGGATACTGAGTGTGAGAATTTTAGAGTTGTCTCAGATGATCAAGGAAGTAAGGAGAGGGATTTTTGCATTCATGAACTTGACTAGTAGGGTTCTGGTGCTGCAGTTGTATTTTTGTCTCCAGCGGGTAAACTTCTAAAATTTTCTTTCCTGCTAAAGTTTCCCTGTACAAATAATATTGCAGAATATGAGGCTCTGCTATTAGGATTGAATGTTTCCTTGAAGCATGGGATTAAGATGCTAAAAGTGCTTGGAGATTCAAAGTTAATTGTCTCCCAGGTGAGAGATAAGTATGCTTGAAAAAATAAAAGATTAAAACAGTATAAGCATGCTGTGTGGGATACAATTGAATTGTTTGATGCTTTTTCAATAAATTGGGTAGAAAGATCAAAGAATGTCATGGCAGATTTTTTAGCCAATGTGGCCATTAGGCCAGATGATATAACTCTGTCTAATGTTACAAATGTTGAGGTTAAACCTAGACCTGCAATACTAGATAATGTATGTAGTTGGCAGGTGTTTGATAATGATAGAGACTTGTTGAGATTCTTACACTGCATAGATGAGGATGAGAACTAGGAAATTGATTTTTAGAACTTTGTAGAAGTTGTAAATGGAAAAGAAACTCTTTTGGGGAAGGAAGTAATTCAGCTTAAGACAAATAAAATCCCCAGAGGACTGGTTGCTTTAGAAAGATCATTTGACAATAGAGACCAATTTGTTACAAATTCATCTCCAACAAACAAGGATGATTTGGAGGAAATAAACTTGGGGACACACCATGCCCCCAAAAGGGTATATATTAGCAAACAACTCAAGCCACACATCAAGAGTATGTTGATAGCATTATTAAAAAAATATAAGCATATTTTTGCATGGTCATATGAGGACCTAAAATCTTATAGGGAAGACTTATTCCAGCATGAGATTCCTTTGAAGCCTGGAGCTAAGCCATTCAGATAGAGACAAAGACCTATTAACCTAACTTTGGCTCCAAAAATGCAGCAACAACTTGTAAAGCTTATGGAGGCTGGAATAATTGTACCTATCAGACACTCAACTTGGGTGTCCAATCTTGTCCCAATTAGAAAGAAAAATGGTGATATAAGACTTTGTGTGGATTTTAGAAATTTGAATGTGTCTTCTTTAAAGGATAATTACCCATTGCCTAACATGGAGGCTATGCTGCAAAAGGTAACTGGTTGTGAGCTTCTATCCTTGATGGATGGATTTTCAAGATACAATCAAGTGAAGGTAAAAGAATTTGAGTAGTATAAGACTGCCTTTACCACTTCGTGGGGGACTTATGTTTATGTAAGAATGCCATTTGGACTGACAAATGTAGGTGCTACATTTCAGAGGGCTATGGATGTTGCTTGTGTAGGATTGATTGACTCAATTTTGGTTGTATATCAGGATGATTTAACTGCTTATTCAAAAAAGGAGGAGCAACATTACATGCATCTGGAACAGATTTTTATTAGGGCATTAGAATATGGCATTTCCCTTAACCCAAAGAAATGTACCTTTGGAGTAATAGAAGGAAAGCTATTGGGACACATTGTTTCCAAGGATGGAGTCAGGATTGATCCTGAAAGGGTTACTACAATTGACAGAATTTAAATTCCTAAAATAGTGAAAGGTATTCAGTCTTTCTTTGGGTAGATTAACTTTGTTAGAAGATTCATCCCCAACTTTGCAGAAATTACAAAGGATATTTCTAAAATGTTGAAGAAGGGTGCAACTGTCAAATGGGAAAGTGAAGCAGCCAGATCATTTCAGAATATCAAAGAGGCTATAAATATGGCTCCTATGTTGAAATCTCCTAATTTTTCTAAGCCCTTTTAGTTGTCCTCATTTGCTTCTTTTCACACTATTGCTGCATGTTTATTACAGAGAAATGAAGATGGTTTTGAGCAACCTATTGCTTTCTTTAGCATGTCATTGCAGGCAACTGAATTGAAATATGATATCATGGAAAAGCAGGCATATGCATTGGTTAAGGAAGTCAAAAGTTTTAGGCCATACTTGCTAGGATCTCAGTTACATATGTACCTCATGCAGCAGTTAAGGACATTTTCACTCAGCAGGAGGTGACAGGAAGAAGATGCAGGTGGATTAACAAATTACAAGAGTTCAACATTGAAATACAAATCACAAAATTGGTAAGGGGATAGGGTTTGGCTAAAATGATGACATAATCAAATCTGGAGGCATGCCAGGTAAATGTAGTTCAGAATGAAGTTGTTAATATGTCAGAATCTGAATGGTACAAGGATATTGTATATTCTTTGCAAAATTTGAATTGTCCTTCCTATCTTAGTGATAGTCAGAAAAGGACCTTAAAGTTACATGCTATCAAATACATAATTATTCAAGGAGAATTGTATTGGAAGAATCCTAATGGTGTACTACTTAGGTGTGTGGATGAAAATCAAGCTATGGATAGTTTGAATGACATGCACAAAGGAGTGTGTGGTGGACATTACAGTGCCAAAACAATAGCTCACAAAATTCTCAGAGCAGGCTATTGGTGGCCCACCCTATTCTTAGATGCATAAAAAATGGTAAGAAAATGTGATCCCTATCAAAGGTTTTCAAGAAAACTTAAATATGAAGATGCATTACCCCTCAGAACTATAACTGTGGAGGCTCCATTTCAACAATGGGGAATTGATTTTATAGGGGAAATTTTAGAGAAATCAAGTGGAGGACATAGTTGGATTTTGGTTGCTACTGACTATTTTACTAAATGGATTGAAGCCATTCCAACTAAGAGAGCTACAAGAAAAGTGGTGATGGATTTTATTTTGGAACACATTATTATCAGATTTGGAGTGCCAGTCAAAGTGGTCACAGACAATGCCATGTGTTTCAGATCTGGTGATTTTGTTGATTTTTGCAACAACTATGGGATTAATTTGTCATATGCATCACCATATCATCCACAAGGAAATGGTCAGGTAGAGTCAAGTAACAGAAGCCTTATGAAAATCATCAAAAGGATAATAGGCAAGAAAAAAAGGGCATGGGATTCAAAGTTGAAGATGGCACTATGGGATGACCAGATAATAGTGAAGAAATCAATTGGAAGGTCACCTTTTGAGCTAGTATATGGTGCAACAGCTAGGTTACCTATGAACAACCTCTTGCCAATCTATAGATTCATACAAGAAAATGATAAAGAGGTTGAAGACTCAATGACTAAAAGGATAAATCAACTGGTTGCATTAGATGAAAGTAGAAGAGAAGCATAGAAGACAAATATCAGGAAACAACAGAAGGTGAAATATTTGTTTGATAAAAGAGCTGTAGAAAGGAAGTTTTAGATAAGTGACTTGGTCCTTGTTTGGAATGCAAAGAGTCAGGATAAGGACAAGCATGGTAAATTTGAGCCCTTATGGATGGGTCCATATCAAATCAGCAATACTCATGAAGAAGATTCCTACTTTCTCCAGGCCCTCAATGGTGAACTACTGGAATTGCCTGTGCACGGTAAATTCCCTAAATCTTTTTTTCTCATAAATGAATATCTTATGTGTACACTGTAAATTAGATGTAAATGGTCTATATATACCTTGTATAGTCGGTGTTGTTTTATGTTTTGTGTTTTACCCGGTCTATCCTGGAGTGGTCTGGTTCTTGCTGCAGCCTTACTCCTGCACATCCCCAGTCGGAGCCTATGTTGGTGCCCACTTAGGGTTAGGGTTTTAAGCTTGAACATTTGTAGGTTTCTTCATTCAAACCCTAAAAATTCTAAGTCATAAGGTCTTATGCTTTATCTTCTTTGAGTTGACCTCCTATAGCGGGTTCCCGGTTGTTCAAGTCATAACCTATGCCTTTGTGTTCGTAGAATGACCGGCCCCATTGCATAGTGTAAACCCCCTTTTTCCCATCACCAATGTCATATTGGTGTGACTATGTGCATCGGAAGCCAAGCAAAGTGTTCCCCCGATGGCCAATGCACATACAAGCAAAACATCCAAAGGTTCTGTTGACATGACAAGTCTCATCGGCAATCAAGCTAAAAGTTTTTCTGACAAGCCAATGAGGAAGCAAAGATACATCCAAGTCAAATAACCAAGTGGTGGGGTCCACTATTGTATGCATTTCAGGTTTGTGTGTGGTGTTGGGGTACATTCTTGGAATATTCTATCGCAGATTCTATAGTTGTATCAAGAGGTTTGTATGTTGTGTTGTATATTTAAATATACAATGGGCAAGATACAATGTAGATCTCAATGAAGTTTCAAATTGGGCTAAAGTGGTGGTTAGGTTGGCAGGTATGTGCAAGTGGGTTTGTATGTTTGAATATACAAGACAATGTGCAAAGGGTCATGTACAAGGCCTAGGGCCCACCAGTTGTATATCCACATTGTATGTTTGCACATACAAGCTGATATACAAAGGAAAAACATACAATCTGAACCTGAAGGAGAAATCAAATGCAGCAAATAAAATTTAGGGTCTACGGGTTGTATATAGTGCATTGTATGTGTGATATACAAATGAAATGTACAAGAAGTGATGTACAAAGAGGGCGCGACCAAAGAGTTAACAACATTTATGAAGCAGGTAAAGTCCGCCATTGTATGTTGGGATTGTATGTTCCCAATGTACATTTAGACATGCAAGGGTCATATGCAAATGAAACATACAAAGCGAGTATGGTCAAAGTCAGAATTTTCGAAAGGTGGTGGGCCCATACAGTTGTATATTACACATTGTATGTATGTGCGACATAAAATATACAATGGAAAAGATACAAAGGCTGCATTTCAAAGTTGTTCTAGTATGCTTCATAAAGGTTTGGAATCTGTGGATTGTATGTATGTTAAGTTTGTATATGCAACATACAATGCGATATACAAAGGGTAAAAGTGCAAGCCGGATGTGATTAGGAAGTTAAAAATAGAAAAGTCTTTGTATATTTGGTGCTTGTATGTTTGCAATGTACAAGTCGATATACATTAATACAAAGGAGTTAGATACAAGGCCCGGACCTGAGTGTGATTTCAAATTGATTCATGGTGTTTTGGGGTCCACCTTGTATGCGGGCAGTTGCATGTATATGCACTTGCATATGCAAAGGCAAAATTTGGCAAAAGGGCAAAATGAAAGAAGGAGAAGTCAGTGATAGCTAATGCCGCCTACGTGGCACGATCTTATTGGCTGATGACTTTTCAATGTAGGGTTTGGAACTACAGATCTCAGCAACAGAAAGGAAATCAACGGCTCTGTTCAAACAGAGGGTTTTCCATGCTTCTACAGTGGCATTCTTGGTGGGAAAATTTGCATTACACTCAGAATGATGTGTTTCTAGAGGCCACGAGTTGGTATACCATTAATGGAAGATTTTACAGAAGTATGGTCGAAGACATAGATGGGCCAACTACCTTATTGAAGAAGAAAATCCCCAGGCAGTGGCGTGGGTCTCGAGTTCAACCACTCCTAGCCTTTTCTTCTTCCTGCTGCATTGATTGTTTTGGGGTGCCATTCCATGGTGTAGTGTTTCTGACAAATTTTGAAAGACCCTGTGATTAATTGCTGAGTACACATTCTTGCTATAAAAGGCAAACTATGTCACTTATTTTGGGTTGTTGAAGACTAGACAAATTTTGGTGTTGTAATAAGATACAACTTTGTTGGTGGCTCTATTTTGGTGCCTTGTGAGTTTATGAGTTGTATGTTGAATGTTTTATGCATAGAATTCATCAGTTTCATGTTGATTTAAATGAGTAATGTTGCATTGCATGTATCCTGTTATTTGTTGCCAAGTTGAATGTGTTCTTCTAAATCTAAATAGCTAAGGGATATTTAAGATTCTAGGATATGGGCTTGCTATGTTGAATGCTTGATCTTTTACTTATGCACAAGGAATAGATTAAATGTTTAGGGTTGAGTGTTGGGAGGAACATATTGCAGTAAGGATGTTTGTAAGCAGAGATAATTGAATACTTAATCTTGGGTAGTATCTATAAGGCAGACACTAGAAAACCCCCTTGAAATCTGATTACTATTTTAAGTCTATGGTAAACATTCACATATATATATATATGTCTATTGACTCCGAGCCCTGGATAGGCACTGATCTGGTTATGTATTAAGGTTACAACCCAAGGTCCCAGTCTTGCATCCAAATACAAAATACACATCTAAATTTCAAGTACAAACCTTTAGGACATTAGAAGTAGTTTTAGGACCAAAATCCTCTAATTCATAACTAAGAATAAGGCCCAAAGTTAGCCCCTTTACACTTATTTCACAATTTTGGTCTACATAAAAGAGGATTTATCTACTTTGTGTCAGCATCCCAACTAGTTCACAAACACATTACATGGATGTTGAATAGGGAATACCCCACTTGGTGCAGCAGAACCAGAAGTGAAGGGGAGGTAGCTCATGCAACCTCTTGTATTAGTTGGCCAAATCTGCCTATGCATTTGGAACTGGCAAACCCTCTGCGGATTGGTGAGAACTCCAACACCATCCTTCTTTTTAACAAAAATTATTGGGGCTCTCTAGGGTAATGTTACTAAATTATGTTTTCAACCTAATCATTTGAGGCTTAGACAACAATTGTCGAAGAAGGGGTAAAGAAAATTTTTTATGTCCAGGATCTTCCAGTCAATGTCTGATGTCTTGATAAACGACTAACACATGATCACTTATCAAGATCATGCAACAGCTCAAACTAGGTTTTCATACCATCCTAGTAAGTGAAAATGTTCTAAAGGAAAGAAAGAAGGCATTCAAAGAATGACAGGTATCTAAGTGACTTCATATTTCAGTTATGATGTTGCTGACTATTCAGTACATTTCAGTGCAGTTTCAAGAAGGGGATATTTATAAACTATCATTTCTTCATCATTTTTTAAACATGTGATTTAAATGAGATTTAGTTGTTTCATGCTATGTAATTGATTTAGAAAGAAAATATGTAGAAATCATTGCATAAAATGAAATAACTGATTATATTCAAAAGAGTGTTTAAATATGTCCCACACAATCCATGGGCATGATTGATTTGATATAGCATAAAGGAAAGCTATACAACTGAAGGTAAAAGTAGGAAAAAAAACACGAGCAGAAGGTATATCCATCATTGGGCAGTCTTGTTTTGATTTTCTTTGCTCTCAGCTCCTCCTTGTTGTTGATCTTCAGACAAACTTGTATGATGATGAAATAATTGGGTTAGAGCTTTGGATATAAACTTTGATCATATGCCTTACCAACAAAAATATAACCTTCATTCAGGATGCATTAAATCAACTCATCAAATGGAAGTCAAATCATCAAGAAAAGCACCAAGCTTCATTATTTTTGCTAACTTGTTTGTTCACTGTGCAGGTATAGGTGAAATTTCCATTGCAGTCTATTCTTTTGATATCAAAGTATGTGGAGTGAAATGGGCTCCCACAAGGGTTGAGCCCAACATGCTGCCCTCTTGTTTCATTTAAGAGGGATAATTACAAATTGCTAGTTTTACATTTATCATAATTATGTTGGTATAATGAAGACTTCTTATTATCAAGAAAATTTCATTATATCAACATAATTAGGTTTCAAGAAAAGGGAAAAATCTAATCATCAAGATATTCATACATGTCATCTAGAAAGTCATCCATCAGAGAAAAGAGATCTTAGAAAAGATTATAGTCAGAAGCCTTGCAAGAGGATAGTCATGTCCATCATTAAAGACATTACAAATGAGTAAATCTATACCTGTTATACCATTCCTAAAGGTACAATCAAGTAACAGTTGTCATGATCTGTGTCTCTTGCATGACATTGATCCAAGTGAAGAATATGAAGCACATTATTTTCCCATAGTGGTGACAGTCACAAGAGTGAAACAATGATAAGAGAAGATAAAGATTGCATTACAAGAAGAGAGCAGTCTAATGCATGCACCAATCACAATGAGGGAACATTCATATATATTGGTGACAATGATAGTCTTATGGAGCAACAAAGACCTAAGATTGTGACAATGCCTTATGAGGATAGTGACCATGAAGAGTACATGAAGAGAGCAGTCTAATGCATGCACCAATCACAATGAGGGAACATTCATATATATTGGTGACAATGATAGTCTTATGGAGCAACAAAGACCTAAGACTGTGACAATGCCTTATGAGGATAGTGACCATGAAGAGTACATGAGATACATAGAGGAGATGGAAGATACAATATGAAAGTTACAAGATCAGCTTAAGAGTTTCAAGCCTAGCAACATCCAAATGAACAACCATATCAAAAGAAACACAACTAAGTAGCAATAGAAGGTGCATAATGTGAAGCAATAACCATGAAGATACATATCTTGACAAAGTTGAGAATATAGAGGATAGTAGTGCAAGAAGTCCTTGAAAGAAGAAAGAGTAACACAAAACCTACATAATAGAGAGGACAAATTCTAACAAATTCTTTGTGATAGGTCTAATTGTTATTCTGTTATATTTGAAAGGAATTTTGCAGATCACAGTATGATAAAAATGTTGTAGCATAAGGTTGTTATAGAAGATCTAAAGGACAAAAACTAACAATGTCAAACTACAATAGTCATATAGTACTTTAAAACAACAATCAAGAACAAAATAGAAGACATGGGATAGTATGAAGACAACCAAAAATGCACAGGAGTCTAATGCAACAAAAGGCAATCTAGTTCTGGAACAATAATGCATCATGTAACAGATATAGTCAATAACCCCTGAGATAGTGAGCATTCAGTCATAGTGATAATCATGTATGCAGGCCACTCATCCTTACACAAAACATGGAGCAATACAGAAAATGTGACATATGTAGTGAAATTGTATCATTATTAAGCAAGGAAGTAATGATATAATGATAATACTATAAAGGGTAAAATTTGGATAGTTGAGTTTTTGGTAGTTTTGTATGTGTATCCTCCTTTCACCCTTTCGTTCAAGGACCTAGGGTCGAGTTGCAATGTACTATCCTACCCTAGGTCACTATGAGACATGGGAAACTTAGATTTTTATGATTTGATTACTAATTATCTTCTCTTATGCTCAATTATACCTTAAAACCCTAATTATGAAAATACGATAGTAAACAGATGAATATCAAAAAATGCTGCTACGAAAAGACGTAAAACGACAAATAGCTATGCACCTATTTTTGAGGTTCCGAAGAGGAATAGTCGGGGACTAAAGAGCGGGCACCCAAGTCCAATACCCTACATTTTGTTAGGATCTGCAAACAAGATCTGCAACCTGTCCCTGTTGCACCAAAGGTTTTCCCATCATGAAACTTTGAGGACTAATGAGCATGTGCCCTAGTCCAGGGAGTTGTTTTCTTCTCTAATCTGTAATTCTAACACTCTGTTGTACCCTCCTACAACTTCACTTTCTCCAAATCCAACACCTGTAACTTGCAATCATGAAAACTTTGGGAGGGACTTGTGGTGTTTAGAGGGTTGCCTTAGTTAAGCCCTGGAGAGACATTCAAGTCTTCCGAACACCATTGTCAGATAAAGAGTGCATGCCCTTATGAAGTAGAGGCAAAAACCAAATGATAAATGCTTACAAACACAAATGATGCCACCTTGTAGTGAAGATCTCATGGGAGGAAGAATCTCTTCATGCCATGAGGAGATGGATGCTCAAATCTACAAATACAAACACATAAACCACACAAATCTACTCTTGCAACACAATGAAAGCCTTGAATCACCTTTAGAATGCATGAGAATAAAATCTCGATCTAGTTTTCAAATGAATAACTAAACTTACTTTTATATGCAACTACAAACACTCCCGCAAAGAATTTCGTAATTCAAACTTACTGTGTTGACATAGGACCCAAATAACAGTCACAAGCTGACACCCAAAAATTGGGATTGACCCAAAATAGGGCAGGACTAGGGCACGGGCACCCAAGTCCTTCCCCCCTATTTTGGGTAGGGATTATCTCAAGTGTTCCCCCTAGGACCTATTTGCTAAGAAAATTAGGGGTTTTCTCATCAAGATGTCAAATTATGATGTAGGATGTCCTAAATGCAGATAAAAGACCCGGGAGCTAAACCTTATGAGGGAAAAGCCCCCAAGGGGACATTTTTTGATGTTACATTTAGCCCCCACTTTAATGTATGTATAAATGCGAGGCCAATACATACATTAAAGTACGGTCAACAAACACGCCAAGCATGGAGAAGACACACCAGACACATTGAAGACAATGACAGGCATGCAAAACACAAAGAAGATAGTTACAGTCATGCAAAACACAGAGAATACATTGAATGCATAAAAGACACATTAATGCATAGAAGACAGGAATGATTTATTTTCTTTTCTTTTTCTCATATATATGAAATGCAAATACAAGTATAGAAAAGTAAACAAACCTCCCATAATGCAGGATGTACTCATCGTATAGGTCTTTACACACGCAAGACATGCCAAACCTCCCAAAATACATGTACTCATCGCATAGGTCTTTAAACTACATATGGGTCAACAAACATGCCACACAAATCAAGCACACCAAAAACACACACTTTGAAGACACGGAGAAAACATGGCAGACAAGTGATGGAGTGTTCCTATTTCTAGGTTCAACACCATCTCAGGCATATTACAGGCACACACTGAGGATTGGGCTTCACCACAACAATCACCCAAAACATTCTTTAAGGTTTAGTTAGTCACAAAACCACTCCCTGACTCCGTAGAGGACTTTTGAAAATGACAAGACAATGCAATCTGCTTTGAGAAATTCACCACCCCCACCTCTGCAAAAGGCTTAAAATAAAAAGGATATATGTGATATCCTACCTCCACAGAGGGAAAAAATGATTGATTGATTGATTGATTGTAAACAAACTCAAAGTATAGGATGTACTCATTGCACAAGTCTTTAGACTGCAATTGAGGACAAGCACATTGCTAACATCTACAACAGATAGCTTACCATATATATGCCCCCACCTTAAGGTGGTTGATATCAAGCATGTTAAGGTAGGAAGAAAACACACAAGGGAACACAAACTTTTGCAAAGCCCATGCCCCCCGGAGGTGACATGTACTTTACGATCACCAAATGTTCCCACAAACACATCCCTGCAAGAAACATGTTAGTGTCCATAATCATGATAAACAACATCAATGCATATGATTAACCACACAAAGAGCCAAGGTTATACTACGAATTTGGAGTTTGAGGATAACCATGGGGCTATATCACAAAAATCTCTGAATCAAGTACCACCAAGGCTAGATTCAAAGACAAACAAAGTGCACAAAACATCAATATTTGTTATGATTTGTAAATGAGATAAAAACATCACCAAAATCACTACGTGGAAAGCATGAGTGCTTCCACTAGCCAAGCGTTGAATAAGATATACAACCCCATCATCATATTAAGAACTAAGTCCAATTTTTTATTTCTCACGAAAGGGACGCTAGGTCCACATCAGTATAAATATTTTTTCGTCATCTGCCAGCTAGATAAAAACACTAGAGGAAAGGAAACAATAAATAAGAGAGGAGAAACAAGTGTCTTAGGGACAATCATGTAGGAGGGTGCCCCCAAGTCACCAATCACAATGCTATGTCCATAAGACACAACACACAATGATGAAATTAGAGAGAGGCAATATAAAAGAATGATGATACAAATAGAAGAAGCTCACAGCAAAGGCAGTCTCCTGGTATCTCAAACCTTACAAGAGAATTAGGGGTCATCCCAGGAGGCCTAAAAAACACATAACACATCATGGGGGAAACACATCACGAGAGATAAAGGGTTAGAAATACTTACCTATAGGGTCTTCATGCTAAGTCTTGTCATCAAGCAAATCATCATCATCTTCCCACACCCAAATTTTAGAGGAAAGTGGGACGTAAGGTACCATAGCCCAATTCTTGTCTTTGTCTTTAGATTGTTCATTCTTAGGATCATCTTTGTTTGGTTTAATGTTTTCTTGTTGAGTTGTATGCATTATGCTCTTGAGAGGTGGAAGAAAAAATGTGGTTTGAGTGATTTTAGTACCTATCCAAGAGAGTTTTAATGTAGGAGACCTTTCCTCATCCACTAGTGCTACATCTTTTGAGAAAAGAGCATCGGAATGAGGGGAAAGTAAGATGTTGTGAGGACAATTATCAATGTTTGTATCTTAAGTGATGTTCAAAGAGGTAATTGATGTTTTAGAATCCTTAGTGTTGTCCAAATGACTTGAATATTCAATCAAAGGAAGGAGATTAAGGGTCTTGTCTTCCTTAATGATATCTAAGGTGTGTGAACAATCAACTAAAGGAACTAGGTTGATGGGATGATCATAGAGATTTCATGCACTAGGATAGGATTCTGATTATTGTTCAATGAATGTTCATTATGTACCCATGGAATGTTTTTTGTTAAAGAGATTTCTTCATTCACTAATACTTCCTCTTGGCCAAGGAGAGCATTGGAATGGCAAAGTGGTGATGGGTCTTTACTTGCTAATGCTTCATCTTGGCCAGAGTGAGCATTAGAATGAAGATTTGGTGGTGTGCTATTAAGAGATATGTCAATGAAATCATCCTCTTGCATCAAAGTGTCCTCATGAGGAGGAATAACCTTGGGAGAAGGATCATTACATGTTTTAGCAACAGGTGTCGTAGTGGAATTTTCCATAAAGTCATCTAAGGCTTCATCTAACATTTTGAGGTCATCACTAGTATATATACTATTGATCACAAATTTAGTGAGATCATCTAATATAAAAGGATATATTCCCATGAGATTTGTGAAGCTATCAAAGTTAGATATATAACAAAGGATTTCATATGTGGAGCACATAGAGAGATCAACATCATGTATGTATGCTATCTATTCCAGAACTTGAGGATGTTTATCAGTGAATTTAGAGAAATGATCAATGTCTATGATGTATACAAATAGAGTTTCCAAGGAATTATCCATGATATATGTTTTCAAATCAATTCAATATCATATTTTAAAAGATTTTCAAAAGTATGCAAAAGACAAGTGCAAAACTATGTGCAAAAATGACCTAAAATGCTTGATTTTTTGTTCTTTTTTTCAATACAAATAAGTGAAAAGAAAGGTGTTGTAAGGAAAATGATCAGGGGAAGAAAATTATATGTCTAATATTAGTCCAATACAGTAGTAATATCTGTTACAACACAATCTTGATGCAAATCTAAGATAATGATAGGCCAAAACCCAGTGAAAATACACTAAAATATGTAATTTTTTCACCAAATCTTAATGTCAAAGAGCATGACAAAGGGTATTGTGAGGAAAATTATGATGATTAGAAATTATATCAGTAATAACAGCCACTTAATTCCAAAATATTTGTCACAACACGCTTATAGTGCCACTCAAGGTCAAACCCTAGTGAAAATATAGCAAAAATAAACAGTTTTTCATGATTTTTCAATTCCAAGACCTAGCCAAAGCAATATTGTAAAGAATTTAAGGAGGTGCAGAAAATAATATCAGTGATATTAGTCACCTACAATCATCAAATTTGTCACAACACGCTTGGAGTGCAATCTAGGTCAAACCCTAGGACAAATATAGCAAAAATATGTAATTTTTCACCAAATTTTCAATACAAGAGCCTAATAAAAAGGTCTTGTAAAGATTTTTAGGAGGGGTAGTGGATAATACCCCTAATATCATCCAAGTAGTGCAAAAATATTTTTTACAACATGCCTATAGTGCAAATTTAAAGAGTCGATAAGGCCAAATCTAGTGAAAATCAAAGTTTTTCAAGCCCTAGGTTTGAGATCTTGATGTAAAGTGCTATATGAATGTTTTGAAAGCTAATGTATAATGAAAATTAAATTATCTCAGATCTGAAAATGATTTCCATTCTCTAACATGCAAAATGCAAGTGCAAATCTAATGAAAAATCAATGAAAATGCTAGTTTTTGTTGAAATTTTCTATGCAAAAATGCAAATTTTTGAAGTCTAAATCCAAATTTGTTCTAAAATGAAAGACTACAGCCAAATAAAAATTTGAATGAGCCTATAAAATCAGTATAAAAATCTGAAACAAGATTTTACCTACAAACCCTAGATTTTGGAATTACTAGGTTTTATGCAAAATTCACAATTTTCAACAAAACCCTAGCAATTTTATGATGAAAATGCAATGCAAGATATTGAAATTTTATAATTTTATGCAATTTAAATTAGGTCTAATGTAAAAATTATAAATTTGATGAAATTCAAGTTAATTAATGCAACATGCAAACCTTAGAATGCAATTTTTTTTCCAATTTTTCTAATTTTTCAATTTTTTTGTAAATTTTCCAATGCTTTAAGATGAACAACTATATGAACAAATAAAATTACTATAAATCTAAAGAAAAACACTCAGTAAGGTGCAAATAAGTCCAATAACATGGGTTCACCAAAATGTAAAGGGTAAATTTTGGATAGTTGAGTTTTTGGTAGTTTTTTATGTGTATCCTCCTTTCACCCTTTCATTCAAGGACCTAGGGTTGAGTTCCAATTTACTATCCTACCCTAGGTCACTGTGAGATGTGGGGAAACTTGGATTTTTATGATTTGATTGTCAATTATCTTCTCTTATGCTCAATTATACCTTAAAACTCTAATTATGCAAATATGACAATAAATGGACGAATATAAAAAAATGTTGCTACAGAAAGATGTAAAACAAAAAATAACTATGCACCTTTTTTCAGGGTTCAAAAGTGGAATAGTCAGGGACTAAAGAGCAGGTGCCCAAATCTAGTACCCTACTTTTTGTCGGGATCTACAAACAAGATCTACAACCTGTTCCTACTGCACCGAAGATTTTCCTGTCATGAAACTTCAAGGACTAATGAGCAGGCACCCTAGTCCAAGGATTTGTTTTCTTCTCTGATCTATAATTCTGACACTCTATTGTACCCTCCTACAACTTTATTTTTTCCAAATCTGACACCTATAACCTGCAATCATGAAAACTTTAGGAGGGGGTTGTGGTGTTTGGATGCTTGCCTTAGTCAAGCCCCAGAGAGACATTCAAGTCTTTTGAACATCGTTGTCAGATAGAGAGTGCGTGCCCTTGTGAGGCAGAGGCAAAAACTAAATGATAAATGCTTACAAACACAAATGATGTCACCTTTTAGTGAAGATCTCATGGGAGGAAGAAGCTCTTCATGCCATGAGGAGATGGATGCTCAAATCCGCAAATACAAACACATAAACCACACAAATATGCTCTTGCAACACAATGAAAGCCTTGAATCACCTTTAGAATGCATGAGAATTAAAATGTCCATCTAGTTTTCAAATGAATACCTAAACATGCTTTTATATGCAACTACAAACACTCCCGCCAAGAATTTTGTAATTTAAACTTACCGTGTCAGCATAGGACCCAAATAACGGTCACAAGACGACAGCCAAAAATTGGGACTGACCTAAAATAGGAAAGAACTAGGGTGTGGGCAGCCAAGTCCTCCCCCCCTATTTTGGGCAGGGATTATCTCAAGTGTTCCCCCTAGGTCCTATTTGCCAAGACACTTAGGGGTTTTCTCATCGGGATGTCAAATTATGATGTAAGATGTCTTAAATGCAAATAAAAGACCTAGGAGCTAAACCTTATGAGGTAAAAGCCCCCAAGGGGACATTTTCTGATGTTACAAATACAATGACTATCCTATTCAAGGCAATAGACACAGTGACCCAGTTGTCACTAATCAAAGGGTCTCATTCATTATTGAAGTTATAAAGTACAGTGAAAGTGTAGTGATAGTCATAACTAAATCTCAATCACCATTCATTAGTCATGACATTCATCAATTATCAAAAGGACTTGTGACAGAGTATGAGAGGGTTTTGTCTTGTAGAGGATGCAAAAAGACAGACAAAAACCCTAACACAATAGTAAGATACATAGTTTGAAGATCATGTATACAATGAATAAAGAGACCCTAAATCATGGTCAATCACTATCAACATGTAGAGAGAAATTTTGCTATTAGAATAACAAGTATGTTCACATACAACAAAGAGAGTTACTATATCAAGTACTTCTACATCTTCAAGAATAAGGAGTCAAGATATGAATGAGAGCTTCCAAGTAACCAAGGTACTAAAAATGCAAATGAAAGTATCATAGTTTCAGAGCAAGAGCAACTACAAGAAAGGGTCTACACCTGAAGGAGACAGTCACCTACAATGAAGAAAGGCTATCACAGCGAGTTCTTACCAAGAACCTATATAGGGTTTATTCCATTTCAAGCCATTTTTTGTCAAAACCCTAGCTCAATAGTGAAAGAAGACCACGGTAAAGAATGTTGCAAGTATGGGTCTAACCAGCGTTGTCATTGATGTCAGCATACTCATGCTGCACTAATGAGAAGGATTGGATGAGTTGTGTACTAAGGATATGGAGAAAATTAGTCTCAATCAAGAACAATGAAGAACAGTGATGACTGCAAGTCAAAAGTCCAAGATAGGACGATGATCAGAGGATGCAGATTAAAGGGTTTGTAGATATGTGTTTGTAGGTGATCCAGTAGAGATTTCAGAGGTTCGCATGAAAATATGAAGAAGTTGTGGCTACTCAAGTAAGACCGGTTCTGGTAGGTGTTCAGTGGTGACAGAGTGTAACAAGAAAGGTCTGGTGAGATCCAGAAATGAAGTTTCCTATTCTGTGGATTTAAGGGAGTGCTGAGGAAGTCTTTGTGGTGTATCAACTCTATTGATTCATGGTTTGAAGGTCCACAAGCATCTATTCTTTTATGACAGTGATGACAGACTGTGTTCTTGAGGTTTCGGATGAAGGAGAGAAGGATTCTAGTAAGCAGATGAAGTATGGATGTTCTTGGTGATTCAGGAAAGCTTGTGGTGATCTGTGGATCATTTCCAGTTCATGTTGGTGGTCCCCATTGAAGTTAAAGTTCATATTTGAAGAATAACCACTGGATGTTGGTGTTCTTCCTGAGACTGGTCAACTGGATGTATTACACGTCTTGCAGATGCTCTTGTAGGTGTTTTCTGACATAGATGATTGTTCCTAAGTCGATGTCATGTATAAATAAGGGATTGTGAAGTCATTTCAAAGTGTGCCTTGTAGTGATGAGAGTGTGGTAGCGAAGATCAGAGTGAAAGGCAGAGCAAGAGTATTGAGCTTAAATGGAACTGATTCAAGCATGGTGAAGATGTTATTCTCCAGTTCATGAAGGTGATTCTTATTTCTTTGTAGACAATGTGTCTCTTGTAGGCAGTGAGCCTCTTGTGAGCAGTGTGCTCAGGTAGTGAGCCCTAATTACCATGTGCCATTTTTGTTCTTTCTATTCTTCTAACAGAGAATACGTTCTTGGGTTAATCACCCCATGGTTTTTCCCTTAACCAGGTTTTCCATGTCAAAATCTTGGTGTCTTATGTGTTTATGAGTTTCTGCTTTTGATTTGAATGCATTATGTTTCATGTTTAATATACTGCTAATTACTTAGGATATTTAATTGTGTATATTGGAGAAAGTTTTTAACAACTGATTCACCCCCCCTCTCAGTTGTATGCCCTAAGTCTAACAATTGGTATCAGAGCTAAGTTCCTCTAAAAGGAGCTTAACCGCTTGAGGAGATCTAGAATGTTGTCTTACAAGAAGGATAGTCCAAAGTTTGATGGAACCAACTTTGCTCTTTGGAAAGGTCGCATGAAATGTCACTTGCAGTGTATGGAAATGGCGTACTGGTCAATGGTTACAAAATAGTATATACCTCCACAGGGTGGTCCGACAACCCTAAATGAAATCACAAATGCTGAAAAAAATCTGCGGACCAAAGATGCTCTTCTAAGTGCATTATCTGACTCAGAGCTCTCAAATGTTATTGACCTACCAACTACCTTTGAGATTTGGAATAAACTGGAACTTTTGCATGAAGGAGACCAGTATGTTAAATGTGCAAGGTTACAGAGTCTGAAAGGGAAATTTGAAAAACTAAAGATGAGAGATGATGAAAATATTACTACTTTTATGCCAAGAGTGAATGAGCTGGTTTGTAGAATTATAAATGCTGGTGGAATCTTGGATGAAAATGAGATTGTTGGTAAAATTCTTAGATCCCTTCCTACTTCTTACAAAATCAAGGCTACTGCCATTAAAGAATTCAGAGCCCATGCAACTATCACAAGAGATCAATTGGCTGGGAAATTGGCTACATTTGAAATGACAGAGTTTGGAGACGACCCTCCCAAAACTGAATCTGCATTCAAAGCCAGTGCCTCTATTAAAGGTAAACAAAGGTTTGATCCGGGAGAGAATTCTTCAAGGAAATTGTCATGGTATGAAAAAGCAAGAAAAGATCTGAAAGAAGAAGTAGAAACTACTCAACTTGAAGCCCTCATTGCAAAGAGGCTGCCAAGAGGATCCAGTAAGTATGAAAGAAAATTACCTTTTAAGTGTTTTAACTGCAATAAGATTGGTCATTTTGCCTCAAGGTGTCTGAAAAGATTTTCAAGGCAAAATCCTAACAAGCCAAGGTTCCAAAAGAATTGTTACTATGTACATGAAGATGATGATGAAGGAGTAACAGATGATGAATCGGAGATAGGAAACAAATCTGGAAATGAATGGGTGTTCATTGCCATCAAGGAAGAAGATCCATTGTCCTCTGTATCTATCAATCTTAAGACTGTGGAAAGAGCTCTGGCTGCCCAAATTGAAGAGAAGGATGATTGGGTCATTGACAGTGGATGCTCTCACCACATGACAGGTGACAAAAATAAGTTTGTAGATTTGGAAAGGTATGAAGGAGGAGTGGTAAAGTTTGGTCATAATTCTGCTGGTAGAATAAGAGGAAGAGGAACTATTTCTTTTGATGGAAGAAACAAAACTAGTAATGTACTGTATGTTGAAGGTTTTAAGCACAATCTTCTCAGTGTTGGACAGTTGGTGGACAAAGGCTATGATCTCTGATTCAAGGATGGAAAATGCAAAATCTTTGAAAGATCCAGAATAGAGATTACATCCAGTACTCAAACTAAAGGTAATATCTTCCACTTGGTTGGTACTGGTAAAAGCTTATTATTTGTTCAAGTTGATCAAAGTTGGTTATGGCATAGAAGGATGTGTCATGTGAATTTTGATAATATCATCAAAATAAGCAATACTTAGGTTGTAAGAGATCTTCCAAAATTGGTGAAACCTACTAACAACTTGTGCAAGGAATGTCAGTTGGGTAAGCTGAGCAGAGTCTCATTCAAAAGCAAGGAACTGTCCTCTACCAGATTATTGGACTTAGTTCACACTTATCTTTGTGGTCTGGCAAGAACCAGGAGTATTCAAGGAGATAGATACTTCATGTTGCTAATTAATGACTATTCCCAGATGATGTGGGTAACCTTTCTAAAGGAGAAATCAAAAGCTCTTGAGAAATTCAAAATATTCAAGGCTATGGTAGAGAATAAAACAGGATTAAAGTTGAAATGTTTGAGGTCTGATAGAGGTGGAGAATTCACATCTGGTGAGTTCATAGAGTTCTGTGAGAAACATGGAATTAAGAGACAATTGTCTACTCCTAGGATGCCATAGCAGAATGGAGTAGTGGAGAGAAAGAACCAGACCATCCAGGAAGCATCTAGGACCATGATGATGGAAGCAAATGTTCCTCAGATCTATTGGAGAGAAGCTATCAGCACTGCAGTCTATACTCTCAATCGAGTTCAAATCAGAAGCAATACCGGTAAGACCCCTTATGAACTTTGGTTTGGCATTACCCCTACTATAAGATATTTGAGAGTCTTTGGTAGCAAATGTTACATCAAAAGAGATGAAGATCTAGGCAAGTTTGATGCTAGAAGTGATGAAGGAATATTCTTGGGTTACTCTACTCAAAGCAAAGCATACCAATGTTATAACAACAGACTAAGAAAGATGATAGAAAGTACAAATGTGAAGGTTGATGAGGGAATAGAGAAACCCTCAAGGTTTTATGACTATGATGAATATGATCAGAATGGTGTTCTGGTTCAAGGAGCTCAATCCTCTTCTGAAAATCAGATTCAAACTATTCCGATAAATCAGGAAGAAGAGATAGGTCTGAATGAGCCTGATCCAGAAGCAGAAGTGCAAGAAGCTCCTAAAGTTCCAAGGTATATAAGACTGAACCACTCTGAAGATCAAATCATAGGTGACAAAAGCAAAGGTGTGCAAACTAGGAGGAAAATTGCTCAAAATTCAGATGAATATTGTTTGATTTCAAAGATTGAACCTAAGACAATAAATGAAGCCTACAATGATGAAAACTGGACCAAAGCAATGGAGGAAGAGTTGATGCAAATTGAGAAAAATCACACTTGGGATCTTGTTCCCAGACCTAGAAACAAGAATGTGATTGGAACCAAATGGGTCTTCTAGAACAAACTAAATGAAGTTGGTGAAGTAATCAGAAATAAAGCTAGATTGGTCTGCAAGGGCTACTCTCAAATAGAAGGAATTGATTTTGAAGAAACTTTTGCTCCAGTGGCAAGAATTGAAGCAGTCAGATTATTCCTTGCCTTTGCTACCTTCAAGGATTTCAAGGTATATCAGATGGATGTCAAGTCTGCCTTTCTAAATAATGACTTGGAAGAGGAAGTGTATATAGAGCAACCAGATGGATTTCAGTTGTCTGATCATGGTGATATGGTTTGCAAGTTGAAGAAGGCACTGTATGGATTAAAGCAAGCCCCAAGAGCCTGGTATGATAGATTGGACAAGCATCTTTTGAAGATTGGTTTCAACAAAGGTACTGCTGACAATAACTTATATTTCAAAATTGATCATGAAAACATCTTGATTGTTGAAGTATTTGTTGATGATATCATCTTTGGAGGAAGAGATAGTATGTGTAAAGCTTTTGCAAATCAAATGAAAAGTGAGTTTGAGATGTCTATTCTTGGTGAAATGAATTTCTTCTTGGGTCTGTAAATTACTCAAACAAAGAAAGGAATCTTTATTTCTCAGACCAAATATGTAAAAGAATTGTTGAGGAAATTTGGGATGGAAGATTCAAAGCCAATGAATACTCCCATGGCAACCGGATGTAAGTTGAGCAAAGATGATGACTCTCCTAAGGTGGACCAGACAAAGTATAGATCAATGATTGGAGGATTGTTGTATCTCATTCAAACTAGACCAGATATTATGCAAGTTGTTGGTCTTGTTGCTAGATTCCAAGCTAATCCTAGAGAATCTCATGTCATGGAAATCAAAAGGATTTTTAGGTATCTAAAAGGAATAGTTAAGTATGGTTTGTGATATCCTAGAGATCATGATTTCTCTCTTCATGCATATACAGATGTAGATTGGGCAGGAGATGTGGATGACCAGAAGAGTACCAGTGGTGGAGCATTCTTTTTGGGAAAGAGATTGGTTTCTTGGATAAGCAAGAAATAAGAGGCAATATCCCTGTCTACAACTGAAGTAGAATACATTGCAGTAGCAGGTAGTTGCTCTCAGGTTTTGTGGATGAAGCAGATGCTAAGAGATATCAAAGTAGAGTATGAGGAGCCTATCACAATCTTCTATGATAATTCAAGTGCTATAAATATATCTAAAAATCCGGTGCTATATTCTAAGACTAAGCATATATCTATCAAGTTTCACTTTCTAGGAGAGCAAGTGAACAAGGATGAAGTCAGACTGGAGTTTGTGCCCTCCAAGGATTAGATTGCAGATATCTTTACTAAACCTCTTCCCAAGGACTCTTTTGAGTATCTCAGGGAGAAGTTAGGGGTTATTGCCCCTCCAGTGATGAAGTAGGATGCACTATTGTGCATTAGTCTGGTGGATATCACAATCATATCTTGTAATCCGGATTGATGATGGGGAGCTGCTACTCACGGGGAGCAGCAGATATGATTCTGAAGTATTGGAGTTGCAAGTATGAGCCCTTTGCCACTGATGTCAAAGGGGGAGAGAAGACATGTGAAAAACAAGTGGTTGATGATCAAAGGGGGAGTAGTAAAGGAAGACAAGACATGTGAATAATTGTTGTTGATAGGGGGAGTTGTGACAGTAAGGAGAAGTTCTTGTCTTGATGGTTTTTCACATCATATGTTGCCATCAATGACAAAGGGGGAGATTGTTGCAAGTATGGGTCTAACCAGTGTTGTCATTGATGTCAACATACTCATGTTGTATTAATGAGAAGGATTGGATGAGCTGTGTACTGAGGCTATTGAGAAAATTAGTCTCAATCAAGAACAGCGAAGAACAGTGATGACTGCAAGTCAAAAGTCCAAGATAGGATGATGATTAGAGGATGTGGATTAAAGGGTTTGTAGATATGTGTCTGTAGGTGATCCAGTAGAGATTTCAGAGGTCCGCATGAATATATGAAGAAGTTGTGGCTGCTCAAGTAAAACCAATTCTGGTAGGTGTTCAGTGGTGATAGAGTGTAACAAGAAAGGTCCGGTGAGATCCGGAAATGAAGTTTCCTATTCTACAGATTTAAGGGAGTGTTGAGGAAGTCTTTGTGGTGAATCAACTCTATTGATGTGTGGTTTGAAGGTCCGCAAGCATCTATTCTTTTATGATAGTGATGATAGACTGTGTTCTTGAGGTTCTGGATGAAGGAGAGAAGGATTCCAGTAAGCAGATGAAGTACAGATGTTCTTGGTAATTCAGGAAAGCTTGTGGTGATTTGTGGATCGTTTCTAGTTCATGGTGGTGGTCCGCATTGAAGTTAAAGTTCATATTTGAAGAATAACCACCAGATGTTGGTGTTCTTCCTGAGACTCGTCGACTGGATGTATCACATGTCTTGCGGATGTTCTTGTAGGTGTTTTCCAACTTAGATGATTGTTCCTAAGTCGATGTCATGTATAAATAAGGGATTGTGAAGTCATTTCAAAGTGTGCCTTGTGGAGATGAGAGTGTGGTAGCAAAGAGCAGAGTGAAAGGCAGAGCAAGAGTATTGAGCTTAAATGGAACTAATTCAAGCATGGTGAAGATGCTATTTCATGAAGGTGATTCTTATTTCTTTGTAGATAGTGTGTCTCTTGTAGGCAGTGAGCCTCTTGTGAGTAGTGTGCTCGGGCAGTGAGCCCTAATTGGCATCTGCCATTTTTGTTCTTTCTATTCTTCTAACATAGAATACATTCTTGGGTTAATGACCCCATGGTTTTTCTATTAACTAGGTTTTCCATGTCAAAATCTTGGTGTCTTATGTGTTGATGAGTTTTTTCTTTTGATTTGAATGCATTATGTTTCATGTTTAATATACTGCTAATTACTCAGAAGATTTAAGTGTGTATATTGGAGAAAGTTTTTTACAACTAATTCACCCCCCGCCTCTCAGTTGTATGCCCTAAGTCTAACAAAGAACTGTCACAACAAGGAGCAGAAAGATAGTCTAAGATACAAGAAGAACAATATATATGTGAAAAAATAGGTAGAGATTTATGATAGAACAGTTAAGGGTTTTTAGTTTTGGCTCTCTTTTCACCATGTTCTCAACACATTCTCCCTTTTCACAGCATTCAAGCAAACTGGAACAATATATATGTAGAAAAGAAGTGCTATGAGCAACTTATTGCCAAACAACCCCAAGAGTTTACAAGAAAATGCAGATATTTTTCATAGAAATGCCTTAGAAAGAAAGCAACAATGAAGCCATATAGATTTCCAATGAAAGAGGACTGAAACAACTAGTTAACAACAATTTTTCTCCAAGTTCTCCATGAAAATACAGGATAAAGGGAGGAATAATCTTACCAGTGAGAGAAAATGCAAGCAAGAGCAGCATGGTAGCCTGTTTCAGTCATTCAAATGGTTCAGAAAACCCTCAAAGTAGTAGAAACCCTCGACCATGGTGACACCAAGAGAAGACCAAGTGAAGAATGAAATGATTTTAGGGTTTGATTCTTTTGTTAAGAATGTCCTAACCCGTGGGTTTGTCATTTTCTTTATTTGTTTTGACTTATCTTTTATTGAAAATCATTGCAAATGAGAAAAATACCTCGGGGTTAGACACTTGATCAAGTGTAATCACTAGGAATCCAAAGGAGGCCCGTGAGGATATGATAACTTTTACCAATGCTAAGGTTTTAATAAACCTTAGGTCAAAACAAAATCATTGCAAGACATCGATAAATGTGATGAGGAAGTAAAGGCCAAAGGGAGTCATAAGGTAATTGTGTATTTATTTTCTATTGACCAAGGGTGAGATGTGAAATGATGAAAAATATTCCCCTTGAATCTTGCATAAGTGTGAGATAAAAATAATAATGTAAACAATTAATGAAATAGTAGTGTATAAATTACTTTATTATTTGTCATAAAGATGCAAGAAATTAAGAAAATACATAACACCTAATAAGTCATCATGATTACTTTATTATTTGTTCAAACTATTACCTTCATCCCAAAATCATGCAAAATCAGAAGGTGGAGATAACTGAAATGTCTTTGAAGTCTTCAAATCATGCAGAGTTAAAGGTGGAGTTCAACATGCATTTTGAGTCTCATTTTTAGTTGGTGGAGTCTTTTTAGGAGCCTTTTGGGGTCAACCATCATGCAGGATGAGTTTGACCATTTGATATTGCAGTTTACATCAATTGTGGGCCTCCTTTTCATGGGTTTTAATCTTTGCTCATGGGGGAGCTTTTGGGATATTTTTCACTTCTAGTTAGCTATTAGTGCCACCTCTTGGCACTTTAGAGTCATCTTTGGTATATAGGAGAAAAAACTTTTTTTTCTCAATTCTTGCCTTCTTTTTTCTCTCACACATTGCAGAGAATAGGAGTGTTGTTGTAGCTCATTATTTTTAGATCTATACAATACAGCAGGTTATAGGTTCATATTTTGTCTTATGCAGTGCTTTTTCCTTCTATTTTTTCATTTAGAGTACACCAAAATCTACCTTTTCAGAAATATGCAAGTGCCTTCATGAATGATTTGATGAAATTATTGTGTTTTAATCATTAAAGCCTTTAAGTTTGTCTCATTCATTATTGTGCATCCATCACAGGTCTCAAGTTGTGCTTGTCTCATTTTGGCCTTAAAAACTGTGAAAATTTATTTTCCTCTTGAAAGGACAAACTGGTTGGCCTGCTTTAGAAACACTTTTGTGATTAAGTCATAATTTCTGAATTGTGTAACCAATGTATCTGAGAATAGCTATGAATTATTTTGCAAGTTTTATTATCATATAGGTGCATCACCACAATTTAAAATTCAGTTTGTTGTTCCATTACATTTCTTTCTATGCTTTTTCGTACAAGGTTAGTCTACTATTAGATCAATCATAAGGGAACCAACCCACAATCTAGAGCTCTACCTTCACCATAGGGCACCCACAACCTAAAGGTATTCCCATGTTACATAGGATTTCTAAGCCTCACAGCTTTGCATCATGGGTGCAATCCTAGTTGATAATAGGTAAAACACTAGGTCTTATTAACCCTTTATCAAGAAATTCCTGTAGCTGAGCCTTTAGCTCCATTAACTCTGTGGTGGTCATTCTATAAGGAGCTTTAGATATAGGTTTTGATCCTAGAATTGTACCCATTGAAAAATCAAAAGCTCTTTTGGGAGGCAATTCTAGTAGTTCATATGGGAATACAACCTCAAAATCTCAATTAAAGGGGTACCTATCCATATCTAATCTCTCCTGATCTATGGATTCCCTTATTCCAAATCCTTAGAGTTTCTAAGATTCATAAAACATCAAATCATCTTGAAAACTAGATTCCTTGTGATTATTTATTTTCTCCATTTTAATGGAAAAAAGTTGTCATCCTTTTCTCTGGGCTCTTTTCATATGTAGGGTAGATATTTGTCTCAATTTAACCTCTCTAGGGTTTCCTTGTAGAAAGACTTTATTCCAAAGGTCATCTAGGCATTCTATTGTTTTGGAAAAATAATCCACCTTAGCTCCATAACCAATTTATTCCAAGGATGACATCATATGAGCCTAATGGGGCTACATAAAGGTTCACTTTAGTGGAGAAACTTAGAAGTTCAACCTTAGCCTCAAACAAACATTACTCTACTTGAGCTTTGGTCTGATTAGCATATTCAACAAACCAAATATTTTCCATGTAACCATCTTTTCTAGAAATCTTACTTAAAACTTTTGCAGAAATAAAACACTCTATAGCACTAGTATCTATCAAAATTGAAATTGGAAAACTAGATAAAATACATGTGGTTTCAATTTGAGTGATTTGATATTCATCTTTTCTATTGTCCAAGGCTACATGTATCCATTGCTGGAAAGCTGCCTGTTGTGAGGGTAAAGGATTTTCTCGTGGCTAGGTTCCTTGTGTCTTATTGGGACACTGCTTGGCATAATGATCAACGCCACATGAATAACACCCTCCCATGGGTCCTCGCCTTTCATAAGGCTTTCTAGAATTGTCTCCATTTTTCCTGGAATTGTTATTGCATTTCTTTTCATCCTTGGATTCATTCTAATTATCCTTGAATCCTTTGTCACCTTTCTTAGTGAAATTATGCTTTTTGCCCTTTCTTCGAAATGACTAGGAGAATTGGGACCAATTAAACTTTTTTACAATTCCTTTCCCAGTATGCAAACATAGATTTCAATTTTTGTTCCTGCTTAATAGCTTTCTCATAAACTTGGTTCATTGTAGTAGGACCATGCACATCAACATCACCTCCAATCTGGCCATTCAAACCCATGATGAACTTTTAGATGCAAAACCTCTCATCCTGTTGATATTGGGGAACATATTTGAGAAGATGAGTAAACTTTTCCCAATACTCATTCACAGATGAGTCACCCTATCTCATATTTTGGAAATCTATAAGCTTCTAATCAAAATACAACTGATGCAACCATCTTTGCCTGAAAAGTTCCAAAAACATTTCTTAGGTTAGACTCATGGAGTTCAATTTTTAACTCCATTTTCTTGTTCGTCCAATAGGTGGATGCATCACCTTCCAATTAGTATACTCCCCATATTGCTTTGGTGATTTCAGAATAGTTTCTTATTTCAAAATATTTTTCCATTTATGTAAGCCATGCCTCCACGGCATCGTCGCTTACAGTCTGATCAAACTTGGGAGGTGTAATTGTTTTCATATCTCTAGATAATTATAGAGCCAAGTGGCTTCTTTTATCCTCATTTTGTCTTAATTCAAAGTTATTCTCTTTGTGTCCACTTTGGGTGGTGTTTTCATGACATTCCTCATCCTTACCCTCGTGGAAGGCTTCTTGCTTAGGTCCATTCTGACCCCTGACCTCCTTTTCTAGATTTCCAATTCTTGCCCTTGTCTCATGGAGCATAGGAAGGATCTAATCAAGTTTTGAATTGGAGTGGCCTGAAGGTTGCCATTCCTCTTGGTTATCCCCAATGTTGGTTCCTATCTAAACCATGCTGCAATTACTTCTCTTGAAGTTTGCAGGTCAATCATTCAATTAGTTTTTCATACTATTGAATCCATTCATAACATAAATCCATTCTCATTTATGCAATCTTAACAAGAAAGGAAAGATTTGCCAAAATTCAAAATTGCATTATAGTTTCCATGGACTACATAAAATCCATCACGTATTACAATTTTTTCACATCTTACAACCGCAAGTCATTTTCAGATTGAGGTATCTTCCCAACTTTATCCTCATCATTGAGGTTCATCAAATTAGACGTAGAAGGTGGACATACTCACAGGTACTCATCAATGACCTCTCAAGTAGCAATAGGAGCATTAAGTTCACCTTTGATAACCTACTAGTTGGTGGATGATGAAAACAACTAAATACTGATAAGGACCGTGCGTCCCTATAGCGAGAAAGAAAAAATGGACCTAGTCCATATATGAAGATGGGGTTGATATATTACTGACGCTTGGCTAGTAGAATCACTCTGTGTTGTAAAATTTCTTGTGATAAATCTTTGTAATACTCTAAATTTTCTTCTATACACTTTGGATTGTTTTGTATCTCACCTTGTAGCTACACTCAGTTCTCAAATACCTAAAGTATAACCTCACGGATATACTTGGTTTCGAATGTGTAAGTATAGCCTTGGTCTATTATGTGATAAATAATTTTTGCATAACTTTAATGAATTGATTTGGTTGTTATCTTAGAATAGATTTTCTAACCAATTCTTATATGTTGTTGATTATGTTAACAAATGATAATGGTTTGTTTGTGGGAACAATTAGCAATCATGGCACATGTCACTTTGGTGCATGGGCTTTGCAAAAGCTCTTGTTCCCTTGTGTGTTTTCACCTTACATTAAATGTGTTTGATGCCCTCAAGTGGGATCAACCACTTTAAGGTGGGGGCATATATTATGGTAACTGCTTGATTATTTTAAACATTGATAAAGCGTGTTTGCATGCACTTCATTTTCACTGTAAGGCATCTCTGTGATGTGGGTGGGTTTGTGTACTTTAGTTTGTTATATACACCTCCTTTTCACTATAAGGCATCTCCATGATGTGGGTGGGATTGTATACTTTGAGCACATGCTTCCTTTTCACTGTAAGGTGTCTACAGATGTGGGTGGGGTTGCATTTTGAAAGCCCTTCTATGTCTAAGGCAGGATGCTGTAACTTTTGAGTTAGTCTGTTGAAATACACCAACCAATTGAGGGGGGGTGAATCAGTTGTCAAAAAAACTTAGCTTCATATGAACATCAAACCATCAACAACTTAATTGCTTATAATCAAATGTAACCATGAAAGCATGAAACCATAACCTTAATCACAAACACACATCCAACATAGTAGACAACAAATTTTTTACATAGAAAACCCTAAAAGGGAAAAACCACGGTGGGTGTTAGCCCACAAAAATATATGAGTTATAACAATACCAAAAAACAAAGGCTCACTGCCTATAGGGATCACTACCCAAATTGCTCACTGCAAAGAATGACTCACTTCCAGAGGGTGGCTCGCTGCCAAGGGTTGGCTCACTACTAAAATGGTGAACTGATTAAGTAGAATCTACTTCATGCCTAGGTTTAGTTCCTTTGAAGCACAATAAAACTTATTTACTCTACTCTTTCATACCTTCACACTTATCTCTTCATATTCGCACACACCTACAACTTTGCAACTACATTACATGCTTTTATACAATTCATCAACTTTGGAATGTACATCAAGGTCAGCATTACATTCATCAACCATTGGATCAATCTCCAAGGTTAGCATTTCAATCATACATAAAATAGGTTTGGACCTAATACAATTAAGATAAGGAAAAGATGTAAGGATGTATGCGGATCACGCCACGCCTTAGCTAGAACTCAAACACAATCCTCCACACCATAACACACTTCTACAAACTTCAATGCGTCTCTGTAAATAATGAATTCAACCAGGTTGGCCAAGATAGATGAGAGCACCAGGTAGATACTAAGAACATTCTTCATTCATGATCTAGTTTTCTCTTTGTGGACCAATCCAAATGTAGGAACACAATCAAGAGACATCCACAAGCACATTGTAATCACCAGGAACAACCGCATGATCTCTAACCACTTTGTCAAGAAGATTCTTCAAACTGAAGCACAAGAACAACACTGTCAACCACCGTCATAAGTAAAGGATACCTTGCGGACCACCAAATCATGAAATATTGTAGTTGAAGGCACTAAACATCATTACAAACTTTATTCCAGAACCACAGACCAAATTACTTCAATGCTGAGGAATGCGGAGCATAACACTTTCTCCCAGTCACCACCAAACATATAGGAAAAGTAGTTTTCACACTGGTGAACATAAATCGCTCAAATTTTCATTCTGAGGGCTCAAACTTGGAATATAACATCTTCAGATAGACTTCTAAACAACTTCCAATCCACAGGCAAAGATATTAATTCTACAAGAAATGTAGAGCAAACTTTTAGATTATTTTTCTAAATACAATACATTGTTTCCACTGCAACACATTGTTATCACCAGAGGAGCTAATTTTCTCAATATCCTCAACATCAAGATCACTTACATAGGTAAATATAAAGCATCTCACTCCCTACAAGCAAGCAATGAAATAAGAGCATAGTTGACACCAATGACAACATAGATATGTTGACACCAATGACAACACCGATTAGGCACATACTTGTAACAATCTCCCCCTTTGTCATTAATGGCAACATATGATGTGAAAAACTAAAAAGACCATCATGACAAGATTCTCCCCCTTTCTCTTTACACATCTGTATTCTTTCTCCTTTTGAGTTTTTCACATGATTTCTCTCCCCCTTTGACATCAATGGCAAAGGGCACATACTTGCATTCTACTACTCTGATCCAACTGAACTGTTACCAATACATCTAGCTTTTCCCCCTGAGAGGTAGCCCTCAAAACATGAATCCAGATCAAAAAGTGAGACTTTGGACACCACTAGATTGATTCATTCCCATGCATCTTAATTTAAGGCAGGAGGGGTAATGACCCCTAACTTTCCTCTAAGATACTCAAAAGTATCCTTAGACAAAATCTTGGTGAAGATATCTACAATTTGATCTTTGTGGACACATATTCCAACTTTACTTCATTCTCTATCACCTTATCTCTCAAAAAGTGATACATTATAGATATATGCTTTGTTCTTGAGTGCATCACTAGATTCTTGGAAATATTTATGGCACTTGTATTGTCACACAAGATTACAATTGGATCTTCATAAACAACTCTTATATCCTTCAAATTTTACTTCATCCATAACACTTGAGTACAATAACATATTGCTACAATATACTCTACTTCTACAGTTAACAAAGAGATTGAATCTTGTTTCTTGCTCAACCATGAAACCAATCTATTACCCAAGAAGAAGGTACCTCCACTTGTACTCTTCCTGTCATCAACATCTTTGACCCAATCAGCATATGTATATGCACTAAGAGTGAAATCGCTATCCTTTGGATACCATAAGCCATGACCCAGAGTGCCTTTTAAATACCTCAAGATTCTATTTACTACCATTACATGAGATTCTCTTGGATCAGCTTGAAATCTTACAACAAGACACACTGCATGCATAATATCATGTCTGGTTTGAGTTAGATAAAGCATTCTGATGAAGGGGGTAAATCACAAAACACACAACAACAGAAATTGAACATAGAAAATAGAACTTTCTTTTATTGATCTGGGCAACTCATTACAATACAAAAGCTTAATTACAATCAAAGGATGAATCCCCTACTGGCTGCAACACATTACAGCTTTCCAAACCTCAAGACTCTAGAACCTTAAGCCTTATGTAACCCCAAATTAACCAAGGTTTCTATTTTCCCACCTATTCTTAACTCTAAACTTGCCCCCCTTAACTCTACTACCACCTAGGGTTCCCAAAAATGGTTATTAATAGTCTTTTTGGCAGCCAACAACCTAATTTCAAAATTTGCATCTCCCTCCAAAAATAGGTCAACTTCCGAGAGCCATAACTTTTGATCTGAGGTCTGATTAACGAATTGTTTTATGTGTCAAAAAGCTCACAGAGTGCTCTACATGCTAAGAGCTAGCTCTACCAGTTCTGACCATTTTTGGGCTCGTACGGGGCCATTTAGTGCCTCAAACCTGAGTTTGAATAATTTTCAAGTATTTTTCGGGAAATAGAAACTTTAATATCTTTCAACTCGCAAATGATCTTTGCGTGATTCTTTTGCCAAAGGTCTTATATTGTTTTTATGTAACTTCCTGTAAATTTTTGCTTCAATCCATGCCCAAATGCAAACTTTCTAAAAATAGCAGGTTACTATTTTTAGCAGTTTGGAAAAATTGACTTATCATTATTCAAGCGATTATGGAACCAAAACCAAAAATTTTAAAAAGAAATGGAAAGAACATCAACAATTTTGAAACACATCTTTTTTTGGGTGATGCAAGATTACCCTTACACCACTGGATGCTTCTGCATCAGACACCCAGGGTAATTTGAGAAGTGACCCTATCACGTCTCAGGTGTTTGTGTGAGGAAAACTCAAATGGTTAACCTCTACCTTAGACAACCAAGAAGAATCTTCAACAAGTCTTCCTTTCCATTTCACTATATATTCTTCATATTGCCTGTTTCAGGTACTTCTTCCCACACGGCTATCCAAGATCTCTTTTATCTCCTCCGTTGAAGTAGATGCTGGAATACTCTACTGTTCTTCTGTTGTTTCATCCTCTGTGCCACCCTCATGATATTCTGTTAAATCAACAATGTTGAATACAGGGGAAATATTAATCCCAT
Source organism: Cunninghamia lanceolata (assembly GCA_027924645.1). NCBI lineage: Eukaryota > Viridiplantae > Streptophyta > Pinopsida > Cupressales > Cupressaceae > Cunninghamia > Cunninghamia lanceolata. The sequence continues at coordinate 1,032,281 of BSBN01001745.1, forward strand.
TCGGCAACTCCACCTCATATGCATTTCCTGAATCATGCTTCTTCAGGATTCTGCACGGTCCAAATTTCTTCATTTTTAATTTATTATATGTTCCAATTGGGAATTTTCTTTTCTCAAGTAAACCATGACTTCATCTCCTACCTGGAACTCCTTATACCTCCTCTTCTGATTTGCCTTAGCCTTGTACTAAATATTCATCTTATTAATGTGCTTTCTCACCTCTTCATGCAAATTCTTTAGATGTTCTGCAAAGTCTTCAACCTCGACACTTGTCTTTTCTCTTGTGTCCAGATTCCTTAACTCTGAAGCATTTATTGGACTATTTCCATATACAATCTGGAATGGTGATTTACCAGTACTCCTACTTATAGAATTGTTGTAAGAAAATTCTTCCTATGGTAAAATCAAATCCCATCCCTTGGGCTTATCTCCTACTAAGCATCGTAGCAGGTTACCCAAACTCCTATTCACCACTTCTATCTATCCATCAATCTATGGATGGTGTACAGAACTGAACTTCAAATCTGTCTTCAACTTCTTCCACAATGTCCTCTAGAAATAACCAATAAACTTGGTATCTCGATCTGAAACTATGCTCTTTGGTATACCATGTAATATCACCAGCTCTCTGAAAAATAATTCAGTAATATGAACAGCATCATTAGTCTTCTTGCAAGGAATAAAATATGCCATCTTTGAAAATCTATCCACCACCACAAAAATGGAATCATGTCCTCTTTGTGTCCTTGGTAAACCAAGAACAAAATCCATACTGATATCATCCCATGGCTTCTCTGGTATAAGTAATGGCTGATAGACCTATGTTTTGACTTGCTCCTTTTGCCATCTGACATACTCTACAACTCTGCACAAATCTCCTCACATCTTGCTACAACTATGGCTAATAATAATTTTCACCGACAATAGCAATGGTCTTATCTCGACCAAAGTGTTTGGCCAATCCTCCACTATGCTTCTCCTTAATCAGGTTCTCTCTCATGGAACTCTTTGGAATGCACAACTGGCTTCCTCTAAACAACATGTCATCTTAGATTATAAAATCTAACCATTTTGTCATGTCTGAAGTAACAGGTTCCAAACAAGCTTTTCAGGCCTCTACAAAATCTGGATCCTCAGGATACAAACTTTTGAGCTCATCAAACCCAACAACCTCTATCTTAATTTTTGTCAACAAATTTTGCCTTTTTCTCAAGGTATCTGCAACTCTGTTGGACTTCCCACTCCTGTGCTTCAAAACAAAAGTATAGCTCTACAAAAACTCAACCCATTTTAAATGCCTTTGGTTCAACTTGCCTTGACTATTAAGATACTTCAAAGCTTGATGATCAGCATATAAAACAAACTCTTTTGGCAACAAATAATGTCTCCATTTCTTCAAAGCCTGAACTATTGCATAAAATTTCTGATCATAAACATAATACTTTTTCTTGGCATCATTAAGCTTCTCACTAAAATAGGCAATGGGCTTACCTTCTTGGCTCAAAATAGCTCCTATACCACTACCACTAGTATCACAATCTACCTGAAATACCTTATTAAAATCTGGAAGTGCCAAAACAGGTTGTTCTATGACTTTCTGCTCTAATGTATCAAAGCTCTTATCTGCTCCTTTAGTCCATCTAAACTCTTTTCTATCCCCTCTCATTGTCTCAGTTAGGGGTGCACAAATGCTACTAAAATTCCTGATAAACTTTCTATAAAAACTTGCTAAACCATGAAAAGATCTTACCTCTGTTGCACTCCTTGGCATAGGCCATTCAATGATAGCCCTTACTTTTTCTAGGTCCATCTTAAGACCTTCCTCTGAGACAACAAATCCCAGGTATACCAACTCCTTTGCAAAACTACATTTCTTCAAATTAATCAGCAACTTCTCTTCCCTCAGCTTCTCTAGAACTCTTCTGATATGCATCAAATGCTCATCCCAAGTCTTACTGAAAATCAAAATATTATCCAAATAAACAATAACAAAACTTCCCAAAAATTCTTTTAGTACCTCGTTCATGAGCCGCATGAATGTTCTTGATGCATTGGTTAGTCCAAATGGCATGACTAACCAATCATACAAACCTTCTTTGGTTTTGAAGGTTGTCTTCCACTCATCTCATTCTCTGATACGGATCTGGTGATACCCACTCTTCGGGTCAATCTTCATGAAGTACTTGGCTCCACTCAAATAGTCTGTTATGTAATCCATTCTTGGCAATGGAAATCTATACTTGATCATTATCTTATTGATGGCTTGAGAGTCTGTACACATCCTATTGTTATATGGAGCCTAATCAAACTTGAAGGTTAAATTTACCCCACTTTTATCAGCACGACTTCCCCCCAAATTCTTACGGGGTCAAGAGGCAATGCCCCTTGTGGGGGTTTGGGGTCAGTGCCCCAAAGACAGGGTCAACGGCCAACGCCCCTTATAAGGTCCAGGGGCAGCACCTCTAGCACATTCCCTGTCGTGATACAGAGCAGGGTTGAGGGGTAGTGCCCTTGCGGGGGCTCGAGGGTAGCGCCCCTGAAACCTCACATAATTTTTTATTATTTTATAAAGGCATCGGGAGTTATTTTTCATTCATCGACATTAAAAAAAACCTATTTTGTAACCGACAAAAAGGCTTGATAAAAGTGGCTATGGGTTAGGGTTTTGATATATTGTATTATAGCATTTTGCAGCGGTATTGAGTTGCAGGGATTGCTGATTGTAATCAGTTTGATTTATTGGATAATAATATTGGACTCTTTGTTTGGTGGATGTAGCCCAAGTTTGGGTGAACCACATTAAAACTTGTCTCTCACTATTATTATTTCTGTGTATTTCCATTCCTCTATTTAATCTTTATTTGCATTTAATTGATATCTTCTGCCGACTAACCCTAACACATCCTCCATTCTCCATCCTTCTTTGGTGCTAGTACTGTAGGTACCACACATGGACTTAGGCTCTCCCTTATCAGTCCCTTCCTCAACAACTCCTAAACTTGTCTATTCAGCTCTTCATTCTCTGTAGGGGTCATTTTGTGGGCTACCTTGTTTGGCAAACTAGCTCCTGGTATCAAATCCATTTGATGACTTATCTTCCTTACTAGCGGTAAACCTTCTAGTACATTATCAGAGATAATGTCCTAGAACTCTTCCAACATATCCAAAACTTCTGCTGGTACGTCTTCACAGTTCTCTTGACTAATCTTAGGAATCAATGAAAAGTAATGACGCTCATGCTTCATACTGCCCAAAAATTTTCTATCATCTACCAAGCAAATTCTGGTAGTACTACATACCTTTTCTTCCAACTGCTTCAACTTGTGATGAACTCCATCCTTTGTTAGGGAATATGTGTTTGCATGGCCATCATGGACAGCACTCCTATCATATTGCCAAGGCCTCCCCAACAGCATATGACATGCATCCATTGGTATGATATCGTACAGCACCTCATCATGGTAGTCACCAATCTTGAACTTCACTAAACACTACTCATTGACCAAAGATCTATGGTCCTTCTACAACCATGTAATCTGATATGGATGCGAATGCTTTCTTCTTGTCAACCATCTCCTCTAAAACAAGATTAGTAGTTTCCACTGTCAATAATAATATCACAACACTTACCTTCACATTTGCAGCTTGTGCGGAATAAACTCTTCCTCTGATTGGGTTCTTTCTCCTCATTCAACAAAGTTCTTCTAACAACTAGGGTTTCTCCCCTTTCAGCATCTTCAGAATGCTCATATTGTGCATCTTCATCTACATGTGCAACTTGTGCATTACCTTTAGGTTTTCTATTTGTCCTTCCTTGATGTTGTGGACACTCATATGCTCGATGTCCTTCTTCTCCACATTGGAAACAGGTTCCTCTGAAACCTCCTCTTCCAAGTCTTTGCCAGGTCTACCTCTTCCTCTTCCTCTTTGCTCACCATTGTTCTAGTCACGAGGGCGATAGGTATTATCTCCTCTCTAATTTTAACTGGTGCCGGCTTCTTCACTTTTCTTTGCATCTTCATTTCGGCTCCCATAGGGTCATCCACCAATCCTTTTGCCTTGACCTCTTCCCCTTTGCTTGCTGTCAAATCTTTTATTCAGTTTCTCTTCCACCTTCAGGAAAAATTGGTATGCATCTTCTATGGTGGTCATTCTAACTAGGCTCAGCTCCTCTTGAATACTCAGTCTCAACCCATTAATGTAATGGGCTACCTTCTCCTTTTTGGGCTCTACATGGCCTGTCCTAATAGTAATCTTATAAAACTCTTCTATATACTCCTTGACAGAGTTGTTACCTTGCTTTAGTCCTCACAGCTTCTTCAACAACTCCATCTCATAGTCCACAGGAATGAACTACTTCTTTAGTTTCTCCACCATCCAATCCCATCTGGTGATCTTTCAATTTCCTCTTCTATTCCTCTCTAATTGGACCTCCTTCCACCAAATACTGGCATGTAACTTCAACTTTGTTTTTATGAACTTGACCCGATATGGGTCCTCCACATCTTCATACTTGAAATACTCCTCCATGTCATTAATCCAATCAATAAGCTATTCCGGATTCAAATTTCTAGGATATGTAGAAACTTTGATCCTAGGCCTCTTTCCAATCTTTAAAATGGCCCTCAACAACCTAACTTCTGCAAGATCTCCTACAACTTCATGTTCTTCCTCGGATAGCTCTTCTTCAGCTTCATCCTCACTTTCTTCTCTTGCTCTCAGATCAAACCCTCTTTGTAGCTCCTCTTACAATGCATCGATCTGCCTTTGCAGGGCTCTAAAAACCTCTTCCATCAAAGCATTCCTCCCAACATGATTTCTTCGTGGAGGCATCTTGGTCTCCACAACAGACCCACAACCTTAGGTCCTGTGCAAACTACCTCATGGTTGGCGATCTATCTACACACTCAGGAACCCTTGCTCTAATACCACTTGAGAAAGGGGGTAAATCACAAAATACATAGCAATAGAAATTGAACACAGAAAATAGATCTTTCTTTTATTGATCTAGGCAACTCATTACATTATAGAAACTCAATTACAATCAGAGGATGAATCCCCTACTGACTGCAACACATTACAACTTTCCAAACCTCAAGACTCTAGAACCTTCAGCCTTTTGTAACCCCAAATCAGCTAGGGTTTCTATTTTCCCACCTATTCTTGACTCTACACTTGCCCCCCTAAACTCTACTACTGCCCAGGTTTCCCAAAAATGAAAGGAAGATAGGTGTGTGGAAATCACTTCCTACACTAATCTATTGAGAAGAGGGCTATGCAAATTCAATTTTATCCTAACTATTACAGTAATGTTAAACCATTAACATGAGATATTGTAGAAAAACACAAGAACCGAAATGTATATAGAAAAAGAGAGACAAATATTTACAGTGGGGAATACCCTTATCAGGTGAAAAAACCCCACACTCAGAAACCTGCACAATGTATTAACAAATCTAAAAGAATGTTTACAATACACTTGCAATGTAAGCTTCAATGGTCTTTGACACTCATGTCTGGAGTCAATCCAGCAGCATAATAGTACCTGTAAACTTGTGATACAAACTCCATCTCTAAACACCTATATATAAAGAGAAGTAGTACAAATGGAGGTAGCTTCTAGAGAAAGTCACACAAGGAACTCATCCAAATCCATGTGGCCCAATTTCCAAGGCCGTAAAACATGTGTATGACACTTGTAAGTGATTCTCTTTCATCCCTTACAACCCCCCAACTTGGGCACCCCAAATTTACCCAATTAAGGTATGACAGATGCTCTTACAATGTCATAAAATCTGTCATATATCACAACTCTTACAGTTGTGAGAGAATCTGTCATAAATGTCTATTAATAGAAGATTCTCTTACAACATTGTCATAGTCAAACTTGGGTGCCTACTTCCTCATGCAAGATGCTTTCAGACACTTGTCTTCACCTGTCATATAATCTTCTATTTTTGGCCCTTACATGTCATAGATTCTGTCATAGGAATCTATCATAACTCTTACGCGTTATAAACCTCTTACAACACCCGAAAGATGCCGACACATGGAAAAGCTCTTCTACCACAAGGTGGAATGCCTATCTCCTCATATGAGGACAAAAATAAATGTGGTCACCTTCCATGTAGGATGACACATCACCGTGCCAACTCCCACAAAGTGATGAAATAGGATTTGCATCTAAAATACAATAATATGAAAAAAATAAATACAATTAAATAATAAATGCTAGAAACTTGCAAAGGTTGAGACACCTTAATTCCTAACATTATCCCACTTGTTGAACACTTTTCAAGAGCCAATGGAAATAACAAGGGTTTAACTACTATAGGCTGAGAGGCCCATAGACTCCGAACACCATCTGAACTTCTCTGTGCTCACTGGTTTCGTCAATGCATCTGCAACATTCTTCAAAGTATCTACCTTCTCCAAATTTACCTTTCCATCCTCAACCATGTCTCTCACAAAGTGAAACCAAACATCAATGTGCTTGGTTCTAGCATGGAAAGTCAGATTCTTTGCAAGGCAAATTGCACTCTGACTATCACAACTGACTGTGATCTGACCTACATCAACACCAATATCTAAACACAATCTCTTAAGCCAAATGGCTTCCTTACAAGCATGAGTTGCTGCCATGTACTCAACTTCTGTTGTGGACAAAGTAACAACAGGTTGTCACTTACTCATCCAACTAATAGCACCACCAAACAGTGTAAACACATAAGCACTAGTGGATCTCCTGCTATCAATGTCACCTACCCAATCTAAATCTACAAATCCATGAATATCAACAGATTGCAGATGTCCTGAAACATTACCATGATAGAAAATGGAATACTCAGAAGTACCCCTCAAATATCTGAAAACTTTCTTAACTGTATCCCAATGAACTCGTCTAGGATTAGCCATAAATCGACTAAGGACTCCCACTGCTTGGGTAATGTCTGGTCTTGTACAGACCATAGCATACATTAAACTGCCAACAACACTAGCATAAGGTACTCTGCTCATGTCCTCCACCTCACTAGGAGATTTTGGACAATCCTCAATAGACAACTTTGTCCCCAAAGAAATGGGAACACACAATGGTCTACAATCTACCATGCCGAATCTATCCAACACGGTCTTCACATACTTACTCTGGCTTAACCAAAGTTTTCTATTAGTTTTATCTCTTCTGATTTCCATTCCTAGAATGTACCTGGCTACCCCTAAATATTTCATTTCAAACTATGCTGACAACTAAGATTTAAAATTAGAAATCATATTCTTACCCTTCCCAATGAGCAACATATCATCAACATAAAGTGCAACAATGAGAATATGATCACCTTCAAATTTATAATACACACAGTGATCCAATTTCAATCTCACAAATCCAATTGACAAAGCAAAGGCATCAAACTTCAAGTACCATCTTCTAGGGGATTGTTTCAAACCATACAAAGACTTTTTAAGTTTGTAAACCAAATTTTCTTTACCTTTCACCATGTAATGCTCTGGCTGTGACATGTAGATTTCTTCCTCCAAGTCACCATGAAGGAAAGTTGTCTTCACATCCATCTGTTCTACCTCCAAGTCATAAGCTACTATGAGAGACAAAATGAATTAAATGGATGTCAGCTTTGCAATGGGAGAGAAGATCTCACCATAATCTATACCCTCCACTTGTGAATGCTCCTTCGCAACCAATCTGACCTTATACTTCTCAACACTACCATCTGTACCAATCTTCTTCTTGAACACCCATTTGCATCCAACAGGTTTTCATCTAGGAGGAAAAGGCACCAAGTCCCAAGTTTGATTCTTCTCCAAAGAAGCCATTTCTTCCTCCATGGCCTCCTTCCAGGAACCTACATCCTTCATATCCAAAGCCTCTGATATAGTTCTAGGTTCATCACTGTTAGTAAGCAAAGCATAAGCACAACTAGAATCAGGCAATGTAAAACCAAACCTTTCAGGTTGCTTTCTTATCCGTGTAGACCTCCTCAAGAGCTAAGGTTGAGGTTCAGCTTCTACTAGAGCTCTCCTCATCATCAGGTCCAACATTGTCTTTCTGTTCAGTCTTCTCAGGGGTGAGAGGAAACTGAACAACATCCTCTTTCTTTTCTTTTTCTTCTGGCTGCAAAACAATGGAAGAAGGTGTAAGCTCTCTGAAGATGACACTTCTGCTATACAACACTTTTTCAGCCACAAGGTCCCAAAGCTTGTATCCTTTCACACCAACACCATAGCCGATGAAGATACACTTAACATCTTTGTTCTCCAAATTTGACCGCTTCTCCCTAGGCACATGTGCATATGCCTCACAACCAAAAACATAAAGATGCCTTACTGAAGGCTTTCTACCAGACCACACCTCCATGGGTGTCTTTCCAACAAGAGCTAATGTAGGAGATCTGTTTACCAAATAGTAAGTAGTGGCAACAGCTTCAGCCCAAAACTTTTGTTCTAGACCAGCTCCACTAAGCATACTCCTAGCCTTCTCCATCAGTGTCCTATTCATCCTCTTTGCAACTCCATTTTATTGTGGGGTGTATGGAGTTGTCTTATGCCTTTCAATCCTAAGTTCCTTGCAATACTTATTGAATTCTATAGAACAGAACTCATCACCATTATCAGTTCTCAAACATTTAATCTTTTTACTAGTCTGATTTTCAGCAAAGGCTCTAAACTCCTTAAACTTGCTATAGATTTCAAATTTGCTTCTGAGAAAATAAATCCATGTCCTTCTACTGTAATCATCTATAAAAGATGCAAAGTATAAAGATTTTGATAATGAAGGAACATTAACAGGACCAAACACATCAGAATGAATAAGGTCCAACACACCAAAAGACTTATGAGAACTCGAGTAAAACTAAACATGGTTTTGTTTACCATAAATGTAATGTTCGCAAAAGTCAAACTCAAGATTACAATCATCTAACCCCTCAATGAGGTTCTTATTTTTTTAGGGTACGCAAACCTTTCTCACCAATGTGGCCAAATCTGTTATGCCATAACATTGTCTTTTCTGCAAGAAGTTTAACTTCCATGCACGATTACAACCATCAAGACTAGAAACAATAGATTTCTTCATTGCTCATTCAAATGGTGGGGATGAAGTGATTGCTGCCCTCTTCCTTGAGTCAGAAAAATTATTGCATTGTGCAATGCATGCTTCAAGCTGAAATAGAGTACCTCTCCAAGTACCCTTAGCAAGCACCATAGATCCTCTAGCCATCTTGCATCTTTTTTTGAAAAGACAACCTGCACACCTGCATCATTCAAACTACTTACAGAAAGTAGGTTTCGTACTAAGCCTGGGATGTGCATAACCCCAGAGATCCCCTTCAATTGACCATTAGGCAATCAGATAGAGACTCTTCCATGACCAACGATCTTCAAATGAGAGTCGTCACCCAGATACACCTTTCCACAATTGAACTCCTCATACTTAGTGAACTAGTCTCGATGTAAGGTCATGTGGAATGATGCACCAGAGTCAATTAGCCACACATCATCTGATGCATGGGTTGCCAGGGCTGTGATGAAAGCATCACCATCATCTTGTGACAGAAGCTAAATCAGGAGCTTTCTTCTTTTTCTTCTTTTCCTCTTTGCATTCCTTTCAGAAATGCCTGGTCTTGTGACAGTTCCAACAAAGAGCCTTAGAATTTCTAGGAGATTTGGATCTCCCATGGGATTTGGATCTACTCTTCTCAGCTTTCTTGTCCTTCTTCTTCCCTTTCTCCTTGGGTCTTCCACAAACTGCAAGGGCTTATTTGGCTTCCTTAGAAGACTTTCTTCACATCTCTTCAGACAATAGCGAAGAAACCTCCTCTTCCATTTTGAATGTGGATGTGGTTCTTCTAATTGCCATAACAAGATGATCCCATGAGTCTGGTAGAGAACAAAGCAGGGTCATACACCGATCCTCCTCCTCCATCTTTACACCAATAGATGTCAATTGTACAACTAGTATATTGAAAGCATTCATATGTTCAACAACAGATCCTCCATCCTCCATTCGAAGAGAATATAACTTTTTTCTCAGAAAAAGTTTATTAACTAGGGATTTGGCTTGATATACATCCCCCAACTTCTTCCAAAGGAGTTTTGCAGTAGTCTCCTCATGGACATTTAACAACACAAAATCAACAAGACTAAGTCTTATGAGACCCTTAGCCTTCCGATCCTTTAGATCCTAGTTAGCTTGTGACATTCCAGCTAGCTTAGTTCCACTCACACTATCCCAAAGGTCTCGGTCAACTAACATGTCTTCCATCTTGAGCTTCCACATCTTGAAATTACTGCCATTGAACTTCTCTACTTCAAATCTTGCGGATGTGCCTGCCATCTCCTTGTTGCAATAAGATACAGAATACTCTGTACAAACTCCCACTCAACCTAAGATTAGCTCAGAAAACCCCTACCCAACAACTAGGACCAAAGATGATCAAGCTCTGATACCAACTGAAAGGAAGCTAGGTGTGCGGAAATCACTTCCTACACTAATCTATTAAGGAGAGGGCTATGCAAATTCAAATTTATACTAACTATTATAGCAATGTTAAACCATTAACATGAGATATTGTAGCAAAACACAAGAACCAAAATGTAGATAGAAGAAGAGAGACAAAGATTTACGATGTGGAAAACCCTTATCGGGTGAAAAACCCCACACTTAGAAACCTGCACAATGTATTAACAAATCTAAAAGAATGTTTACAATACACTTGCAATGCAAGCTTTAATGGTCTTCAACACTCATGTCTAGAGTCAATACGGTAGCATAACAGTACCTGTAAACCTGTGATACAAACTCCATCTCCAAGCACCTGTATATAAAGAGAAGTAGTATGAATGGAGGTAGCTTCTAGAGCAAGTCACACAAGGAACTCGTCCAAATCCATGTGGCCCAATTTCTAAGGCTATAAAACATGCGTATGACACTTGTAGGTGATTCTCTTTCATCCCTTACAACCCCCCAACTTGGGCACCCCAAATTTACCCAATTAAGGTATGACAGATGCTCTTACAATGTCATAAAATCCATCATATATGACAACTCTTACAGTTGTAAGAGAATCTGTCATAACTGTCTATTAATAGAAGATTCTCTTACAACCTTGTCATAGTCAAACTTGGGTGCCTACTTCCCCATGCAAGATGTTTTCAGACACTTGTCTTCACCTATCATATAATCTTCCATTTTTGGCCCTTTCATGTCATAGATTTTATCATAGGAATCTGTCATAACTCTTACGTGTCATAAACCTCTTACAACACCCAAAAAATACCGACACATGGCAAAACTCTTCTATCACAAGGTGGAACACCTATCTCCTCATATGAGGACAAAAATACATGTGGTCACCTTCCATGTAGGATGACACATCACTGTGCCAACTCCCACAAAGTGACGAAATAGGATTTGCATCCAAAATACAATAATAGGCAAAAAATAAATACAATTAAATAATAAATGTTAGAATCTTGTAAAGGTTGAGACACCTTAATTCCCAACAAAAAATGGTTATTAATAGCTTTTTTGGCAGCCAAAAACCTAATTTTAAAATTTGCATCTCCCTCCAAAAATAGGTCAACTTCTAGGAGCCATAACTTTTGATCTGGGCATCTGATTGATGAACCATTTTATGCGTCAGAAAGCTCGCAAAGTGCTCTACGTGCTAAGAACCTGCTTTGCCAATTTTGGCCATTTTCAGGCCTGTACGGGGCTGTTTAGTGCCTCAAACTTGAGTTTGAATAATTTTCAGGCATTTTTCGAGAAATGAAAACTTTAATATCTTTCAACTCGCAAATGATCTTTGCGTGATTCTTTTCCCAAAGGTCTTATATTTCTATTATGTAACTTCCTATAAATTTTTGCTTCGATCTGTACCCAAATGCAAACTTTCTAAAAATACAGGTTACTATTTTTAGCAGTTTGGAAAACTGAAAGTCCTACATCATTATTCAAGCATTATGGAACCAAAACCACAAAGTTTGAAAAGAAATGGAAAGAACATCAACAATTTTGAAATACATCTTTTTTTGGGTGATGCAAGATTGCCCTTACACCACTGGATGCCCCTGTATCACATTCCCCCAATCATGGATCTATAGTTTTTCTGATTAGTCTTAGGTGATTCATAAGTTTTTCTCAACTTGCATTCAGTCACCATGGGAGTACATACTGGTTTAGATTCTTCCATCCCAAATTTCTTCAACAACTCTTTCACATACTTAGACTGAGATATGAAGATTCCTTTATCTGATTGATTGATTTGCAGACCTAAAAAGAAATTCATCTCACCAAACATAGACATCTCAAACTTTGACATTTCACTAGCAAATTCTATACACATACTTTCATTGCCTCCAAAGATAATGTCATCAACAAACACTTCAACAATTAAGATTTGATCATCATTAATCTTGAAATAGAGATTAGTGTCAGCAGTACCTTTATTGAACCCTAATTGTAACAAGTACTTATCCAACCTTGCATACCAGGCTCTAGGAGCTTACTTGAGTCCATACAATGCTTTCTTCAACCTGCATACCATATTAGATCTTGATTTGACAGCTGAAATCCTTCCAGTTTCTCAACGTAGACTTCCTCTTCTAATTCACCATTTAAAAATGTAGAAATCACATACATCTGATACACTTTGAAATCTTTATGAGCAACAAATGCCAGAAACATTCTGATTGCTTCAATCTAGGCTACTAGAGCAAAAGTCTCTTCAAAATCTATCCCTTCAATTTGAGAATATCCTTTGCACACAAGTCTTTCTTTATTCCTTACAACTTCTCCATTTTCATTTAGCTTATTCTTAAAGACCCATTTGGTTCCAAAACATTTTTATCAGCAGGTCTACAAACTAATTCCCAAGTCTCATTCTTCTCTATCTACATTAGTTCTTCTTCCATTACCTTAATCTAATTTTCATCATTGCAGGCTTCATTCACAGTCTTTGGTTCAACTGTAGAGAGCAAACAGTAATTCACTATTCTTCTATAGCTCTTTTCCTTGTTAGTATTTCGTTGTCTTTGTCTCCAATAATTTGATCTTTAAAGTGATTGATTCTTACATACCTAATTTTGAAATTTGCATCTCCCTCCAAAAATAGGTCAACTTCCAGGAGCCATAACTTTTGATTCGAGTGTCTGATTAACGAACCGTTTTATGCTTTGGAAAGTTCACGAAGTGCTCTATGTGCTACGAATCCGCTTTATTGATTTTGGCCATTTTTAGGCCCATACGGGGCCATTTAGTGCCTCAAACCTAAGTTTGAATAATTTTCAGGCATTTTTTAGGAAATAGAAACTTTAATATCTTTCAGCTCACAAATGATCTTTACGTGATTCTTTCACCAAAGGTATTATATTTTTTTTATGTAACTTCGTGTAAATTTTCACTTCAATCTGTGCCCAAATGCAAACTTTCTAAAAATAGCAGGTTACTATTTTTCGCAGTTTGGAAAAATTGAAAGTCCTACATCATTATTCAAGTGATTATGGAACCAAAACCACAAATTTTGAAAAGAAATGGAAAGAACATAAACAATTTTGAAACACATCTTTTTTTGGGTGATGCAAGATTGATCTTACACCACTGGATGCTCCTGCATTAGACACCCAAGGTAATTTGAGAAGTGACCCTGTCAAGTCTTAGGTGTTTGTGTGAGGAAACCCCAAATGGTCAACCTCTACCTTAGACAACCAAGAAGAATCTTCAATAGGTTTTTCTTTCCATTTCACTAGATATTCTTCATATTGCCTGTTTTGGGTACTTCTTCCCATATGGCTACCTTGAATACTCAGCCTCAACCCATTAATGTAACGAGCTACCTTCTCCTTGTTGGGCTCTGCATGGCCTGTCCTGATAGTAATCTTATAAAACTCTTCTGTATACTCCTTGACAGACTTGTTACCTTTCTTTAATTTTTGCAGCTTCTTCAACAACTCTGTCTCATAGTCCACAGGAATGAACTGCTTCTTCAGTTTCTCCACCATCCAATCCCATCTGGTGATCTTTCCTTTTCCTCTTCTATTCCTCTCTAATTGGACCTCCTTCCACCAAATACTGGCATGGCCTTTCAACTTTATTTTTGTGAACTTGACCCGATCTAGGTCCTCCACATCTTCATAATTGAAATACTCCTCCACGTCATTGATCCAATCAATAAGTTGTTCCAGATTCAAATCTCTAGAATATGTAGAAACTTCGATCCTGGGTCTCTTTCCAATCTTTGAAATGAATCTCAACAACCTAACTTTTGCAGGATCTCCTCTAGCTTCTTGTTCTTCCTCAGATAGCTCTTCTTCAGTTTCATCCTCACTTTCTTCTCTTGCTCTCGAATCAAACCCTCTTCGCAGCTCCTTTGCAATGCATCGATCTACCTTTACAAGGCTCTAAAACCCTCTTCTGTCAAAGCATTCCTCCAAACACGATTTCTTCGTGGAGGCATCTTGGTCTCTGCAACAAACCCACAACCTCAGGTCCCAGTGTAAACTACCTCATGGTCGGTGATCTATCTACACACTCAAGAACCCTTGCTCTGATACCACTTGATGAAGGGGATAAATCACAAAACACACAACAACAAAAATTGAACATAGAAAAAAGAACTTTCTTTTATTGATCTAGGCAACTCATTACATTATAGAAGCTCAATTACAATCAGAAGATGAATCCCCTACTGGCTGCAACACATTACAACTTTTCAAACCTCAAGACTCTAGAACCTTCAGCCTTCTGTAACCCCAAATCAGCTAGGGTTTCTGTTTTCCCACCTATTCTTGACTCTACATTTGCCCCCCTTAATTCTACTACTGCCCAGGGTACCCAAAAATGGTTATTAATAGCCTTTTTGGCGGCCAACAACCTAATTTCAAAATTTGTATCTCCCTCCAAAAATGGGTCAATTTCTGGGAGCCATAACTTTTGATCCAGGCGTCTGATTGATGAACCATTTTATGTGTATCAAAAAGTTTGCGAAGTACTCTATGTGCTGAGAACATGCTCTACCAATTTTAGCCATTTTCAGGCCTGTACGAGGCCATTTAGTGCCTCAAACCTAAGTTTGAATAATTTTCAAGCATTTTTCGAGAAACAAAAACTTTAATATCTTTTAGCTTGCAAATGATGTTTGTGTGATTCTTTTGCCAAAGGTCTTATATTTCTGTTATGTAACTTCCTGTAAATTTTCGCTTCAATCTGTGCCCAAATGCAAACTTTCTAAAAATAGCATGTTACTATTTTTAGCAATTTGGAAAACTGAAAGTCCTTCATCATTATTGAAGTGATTATGGAACCAGAACCACAAATTTTGAAAAGAAATGGAAAGAACATCAACAATTTTGAAACACATCTTTTTTTGGGTGATGCAAGATTGCCCTTACACCACTGGATGCTCCTGCATCACATTCCCCCAATCATGGATCTATACTTTTTGTTATCAGTCTTAAGTGATTCATCAGTTTTGCTCAACTTGCAACCAATCACCATGGGAGTACATACCGGTTTAGATTCTTCCATCCCAAATTTCTTCAACTCTTTCACATACTTAGACTGAGATATGAAGATTCCTTTATTTGATTGATTAATTTGCAAACCTAGAAAGAAATTCATCTCACCAAACATAGACATCTCAAACTCCTTCTGCATTTCACTAGCAAATTCCATACACATACTTTCATTGCCTCCAAAGATGATGTCATCAACAAACACTTCAACAATTAAGATTTGATCATCATTAATCTTGAAATAGAGATTACTGTCGACAGTACCTGTATAGGCCTAAAAATGACACGATTTATCCTAAATAAATATTCTAAATATTTATTCCATTCTTCTATCAATTAAATAAATACTCTAAATTTATTTAATCGATTCACTATCCTACAATTAAATAAAATCATTTTATTTAATTAAAATCCCTAAATTCTTCTAAAGCTCTAAAGTCCAAAATCCACCTCATCAATCCACCTCACCAATCCACCTCATCTCTTCCACCTCACCATGTTGCACATATAATTAAATATTCCTAATATTTAATTAGCTAATATCCTCCATTTTCCAAAATAAATCTTTAAATCAATTATCCTCCACAAATTAAATTTTTAATTCAATGTTCCCCATTATCCTCCACTCTAAATTTTTAATTCAACTGTCATAACCCATTGTCCCCCACTCTGAATTTTTAATTCAAAATGTCATAATCCACTGTGAATAAAAGATTCACTTTTATTCCTAGCCATTAATCTTCATATCTTCTCTCAACCGTTGATCCTCATTCTTCCAAGTCTATAAAAGAAGCTTCATCCCTCCATTCTATTCATCCAGGTTATTTGTATTGTTACTTTGCAGGATTCTACTCTCACACCTTTGGCACCCCAATACCATTTGCTTGAGATCACCCTCTTGCTTTAAAGCTCTACTTCATAGCAATATCTATCAATGTAGCCATTTACTATCGACATCCTACAACACAGCTAAGAGAGTGCACTCACTAAGGGCCTACTTCATCAGCAAAGGATGGTTGTAATAGGCAAACAACAGAAGCTTTGAAACAGGGAAGGTTTGCATTATTATTCATTTGCTTCATCTCCTTCTATCTTTCTTGTAATTCATCATTCTGTTGATGTTTGGGTTTGATATTGTACATTGATTAATCTCACATTAACCCCCATACATTTTGGTGCCCACCGTGGGGCCTTGCCCCTTTTTCTCATCATTTTCTGAGTGTTTTTGAAGGCAGGTTCCGTGCAGGTCGCGCATAGTCACGCACATGTTACTTCGGTGCATACGTTCATTTCTGTGGTGCATATACCCCCTGTTACGGTGCTTCCATTCTTCCTACGCATCTGAGCTTTTTCACTATGCTTTTGTTCTCTATTACATTGTTTTTGTTGTTATCACGCATACGTTCATTCTTGCTGCGCATATGACCACTGTTACTGCGCATTCATCATTGCTGCGCATCTGTTCATTTACATGGCCCATTTGAGTACTATTGCTGCACATTTGTTTATTCAGCACTTTTGTGTATTATTGTTGCGCTTATGTCCACTATTACTATGCATTCATAATTGCTGCTCATATGTTCATTTACACGGTGCATTTGATCACTGTTACTACGCATTTGTCCATTCAGCGCATATGTTTATTCTTGCTGCGCTTCTACATACTGTTGCGGCGTATCTGTCTTTGCTACGCTTTTGTTGACTGTCTCTGTGCATTCAGTCACTGAAACTACGCATTTGTAATAAGTAATGGTTTTAGTGCTTTTCTAGGAAATTTTGCTAACGCTAACCTTTTCACAGGTGTTCTCTGGAGCTGTTTTGCAGGATAGGCTCGGGTTTAGTTCCATATAGTTGCATCTAAATAACTCACACTTCACTTTCTAAGGGGTAGTAAAATTGATGTTCATTCAAATCCTCACCTAGCTCTAATTAGGAAAGAAGTAATTGGATCATTTGTTTCTTGCATTACAACACTTTCCAAGTTATTGCTATTTGGGATTAAAACTAAACTCACCATTGATTTGGGGTTAAAATTGAACCACTGCTATCTCGTTGGACCAAAAACTTTAAAGTTAACTATTTCGTGCTACGAGGATTAAAACTGAACTCACCATTGATTTGGGGTTAAAATTGAACCACTGCTATCTCGTTGGACCAAAAACTTTAAAGTTAACTATTTCGTGCTATGAGGATTAAAACTAAACTCGCCATTGCTTTTTGAGGATAAAACTAAACCAATGCTATCTTGCTAAAATCACTTCAAAGTTCTAAGCTTAAGTAGATTAGCCCATTTAGTTTTTCTACTTCTAAATAGGTTGGATTAACCAGTGTCTTCTGTGCTTGACGAATGATAATAGGCTTATGCTCTCCCCTTACTGGGTGATCAGAGTGCCAGACTTGTCATTCTATCTATTTTACCTTTAGGAGGGGCCTGCCCTTGGATGCACGCTTGTCCAAGTGGGAATGACCCTGAGTGGTAATAGGCTAAAGCCAAGCCCTACCAAGCCACTTAAAATAAATTGTGCTTGAGGTAAAAACTTCCTGCAACAAGTGCTGCTATGTTACACCGACGACCAACCTCCCCCAAAACCCTCAAAGGCACAACCCTTTGAGGCTAGGAGACTCCATAATGGAGAGTAGTGCAGCCGCATGTGTAACCATTTGAATGGTTGCCCACATTAAATACCTCTTGTTCTAGTGGCCAAAATCCCTTATAATCCATTTCTAGCCTAGGATCTTTGTGCTTGCTCTTGTTCAGTTTAATCCAAAATAGAGTCAAAAAAGAAAACAATAAAAAAAACCATAAAATATTCTTTGTGTTTGCTGTGTTTTCCTGCTGTTAATTCATAAAATTAGATCAAGAAGGCCTTTTTCTAGCCAGAGAAAAATACCCAAAAAAACACCAGAAAAATCCAAAAGTTTGCCCAAAAAATAGAGCTGCGCATATACCCATTTTTCCTACGCATTTGTATCGACTTTTTGCACATACGTGTAGACTTGCTGCGCATATACATACTGTTGCTACGCATTTGTATTTCACCAGTGCTGCTCATAGACTGCGACTTACAGCGCATATGTTCATTTCCCCAGCGCATTTGTTTCTGCGCATACACGACAGTGAGTACATGCACTATTTTTGAGAAAATATTTTCACCCATTTGGAACACCCATTTCAGCCTAGCTTCACTTTCTAAGATTAGATTCAACCTTGCAGTCAGTCTTCATCCATTTCACCCAAAGTGTCCCTCTCCTGTCAATCACCCATTCACCTCCTGTCAAAGTGTAAGTCAATCTATTCCATACCAGTTCGACATAGGTCCTTTTTTTTCATATCATTAGTGAATTCACGTAAGCCTAGTAGGTCACAGTACCTTTGCTAGTAGTCTTGTTGAAATGACTAGTCCCTACACAGTAAGACAGGTACCAGCTACCCTTACTAGTGGCTACCGTCATGTGTCAACCACCTTACTTGAAGCCATTGAGCGAGAAAATCCTTTGTCCAAATCCTGCCCTAGGTATCCCATTCATAACAGTCTCAGTCGGCACCTTGCCATAATTTCTAATCCTAGTCCACTCCATCCCATGTCACCTTGCATGGTCTTTACTCGATCCCAGTACAAAAAGCAAAAAGAAATGGCTGGCCCGTCCAATCACATCTTTCCAACTCAGGTTGGTGATGAAGAAATTTCTCGTGAAGAATATGAAGCACACATCCAAGATAGAAAATTCCAACGCCTAATAGAGAAGGTGCTCCAAGAAGACCCTCATAAGTATTTCCATCATCTTGCTAGCCTTGGAATCAAACTCCCCGCAGACTTTGATATAAATACAATCATGGAAACTATAGACAATAATCAGGAGAGGAGTACAAATGACACAGTCCAGCATGCAAATGATAGAGGAAAGAAACCCATGGATCAAAATGGTCCTATGGAAGAAATGCGAAGACAACTCGAGAACCTCATGCAACAAATATCAGATCTTAAGATAGGAACAAGTACCAAGAACTATTCCTTGGAAGACATAGCTCCTTATCCTTTTGACAAAAGTCTAGACATGAGACCATTCCCCTACAGGTTCGAGGTACCAAAGTTCAATAAATATAAAGGGAAGGGGGACCCTATAGATCATATCTAGGAATTCAATGCAGCATGCTTAGAAGTAGCCCACAACAAGACCTATTTAATGAGACTATTCCCAAGATATTTAGGTGGTCAAGCTATGGAGTGGTTCTCGCGTCTCCCACCCAGAATCTAAACTTTTGATGAACTTGTCAACAAATTTATAACGCACTTCTCCTACAACATCGAACACAAGGTATCTATGCTAGATCTATGCAGCACCAAACAAAAGAGTGGTGAGTCTTTCGCCACCTTCTTACAATGATGGAGACAACTAGCTAGTAAATGTTCTTATGATATGCCTGAGAAGCAGCTATTGGAAATGTTTTTCCACAACCTAAACACTGATCTTAGCTATCAAATACAGATACAATGCCCTACATCATTCACAAAGGTCATTAAAATGGGCTTATTCATCGAAAAGGCTATGATCACTAAAGGAACTATCAAACTATACAAAGACACAATGGATAGGTCAAAGTTTTGGACCAAGAACAAGAATGTGGTTAATGAAGGGGTAGTGGATGCCAAGACGGTAGGTCCCAAGCAACAACCCATTTTCACTCTCAAAGGAGAAACAAACAATGGTACACTCAACAAACCAGCCTCAATGGAGCATAGACCTTGGTTCAGTTCAAATCCAAGGAGAAAATTCACACCATTAGGTGAGTCCCAAGAATCCGCATTAAGGAAGTTGTTGGCTAACAATGAAATTTCTCTACCGCAAACAAGTGATTATGAGCCTATAGTCAAACCTCCCTCCTGGAAGGACACAGACTATTGTGAATATCATCGAGGAAGGGGGCATACAACTAACAACTGCATCCACCTCAAAAATGTCATACAAGCTGTACTAGATCAAAATCAGGAAGGGACACAACAGCATACCTCCAATGAATCTCATGTGGCCTACAGGGATCCACTTCTGAATCACAACAGGCCATATAACAACAACAACAATGGCCACAACAATAACAGCCACAACAACAATAACAGTTACAATAACAATGGCAACAACAGTAATGACAACAACAATAATCGCAACCGGCCAAATCAGAACAGCGGGACTAGTGATGCCAACTATGCAAGTGTGCCATTTGACTACACCATAAACTACATTTCTAAGCAAATTCCACAAGTCAATGTCATCTCACCCAACCAACAACCAGGACCTAACAGAACTCGTTGTAGCATAATTACTCGCAGTGGTAAAGTCATGCTCAATACCGCCCCTCCAAGGTCGTCACCATCTCCATCCAATTTTCGTCAGTACAATGTCATCGACCAGTTACAGAAAACTCCAGCTCACATTTCTATATTGGAGCTATTGCATCTATCTCCTTCTCATAAGGAGATTCTTGAGAAAGCCTTAGTGGAAACCACTGTCCCTACTAATCTGGCCCAAGAAAAGTTCCAGACCATGGTAGGCAATCTGACATCCTCCAACTCCATATCATTCACTGAACAAGATGACCTCTTTGTATCCCAACCTCATAACACCCCCTGCACATTGTCGCATTCATACACAAGCAGTGCATCAAGAGGGTTCTCATTAATGGGGGTGCTGGTTTAAATATTTGCACATTAAAGCTAGTCCTTGCACTGGGGTTCTCCGAACAGGCAGTTGATCCAAGGAGGAAATTTACCATCAAAGCATATGACAAGGAAGAAAGAACCACAAAGGGAATAGTTGTCCTACCCATTCAAGTGGGACCAGTAATAAAAGATGTGGTGTGTCAAGTCCTTGATCAGGAGCTCACTTACAATATCCTACTAGGGAGACCATGGATTCACACCATGAAGGTTGTCCCCTCAACCTATCATCAATGCATTAAGTTCTCGCACAATGGCAAGCAAGTCACCATTCAAGGTGACCCTGACCCCTACCAACACTGTAATTCTTTCCGTGCAAAACCTGAATGTGTCATACCCAACAATAGAGCATACATGTCCCCTACCCCGTGACAGGACCATACTGCTGAAGCTTCCTCCTCAAAACCAAAAGAGCAAAAGATTACCATAAAAGAAACTAGGGTGGGAGAATACTCAATTGAGCACAGTCTCAATCTTGCCAAGCT
Source organism: Cunninghamia lanceolata (assembly GCA_027924645.1). Lineage (NCBI taxonomy): Eukaryota > Viridiplantae > Streptophyta > Pinopsida > Cupressales > Cupressaceae > Cunninghamia > Cunninghamia lanceolata. The sequence continues at coordinate 1,054,005 of BSBN01001745.1, forward strand.
ACCTTTGTCTCTTAGATCTTTTGGCCAACCTAGACATTTTCCAAAGCCATCTACTCCTCCGGTAGCTCCCGCAACTCCCTTTGTAAAATGGGGGACCTTGTCTGATGAAACAGAGGAGCGAGATCTCCTGTAATGGCTTTATGCTGAAGAAGAAAACACACCCCAAGATCTGCCTAGACTCCCAATAGAACTCTATGGGTGAGGTGAGACTATTCTGTACAAGATGGGATATGAAGGACAAGGCCCCATTGGCCTTAGAAAAGAAGGAATCATTGAACCTATTTAACCTTCTTCATCCTCATCGGCTAGAAACACAAGTGGCCTAGGATACAAAAGCAAAGGTAAAGCCAAGGAAAATGCCTATCTTATAGAAATGATCCAAACACTCCAAGAAGACAGTGACACAGATTCCAATGAATATGAGTGGGATGAGCTAACAGAGCATTCCTATGATGACAAAGAGGTCAACACCATCCAAACTTTTAGCCCCCACCATGAGGGACAAACGCAACAGAATAGACCACTAGAGTCTGATTTGCCCATCTCTGAGATTATGCCTTTCGAGGAAGGTTCAAATTCCATCGCAATAAATAACTTGGAAGAAAGTACCATCCCAACCACAATTCCCACCAATGCTCCCAACATTTCCATTCATACCATCAATGAATTAGGTCTATCATCTAACTCCCTCCCCCTTATGCATCTTGAGCTTATTGACTGGGATTGGCGAGGAACACCCCAACTAGATATATTCCAAAACGATGATGCTTACATTGACTAAATGGAACTTAGGGACCACCTACCCAAGGGAGATCATAAAGCTAATTTTCCTATTGAACTTAATACCATGGCTTATTTCAGAGAGGGTGCCAAGCCTTCCAGTCATAGAAATGTCAAGATAAAAACTGGATCTAATAGTGAAAACCGCTCTGCGGTAGTGTCAAATCCCAAAACAATAAAAAGAAAAGATGCATCTGAAGGTGAAAACCCAACTGTGGCACCTGATGATGGAAGGCTTAACACTCTCCCCAATGACATGCATCAAGAGAAGTCTTAGACTGTTGTGGAACCTACAGAGCCAATCAACATTGGTACAGAGGAACAGCCTAAGATCATTCATTTTGCTAAATCTCTTACTCCATCAGAAAAGACTAGGTTTGTACCATTCTTCAAGAAAAAGAGGGGTAGCTTTGCTTGGTCATATGTAGACATGCCAGGTTTAGACCCAAACTTGATTCTACACCATCTTCCATTAGACCCAGAAGTAAAACTAGTGAAACAAAAGCTTAGAAAGATGCATCCACACATAGCACTATTGGTCAAAGAAGAACTCAAGAAATTACTGGATGTAGGGTTCATCAGAGCTATAGACTACCCGGAGTGGATATCCAACATTGTGCCAGTATCAAAACTAGATGGTCGAGTCTGACTATGTAACGATTTCAGAGACCTAAACAAGGCTTGCCGCAAGGATGATTTTCCATTGCCAAATATAGATATCATAGTCGACTTGACAGCAGGGCATACCATGTTATCTCTCATGGACGGTTTCTTAGGGTGTAATCAGATCAGGATAGCACCAAAAGACCAGCACAAGCTAGCTTTCACTTTTCCATGGGGCACTTTTTGTTGGAACGTCATGCCATTTGGGCTAAAAAATGCAAGGGCCACATATCAATGTGCTATGATAACTATATTCCATGATATGATGCATGTAACAATGGAGGACTATGTCGATGACATCCTAGCAAAGTCACTCACAAGAGAATCACAGCTGGATGTGTTAGAAAAAGTCTTTCAGAGATTAGACCAATTCAAAGTCAAGTTGAACCCAATGAAATGTGTGTTTGGGTTAACTTCAGGCAAGCTACTAGGCTTCATTGTGTCGGCAAACGGAATAGAGATAGGCCCTGCCAAGGTCAGAGCTATAATGGACATGCCACCGCCCAAAACTCTAACTCAGTTAAGATCACTACAAGGAAAGCTACAGGCCATCCGCAGATTCATATCATAGCTGGCAAACAAGTACCAACCTTTCAGCCATCTCCTGCAAAAGAACATTCCATTTAGGTGGGATGAGCGGTGCGAAGAAGCATTCAATAGGCTAAAGGAGTACCTTATGACCATTCTCATGCCTCCAATCCAAGGAAAACCTCTAATTCTCTACATATTTGCTACACCTACTACTCTTGGAGCTCTTCTAGCGCAGCAAGATTACGAGAACAAGGAAAGAGCTGTATACTACATCAGTCAAACCTTAGTGGGATACGAATTGCAATATTCGCAAGTGGAAAGATCATGTCTCGCGGTAGTTTTTGCTTCACAAAAACTCTGGCATTACATGCTTGCACATCCAGTAAAACTCATTGCAAAAATTGACCCACTAAAGTATCTCCTGAGCAAAGCAGCTCTCACAGGTCGCCTAGCCAAATGGGTAATGCTCCTGAGTGAATACAACATTGAATATATAGATAGAAAAGCTATCAAAGGGCAAGTCATTGCTGATCAATTAGCAGAGGCACCGCTACAGGACACCACCCCTATGCAATTTGACTTTCCAGATGAATCCTTATTCAACATCTCAACACATTCCTGGAAGCTCTACTCTTATGGGTCCTACACAAACCATGGATCGGGGGCAGGAATCCTTTTTGTAACTCCCCATGGGGACACTATTCTGAAGTCTTACCATTTGCTATTCCCATGCACCAACAACATAGCTGAATATGAAGCCCTAGTCATTGGTATCAAGATGGCAACCAAATGGAAAATCAAAGAGCTACATGTCTATGGTGATTCTCAACTAGTGATAAATCAGGTCAATAATGATTACCAAACCAAAGATGAAAAGCTTGTCCTTACAAGTGAATGGTCGATGACTTTAAGGAATACTTTGTGGTCATCTCTTCCGAGTAGATACCTCGAATTGAGAACAAAGTTGCAGATGCCATGGCAACCATTGCATCCCTTCTTGAAATTCCAGAGAATGAGTCACGGTATGAGTTCTTAGTAGAAACTATTCGACAGCCAGCTTATGATCTGCCAGAGAACCATACTGTATGCCTTTTAGTTGGATCTGATTCACCTTGGTATGGTAAGATTTATACTTACCTCAAGGACAACACCTTCCCACCTGACCTATCTTCAAACCAACGATGGACTTTTATACGCCAAACCTCTCGCTATACCATTATTGCCGATACCCTATACTGACATGGTCTAGATGGTACTTTACTCCGTTGTTTAGAATGAGAAGAATCCATAACCACTTTGCAAGACGTACACGAAGGGATTTGTGGAACACACTCTAGTGGTCCTTCTTTGGCCAAGAAACTCATGCGCCTGGGTTATTACTAGCCGGACATGGAAATGGATTCATATCAGTTTGTCAAGAAGTGCAAGCAGTGCCAAATACATGGGAACCTGATTCATGCACCTACTCAAGAGTTGAGACCTTTAACGACACCCTAGCCCTTTTGCTAATGGGGACTTGACTTTGTGGGAAAGATCCATCCGCCCTCATCCAACAGCCATAAATTCATCATAACTGCCACGGAGTATTTTACAAAGTGGATTGAAGCCGTTCCCCTAACCACCATCACAGGCAAACAAATTTCCTCTTTCATTCTGAATTACATTATCTATAGATATGGCATTCCTTCATCCATTATAACGAATAACGGAAGACCGTTCAAAAATTAGGATGTCCAGGAACTCTATGAGTGTTTTAAAATCCAACATTGTTTCTCCTCTCCATACTACCCCCAAGGTAACAGCCAACCTGAGGCATCGAATAAAACCATTCTGAAAATCCTAAAGAAAACTATCAATGATGCTGGCCGTGATTGGCAGGTCCAACTAAATCCCACTTTGTGGGCCTATAGAACCAGCATATGCACTCCCACAGGTGCTACACCCTATGCCCTTGTCTATGGTTCAGAAGCCATCCTTCCCATTGAGGTTGAACTACCCTCTCTCAGGATTTCATTGAAAGGTCTTATATCAGACGAAGAATACAGGGTCTCCAGGTTACAAGAACTAGAGCCACTGGAGGAAAGGCGACAGAAAGCCTTCGATCATCTCAAAGCCTATCAACAGATGATGTCAAGAAGCTATAACCACAGAGTTCACGCAAGAATCTTCAAAGTTGGAGATCTAGTCCTTAAGGAAAATCCCCGCAATCAACAAGACAGGGAAAAGAAGGGAAAGTTTAAACCCAACTGGCTGGGGCCCTATGTGATTGTAGCTGCTTACGGATCGGGGGCATATCAATTGGCCACATCAGAGGGTGAGTTGTTTGATGATCCAATCAACAGCATGCACCTTCGCCAGTTTTATACCTAGGAGAATCCCAGTGCAAGGGGGACATAGAAAAACAAAAAAGCAAAAATACAAAAAAAGCAAAAAAAAGCAAAAAAGTCAAAAAACAAAAAAATTAGAAAAGTACAAAAGAATCATCCTTTGGTGAAAACCTGGCAAACAGGCACCTTGGATAAGTATCATGATGAAAACCGGCCAAACAGGCATCATGTTTACTTTCTAGCTTCTTGTGCAAATAAAAACAAGTGATGAAAACCTGGTAAATAGGCGTTACTTGTGATAAACCACCTTCTCCATCTCCGAGAGCCCATTCACTTTGAGTCCAGTCTTTCTTCACTCACACCTCATTTGACCCATATCTATCCCATAATAAACACCCGACAGTTACCTATCATGGCTTGATACTCTCTTTGTGGCCTTGTCAACCAAGGTTTTGTTCCATACCGTCTCTTTAATGTGAGCCTAGCATAAGTGTCTCTCGTCAGTTTCCATGGTTCGGGTCCATGAACTACGTTGCCTTTGTGTTGTCACGTAGGCAAGGCCATTGTCCCAATGTGCCCTCGAGGCTTTCCATTGTCCCATCTATTCCATATCTTGTCATTCTATCTAGCTGAGTCCACCTCCACTCTCTCTCACCTAGGTCTTAGGTCCGTTAGGGTTTACCCCGAACTACGTTGCCTCTGCGTCGTCACATAGGCAAGGCCATTTAGCAATGCGCCCCCGAGGCACTAGGTTAGTCCCTTAGGGTCCATCTCACCAATAAAGATTGCAAGAATCTCTTCTCATCAAGCAAGCAGGTGCAAGCAGAACCCAAGCTCCAAGAAAGAACCCTGACTTTACGCAGCTTAACCTATTCAAATGCAAGGCACAGTACCCAAGGCTTTCTAAATGATTTTACTTAAATTACAGTAGGAAATGAACACATCTAAAATGCAAGAATGTTTTGTGGATTAAAATCATGGTTAAGTTACAGAGTCTTGATTTTGTTATCATGTCCTCCTGTGCTACTCAAGGATGCCAAAAGCTAGAGATGCCATGATGAAGGCATGATCATTTTCTTCGGTTGCTATCTGTGGAATATGCTTTAGTAATGTAACACCTTGTCTAAGGACATGATCAGCAAAAGATCATCGAGGACATCAAAGGTCTAACATGAATGGCGGCAATCCTTGTTTGTTGAAATGCAAGAAGTGCTCAGGTGATCTAGATTCAATTTTAACTAGATGCTTGTGTTAGCTTGCTAAAGCAAAGCCCATGTAAACAATACTCAGGTCATCTCAGTTCAATCATACCTAGATGCTTGTATTCACTTACAACATTTCAGAAAAAAGTACCAAAAATAAATCGCCCAATGATGAAATAAAGCACTCTAAAAGCAAAACATCCATCCTATATCCATATACACATCCATGCATCCATATCCCATACAATCATCAGTACCCCAACTATGCAAAGTAACAATATCAAATGAAGTTTCTAAGTCTATCTATACTCCAGTCATTTTGTCAAACCCATTCTCTATCCATCGTCCTATCTTTCTTGTGTCGATAGCGTACATTTGGATATCACAAAAACAAAGCATATAGGAGTATCTCATATCACATTTAGAGTTAGTCATGAACATGATTAAATCAGTGGCATACATAATACAATGCATTAGGTCATCCATATGTCATCATCATATCGCATCAAATAGCAAAGAAATTCAAAACATAGCTAAGTGCATCATATACAAAGCTGCATCATCACATAGAAATCATGTTGCATTTGCATACATTCGAAACATTAGATCATATAGACATCACATAGCATCATATACAAAGCTGCATCATCCCATAAAAATCATGTTACATTTACATACATTCGAAACATTAGATCATATAGACATCACATAGCATCATATCAAAAGCATCTCATATAACATCAGATAGAACTTCTAAATCTACACATACATCACATCATACAATAGAAGTAGATCATCATCTCATAGCCTATACAATAGATCATAAAGCTGCATCATCATATATACTTTCATAAAAAGAGGTTCAAATATACAATATCACGGTCTCTCTCTCTGAATCAAAGTGTCATATACAATATACATCCAAAAATATGATGATACATGTCCCAAAACATACAAACTCTAGTGCAAGTCTATCCCTGCTGCTGTGGGCCACCACTACCAGCTCCTGACTGCTGGGGACCCATCACGGAAGCCCCTGACTGTGATGGACCTACTCTATGAGTAGCCCCAGACTGACTCCTGAAGCTCCCAGCCCTCTGACTTGCTGACACTGCTCCATGGTATAGGCCTCGGTAGTACTATGTCTGTGACTACACTCTAGCAAGCTCTGCCTGCACCTGTGCCAACTATGTCTGTAACTGGCCCACCTGTACCTATGCCTGCTGCACCTGCCCGACCAAAAAAGAGCTAGCTGCATCTATCCCCATGGCGGCCATGGCCGTGTCCCGCTCTACACGGATAATACGTACCTGTGCATCTGCCATGTCTCTCTCATGAGTCAGACCAGCTATCACTACTGCATTTGTCTCTCACCAGCCATCGGCCCTCCTAAGCTGTGCCTGCAGCTCTTGCACCTATCCCTCAGGCTGGCTATGGCTCCCATGAACCTCTACCTACACTGGTCCATGTGCTGCCCCTACCTGTCCTGGCCCCTATAGCTGGGGCACCTGCTGCTGTGGTACCTGCTGGGGTGGCGACATCTGCACCTGTTGTGGTATCTGCTACTATGCAGCCTGTACTGGCACTGCCTACTTGGCCTAAGCTACCCTCCACCGTTGTCTCAGCCTCTCTCCACCCCCCGTCCTCCCTGACCCCATCCTCCTCTACCTCCCCTCCGCCCCCGGCCAACATGTCCCTCCTCCTCTGAATCGGCCTCTTCAATACAAGGCAATAGCATGCCAGGTCCTGAGTATCTCAGGAAGGGGTGTGCCAGCAGCCAATCCTCATAGTCCTATGTCACCCCGACGTCAGCTATCTCGGTCCTCATGTCCCATGCCAAATACAAAGTCTGCGGAAACTCTGCCAGGGCCTCCTCATATGAAGCCATCAGCCTCCATCGGACCCTCTCTGCATGTGTCCATGCGAACAATGCCTGTCCCTGCGGCATACCCTGCCTCCTGCCAAACTGTCTCAGCACCCGGCCCACCATCTGTCTCTCCAGTATATGCCGTGTCTGGCCTATCAGCCACCTCGTCTGAAAATAATATGGCAACTCGTCTCCCTCGTTGTTCCAGGGCTCGCAATCTAGATATGGTCACCAGACGACCACATCTACTCCATCCAAGGGTAAGTGCAGGAAGATGGGGGGCCAAAAAGGGGTCTTAAGTGGCCACTTTTTTTCTGAAATCAGGAAATATTGGCCTTGGATGAGAAATTGAGCATAGTTACACTCAAAATTTGGAGATGCAACCAAAACAATGTTCGTAGTGCTCTGAGTCTACTTTCTAAACTACTATTTGGTTTTGAAAATGGCATAGATTAAGGGGTTCAAAAGAGGGAGCCACAGAAATTGGTGTTTTTTCTGTAAAAAAAAATAACATAGCATGTTTTGTGGCTCCCTCAAAAGATCAACTTTTTTTTGGTATTTCTAAAATTACTTTAGTGAGAAATTAGCTAATAGCATGTAGTTTATGCCTGATTTTTCTAATAATTTTTTGATGAATATTTGATTTTTTACTAATTTTCAAAGTGGACACATCCTAAAAAATAGAATTTTGGCCGTGCTACCCCTATAAATTTTGAAAACTAACTGAAAATTATTTTTTTTTTTTTAATATTTGTAGAATGGAGTCTAGTTTCTAAATATGTAATTTTTTTGAAATTTGAATGAATAGTTATTTTACAATGAAAAAAAGACCAAATAGTGGTTTTTGCCTAAAAACGGAACAAAAGAAATTAAAGATCAAAGGCTTAACATTGTTAAAATGTGAAAAAAATCACATCGTCAAATAGCTAAGAGAAAGCCTAACATTACCCATGTGTTCGATTTGTTCGACCTTGAAACACGTCTAAATCTGAGGGTTAGCACGAACGAAATTATGTGAAATTTTGAAGAATATAGAAAAACACGTCTGTGACTGTTCATAAGGCACTCCAAGCCTTTGGGTTAGAAATCCAAAGCAAATCCCAAGCCCAAGGCTTGGGATTCCCAAAGCAAGACATAATGCGAGCGCATTATAACGCGCTCGCGTTATGTTTTGCTTTGCATTTTTCCTTTCCCGCAAGTCTGTTATTTGCCATGTTTGACATAACGCGAGCAAATTATAATGCGCTCGCGTTATGTTCCCTGGAAATTTTTTTTACATTCAAGTCTATTAATCATGAGGGTTAAGGGATAAGGGATTAGCGTTTAATGTATAGTATCGAGCCCGTTGAGGGTCTAGGAATAGGGATAGCATTTAGGGTTTAGGGCTGAGGGATTAGAGTTGAGGGATGACATATTAGGGTTTAGGGTTTAGGGTTTAGGGTTTAGGGATTAGGGTTTGACATTGAGGGTTGAGGGTTGAGATTCAAGGGTCAAGGGTTTAGGGATAGGGTTTAGGGTCGATGGATTAGGGTTAAAGTAGAGTGTGGAGGGTGTAAGGATTAGGGATAGGGTTGGAGGGTTTAGGGATAATGGATTAGGGTTTAAGGTATAGTATCGAGTCTGTTGAGGGTTTAGGAATAGGGATAGCATTTAGGGTTTAGGGATGAGGGATTAGAGTTGAGGGATAATGGATTAGGGTTGAGGGTTAAGGGATTAGGGTTTAAGGTATAGTGTTGAGGGTTGAGGGTTTAGGATTAGGGTTTAGGGTTGATGGATTAGCATTTAATGTCAAGGTTAGGGTTAGAGTGTCAAGGGTAGAGGAATTAGGGATAGGGTTTAGGGTTGAAGGTTTAAGGATTGAGGGTTGAGGCTTTAGGGATGAGGGTTTAAGGCTTAAGATATAGTGTCAAGTGTTGAGGGTGTAGGGATAGGGTTTAAGTTTTAAGGGTTAAGGGTTGAGGGATAGGGATTAGGGTTTAAGGTATAGTGTTGAGGGTCAAGGGATCAGAGTTAAGGGTTGAGGGATTAGGGTTTGATGTTGAGGGTTGAGGGTTGAGGTTCGAGAGTCAAGGGTTTAGGGATAGGGTTGAGGGTCGAGGAATTAGGGTTAAAGTAAAGTGTGGAGGGTATAAGGATTAGGGATAGGGTTGGAGGGTTTAGGGATAAGGGATTAGGGTTTAAGGTATAGTATCGATTTTGTTGAGGGTGTACGAATAGGGATAGCATTTAGGGTTTAGGGATGAGGGATTAGGGTTGAGGGTTGAGGGATTAGGGTTTAGGGATAAGGTTTAGGGTTGAGGGCTGAGGGATTAGGGTTTAAGGTATAGTGTTGAGGGTTTAGGGATAGGGTTGAGGGTTGAGGTATTAGAGTGAAGGGTTGAGGGATTAGGATTTGACGTTAAGGGTTGAGGGTTTAGGGTTAGGGTTGAGAGATGAGGGATCAGAGTTAAAGGTTGAGGGATTAGGGTTTGACGTCGAGGGTTGAGGGTTGAGGTTCGAGGGTCAAGGGTTTAGGGATAGGGTTGAGGTTGAAGGGATTAGGGTTAAAGTAGAGTGTGGAGGGTGTAAGGATTAGGGATAGGGTTGGAGGGTTTAGGGATAAGGGATTAGAGTTTAAGGTATAGTATCGAGTCTGTTGAGGGTTTAGGAATAGGGATAGCATTTAGGGTTTAGGGATGAGGGATTAGAGTTGAGGGATGAGGGATTAGGGTTGAGAGTTGAGGGATTAGGGTTTAGGGATAAGGTTTAGGGTTGAGGGTTGAGGGATTAGGGTTTAAGGTATAGTGTTGAGGGTTGAGGGTTTAGGATTAGGGTTTAGGGTTGACGGATTAGCATTTAATGTCAAGGTTAGGGTTAGAGTGTCGAGAGTAGAGGGATTAGGGCTAGGGTTTAGGGTTGAAGGTTTAAGGATTTAGGGTTGAGGCTTTAGGGATGAGGGTTTAAGGCTTAAGATATAGTGTCAAGTGTTGAGGGTGTACGGATAGGGTTTAAGTTTTAAGGGTTAAGGGTTGAGGGATAGGGATTAGGGTTTAAGGTATAGTGTTGAGGGTTGATGATTTAGGGATAGGGTTTAGGTTTGAGGGATTAGGGTTTAGGGTTAATGAATTAGGGTTTAATGTTGAGAGTTGAGGGTTGAGGGTTGAGGGTTGAGGGTTGAGGTTGAGGGATAGGGTTAATGGTCAAGGGATTAGGGTTAAATAAGAGTGTTGAGGGTAGAGGGATTAGGGTTTAAGGTATAGTATCGAGCCTGTTGAGGGTCTAGGAATAGGGATAGCGTTTAGGGTTTAGGGATGAGGGATTAGAGTTGAGGGATGATGGATGACAGATTAGGGTTGAGGGTTGAGGGATTAGGGTTTAGAGACAAGGTTCAGGGTTAGGGTTGAGGGATTAGGGTTTAAGGTATAGTGTTGAGGGTTTAGGGATAGGGTTTAGGGTTGAGGGATTAGAGTGAAGGGTTGAGGGATTAGAATTTGACATTGAGGGTTGAGGGTTTAGGGTTGAGGGTTTAGGGATAGGGTTGAGGGTCAAGGGATCAGAGTTAAGGGTTGAGGGATTAGGGTTTGACGTTGAGGGTTGAGGGTTGAGGTTCGAGGGTCAAGGGTTTAGGGATAGGGTTGAGGGTCAAGGAATTAGGGTTAAAGTAGAGTGTGGAGGGTATAAGGATTAGGGATAGGGTTGGAGGGTTTAAGGATAAGGGATCAGAGTTTAAGGTATAGTATCGAGTTTGTTGAGGGTTTAGGAATAGGGATAGCATTTAGGGTTTAGGGATGAGGGATTAGAGTTGAGGGATGATGGATTAGGGTTGAGGGATTAGGGTTTAGGGATAAGGTTTAGGGTTGAGGGTTGAGCGATTAGGGTTTAAGGTATAGTGTTGAGGGTTGAGGGTTTAGGATTAGGGTTTAGGGTTGATGGATTAGCATTTAATGTCGAGGTTAGGGTTAGAGTGTCGAGGGTAGAGGGATTAGGGATAGGGTTTAGGGTTGAAGGTTTAAGGATTGAGGGTTGAGGCTTTAGGGATGAGGATTTAAGGCTTAAGATATAGTGTCAAGTGTTGAGGGTGTAGGGATAGGGTTTAAATTTTAAGGGTTAAGGGTTGAGGGATAGGGATTAGGGTTTAAGGTATAGTGTTGAGGGTTGATGGTTTAGGGATAGGGTTTAGGTTTGAAAGATTAGGGTTTAGTGTTGATGAATTAGGGTTTAATGTTGAGAGTTGAGGGTTGAGGGTTGAGGGTTGAGGTTGAGGAATAGGGTTAATGGTCAAGGGATTAGGGTTAAATAAGAGTGTCGAAGGTAGAGGGATTAGGGTTTAAGGTATAGTATCGAGCCTGTTGAGGGTCTAGGAATAGGGATAGCGTTTAGGGTTTAGGGATGAGGGATTAGAGTTGAGGGATGATAGATGACAGATTAGGGTTGAGGGTTGAGGGATTAGGGTTTAGGGACAAGGTTTAGGGTTAGGATTGAGGGATTAGGGTTTAAGGTATAGTGTTGAGGGTTTAGCGATAGGGTTTAGGGTTGAGGGATTAGAGTGAAGGGTTGAGGGATTAGAATTTGACGTTGAGGGTTGAGAGTTTAGGGTTGAGGGTTTAGAGATAGGGTTGAGGGTCAAGGGATCAGAGTTAAGGGTTGAGGGATTAAGGTTTGACGTTGAGGGTTGAGGGTTGAGGTTCGAGGGTCAAGAGTTTAGGGATAGGGTTGAGGGTCAAGGAATTAGGGTTAAAGCAGAGTGTGGATGGTATAAGGATTAGGGATAGGGTTGGAGGGTTTAGGGATAAGGGATTAGAGTTTAAGGTATAGTATCGAGTCTGTTGAGGGTTTAGGAATAGGGATAGCATTTAGGGTTTAGGAATGAGGGATTAGAGTTGAGGGATGATGGATTAGGGTTGAGGGTTGAGGGATTAGGGTTTAGGGTTGAGGGTTGAGGGATTAGGGTTTAAAGTATAGGATTGAGGGTTGAGGCTTTAGGGATGAGGGTTTAAGGCTTAAGATATAGTGTCAAGTGTTGAGGGTGTAGGGATAGGATTTAAGTTTTAATGGTTAAGGGTTGAGGGATAGGGATTAGGGTTTAAGGTATAGTGTTGAGGGTCGAGGGATCAGAGTTAAGGGTTGAGGGATTAGGGTTTGATGTTGAGGGTTGAGGGTTGAGGTTTGAGGGTCAAGGGTTTAGGGATAGGGTTGAGGGTCGAGGAATTAGGGTTAAAGTAGAGTGTGGAGGGTATAAGGATTAGGGATAGGGTTGGAGGGTTTAGGGATAAGGGATTAGAGTTTAAGTTATAGTATCAAGTCTGTTGAGGGTGTAGGAATAGGGATAGCATTTAGGGTTTAGGGATGACGGATGACGGATTAGGGTTGAGGGTTGAGAGATTAGGGTTTAGGGATAAGGTTTAGGGTTGAGGGATTAGGGGTTAGGGTTTAAGGTATAGGATTGAGGGTTGAGGCTTTAGGGATGAGGGTTTGAGGCTTAAGATATAGTGTCAAGTGTTGAGGGTGTAGGGATAGGGTTTAAGTTTTAAGGGTTAAGGGTTGAGGGATAGGGATTAGGGTTTAAGGTATAGTGTTGAGGGTCAAGGGATCAGAGTTAAGGGTTGAGGGATTAGGGTTTGACGTTGAGGGTTGAGGGTTGAGGTTCGAGGGTCAAGGGTTTCGGGATAGGGTTGAGGATCGAGGAATTAGGGTTAAAGTAGAGTGTGGAGGGTATAAGGATTAGGGATAGGGTTGGAGGGTTTAGGGATAAGGGATTAGAGTTTAAGGTATAGTATCGAGTCTGTTGAGGGTGTAGGAATAGGGATAGCATTTAGGGTTTAGGGATGAGGGATTAGAGTTGAGGGATGATAGATTAGGGTTGAGGGTTGAGGGATTAGGGTTTTGGGATAAGGTTTAGGGTTGAGGGCTGAGGGATTAGGGTTTAAGGTATAGTGTTGAGGGTTTAGGGATAGGGTTTAGGGTTGAGGGATTAGATTGAAGGGTTGAGGGATTAGGATTTAACGTTGAGGGTTGAGGGTTTAGGGTTTAGGGTTAGGGTTGAGAGATGAGGGATCAGAGTTAAGGGTTGAGGGATTAGGGTTTGACATCGAGGGTTGAGGGTTGAGGTTCAAGGGTCAAGGGTTTAGGGATAGGGTTGAGGTTCAAGGGATTAGGGTTAAAGTAGAGTGTGGAGGGTGTAAGGATTAGGGATAGAGTTGGAGGGTTTAGGGATAAGGGATTAGAGTTTAAGGTATAGTATCAAGTCTGTTGAGGGTGTAGGATTAGGGATAGCATTTAGGGTTTAGGGATGAGGGATTAGAGTTGAGGAATGATGGATTAGGGTTGAGGGATTAGGATTTGACATTAAGAGTTGAGGGTTTAGGGATAGGGTTGAGGGTTGAGGGATTAGAGTGAAGGGTTGAAGGATTAGGATTTGACGTTGAGGGTTGAGGGTCGAGGGATCAGAGTTAAGGGTTGAGGGATTAGGGTTTGACGTTGAGGGTTGAGGACATTTTCTATCAATAATTTGATTATGAGGGCTTGCCCCTTCATTGTTATGCCTATCATATGGCGGAGCATCTGGCAAGCCCTTGCAGGAAAGAGATGTGATCAATGCAAAGGATGTGATGAATCTATAGCAGCACAAAATGTGAGCGCATTATAGCTTGACTGCATTATAACGCGCTCACATTTTGTCTTTCTATTGAAACGGTAAAAAAGTGGTTACCCCCATGATCCAGGCCCACATGCTCTATTTTCTTACTAATTCTGCGCATGCTCTGACAAAAAAGAAGTGCTTTCATGTTGTTGGGAAGTTCACATGCACATTTGACACATTGTACCACCTTTGCATGATCTTTCCACCACCTTTTCTGCTTTGCCAACTTGAGAAGGAGGAAATAACATAGTTTTCACACCAAGTTTGATATATATCTATTCAAGTTTCAATTTTTGTAGTGTTGCAATGTTAATTGTGATTCAATTTTAAGAATTTAACATTATAGATTGGTTAATAGTATTATTGTTAGTAATGATATTTGAGTGTTATTCAATTTAACATTGAAAAGGAAGCAAGTGGTGAAAAACTCAAATTGTTGAGGAGTTTGATGCAAGAAGATAAAAACACTACATAATTAGGTACTCTCTCCATTCAAATCTTCATTTTTTAGGTATGTCAAGTCTTTACATGCATGTTCTTTACATTTTCCTTATTTTGGATTGAATTACTTTATCATGCTTTATCATACATGTTTAAAATAGACACATTTCCAATCAAGAAAGTAGCCTACAATCTCACATGATGCCATGTATATTTTCTACACTTGGGCTCTTTAATAATTATGTGTAATAAACAAACCTTAACATACCATGATGTCAAACTATACAAGAATAAATCCTTACAACATAAAAAAAATATAATCCCACTATTATCTTGTATTCATTTCTTAGGAACAAATATTGGTCTCTTTATCATGCTACAGACAAATTCTTTGTCATGCTAAGGAAATGATCAAGAATTAAACCAACACAGGAAGAGATAGAAGCTAAGAATGCAAAGAAAGTAGTGGCTATGAGGGAACTTCATGAGAAGAGGAAATTGGACATGATAAATGAAGACATACCAATTGAAGAGGAACCACAACCATCACAAAGAGATATGGTATTGGTGGCACAAAGAGAACGAATGCAAAAACTTCGTGGTACGAGAGATTTGAATACCATAGTTGGAGACACGTCCTTTACCACAAGTCAACATGTAGGGACACCATCTACCACATCTCAAGTTGAGAGTACATCATCACTCACATGTGATGAAGGAGGTATGCCATCGTTCCCACCTCAACCTCAAGGTATTTCATCTATTCCATCTTCGATCGAAGGTATGCCATCTAACCCATCTCATTTAAATATTGATGAAATTCCTAATGTTGAGATGAATTTACCTAACTTGTCACCACCTAGAATTTTGCATAGAAAGCCAAAGTATTTGATTGATATTGATGAGAATATTTTGCAGCCAATGGAATGTAAGATTCTAAAATACACTTGTAGAAGATATGCTAATAAGATTTAGAGATTGTTCTTTGAAAAGTTAAATGAGACTGCAAGATGTCAACTATTCATTGAAATGATGTGAAGTATAAAGTATAGGTCTATCATGAAGATTCTTGGGTTGAGAACATCAGAGGCTTCAAGTGAAAAATCTATTGTCAAGAATCTAATGAGTGCGTATGAGAGTGTGGGTAACACCTCACACACAAAAGATAGTAATGCAACATGGCGTGTGATTACATCGACTATAGTAAGTAGTCAAACGAGGAAAGCTCGTCTCATTAGAAAGACAAGTCAAGAATTGAGAATTAATAGGAAAACTTTATCAAGAGCCATTGGAAGATGCCAAAGAATTAAGGACACTAATGCCAATGACTTATGGGCGTTCTCGGGGAGACTACCATGAAAAGATAAACCAATTGTTGAAGCATTGAGATCACTAATTGAAGACTTTTGAAAGAATTACACAAGGGTATCTCTGAATCAAAGGGATGTGATAAGAAGGAGAATCAGTAGTCAGAACTGCGAGCCACATCCAAAGCATTTTTTGGATGAGACTCAAACACAGTTTTATGGTAAATTTCTAGAGAAGTATCCTCAAATTAAAATTTGTCAAAGATATTTTGAATTGCTAAAACCTTTCTATGTTAAGATAAATCACACACGCACTACTTCTTGTTGTAGATTACATATTGAATTTTCTAACCATTTTGATGCTTATAGATCTATATGTTTAGATATGCATACTAACAATGATTTGCAGGGTTGTGCCATATGTGCCCCACCAACATCTTCAAGAGACTTCATATCAAGAATTTTATGTGAAAGAGAGGAAAATCAAATATTCTACAAGAAATTATACTTGGATGGCACATGTCATCGTTGCGGTGGCTTGCAACATTTGCCAATATGTGAACATATGGAAATAACACATGCAGTTGGAAATGGACTAGTAGAGTTTGGCAGTATAAAATAGTGGCATACAATACAAAAGATGGTAAAGAAGCAAAGAGGTGTGAATTAGTTATTGAAAAGATTCCAGTGTATCAGTTTATGCCTATATTTCATGACAGCATAGTGTATGAGTATGCAAGATGTGCCCATAGAGCTTGATGGTTGGACTTGCAATTCAAGTTATGCAAGGACACATTTCCAGTTGGTAGCCTTGTTTCAGTCGTCGACTTTGCAGAGAACTACAGTCTACAGCCACAGTGTGAGGTGCAATCACAATATTACAACTCCACACAGGTTTCTATATTTGTGCACATCGCATTCATTCATGTGAATGATAGTACAGAGGATGACAAAAAGATCATAAGGGAGTATAATTTCTATATTAGTGATGATCACACGCATTCTACAGAGTTTGTGCAAGGTTGCTTTCAGGTGTTCTACAATGATTTGGCTAGAAGGGGCATATCATTCAGTCAGCATATCATATGGTCAGATAACTATGCGTCACAATTCAAGAACTCACAGAATTTTTATTGGCTGAGTAGGAGGCATAATTTTACAGGTATTCAACATATGTGGAACTTTTGTGAGGTTGGACATGGAAAGGGGGAGCATGATGGTGCAGGAGCATGTATCAAAAAGCCATAGCACGAGAAGAGTTAAAGTATAAAGACAATGCAAAGTTGACAGATGCAAAATTGATTATCAAGTGGTGTAATGCTTCCATGGGTCCAGGTAATGAAGGTAAGTCTTTAGTTCGTAGATTTTTTTGGTTGATAGATGATACTAACATTGCACCATATGAGGATTGTTGTACATTGATAGAATCAAATGAGATGCACTCTTTCAGAAGCTCAATTGTAGGTTCATGGAGTATCCATACACAAAAGATGTCATGCTTTTGTTCTTCCTATACAATTCAAGTCTGGGATGAGTGCAAGTCAAAGGAGTGGGTTGACGAATGGCAATTAAGTTATCTTAGCCCACTTGACACGTATCGACCCTCGACGGCACTAGAACTAACATAGATGGAATCATCAATTGACTTTGACCACATATTAGATTTAGTTCAACCAGGTAATATAGGGCACGTATATGCATCTAATTTCATCTAGTTCAACCAGGTAATGTCATCTTACTTTGTAGTGTTTTTGTAATGTTGACTAATTTCATCTAATTTGCTACACATATCAATGTAGGGCACGTATATGTAGTTATTGCAGATGAAGATAATGAAGAGGGAACAGATTATTACTTATGTCATTATGTTGAGGCCAAAAAGAAATTGGAGGCCCCTGTTACAGATGGAGAAAACATCGAATACCCTACAGGATCAGTTGTCATTACTGGAACATAGCTTAGAAGGTACCCACATAAGAGTGTTAATATTTAGCTATTTCAAGACTTTGACACGCATCGGAAGATTCTTCATTACTCGAACCTTGTCGTGGCATCCAATGTTCATTTGATAAAGTATCGGGGTAGACCTTTGAACAAAATATTGTGCAAGGTGCGTGAGTTTGACCATGAAGCAATACTTGACACAATAAAGAGTAGAGTAAACCCAGATGGTTCATTGGATTAATTTGTAAGTATTCACATTGATTTTGTAAAGTTATGTTATATTGAGTTGTAAGTATGCACATTAATTTGTAAGGTTTGTCTTTTTTTATTTCCTCCTGCATTTTTACACATATCTACACATTTTTACATCATCATGTTATGCATTTTTGGTGTCCTGCTCCTGATGCAACCAAACTCATAACTCACCCTACTTCCTCTAGACACCATTTGATGATCTCTCCAACACTCTGGATCCAGGGCGCCCAATCATGATGATGACCTATATACCATTCTCCCAAGGCGCTCATAATGAATGAAAAGAAGACCAAGGGTGCCCAAGATTAATAGACTTATTTCTTTCAATTTTGATGATCCAAACTCTTGCAATATGACATCCACTTTCATGCCTTTATATCTTCCTTCACATATAGGGCACCAAATCAAGTTGAAAAATCTACATAAGGGTGCCAAACTGGATGAAAGGAGACATGAAATGTGCCTTAGGACTCCATGCTAAGGTTTGAGCCATTAAAGTCTCTTGATATCAGGCGCTCATGATGTTGAAAATTAGAGCTTTTTCCTTTCCTATGCGCTCATCTAAGATGTTTGAATGATAAGGAGCGCCTTGACCTCTATAATGTACATTGGGCACCAAAATTAAGGTGATTTTAAGTCACTTTGAGTCATTTGGGGTCAGTTTGAGTCTTTGAGTCATGTTGCAAAAAAGTGTCAATGTTGTCAAGTTGCACAAAGCAACTTTTGCATTTTTGGTATCCTGCTCATGATGTGACCAAACTAACTATTCCAACACATCCAGATGGGTACATTTATGCTAGGCATGGTCTTGTTTTTCACCCAAACATGTCAAAACAGTCTGAGCTACATTGTACCGACGATATCCCTAAAGAGTCCAAAGTGCAAAAAGGTAGCAATCTTTGACGAGATGTTACTTGAAAACCGTGTCACTTAGAAACATTCCATCTAAGGCAACATGATCACATAAAGTGCCTCTACAATAACCTCTCTCAGTTTTTATATCTCTGAGGCATTTGCCCGTGGTGAAAGGTTTTTTGCTTCCCCAAAAATCATCAGAAGGAGGCAGTGTAAAGTTGCAAAGGGGTGTAACTTTTGTCCTGCTCTTAATGTGACCAAACTGATTGTTCCAACACATCTGGATGGGTACATTTATGCTAGGCATTGTCTTGTTTTTTACCCAAACATGTCGAAACAGTCCGAGCTACATTGTACCCATGATATCCCTAAAGAGTCCAAAGTGCAAAAAGGCAGCAATCTTTGATGAGATGTTACTCGAAACTTATGTCACTTAGAAACATTCTATCTGAGGTAACACGATCACATAGAGTGCCTTTACAATAACCTCTCTCAGTTTTTATATCTCTAAGGCATTTGCCCATGGTGAAAGGTTTTCTGCTGCCACAAAAATCATCAGAAGGAAGCAGTGTAAAGTTGCAAAGGGGTGTAACTTTCATCCTGCTCCTGATGCGACCAAACTAACTATTCCAACGCATCTGAATGGGTACATTTACACTAGGCATGGTCCTATTTTTCACCCAAACATGTCGAAACAGTCTGAGCTACATTGTACCGACGATATTCCTGAAGAGTTTAAAGTGCAAAAAGGCAGCAATCTTTGACGAGATGTTACTCAAAAACTATGTCACTTAGAAATATTTTGTCTGAGGCAACACGATCATGTAGAGTGCCTCTACAATAGCCTCTCTCAGTTTTTTATATCTCTAAGGCATTTGCCCATGGTGAAAAGTTTTCTACTGCCCCAAAAATTGTCAGAAGGAGGCAGTGTAAAGTTGCAAAGGGGTGTAACTTTTGTCCTACTCCTAATGCAACCAAACTAATTGTTCCAACACATTCAGATGGGTACATTTACACTAGACATTGTCCTTTTTTTCACCCAAACATGTCGAAACAGTTCGAGCTACATTGTACCCATGATATCCCTAAAGAGTCCAAAGTGCAAAAAGGCAGCAATTTTTGACGAGATGTTACTAAAAAACCATGTCACTTAGAAAAATTCTATCTAAGGCAAAACAATCATGTAGAGTGCCTCTACAATAACCTCTCTCAGTTTTTTATATCTCTAAGGCATTTGCCCATGGTGAAAGGTTTTCTGCTGCCCCAAAAATCATTAAAAGGAGGCAGTGTAAAGTTGCAAAGGGGTGTAACTTTCATCCTGCTCCTGATGCGACCAAACTAACTATTCCAACGTGTCTGAATGGGTACATTTATGCTAGGCATGATTCTGTTTTTCACCCAAACATGTCAAAACAGTCTGAGCTACATTGTACCGACGATATCCCTAAAAAGTCAAACTGTAAAAAGGCAGCAATCTTTGACGAGATGTTACTCAAAAATTGTGTCACTTACAAACATTCTGTTTGAGGCAACACGATCATGTAGAATGCCTCTACAATAACCTCTCTCAATTTTTTATATCTCTGAGACATTTGCCCATGGTGAAAAATTTTTTGCTACCCCAAAAATTGTCAAAAGGAGGCAGTGTATTAAGTCAAGATGAAAGTCTATTCACTCTAGGTGCCTATTGTGACCAAATCACACATCACACCGGAGAATCCCAACCATGCACCTTGAACAAGTGATGCTACAAGTGGTGAACAAAATGGGCACCTTGAATAATTGAGCCCTCCAAGACATCTTGCAATTGCTTAAAAGTCCAAAATTTACATGAGTTAAGGCGCCATTTTCCATCTCCAGAGCCTCCTTTGAGTGCCTTAACATGGAGTGAATGTTTTAGTCTATGAAAGATTGTGCCTAAAGAATATAACAACCCTTTGAGTCACTAGGATGAATTAAGTTAACAAAATGAACTTCATTGAGGGAGGCGCACTTGTGCATCTAGACAACTCCAGTTTAGCACCTGAGAAAAAGCATGTTTAGAGACACCCCTCGAATGAACCCTCTAGAACCAATAACCATAGCTCAAGATCCATAACCATGAGAAGATAAAGCATTAAAAAAATTCATCTAAAGGATGGGAAATACCTCTTAGATGATAGTCTTCCGAGTAGACCAAGAGTGGGGAATGAGAATGCTCCTCGAAGATACACCAAGCCACAATGACTCTCTCCAATAAGAATCTTCTCTAGGTCCATAATTAACTCACGCCCATATCCAAGTGAAAGTCTCCTTGGTCTTCCTGCTAAAACCTCTAAAGGGTAACCATCTCAACAAGTGTCTCTAATCCCAAGAGAACTCTAGCCTCACCCAAGTCTCGAAGTATGTATGAGAACCTACAACCAATAAATCCATGTTAAGCTCCAAATGCAACACCACATTATCATGAAGCTCTCAAGCACATGACCAATGTACTCAATACCAAGAGAACCAACAAAACCACTATCAAAACTCCAACTACAAAATTAGGTATCCAAACATGACATCATGATCTAACATCTCCTCCTAGAAGATCACATGCACCAATACAGACATCCTAGTCTCAAGAGAACTTGTATCATGCTAATACTCTAATCTAGAATCAAGAGTCCACCAAGACACACTACCAAACACCTCTAAACCAAGGATCAACATCTACAACCACATGAAGATAACCATCTCCTAAAAATAGTAGCCAAGATGTCAAAGCACTCTCACTACAAATAATAATCATAATCCAAGAGTTTGTCCATTACACCCAACCCCTATATAAGATCATCCATCACTAGGTGACGAATACACATCACTATCAAAGCTCCCTCTAAACCATGATATGAACTACACATGGCATTGTGATAACCATCTCCTAAATTAAGATCACCATGGTCCACACACACTCAACTATAATACTAATAACTCCAAAGTAGAACCAAGATCTCCAATCTAAGAAGATAAACCATCATTACTGTCAAAAGCTCACACTAAACTATGCAACTAAGATATCCATGACATCATGATAAACATGCTACAAGTCCCAATAACCAAATATCCAATCATTCTCATCATCCATCCTCTCATCCCAATGCAACATACCAATGCGCAAATGAGCATAGACAAGGAAAAATAACAAAGTCTACATCAACACTGCATCAATCCCGTGGATATAGGCAATATGCATTCAAGTCATCCCACTACAATCAATGAGGTGTGCATCCCAAAAAAATGCACAACTTGTAGATCCCAACCGTTGAAAACATGCAAAATCATCATCACATTAGTAACTTCCAAACTGAGATATCAAATAATATAACTAATAGACTTCACCAAATCAATCATAGATTCAACTTTCCAAACAAGTTTACAAATGAGTAACCATAGTCAAGGAACTAATCAAGCATCTAAGAGATAAGAACAATGTGCTAAAAGTAAACCACAACACCATCTGTAATCACGAATCAAACATCATAACCCATACCTATCAACTACAAACATGGTCAAGTCTTGCCAATGCTCAAATGTACCTACATATCCATGACACCATAATTATCATCATTGTTATACCTATGCTCAAATCCCACTGAAACAAGACTCCTAGTCTCACCATGTATCAACCATGTCCTCAAACTAGAATATTGTTGAACCCATGGAGATTGATACACCCACTTCAATAGAATAGGCAATTAATGTACCTGATGTGTCTTCATTTAATAAACTAGTAAACATCATTTGCATCCATACTTAAACCAATCTTATTGTTGTGTTTGATGTGTCCTCTTTCAAACAACCATTTAACAAAATTTGAGTCCAAACAATAAACATTTACAACCATAAACATCTCAAAGTCTAAAATCCAAACATTCTATCATCCTTAATCATTTCCATCATAGACCCTTGGTTTGAAAAAATCATTATGCAAGATAAAAACCCTATGCCTATTACCTTGTGCGAGGCTCATGCAAAACCCAAAATCACAATCAAAATAGGTCCTCAAACCATGCATCCTTTAAATTAGATATTTTATCCAAATCAATCAAAAAATCCCTTTGACAATGATGATGATGACAGTCTTGTAGATCAAGATGATATCAAGATGACAATAGCATTAACTATGAGATCATTACATGCAAACTTTCCATAAACCTTCATCTCCCACTCATGAACATGCAAGAATATTTCAAACAAGAAATGACTAGAACTAGCTATCATGCCAATCCTAAATACACATCTAATGGTCATCCTTATGGTACCTTTGGTAAGGGAAGAACCACTTTAGACCAAGGTCCTCATATTCAATTCATATCTCCAATCCCAACCGCATGTGAGAACTGTTTATCCTATGTATCCTATTCAAATCCTCCATCTCATAATCCTTACATTCCAACTTATCCCATCAATCCAAACCCACTACATCCAAATCATCCTTTTTAGATTTCCTCCAAGGACTTCTAGTGGAGGAAAAATCTCAAACTAGCAATCACAAATTCAATTAGTGTACCTCTCCCAAGCCTATCCAAAAGTCACATAGTACCATGCCTATCCATCAAACACCACAATGCAATCAAAATCCTAACAACATGCCCATGATCCAAGATCAAGTGCAATCATGCAAAGATATTATCAATTACAAGCCTATTAAGAATGAACTAGAGTCTTCTAGTACCATACTTTTCCATCAAACACCATCATTTAATCCATGGCCTATCAAGCCTATCAAAGAAAATGCAAACATCCTATGTAATACAATCGGACTTTAAATATTTGAAGTAGCCATCTACAAATATCCATTCAAACGTGGATTTATAATGCAAGTATGGATGCCATCAATAAAAAAGATTTGTATTAACCAAATATCCATATAGGCATACATCAATATCTGTCGATATAAGTATAACATATATACAAAATAACCATATAGGCATACAATGTCAACTATGTACAATACAAAATATATGTCCACAAATGCCATATAGGCATACAACAAAGGAACACAATAAAAAGTCATTCCCCTCTGGCTGGTGAAGAGAATAAATCATGAGCAGCCTTTGTTCTTCTAGGGGATGGAGACGTGCATGTAGGTGGTCTACTACGAACCCGAGGGCTACTCCTCCTATTTAGGTCTTCCTGCATCTTTACCTATTACAATAAAAAGTATAGACATTAATATATAGAAATTACATGTTATAAAAAATGAAACATTTAACAAAATAATCACTTACTGCTAACATATAATCTGTCTCCTCGCTTGCCTCAGTAGCAGGAATAGGCCCTGGTGATGTTATGTCCTATAGAAACCATCCAAATAGAAATTAAACTTCAAATCAATAATCTTTTGATTTTTCAAAAATAGACAACTATAACAATGAATGTAAATTGAAATTTACTAATCTGCCTCATACCCCTGTCAATGCCATGGAGCTATGAATCGCAGAGGCCACACCCTGCTCCATTGCCATATGAACATGGGGAGGTGTCTCTGTAGCCTGCATCATCTGGAAATAAAACAACATTATTCAATTACGAAAACTATAATAGTGATGCAAATCATGGCTCCTAACATACACACACGTTCATCTAAACATGGAAGTATACACAATAAAGCACACAAATCACATACAAAAATTTAGTAAGTACAATTCATTCATTAAACTATTTATTTTATTACCTCCGTAAAGCTTTGAAGTCCACCACCGCTGGTAGGTGTTGCCATGAAATCTACAGTATTAACCTATTCAACATCCAAAATCAGAAATTAGAATACCATTCATATAACGATGCTATTCACATGTAATATTTATAATTGTTTACTAGTTACATACCTCGACAGTAGATGATCTAGTGAAAAATGTAGGTGGGGAACCACTGAAAACTACATCGACGCTATGACCCTGAAATTTCATTAAAATCATCAATTTAAATTAGTTAATCTTGTATTTCAAAAATGAAATTTAATAAATTAAATTCAATAAACTTGCTAATATTTACCTAAGTATCAAGGCCGAAAGTCTCACTCAGAAGGGTATTTGTCATCACCATCTGCTCAGCTGTAGATGTAGCCTGTGCACCTGCGTCTTGACTGTCCATGGGGTCATAATCATAGGCTGACCCGTAAGCCTGGCAAGTATACAGTGGGACCCTACTCCTCTCACTATCTCCCAACCCACTCTGTGTTGCAGGACCGACATGCTCTATGATGCTCTGGGTCAAGGCACTAATCGACTAAAGTGTATCGACCTCAACACTCTCCTTCACAATGGAAGGGATAGAAACATGCTCGTGGGCTGGTCTGCTGATTACTCATCTCACTACCCGCTTTGGGTTAAGACGTGCCCCTGGTCTATCTTGTGCTGACCCCCCACCTCTACCCTGGAAGTCTCGCATATCAAAATAGTTTGGCACTTTATTGAGGACAAACTCACAGTAGAGTTTCCTCAAAAAGAATTGCGGGACCTCATTATTATTGCATGGAGGATGGTCAAAAACCATCCACCACCTCTGCCTGAAATTATCCCTTATCACTTGGTTGTTGCACCAATGGATAGGGAACCTCTTGCATGTAATGGGTGGAGGTTGATTTGTTTGTGGGTTTATGAAAATTGAACACAAGTCTAATTTTGTAATTTGTAATTTTTTGACATCTTGGTATGAGAACTTGTCTGCATAGTAATCTCTAAACTCTCTCTTTTTATCCGTCCAACTAGTTATTTGCTTGCTAATTGAATCTACATTTGATAACATAGACTCAAGAGATTCGGCAAGCGTGGACCTATGCAAGGTTGAAGTGGAAGGATCTTTCAACCTTGCAATTATATCTTCAATTTCCTTTTTGTTGTTTTTAATTTACCCCATTATATTATCTTGTGTTCCAGGGGCATGTCGAGGAATGAATGGAGGAGGTTGTTGTTCTGCAGGTATTTCCTCCTCAGGATTTTGTGGATTTTGAGGAGGAGGAGGAGGAGGTGCATTAACATTTCCTAACAAATAACGAAATATACATCAAAAATCAACAAAAACCTACCTATTTAGAAACAAATTCAAACAAAAAAATAAAGATAACTCACCTCTTTGGTGTGCTCGACGTCGCAGCGGCATTTTGGCGATGAATTGATAAGCTTTTTGTGTTGGTTGGTGTTTTGCAAAACGCGAGCGCGCTTTTGAGGGTTTGGAAGCCGCGGGCTGAGGAGAAAACAAAAAGAAATGAAATTGGACTATTTTTTTTTATTTATAGTAACTCATAACGTGATCGTGTTATGGCTTGGTAATGATGAGCCTAAGGCTTGTCATTACCAAGCCATAACACGAGCGTATTATGACTTAATTTTTTTTTAAATTAATTTGGCCACTTTTTGGCCCCCATCTTCTTGCACTTACCCCCAAGGTGTGCCTCCAGTACTCTAACTTCCCCAGCCTTTGCTGGGAAATCACTTCTGCATAGCCATAACTATATGGCTCTCCTCGCTATCTCGCGAAAACACATATCGGCCTCATCACCGCTATGTGCTCCCATAGCCAAAACTGTAGTAGCAGCACTCCAGCTGATAGACTCGTACTGCGGTGATACACCACCTGGTGTATGTCATGGTACAGGTGGGCTAGTCTTCAGACTCCCCATGCATATCAGGTGCCCTCAGTTAGCATCCGCTCCATGATCCTGCCCCATCCAATGGGGAACCCATGCGATGTCTTGTCGGGGCATACAATGCCTCCGATCAATCCAGCCACGATCCCAAGGAAGTAGTCATAGCAGTCATGTATATCGTGCCAGGGGATGACCTATCCAACCAACTCAGGGTCATCGAACACTAGCCTGCACTCGGCGAGTCTCGCATCCCGCTGTGTGTCATACTCTACCAACTCACCCACAACGGGTAAGTGTAGTATCCGGTAGACATCCTCTAATGTCATAGTCATCTCTCTAGTAGGAAAGTGGAAGGTCCCATCCTCACTGTGGAATCTCTCCACGGTAGCTATCAGCAATCCCCGGTTCTCCCGTACCTCAGGAATGAAGCAAACGTAATCCAAACCCATGGCACCAAGCGTCTCCCTATCAATCTTTGTAAGCATGTACTTCTGCAATAGGGGCATTGGAAACATCTCCCTCGACTGCAGTGTGTCTCGAATATCCTCCTACAAGCAAGCAAAGTAAGGCGTCAGTCGAAAGCAGCATATACCATACTTAACATATCTACTGAACTATATCAACTAAACTTAGCATTCTAAATTGATCCAAACAGCACACTACATCTCTTGACTAGATTCCTACAATCTCAGAGATAGCTCATCGATTCCCGCGTCAAACAGGACGCTAATTGACTCAATTTGGCTAAGTCATTGGCTATCCAAAAGAAAATGCACCACTACAATGAGCATAAGTGCCACCAAAACATAGAAACATCGCTACATTGCACATATGCACCACTTTAGCAGATGCGCCGCTACATTCCACATATGCGCCATGTAATTACGCAAGCACCGCTAAAATCAACATATGCGCAACTTCCATAGAAGTGTAGCCACGATGGGCAGATGCGCCACTAAATTACCAAAGCACCGCCTAACTACAGAAGCGCTGCTAAATTGCACAAATGCACAGTTTTAACGCTTGCACTGCCAAACTAAGCATATGCACCGTGAAATTACAAAAGCACTATTTCGCACAGCATATGCACCGTTCTGCAGTTCGGCGTATATGTTTGACCTATTTTCTACATGCATTTATGACACCCTAATTTGACCCTAGGGGAATTTTTTCGAAGCACATACCGGGGGTCCTGCCTTTGCTAGCCACCTGAATCGACGGACTCGCTCGAATCGGTGCTCCTCGCATGCAATGTCTGCTGCTCTCGCTGCTATGCTGCTCCAAGTTTGCTCTGAGCTCTCTATATCCAATCCAGATCAAACAAGTGTACAAATGAATAATCTTGTGGACCTAGCTCCTATTTATAGCCTACAAACCCTAATTCTGGCTAGGTGATGACTATGACTACTTCCCTCGCCTATTTTTTCTACAGTTTTCTTCCTGTTTCCCTGAAACGAGTCCTTTTTCCTCCAACCTAACCTAGCCCCTTCGTCTTCGTGAGATTGTCTGTCTCAAAATCTGTCGCCCTTTCCTCATCCAACCTCCCGAGGGGCATCTTATCATCATTAAATTTGTACCAGGGGCAAACTAGGGCATGTATCACTGTCAGACCATTGACTTCTTTGAAACAACGCTGTAAACAACATTGCATCAAAGAGGGGCAAAATGTATACGCCTAAAAATGACACGATTCATCCTAAATAAATATTCTAAATATTTATTCCATTCTTCTATCAATTAAATAAATACTCTAAATTTATTTAATCGATTCACTATCCTACAATTAAATAAAATCATTTTATTTAATTAAAATCCCTAAATTCTTCTAAAGCTCTAAAGTCTAAAATCCACCTCACAAAATCCACCTCATCAATCCACCTCACCAATCCACCTCATCTCTTCCACCTCACCATGTTGCACATATAATTAAATATTCCTAATATTTAATTAGCTAATATCCTCCATTTTCCAAAATAAATCTTTAAATCAATTATCCTCCACAAATTGAATTTTTAATTCAATGTTCCCCATTATCCTCCACTCTGAATTTTTAATTCAACTGTCATAACCCATTGTCCCCCACTCTGAATTTTTAATTCAACTATCATAACCCATTGTCCCCCACTCTGAATTTTTAGTTCAACTGTCATAACCCATTGTCCCCCACTCTGAATTTTTAATTCAAAATATCATAATCCACTATGAATAAAAGATTCACTTTTATTCCTAGCCATTGATCTTCATATCTTCTCTCAACCGTTGATCCTCATTCTTCCAAGTCTATAAAAGAAGCTTCATCCCTCCATTCTATTCATCTAGATTATTTGTATTGTTACTCTACAGGATTCTACTCTCACACCTTTGGCACCCCAATACCATTTGCTTGAGATCACCCTCTTGCTTTGAAGCTCTACTTCATAGCAATATCTATCAATGTAGCCATTTACTATCGACATCCTACAACACAGCTAAGAGAGTGCACTCACTGAGGGCCTACTTCATCAGCAAAGGACGGTTGTAATAGGCAAACAACAGAAGCTTTGAAACAGGGAAGGTTTTCATTGTTATTCATTTGCTTCATCTCCTTCTATCTTTCTTGTAATTCATCATTCTGTTGATGTTTGGGTTTGATATTGTACATTCAATTAATCTCACATTAACCCCCATACAGTACCTTTATTGAACCCTAATTGTAACAAGTACTTATCCAACCTTGCATACCAGGCTCCAGGAGCTTACTTGAGTCCATACAATGCTTTCTTCAACCTGCATACCATATTAGATATTGATTTGACAGCTGAAATCCTTACAGTTTCTCGGTGTAGACTTCCTCTTCTAATTCACCATTTAAAAATTAAGACTTCACATCCATCTAATAAAATTTGAAATCTTTATGAGTTGCAAATGCCAGAAACATTCTAATTGCTTCAATCCAGGCTACTAGAGCAAAAGTCTCTTCAAAATCTATCCCTTCAATTTGAGAATATCCTTTGCACACAAGCCTTTCTTTATTCCTTACAACTTCTCCATTTTCATTCAGCTTATTCTTGAAGACACATTTGGTTCCAATAACATTTTTATCAGTAGGTCTATGAACTAATTCCCAAGTCTCATTCTTCTTTATCTACATTAGTTCTTCTTCCATTGCCTTAATCCAATTTTCATCATTGCAGGCTTCATTCACAGTCTTTGGTTCAACTGTAGAGAGCAAATAGTAATTCGCTTGTTCTTCTGTAGGTCTTTTCCTTGTCAGTACTCCTTTGTCTTTGTCTCCGATAATTTGATCTTCAGAGTGATTGATTCCTACATACCTAGGAGTCTTAGTAGCAATTCTAGACCCTTTTCTTCTTCATATTGATTGACTTCTTGTTCAACTTTTTCTTCATAAGTAGCAATAGGTTCATCTGATTCATAGCCATTCTGATCTGACGTTCTTCCTTTGTGTTCATCCACCTTCACATTTGCACTCTCCACAATCTTCTTCAACCTTTTGTTGTAGCACCGGTAGGCCTTTCTCTTGGTAGAATATCCAAGGAAGATTCCTTCATCACATCTTGCATCAAATTTCCCTAGATCTTCATCTCTTCTGATATAGCATTTGCTTCCAAAGACTTTGAAATATCTTATTGTTAGAATTCTTCCATACCACAATTCATAAGGAGTTTTAGTACCATTTCCTTTTCCTTGAACTTTGTTTTGAATGTAGACAATAGTATATATAGCTTCCTTCCAAAAGACTTCCGGTAGACCTCCTTCCTTCATCATTGTCCTAGTAGCTTCTTGAACTATTATGTTCTTTCTTTCCACAACTCCATTCTATTGAGGAGTCCTAGGTGTAGATAATTGCCTCTTTATTCCTTATTCTTCACAATAATTATTGAATTCATTTGATGTGAACTCACCTCCTCTATCAGATATCAGGTATTTGATTTTTAACTCTTTCATTTTCAACCATTGCCTTGAAGGATTCGAACTTCTTTAGGGCTTCAAATTTGTCTCTCAGAAAAGTAACCTAAGTCAATCTAAAATAATCATCAATAAACAATATGAAGTACATGTCACCCTGTAGACTTCTTATCCTTGTAGGACCACATAGATCTGTATGAACTAGATCCAGCAAACCGGTAAAATATTGCTCTTTGCGCTTAAAGCTTGTTCTAGTTTGCTTCCCCAACTGACATTCCTTGCAAATGATATTTGTAGGTTTCACAAGTTTTGGTAAATCCCTCACATTCTGACCTAAACTTATCTTTACCAAATTATCAAAGTTTATATGAGACATCTTTATATGCCATAAACAACTCTCATCTACTTGAGCTAATAAACAGTAATCATTAGTTCCTCTTAATTGATAGATGTTACCTCTAGTCCTTTTACTAGTAATAATCACCGTTCTAGAGCTTTCCATTATCTTGCATCCATTATTTTTTAATCTCAGATCATAACCTTTGTCACACATCTAACCAACACTCAAAAGATTATGCTTTAAACCCTTCACATAGAGAACATTGTCAGTGTTATGCTTTCCATCAAATGAAATAGATCATTTTCCACAAATCTTACCAGTTGCATTGTCTCCAAACCTAACCAGTCCTCCATCATATTTTTCCAAACTCACAAACTTAATTTTATCACTAGTCATGTGATGTGAGCATCCACTATTAATAATCCATTTGTCCTTATCTTTCTCAACCTGAACAACCAAAGCACTTTCTTCCACTGGTTTTTCCTCCTTCACACAACTAGTAGGATTAGTATACATAGGTTCTTCTTTAATAGAAATAAATAGGCATTCATTTGCACTAGTACTAGCATCATTAGACACACCTTCATCATCAAAATCTCTAACATAGTAGTATTTCTTTAAGGCTCTAGGCCTATTGTCAAATCTTTTTTTATTCCTTTCAATTCTTTCAGGACATCTGGAAGCATAATGACCTACTTTACCACATGAGAAATATTTGAAGGTAATTTTCCTTTGAACTTACCAGAACCTCTTTGTAGTCTGTCAACAAAGTTGGCTTCAATTTTGTCAAGCTCATCATCAGTTTCTACCTTGTACTTTTCTACTCTGGAGATCTTTTCTTAAGTACTAGCTTTGAAAGCAGTTTCTACTTTTGGCAGAGCATCACCAAACTCTCTCATTTCAAAAGAAGTAATCTTACCAAGCAACTGATCCTTATTAATCTTTTTCATAGTCATTATTTCTTCAATTGCAGCTACCTTATGTGCATAGGATTTGGTAATGACCTAAGAATTTTCATCACAACTTCAGTTTCATCAACAGTTCCTCCCATACCTTTGATTCCAATAACAAGTTCATCAACCTTTTGCATGAAGGATGTTATGTTTTCATCTTCTCCCATTTTAAGACCTTCATATTTGGCTTTCAGTCCCTGTAATTTGGCACTCTTTACAGAATTATCTCCTTCATACAGATTACTCAAGTTATCCCATACTTCTTTAGCATATTCATAATCCATGACCTTTATTAAATTAGAGTCAGTCAATGTGCACTCAACAGAGCATCTCTAGCTTTTATATTTACCTCATATTCTTGACTTCATCTTCAGTTGTCAGACCATTCTCCGGCATGGTATATTAAGTTTGTGTTGCTTGCCATACTTTATAACCAATGCAAAGAAGATGGCTTTTCATGTGAATCTTCCAAG
Organism: Cunninghamia lanceolata; assembly: GCA_027924645.1. NCBI lineage: Eukaryota > Viridiplantae > Streptophyta > Pinopsida > Cupressales > Cupressaceae > Cunninghamia > Cunninghamia lanceolata. Next base: position 1,086,083 of record BSBN01001745.1, read on the forward strand.
TTGCATAATTCATCCCATCAAACTACAGAGCCTCCTTCTTGTAAGACATCTTGGATCTACCTCAAGTTGTTAAGCTTTCCCCCCAGGAACTTGGCTTTGATACCAATTGTTGAAATACACTAGACAACTAACAGGGAGGGTGAATCAGTTGTCACAAAAACTTAGCTTCATATGAACATCAAACCATCAACAACTTAATTGCTTATAATCAGATTTAACCATGAAAGCATGAAACCATAACCTTAATCACAAACACACATCCAATAGAGTAGACACCAGATTTTTTACGTGGAAAATCCTAAAAGGGAAAAACTATGGTGGGTGTTAGCCCACAGAAATATATAAGTTATAACAATACCAAAAAATAGAGGCTCACTGCCCAAATTGCTCACTGCAAAGAACGACTCACTGTTGGAGGGTGGCTCACTGCCAAGGGTTGGCTCACTACCAAAATGGTGAACTGATTAAGTAGAATCTACTTCATTCCTAGGTTCAGTTCCTTTGAAGCACAATAAAACTTCTCTGCTCTTCTCTTTCACACCTTCGCACTTATCTCTTCATATTCTCACACACCTACAACTTTTGCAACTACATTACATGCTTTTATATAATTCATCAACCTTGGAATGTACATCAAGGTCGGCATTACATTCATCAACCATTGGATCAATCTCTAGGGTCAGCATTTCAATCATACATAAAATAGGTCTGGACCTAATACAAATTAAGATAAGGAAAAGATGTAAGGATGTGTGTGGATCATGCCATGCCTTAGTTGGGACTCAAACACAATCCTCCATTCCACAACATGCTTCTATAAACTTCGATGCATCTCTGCAAATAATGAATTCAACCAGGTTAGCCAAGACAGATGAGAGCACTAGGTCTGCTAAGAACATTCTTCATTCACGGTCCAATTTTCTCTTTGTGGACCAATCCAAATGTAGGAACATGATTAGGAAACATCCACAAGCACATTGTAATGACCAAGAATAACCGCATGATCTCTAACCACTTTGTCAAGAAGATTCTTCAAATCAGAGCACAAGAACAACATTGTCAACCACTGTCATAAGTAAAGGATAGATTATGGACCACCAAATCATGAACCATTGTAGTTGAAGGCACTAAACATCATTACAAACTTTATTCCAAAACTGTAGACTGAAATACTTCAATGCGAAGGAATGTGGAGGATAACACTTTCTCTCAGTCACCACCAAACATATAAGAAAAGCAATTTTCACACTAGTGAATATAACTCACTCAAATACTCATTATAGAGGCTCAAACATGGAATATAACATCTTCAGACAGACTTCTAAACAACTTCCAATCCATAGGCATGTTGCAAGTATGAGGTTATCCAGTGTTGTCATTGATGTCAACATACTCATATTGCATTAACAAGAAGGATTTGATGAGCTGTGTGCTGAGGATATTGAGAAAATTAGTCTCAGTCAGGAACAGTGAAGAACAGTGATGAGAAGAAGGTAAATGTACTGTATAGAATGAGAACCGGAGGATGCGGATTAAAGGGTTAGTAGATATGAGTCTTGAGATGCTACAGTTAAGATTTCAGAGGTCCGCATGAAGATCTGAAGGAGTTGTGGCTGCCGGTATAGAACCGGGTCCGGCAAGTATCCGGAGGTGACAGAGGATCACAAAAAGGTCCGGTGAGGTCCGGAATTGTATTACCCTAATTTGCGGATTGGAAGGAGTGTTTGGGATGTCCTTGTGATGTGTCATCCTGATTTGTGTATGATTTGAAGGTCCGGAAGTACCTCTTGCATTATGACAGTGGCGACAGACTGTGTTCTTGAAGTTCCGGATGAGGAAGACAAGAGATCCCAGTAAGCAGAGGAAGTGCGGAAGTATCCGGACATTCAGACAGGCTTGTGAAGGTTCTTGGATCATGTTTAGGTTGTGTTGTTGGTCCGCATTGATGGTAGAGCCCGGAATTGAAGTTATTCTTCCGGATGAAGTTCTTGCTCTGTGTAGCCGACCGGATGAGTTGTTCATCCTACGAATGCTCTTGTGATGGCCGACCGGATGTGTTATTCATCTTGCGGATACTCCTATGGTTGTTTGCCGACTTAGATGTTTGTTCCTAAGTCGATGTCTTGTATAAATAACGGTTTGTGAGTTCATTTCAGTGTGTGGTGTGAGGATGAGTATGGTATAGCGAAGAAACGTGCGAAAGGCAGAGCAGAGATTGTTGGGCTTAATTGGAACTGATCCGGACATGGTAGAGATGTCATTCTCCAGTTCAAGACTGTGATTTTCATCACTTTGTAGACAGTGTGTCTCCTTGTAGGCAGTGGGCCTCTTTGTGAGCAGTGTGCTCGGGCAGTGAGCCCTTATTGGCATGTGCCATTCATTTTTCTTTATTCTTCTAACAGAGAATAATTCTTGGGTTAATCACCCCGTGGTTTTTCCCTTAACCGGGTTTTCCACGTCAAAATCTTGGTGTTCAATGTGTTGATGCTTATCTGCTCTTGTGTTTATGTATTATGCTTCCATGGATGATTATTTGATATGCTGCTAACTAACAACAGTGAGTTAAGTGTTTGAAAGACAAGAAGTTTTATACAACTGATTCACCCCCCCCTCTCAGTTGTATGCCCTAGATCCAACAATTGGTATCAGAGCCAAGTTCCTCTGACAAGAGCTTAACCGCTTGAGGAGATCCAGGATGTCGTCATACAAGAAGGATAGTCCGAAGTTCGATGGAACCAACTTCACTCTCTGGAAAGGTCGCATGAAGTGTCACTTGGAATGCATGGGAAAAGCATACCTGGGTATGATTTCAAAACCATATGTACCTCCACAAGGTGGTCTGACAACTCTGAATGAAATCACAGAAGCCGAAAACAATCTGCGGACCAAGGAAGCTCTTCTAAGCGCATTGAATGACTCAGATCTCTCGAATGTCATTGACCTACCCACTGCATATGAGATCCTAACTAAACTGGAACTTCTGTATGAAGGAGATGAGTTTGTCAAAAGTGCAAGGTTGCAAAGTCTGAAAGGGAAATTTGAAAGATTGAAAATGAGAGATGATGAAAACATCACTACCTTTATGCCAAGAGTAAATGAGCTGGTATGTGGAATCAGAAATGCTGGTGGAACTTTAGATGAAAATGAGATTGTCTGCAAAATCCTAAGATCCCTTCCTGCTGCCTACAAAATCAAAGTTGCTGCCATTGATGAATTCAGAGCCCACACAACTGTCACAAGAGAACAACTGGCTAGCAAACTAGCTGCATTTGAAATGACCGAGTTTGGAGATGATCCTCCCAAGACTGAATCTGCTTTCAAAGCCAGTGCCTATGTGAAAGGCAAACAGAGATTTGATCCGGGTGAAAACTCATCAAAGAAAATGTCATGGTATGATCAAGCAAGAAGAGACATGGAAGAAGAAGAAGCAGAAACAGCTCAACTTGAAGCCCTCATTGCAAAGAGACTGCCAAGAGGATCCGGTAAGTATGAAGGAAAACTACCCTTTAAGTGTTTCAACTGCAATAAGATTGGTCATTTTGCCTCAAGATGTCCAGAGAGATCTGCAAGATCTAATACTCACAGACAAAGGTTTCAAAAGAATTGCTATTATGTTCATGAAGAAGATGACAATGAAGGAGTAACAGATGATGAATCAGAACCAGGAAGCAAATCCGGAAATGAGTGGGTGTTTATAGCCATCAAGGAAGAAGATTCCTTGCTCTCTGAATCTGTCAATCACAAAGTTGTTGAAAAAGCCTTGGCTGCTCAAGTGGAAGAAAAGGATGATTGGGTTATTGATAGTGGATGTTCTCACCATATGACTGGTGACAAGAATAAGTTCTTAGACTTGGAAAGATATGAAGGAGGAATGGTAAAGTTTGGTGACAATTCTGCTGGCAGAATCAGAGGTAGGGGAACTATTTCCTTTGATGGTAAGAGCAAAACAGGTAATGTACTGTATGTTGAAGGATTGAAGCACAATCTTCTCAGTGTTGGTCAGTTAGTGGACAAAGGCTATGATCTCCGGTTCAAGAATGGAAAATGCAGAATCTTTACAAGCTCCAGAACTGAAATTGCATCCGGTACTCAGACAAGAGGTAACATCTTTCATCTGGTTGGTTCAAATAAAAGTTGTTTGTTTGTTCAAATTGATCAGAGTTGGTTATGGCATAGAAGAATGTGTCATGTAAATTTTGATAACATCATCAAGATAAGCAATACTCAGGCTGTGAGAGATCTTCCAAAGTTGATAAAACCTACAAATAGTGTGTGTAAAGAATGTCAGTTAGGCAAACAAAGCAGAGTCTCTTTTAAAAGCAAAGATCAGTCTTCTACCGGATTGTTGGAATTAGTACATACTGATCTATGTGGACCAACAAGAATCAAGAGTCTGCAAGGTGATAGATATTTCATGTTGTTAATAGATGATCATTCCCGGATGATGTGGGTTACCTTTCTAAAAGAAAAATCAGAAGCTTTTGAGAAGTTCAAAATCTTCAAAGCTATGGTGGAGAATCAAACCGGATTGAAACTAAAGTGTCTAAGGTCTGATAGAGGTGGTGAATTTACATCTGGTGAATTCATTGACTTTTGTGAGAAATAGGGTATAAGGAGACAGTTGTCTGCTCCTAAGACTCCACAGCAGAATGGAGTAGTTGAGAGAAAGAACCGGACCATCCAGGAAGCTGCTAGGACAATGATGTTGGAAGCAAATGTTCCTCAAATGTTTTGGAAAGAAGCTATCAGCACTGCAGTCTACACTCTCAATCGAGTTCAAATCAGAAACAACACCGGTAAGACCCCCTATGAACTCTGGTTTGGCATCACTCCTACTGTGAAATATTTCAGAGTATTTGGTAGCAAGTGTTATATTAAAAGAGATGAAGATCTAGGAAAGTTTGATGCTAGAAGTGATGAAGGAATTTTCTTGGGCTACTCCACTCAAAGCAAAGCATACCGGTGTTACAATAAGAGATTGAGGAAGATGATAGAAAGCACCAATGTAAAGGTTGATGAAGGAATTGAGAAGCCTTCAAGATTTTATGAGTTTGATGAAGATGACCAAGACAGTGTTCAAGGACCTCAATCCTCTCCGGTGAGACAGAGTCAGCCTGATCCGGTAAATCAGGAAGAAGAGTTAGGTTTGAATGAGCCTGATCAAGAAACAGCAGTGCTGGATACTCCCAAAATTCCAAGGTATGTAAGACTGAATCACTCTGAAGATCAGATCATAGGTGACAGAAGCAAAGGTGTACAAACTAGAAGGAATATTGCTCAAGATCAGAATGAATGTTGTCTGATTTCAAAGATTGAACCTAAAACAATAAATGAAGCCTGCAATGATGAAAACTGGACCAAAGCAATGGAAGATGAACTGATGCAAATTGAGAAAAATCATACTTGGGATCTTGTTCCCAGACCTAGAGACAGGAATGTAATTGGAACCAAGTGGGTCTTCCGGAACAAACTAAATGAAGCTGGTGAAGTAATCAGAAACAAAGCCAGATTGGTCTGCAAAGGCTACTCTCAAATAGAAGGAATTGACTTTGAAGAGACTTTTGCTCCGGTAGCAAGAATTGAAGCAGTCAGATTACTTCTTGCATTTGCTGCCTTCAAAGACTTCAAGGTATATCAGATGGATGTCAAGTCTGCCTTCCTAAATGGTGATCTGGAAGAAGAAGTCTACATTGAACAACCAGATGGATTTCAATTGTCTGATAATAATGATATGGTCTGCAAGTTGAAGAAAGCCTTGTATGGATTGAAGCAAGCCCCAAGAGCATGGTATGAAAGGTTGGATAAGCATCTTGTGCAGATTGGATTCAACAAAGGTACTGCTGACAGTAACTTATATTTCAAAATTGATCATGAAAACATTCTGATTGTTGAAGTGTTTGTGGATGATATCATTTTTGGAGGAAGAGATAGTATGTGCAAAACTTTTGCAAATCAGATGAAAAGTGAGTTTGAAATGTCTATGCTTGGTGAAATGAATTTCTTCTTGGGTCTGCAAATTACTCAAACAAAAGAAGGGATCTTCATTTCTCAGACCAAATATGTGAAAGAATTGTTAAAGAAATTTGGTATGGAAGACTCAAAGCCTATGAACACTCCTATGGCAACCGGATGTAAGTTAAGCAAAGATGATGATTCTCCAAAGGCAGATCAGACAAAGTATAGATCAATGGTTGGTGGATTGTTGTATCTCACTCAAACTAGACCAGATATAATGCAGGCTGTTGGTCTTGTGGCAAGATTCCAGGCTGATCCTAGAGAATCTCATGTTATGGCAATCAAAAGAATTTTTAGATACTTGAAAGGAACAGTTGAGTATGGTCTATGGTATCCTAGAGATCCGGATTTCTCTCTTCATGCTTACACAGATGCAGATTGGGCAGGAGATGTGGATGACCGGAAGAGCACTAGTGGTGGAGCATTCTTTTTGGGGAAGAGGTTGGTTTCTTGGCTAAGCAAGAAACAAGATGCAATATCTCTGTCTACAACTGAAGCAGAATACATTGCAGCAGCAGGTAGTTGCACTCAAATCCTATGGATGAAGCAGATGCTAAGAGACATCAAAGTTGAATATGAGGAGCCTATCACAATTTTCTGTGATAATTCAAGTGCAATTAATATTTCCAAGAATCCGGTATTGCATTCTAAGACTAAGCACATATCTATTAAATTTCACTTTTTGAGAGAACAAGTAAACAAGGAAGAAGTCAGATTGGAGTATGTTCCCTCCAAGGATCAGATTGCAGATATCTTTACAAAACCTCTTCCCAAAGACTCTTTTGAATATCTCTGAGAGAAGTTAGGGGTCATGGCCCCTCTGGTGATGAACTAAGATGCACTGATGTGCATCAGTCCGGTGGCTATCACAGTCATATCTTGTGATCCGGACTAATAAGGAGCTGCAACTAAGGGGGAGCAGCTAGTATGATTCTGATGCATGAGAATTGCAAGTATGAGCCCTTTGCCATTGATGTCAAAGGGGGAGAGAAGACATGTGAAAAACAAGTGGTTGATGATCAAAGGGGGAGCAGTAAAGGAAGAGAAGACATATGAAAAGTTGAAGTTCTTGTCTTAATGGTTTTTCACATCATATGTTGCCATCAATGACAAAGGGGGAGATTGTTGCAAGTATGAGGTTATCCAGTGTTGTCATTGATGTCAACATACTCATATTGCATTAACAAGAAGGATTTGATGAGCTGTGTGCTGAGGATATTGAGAAAATTAGTCTCAGTCAGGAACAGTGAAGAACAGTGATGAGAAGAAGGTAAATGTACTGTATAGAATGAGAACCGGAGGATGCGGATTAAAGGGTTAGTAGATATGAGTCTTGAGATGCTACAGTTAAGATTTCAAAGGTCCGCATGAAGATCTGAAGGAGTTGTGGCTGCCGGTATAGAACCGGGTCCGGTAAGTATCCGGAGGTGACAGAGGATCACAAAAAGGTCCGGTGAGGTCCGGAATTGTATTACCCTAATCTGCGGATTGGAAGGAGTGTTTGGGATGTCCTTGTGATGTGTCATCCTGATTTGTGTATGATTTGAAGGTCCGGAAGTACCTCTTGCATTATGACAGTGGCGACAGACTGTGTTCTTGAAGTTCCGGATGAGGAAGACAAGAGATCCCAGTAAGCAGAGGAAGTGCGGAAGTATCCGGACATTCAAACAGGCTTGTGAAGGTTCTTGGATCATGTTTAGGTTGTGTTGTTGGTCCGCATTGATGGTAGAGCCCGGAATTGAAGTTATTCTTCCGGATGAAGTTCTTGCTCTGTGTAGCTGACCGGATGAGTTGTTCATCCTGCGAATGCTCTTGTGATGGCCGACCGGATGTGTTATTCATCTTGCGGATACTCCTATGGTTGTTTGCCGACTTAGATGTTTGTTCCTAAGTCGATGTCTTGTATAAATAACGGTTTGTGAGTTCATTTCAGTGTGTGGTGTGAGGATGAGTATGGTATAGCGAAGAAACGTGCAAAAGGCAGAGCAAAGATTGTTGGGCTTAATTGGAACTGATCCGGACATGGTAGAGATGTCATTCTCCAGTTCAAGACTGTGATTTTCATCACTTTGTAGACAGTGTGTCTCCTTGTAGGCAGTGGGCCTCTTTGTGAGCAGTGTGCTCGGGCAGTGAGCCCTTATTGGCATGTGCCATTCATTTTTCTTTATTCTTCTAACAGAGAATAATTCTTGGGTTAATCACCCCGTGGTTTTTCCCTTAACCGGGTTTTCCACGTCAAAATCTTGGTGTTCAATGTGTTGATGCTTATCTGCTCTTGTGTTTATGTATTATGCTTCCATGGATGATTATTTGATATGCTGCTAACTAACAACAATGAGTTAAGTGTTTGAAAGACAAGAAGTTTTATACAACTGATTCACCCCCCCCCCTCTCAGTTGTATGCCCTAGATCCAACAAGGCAAAGCTATTAATTCTACAAGAAATACGGAGAAAACTTCTAGATTATTTTTCTGAATACAATACACTGTTTCCACTACAACACACTGTTATCACTGGAGGAGCTAATTTTCTCAATATCCTCAACATCAAGATCACTTACATAGGTAAATACAAAGCATCTCACTCCCTACAAGAAAGAAACAAAATAATAGCACAGTTGACACCAATGACAACACAGATATGTTGACATCAATGACAACACCGATTAGGCACATACTTGCAACATAGTCAAGAACATCCTTTTAACAAAGTCCTCATCGTGAGGTGGGGCTAGATGTTGAGTTATTCACCCTTAAGCATGTCTTTAGTGGTTGTGGTAGCATAGATCAACCGTTAGGTGTGTTTGGCGTGTCTTAGATAGTGGAGTATAGCAATGAGCTCCTCGCTATCACCCATGTTTGTCATGTATAAGATGTATAGTACGTCAACAACATACTATACATTGCTCATGTATTTTGTGTGTCTTCTATGTGGTTTATGTGTCTTCCTTGCATGTCTTGCATGTTTTTGCATGGTCTAAATGCACATAGCATTGAGCTTCCTCCACGCTGTGTGTTTTATGTGTTTTTGTGTGGTCTAAAGGTGTGTAGTGATGAGCTCCCTCCACGCTGTGTGATTAGTGTTAGAATTATTTATATAATTGCTTAATCATGTCTTCTTTATGTCTTATGTGACTATATTCATGTCTTCTTTGTGTATTGCATGTGTTCACTATCATCTCCGTGTATTGCGTGTGTTCACTATCATCTCCATGTATTGCATGCTTCCTTACTATATTCATTGTGTCTTGCATGACTATCGAGTGTTTTCTTATGTTTTCCTAAGCTTGGGGGCTAGAAATAGCTCTTCAAACTTAGGGTGTGTCTTCATTCTTGTGTTTGATGTGTTTGATATGCTTTGACCATACTTTAATGCATGTATAGATCATAGGATCATACACACATTAAAGTGGGGGCTAAATGTTATGGAGTAAAAAGTGGACACATGCCTTTTTACCTCCTATTTTAGCTCCTAGGTCCCTATACCTACATTATACATGCAAAATATTCATCCCGATGCACAATCCCCCATAACCCATGAGAAATGGGAACTAGGGGCCCATTTAATGCCTTACCTCAAACCAAAAAGGCATCTTGGTACTTGGGCTCCCACATCCAAATCCTCCTTGATTGTTCAGGGAATATTTCAAGGCATGTCTGCATAGGACCTTTAAATTGGTCTCTCCTTGTCGGCTCTTTCAATTAATTTCACAAATGTTAGTAGTAAAGCATATATTAGTGTGTTTTTTAATTCATTTGTAACCTAGATGGATATTGCAAACTTATGATATTGGAGAAAAGAGCATTCAAGGCATTCATTGTGTTATTGTTACAAATTTGTCTATATATTATCTGTGTTGTTGCAAATTTGGAATCATCATCCATCACCTTATGAGTTGAAGGATCTTCATTCTCCTAAGGGCTTCACCTCTGAGGTGACATGATTATTGTTTGAATCATTTCATCATTTGGTTTGTCTTTAGTCTCTGCCCTACTAGGGCACTCTCTCTCTCTAACAATGGTGTTGGGAAGCTTGAATGCTATCATGGGATTTGACTAAGGAAAATCACTAAACACCATAACCCCCAAACCCCTTTTTCTTCTTGTGTGTAGGCTATAGGTGGAAAGTTTGAAGAAGTGAAGGTACAAGAAGGTTGCATAAGGGAAAGGGTTTCAGGATCCAAAAACATTTTGCAGAAATTCCTCTACAGAAGACTCGGGTGCTTGCCCTAGCATCCTCCTGCTGAAATAAACAATGAATCTGGCATCTGGACACTCTCTGTGATATTTCTCCAGTTTTGGGTTTTAGAAGATTCTGACTTTCTGGACTTGGGCACCCACCCTAGAGTCCTCCAATTTTTTAGCTTCCATGGAACAAGTTTTGATATCTCTCTGATCATCTTTACGCTTTTAGATTCTGGGTTTCTATTGTTGTCTATCTGTTACAAGATGATTATCAAATAACTAGGGTTAAATACTCATACTTAATCTAGGATTTGATAAAAAGCTTGGTTAAATCATATCTTTCCATAGCACTCTTGAGCACAAAATCAGTAGTTGAGTCCTCTTTCATCTTGTAGTGACTTGGCTCAGTTTTGTCCTTGAATGTTATTGTGGAAGAGGGTTTTGATCTAGTGTACACAAACTATCTTGCATCATTCATCTTTTTCCCCTTTAACACAACCATGCCCTCAAACTGCTAGCAGGAATTCCCCACTACTTAATCTAGGATTTGATAAAAGGCTTGGTTAAATCACATCTTTCCATAGCACTCTTGAGCACAAAATCAGTAGCTGAGTCCTCTTTCATCTTGTAGTGACTTTGCTTAGTTTTGTCCTTGAATGTTATTATGGAAGAGGGTTTTGATCTAGTGTACACAAACTAGCCTGCATCATTCACCTTTTTCCCCTTTAACATAACCATGCACTCAAACTGCTAGCAGGAATTCCCCACTTCTTTGCAGTAGCTCTAATGGACATATGCCTATCCTCCACATCTTCCATTGCACTTTGGATGTCATTGTTTGTCCAAATACTTCTGCTAAACTTTGAAGAACCACTTTGTACAACATTTATTTGAGCACAATCTGTGTTTGTTTCCATATCTTCTATATGTGCAGAGGGAAATACACATTCAACAACAACCTCTTCTGGTTCTATGGTATGTGTATCTTCATCTCCTGATTGCATAGCGGGGAACTTGACCCCTCGTGGTACTCTAACTATCCTCCTTCCACATGTTCTCTTCCCCTTCTTACTTTCAGCCATAACTTTGTATAAACTTGCTCATTAAGCAAACAATACAAATAGTTGTAGCAAAGTTAAGATATGATGTATTGTCCTTAAACAAAAATGCAAGATTAATCAGTGACATAAGTGATTTGTAGAGATGATGACATCCAATGTGCAATGACATGGTGTTGACAAATATGTGGACTACAATACCTTAAAAACTTTGAAAATTGATGTATGACGTTGTATGTAACATACACATACATATATAATATACACATGTATACATATATGTATATATATGTATAATACATTAAAACACCTACTTAAATCATTATCATACCCACTTAAATCAGATTGAGGCATCTATATTTCATATTGGCACCAAAAGGTGAATGTGGTGGCATGGGTAGCAAACATAACATGTTCCAATTTATAATGCTTTGGGTCCAACTACATCTCGTCAACTCTCCAAAACCTAAACATTATTCATCCATTATTGTTCCATTTTTTACTGTGCATTTTCAACGTTTGAGGGTTTCATCATTTTGTGGTCTGGTTTAGCATGGACCCTAAATAAATCACTTATACACTTGCTTAAATCAGATTGAGGTATATACACACACACACACACATATACATATCCATATCCATATATATACATATGTATATATATAAATATGGATATATAATATGTACATGTATATTATATGCATATATATGTATATAGATATACAAATTTATAACACACACACACACACACACACATATATGCAATAATAATTAGTGACAGATGTAGAATGTATAGATGATGACATCCGATGTGCAATGACATGGTGCTGACAAATAGGTCAACTAAAAAAATTTACAAAAGTGCATGGCTCAATATATAAATATATTGATGGGTAAGCTACTACCAATGGGGGTTGCAGCAAAAAAATGAATCCATTTATTTATAGAAAATGAAACCCTTAATATATGCATAAAAAATACAAACCCAGATGTATATAGAAAATGAGACCCTAATTATAAAACAATATATTCATGTGTACAGTGAAATAATCCCAATTCAAGGGTTGTCTTAGAAAAATAGGCAAGAATCTGACTGTAAAATGATTGCAAATTCAATGCCAAGGAATGAAAAGATTCGAATGAAACCAATACTCAAATCAAGGGAGGAATGATGTCTACAACCCAATACAAAATTTTAAAATCAAACCCTTAATATAGGAGTTTGATATTTTATGCGTGTGTGTGTGTAGCAACAAATGCATAAAATTAAACCCTTTATATATGAGTTTTTATATAATATTAAAGCATTAGTAGTTAAAATTTTCAAAAATGCATGGCTGAAGATTGACTGTGCAAGACTTTGACTATGTCTTCCAATGGATTAATATCACTTTGACTATGTCTTCCAATGGATCAATACCTGAAGGCCTTGAGTCACTTCACTTGCTCTCTCAATGTGTGCAGGAGAGAACAAGTCAACATAATGCATCAAATAAAAATTAAACGTCTCCAAATTATTTATGAGAATTCCTTCTTTGAATAGCTTCAGAGCTTCTATTGTCACCTTTTTTTCATAGCCTCAACTTCAAACACACCTCCAAGCATACCTTGCTCCAGATTCTTGTTGAAAACAAAAATTGCCCTACTCACAATGTCTTTGAGTTCCTTCTTGATGAAACTATTGGCCAATTTCATTCCATAACTTTTCTTGCCCATGATCTGAATAGCCGTGGAGAAGAATTATCTATAGATGGCATAGTCATAGGTGTGGCCTCTCCAGAAATGTTGCATTCCCACTACTTGTTGAATTGCGGTCACTAGTTCACATGAACCAACATTTAACAACCTCTTGATTTGGGTCTTGGCATATTCTTGCATGCATTGACATCTATTGTTCACCTCCATTGCTTTCTTTGTATGGAGAGTTTAGCCGCTACAAGGCATTTTATTGGTGGGATACCCAATTTGGTCATGAGCTCCTTGTGCATTTGCAATGAGGATGTTGTCAGAAAATCTCTGAAGATAGTGTGGGGAGGACAATTTTTTGTAATTTGAATCTTTGCAAAATCTTGCAATTGATCCTATATAATCTAATCAAACTGAGTAGGTTAGACCTTCCTTTTTGAAGAATTCTCTTCAATCTTCCATCCAATCTTTACATTGTACTCCCCTATCTAGGCCACACACCATATAATATGGTCCTCCCCCTCTGAAATAATTTTTTTTTTGTCTTGGAAAACTCTTCTTAGAGAATCTTAATACAGTCGACAGTCAAATCCAATTCATTTTTTGAAGGGTTTTTTGAGTGTGTGTATATATATAATGGAACCTTAATATATACGGTTGCACTATACACATCTACATTAAAATTAAACCTATATATTTTGGGTTTCACTATAATAACAAACACTACTATTAATATATTTCTGTATGGGTATATATGGTTGCACTATACACATCTATAGTAAAATTAAACCTATATATTTCGGGTTTCACTATATTAATGAAGAGTAATATTAATATATTTATGTATGGGGTTAAATATATATGAAGGGTTTGAGAATTATATATATATATATATATATATAATGGAACCTTGAATATATACGGTTGCACTATATACATCTACACTAAATTATATAATATAATGGAACTTTGAATATATATTGTTGCTCTATATACATCTACACTAAAATTAAACATATATATTGGATTTCATTATATTAATGAATAGTAGCATTGATATATGGTATATAAAAAGTTAACTCTATGAACAATGTCTATTTAAGCATGAAAAACTTAAGAATGTTAACAAAATCTTATGCATTTGTAGGAAAAAGACAAAATAATATCCTTTTATATTGGTAAAAAAGGGAATGTGAAGTGGTAAAAAGGGAATGTGAAGTATCAACCTGAAGACTTGTTTGGAAGTCTGGAACATGGCCTACAAATTAGATGAACTAAGGAATTTGCAGATATCGTTTGCAACGCTCCTTTAGGAAATTGATACAGCTAAATGTCTACGTTGCATAATCTCCCTCTTATAATCAATTAAAATTTGATAAATGAATGCATTGAATTTGGTTGTTGAGTTTGAATTTGAATAAATATGTAGAAGCTATTGTATTCGATGATATGATTTTGATTTAACTAATATATTTTGTAATAATTCTATAATAAACATGATTTAATTTTGATTTTCATTTAATTTTATGTCTGGTTGGGGAGCCTTACACCAATTTACTGTTTGTGTGGGTACTTATTGTAAATGGAGTTGATGCAAGTGGATGTGATAGCAAGTATGGGAGAATGTGTGATTGACATCCAATGTAGTTGGGACTGTTTTGTACTTATGGTAGCTTAGGTACCAATAAGTGTGCACCAAGTTATGTAAATGTGAGCAGTTTGACTTTTTAGTCTTGTCCAAAAGGGTGGTTATTGTAAACATTATTTTTTTAATGAAATCCAAAAAATGTGTATTTTATTTGGAAACCCCCCTCCCTCCCCAATTTGCATCAAATTGTCTTATGAATGCAAGTGCAAGTACATGTGTGTTGTTCATTTTCTATGTTAAACTACACATGCAGTTGTGAACATCTATTGGTGCATTTGCAATTATTTATTACATTGGTTAATGTCATGTATTGGTTATTTTTAAGGTTTTAATTGGGGGTTAGGTGCGCAACAACATAGCAGTTATTGGAGTGTGGGCAGCAACTAGCCCCTTTTCGCTAGAAGAGTTTAAAAAAAAATTATTCTTTTAAAGTAGGGTCTAAATTTGATGGCCATAGAGCCATATTTAGACATTTTTACCATAAAATACAATCAAAATTTTAAAAAGATTGTATCACATGAAAAGAGAGATTTTGGATAAACTCTCAAAATTTATATAGAATTATAATAATATATATATTTGATTTATATATAATTTTACTTATACTGAAATATTAATATATTTATATAATTTTACTTATAAGAAAATATTGATATATTTTAAAGACACTTTTAAATAGATAACTATCATTAAAAAATTGCTTGATAGGCAAGGTCGACTATCAAATTTAATCCCTTTTTAAGAATATTAAATACCCGTTGGTGGCAGATGAGAAGGGATGAATGACTAACTTCTTTATCAAGTTAAGACACCTGCCGAATTAGTATATTGCATGAGGAAATACTAAAAATAGAGAAACGAAGCCACCAACTCACAGTTGGACTGAATGCGTATCGCAATGGAATACTCACAGTTGGAATGAATGCGTAGCGATAGAGTTAACATTGAATTTGGAGGTGCTGGATTTCAACTAAGGAAAGATGTGCCGTGTGAATGGAGAAAGATGAAACTAGTTTGGCTATTACTTAAAATGGCAAACGAATCTTGAAACTATTGGCAGGCGCTGCCCTCATGGATTGAAATGCGGCAATTCCCGTCATCAATGCCGCAAAATCTTACCCTTTGACATCCCAACAATTGTTCAAAACTCTTCACGGATTCAGCTCAGCGTTACAGTCAATTCATAGCCGTTGCTCTTCTCCGCTCATCAATGCCGCACACGGTTTTGGGTAGCACTCGGACAGTGCACTAAAACCATTAGCCACTGTTTTCCTCCTATTGCTGCTCCACCATAGCGGACACATTCTGGGCCTTGCTATATATAATAACTCTTCCCTCAACACCAGTGGGAGCAGGGTTTAAATTTGATGGTTGCTGCCTGTCAAGCAATTTTGTTGTGAGGGTCATCTATTACAAGTTGCATTTCAAATATTAAAGTATACCTATTTCAAGAAAAATATAATGACTAAAAATATATATTTAAGAATAGTTCTTTTGAAATTTTGACAGTTTAAGTGAAATCTTTCCTTTCAAGTAGGCTTGGAATTTGATGTCACCCCTGCCTGTCATATAATTTTTTCATGACGGTTTGGTCATTTAACTACCTTTCAATGGACGTTTTAAGAAAACTATAAGTCGTCAAAAACATCTTGAGTGAATTTTTTTATATTGAAAAAATGCAGGTTAAAAAAAAACAGCCTAAAGACTAGGAAAAAGAACACCAATCAATAGCACAGTCACAAACAAAACTATAGACAACAAGACCTCTTCCTTTGGAGAAACTTCATAGTGATCAGCTCAGATCAATTGTTTCAAATGGTTCACCTTGACATTCACAACTGTACTAATCTTCCCTTGATTACAGAGGATTCTTAGAACTGATCATTGATGTTGTCATGGTAAAATAAAGAACAGTCAATGGATTGCCAAAAACAAACCATCTCACCAAACCAAGACAAAAATAGGCCATAATGCTAGAAACCAACAGTTGTATAAGAACAGGGTCTAAGTAAGACCATCAAAGAGCACCAAACTGTTATACAACTTGAAATAATAGTAGCACTACCATCCATAAATTGATTTTTAAAAATAAAAAACAATAAATAACAAGTATACACAAAGCAAAGATTTGTTTCTAAATTGATTTTTAAAATTTATTGAAGATAAACATTCTTTGAAAATATTCTAATTTAATGTATTTCTATATCAATTTAAAAAAAGTTCAAGATAAATATTGTAAAAGAAAACACCATTTATATTTCTATAACAAATTATTATAAAATAATATATATTATAAATAAGAATGTTATATTGTATTATCCAATAATCCTATAATAAAATTTCAAGGTTTACAAATAATTTAAAGTGTCATATATACAGTGATGTAAAAATTAAGCAAGTCAAGTTATACAATTTGTAAAATATGATCTAAAATGACAAAAACGATCAAATAGACCATCAAATTCTAAGCCTACAGTTTCAAGTGATACCAGCGCTTAAATTTGATAGTTGTATAGCTGTATTTAGCTATTTTTGCTGTAAATACAATCAAAAATTTAAAAAGACTGTATCATATGAAAGGAAAGATTTTGGACAAACTGTCAAAATTTACATAGGATTATGGTTTTTATATAATCTAATTAAAATATGTCATAGTGTTTTAAAGGCAACATTGAATAGATAACTGTCATAAAAAAATTGCTTGACAGGCAAAGTCAACTGTCAAATTTAAGCGTTGATTGGGATACAGTCTTCCTAAAATTTTAATTGTATTTTACAGTTAAAATAACTAAATACGACCATACAGCCATCAAATTTAAGCCCTGAATGGAAGTATGAAGTACTCCCATTCCCATATATTACAAGCCGTTTCTAAATTAGGTCGATAGACTATAAACAAATTTTATTTCTATTCCATTCCACTCACACTTCATTTCCTGTCGTCGTTGCATAATAAAATAATATCCTATGTCATCTCACGAGGGTTTCATTGCAGAATGGCTTGCAAAGCACGAGACGCAGCTTGATCATCTGCAGTCACCTCCGAATAATGGCAGCGACGAAGAAGAGCTTCAGGCGGAGGTTGCCCTGGTGTTAAAACACTATGAAAAACACTACGCCCTAAAGGCCGAAGCGGCCAAAGAGAAAACAACTCTGGTAATGTTGTTTCCCCTGGAGAATGCGTTTGTGTGGCTTGGCGGGTGGAGGCCATCGATCATATTCCAAGTGACATATGCTGAGATTGGGCAGCAGCTCGAGTTCGAGCTGGCGGAGATGCTGAAGGGCTCACATTCGTCTAATTTAGCCGGCCTTACGTCCAATCAGATGTTCCAAATAAATGAACTCCACTGCCACACTGTGAAGGAGGAGGACAAGCTATCACACAGTTCGACGGCGCTACAGCGGAGTATGGCGCAGAAGGCCAATGGAGAGAGTTTTCAACGGGCGTTGGACGACAAGAGAAAAGAATTGCAGTGTATATTGCTGGAGGCGGACAGATTGAGGTTTAATACACTAAAGCGCATGCTGGGTATTCTCACTCCTCGTCAGTCTGTTCAAATATTGATTCCAGCCTTACAGCTGCATTTTTGTTTGCAGAGCATGAAACAAAATTAATCGATTAGTTAATAGTTTTTTCGTTACGTTAGGGTTAGGGTATGTATGTCTCATATTGTACTTTTTCGTTACGTTAGGGTTAGGGTATGTATGTCTCATATTGAAGTACAGTTAGATGCCTCCTTCAATACCAGTGGGAGTATAAGGTAGTTCCATATACTGCAAGTCGCCTATAAATTAGGTCGTGAGGCATTTTGGACTATAAAAGGATTCCATTTCCATTTCTGCACCTGCAATGCCAAACAGGGCCTAAATTTGACATGGCCGTATTTAGATATTTTGTCATAAAATACAATCAAAATTTTAAAAAGAGTGTATCATATGAAAGGAGAGATTTTGGACAGACTGTCAAAGTTTATATAAGATTATGATGACATATATTTGGTTTATATATAATTTTACTTAGGATAGATTTTGGATAGACTGTCAAAGTTTATATAAGATTATGATGACATATATTTGGTTTATATATAATTTTACTTATACTAAGATATGTCATAGTATTTTAAGGGCACCTTTGAATGAATAACAGTCATAAAAAGTTTTCTTGACAGACAAGGTCGACCGTCAAATTTAGGCCCTGATGCCAAGCTGCTACAAGAAATGTATAGCACGGCAGGCATAACAAACTAACTATTGGGGGTAAAGCTTAACCAGCCGGCACGTTTTAAAACTGTGGGGTGGTTGGCATAACAAACTAACTATTGGGGGTAAAGCTTAACCAGCCGGCACGTTGTAAAACTGCGGGCTGGTTGACTGGTTGCTCACTGTATGAATTTACAACGTGATTGAACAGGTCAATCAAAGTGAGCTTAGCAGGTCGATGTTGAAAGTGGCAGTTGGACAGGGTCGAAAATTTGTTTACGATCGGCGCTATTGGGGATTCACCCTCCTCCAGTGGGTAAAGATTAAATTACTGTTTCGAATTTTATTCAGAGTCTGAATGATCCGGTGAGTTTTGTCTAAAATCAATGCCTTGAGCATGTAGATACATAAGCTTTCTATAAGTTTCAATAATAAAGAATGTTCAGAACTTGTCATTTTGATCAAGGAAAATAGTAATGATACGTTCAGCCTTTCAATAGGCAACAAGGTTGACTGCATTACAATATATATAATGTTTTCTGTATTATTGTCTCTGTCTAGGCTTCTGTCCCATGGAAGCAGCTATTTGCAACCATAAGTCTGGCCATGCAGGTGGATTCATGGAGGATGTTGTGATGGACGATTTTACAGGAAGATAATTTGCAAACTCTTTTAGTTATGAGGCCAGAAGTTTGAAGTCAGCTCATATTTTTCAGGATTGTTTGTCCACAAATTTAGAATTAAAACTTGAAGATTTCCCTACCCGAAAAGATAACAGATATTAACCATGATCTTGCACTGCATTTATTGACAAAATGGGTTCCCAATAAGAAATTCAAATCTGCATTTATGAAAGAAAATGTTAAAATCCTTCCTGCATAGAATACGAGCCTCACGTTGGATTACCTTTCGACATACATACTAAGTACTGTGGGGCAAAGTGGGCCACAAAATATGCATGTTCATGTAATACCTATGGTAGGGAAAGTATAAAAATGGAGCGATTTGGGTGACATTGCTGCTAAACGACTGAAAAATATTCTCAAGGGTCGGACCTCATAATTTCCACCTTGTAGATGTGGCTACCCATATTTGGCCTTACGTAAACAGCCGGCACGTTGTTGTGTCAGCTGTTTGCAAATTTTCCGACTCCTGTTTTTTTCGACGGATTTGTTTGATCTGCTTGTTTAATCTATTCAAGTGGTTTGAATTCTTTTGTTTTTCAATTTGGTCGATCTATATGGATCAATTGCTAAGATTTCGACAGCCGATGTGTTTACAATGTACCTACTGTTTAAGCTCTTCCCCCATATTCTACACCACCATACTATGGAAGTTGAGAGATACAAATATGCTTAGAATAAGATGAAAATAACTTTGAGGGACAGTTGGAATCTAATGGATTTTTAGGACAGTTTTAAGTGTGATATTAACCCTTTTTTAAGTGATACATTTTATTATTATTTTAATTTGTTAATAAAAGTTTTTTTTTTTAAATAGATATTAAATTCATTATCTCTTCATACAACTATAGATATACACATCAAACATACTTGTTCACTTATTCTAATTTTATGTTTAGCACATAATCTCTTCACTCATATTACATATATCTCTACTATCTGTTATTTACATCATCATATTCTATATCTTATTACATATGTGGTACATTTCATTTCTATTATAACTTTTTAAAGTGTAGGGACATGTTCTTAGGCTCAACCTTGCATAGCTATGATCATTTGGAGGTACAGAAAAATATCTGATTGTACTGTAACTCTACTTGTTAAATCCTACAATGACCTTTGGTGCATTATGTCATAGGGAGGGTAGACTCCATGGACTTGGTCTCTAGCGCCCTCATGGGTTTTCACCATCAATCTCCATTAAGCTTCCCTTGTGAGTTTTCAACCTAAAAGGGATAAATCCAACAACCTTATCAAATTTCAACTAAATCCATTCGAGTCTCGAAGTCAGCTTTATTTACCAACATCATCCCTCAACTTTACTTATGTCTTGCCCTCAAGACATGTTGGCTCTATCTTCCAACTCCATAGAAAAATAAGAAGATATAACTAGATTGGCTCCATTTGTCATCCTTGTAAAATGTGAAAATAAATTTATTTCTGGCTGCAATCACCCAAAATGCTTCCTCATTATACTCTATCTCTCTTCATTGGTATACCAACTCCTTAGCTTTGTTCTATCCACCAAGTCTTTTACAAAAATGTAATCAAGAACTCAAAATTTTACAAAACTTATGATAAAACATTCTTATACACCACCTTTAGTTGTGTGTATGTGTTGTTCCATTAAATAATTGCTTGCTACAATCATCACACATGTACCATAATGTCAATATATGCAGTCTCTATTTTTGCTAAAGTAAGTAGCTCTTGGTAACACTCTATCATCTACTTGGGATATGTTAGAAGAATTTGGATTTGTCTCAATATTAAACTAACCACCTAACTAAGCTCCTTCAACTAAGCAATAATATTTGATCTCTATTCCTATGCTTGGTGCAACTAGGAGTGAAGATATTTTTTATTCTATCTTTGCTTTCCATCAGAAACAATCAATAAATTATGAGGTAGAACCTTGTAGAGTTTGATTTTCTAACATGTCTAACTAAATCTTCAAGGTTTGAATAGAAGATAACCAATTGGAATAGTACTGATAAGTATAGAAGTTTTGTTGCAAGTGTCTTCCATTGTCTTGATCTATTCATTCAACTCTTTTCAGCCATTCACACATTTTACTTGGCTTCACTTAGTATTTTTCATATTCTTTAATGATGTCATCTTTCATTTGCTCCTATTATAAATCTGAAATAGATGCATCACCCAAAAACTTTTTAAGAGATATTCTAAGCTACAAAAGTTGTAAATGCATAAACAAAACAAACTAGTGATTTTGAGAGATATACAAATGTCAAGATGATAGAATTGCATTAGGAACTCATAAAGAAGAACCTACTAAAAAGGATTGGAAAAATATTATCAAATACAAGTTAGGTAGTGAGTTTATATAGACCAGGGAGAGGGGTGGAGGTGGCAAAATTGACCAATAGGGAGAGACCACCAAACAATCTAAACATAGTAAATGTAACTCCCATGTAGGATGGTGACACCTCAAACTACCCACTCACCTAATTAAACTCACTTTATTAACCTAGGCAAGCTTAATAAAAGCAATAGGAAAAACCTTGATAAAAAGGAAATAAAAATCTATGTACTAACACCCCCTTTAAGCGTAGCTTAGGTGGGTGAAAAGATGGGTCCTAGAAAATGAAGCTTGATGAGGTACCCATGTACAAAGATTCCCCCCACAAAGAGAAGAAGCCCCCCATCAAAATGAATAAAAGGCCCCCTACAAATAGAGAGAGAACACCCCCTGAATAGAGAGAGAGAATAAAGGACTAAGAAGTCCCCCCAAAGTGGACACCTTTTGCACCCCCAACAAAGTTCACAATGAAGGAACTTGCTCTCAGTGAAGGGTTTAGTTAATATGTCTACAATATTTTTTGATGTCAAATAGTACTTGAGATCAATGAACTACTCATAGATCATCTCCCAAATGTAGTGCATGTGGATCTCAATGTGTTTGGTCTATTGGTGATGGACCAAATTGTGAGAGATCTATATCACACTCTAGTTGTCACAAAGGATGACTGTAGGATTTCAAAAGAAAATACCAAACCCAGTGAGAATGTTTTGAAGCCAAATAGCCTTAGTAACAACATTAACTACTCCTTGATACATAACCTTTCTAGATGAAAGCGCAATTGTAGACTACTTCTTACTCAACCAAGAAACTAAACCAAACAAAGCAAGAAGCAATACCCTAAAGTAGACTTGTGATCTTGAGAATCACCTACCTGATCTGAATCTATATGTCCCACCAAGTCAATATCCACACCCATTGCATAGTGAATCCCATAACATTGAGTTCCCTACACATAGTGGAGAATTTGTTTAGTTACTTTCCAATGTAGCTCATGTGGTTCCTGCATGAACCTAGAGACTAGGCCCACGGAATATGAAAAATTAGGCATCGTGTGAGTCAAGTAGATGAGACTCCCAACTAATTGGTGATACAAAGTAGCATCCACCAACATGGTGATGAACAATGAGCCTCAATTTTAACCCCTGATAGAAATGTCCAGTTGGTGCAGGCTTACAGTAAGCCATACAAAATCTAGAGCTAGCATATCAAGTGCATACTTGGGTTGTGCAAGAAGATACCAAATGAAGACTGAGTTATCTCAATCCCAAGAAGTAGTGTAGAAGGCCTAAGTCTAACATCAGGAAACAATCACAAAGGATAGTTTTCATTGCCTTGATGGTAGATGAGTGTCTCACTTTGAGTAACAAGTCATCAACATAGAAAACAAGGAAGGTGAGAGTATCATCCTACTATAGAATATAAACATTCATATTAGAATGACACTAAGTGCACCCAACTAACAAAATTGAGGAGTCCATCTTGGCATACTAGGCCTGAGGGACCTCTTTGAGGCCATAAAGAGGCTTCTGAAGATGGAAAATAAGTGAAGGATCTTGTACGAACCCCTATGGTTGCTCCATGTATATCTCCTCATGAAGGTCACTGTGAAGAAAAGCACTCTTCACATCTATCTAATGAACTTCCCAAAAATGGATTGTAGCAATGGTGTAGGAGCACCCCTTCAAAATAAAGAATAGGTCTAATTATAGTATGTTTTATATTATGATGTAATAAGGTCCATGTGACCAATTCTTATGTTTTAAGTTAATCTAGGTTTATGTGCAAGTCAGTTGGAAGTTTGTTATGCTAGCTATCTTCTCCCAGCTGCTTGGAAGTCTCCCAGCCGCTTGGAAGTCTCCCAGCCGCTGGGAATCAAGTCTGTACTACTCATGAGGAGTAGATATACTTACCCTAGATCAGTTTGTTTAGATATATACATAGTTGCATAGGAGAAATAGAGAGAGTGTGTTTGGAGATCTGACAGAACATTGTGATACAGTGGGACTGAGATATTTGTATGCATTTTTGATATTGAATTAAGGAAGATCCCATTGGTCATTTAACTAATCTTCCATCCATCTATGTATTGATTCTCTTGTTTATAGGCGAAATGAATTCATTCATCCATTCCACCGGTTGATTCTCTGAATTGGTGGAATGGCCATGTACAATAGTCTAGTTTTCTTTTATGTTTTTCTGTTCATGTATTTCATGTTTTTGGGATCAATTTATAGCATGCTATGATCTATCCTAGCATCCTCATGTGCTAGGGTTTGAAGGATAAAATCTAAGTTAAAATTGCCCAGGAAACAGATCGGCCTGACCTCAACGTTTTCTGGGTGAAATTCGTGAAGTTTCGAAGGTTTTGTTGAAATATACATTTGACAGATATACAGTGTTTGTATGCGACATACAATCTGTGTGTATATCACATTTGTATCTGTGCATATATCGCTAAACAGTTCGGGTGTTAAAAATGCATGTTTCGAAGGTACAAGGGTAAAATAATTTGGATATACATTTCCTATGTATATCACTTTTATTTGCTAAAGACAATTGATGTGTATATCACCTTTGCATCTGAGGATCATTTTGTGCGTATTCGTCATTTGCACATCGGGTTTGTATGTTGTGGATTTGATAAAGTTTTGCTACACAATCTCTGTGTATATCATATTTGTACATTGGGTTCAATCTTTGTATATACCCCATAGGTATATTGGATATAATCTATGTGTATCCTGCAGATACAAAGGATTATGTACAAGCGGGTCAGCGCCAGTCAAAGGGAGGATTGTATGTTTTGTTTGTATCTAGCGCTTATATATTGAAAATATACATCGCGCTTATACATTATCGAGAGATACAAGTGGACGACCGATAGCGAATGTAACAGGAACCGGCGATCAGAGGTTAAAGTTTGTATGTTGAGGAAGGTACATTTTAATGTATATTGGCAGAGATACAAGTGCCTGATACAATTGTGACTGGTCGTGGCGGTGAACCGGTATGCCAAGTGCTGTAGCCAACCGGTACTAATAAGTCAATTTTGTATGCATCATTGTGATGATAGCCATCAAAACAACATAGATTGGTGAGACCGATAGACGAAGTCTTGCCGATAGGCACATAAACGAAAATGCTCATCGAGGTGAGATGGGTATCGGGGTGAAATATCCAGGAGGGGTCGATAGTCATTGTCAGGCTGATAGGGTATGTCGGTGAGGCAATTTGTTAACTCTTGCCAATGAAATAAGAAATATCAAGTTCCATCATTAGTGAACGTTTCCGGTTGTCGCTCTGCGCCATAGTGGTATCAGAGCAAGGAGTATCCTTTGGGAAGAAGGAGAAAATAAAATGTCAGACGAAGAGGGATCCAAAGAGTTCCCAACAAGGATGACCAACGCTGAGTTGGCTATCTTGGTAAAGAAGCAGATTGCAAAGAGTAAAGCAATTAGTGCTCAGAATCAGGAATTGAAAGATGAGTTAGAGAAGTTGAGGGACAAAGTAGGAAAGGGAAAGGAAGATTCCGGTGAACGAGATAGGGATGAAGAGGAGATCCCTAGGTAGGAAGAGATAGAGGTTCCTGCAGACCAGAGGCCCTTACTAAATGCCCTCAAATCCATGGAAAGGAGGACCATGGATATGAAAATAGACCTGCCAATGTTTGTAGGAAAAATGGAACCTAATTTAGTGATGGAGTGGATATTCTCCTTGAACAATTTCTTTGAAACAAAGGAAATACCAGACCACCAAAGAGTGAAGATAGCCCAATCCAAAATGAAGGGAGCTGCACTAACCTGGTGGAACTTCATCCAAGATGATAGGGTGAAAGATGGAAAGAACAAAGTTGCTACATGGAAGAAGATGAAGGCTTTGGTGAAAGAAGCCTATGTTCCATTGGATTATAACATCTAGTTACATAAGAGGAGACAAAATATGAAGCAGAAGGAGTTAGATGTTAGTGTATACACTGAAGAGTTCATGAAGCTCTATCTCAAGACAAAGGTGAGGGAGAATGAAGAAGAGAAGGTAGCAAGGTATCTCAATGGGTTGATATTTGCCATCTAAGAAGACCTAAATCTACATAGTCTAGATAGAGTTCAGAAGTGCTATCAGTTGGCACTCAAGGTGGAAGAGAAACTAAAGAGAAAACAAGAGCAGAACAATAGAGGAAGAGGAAGGCAACAAAGAGGGGGAAGAAGTCCATTCAGAGGTAGAGGAAATGGATTTGGACAGCAAGGAGACTCAAATCAGGAGAACAACAAAGGAGACAGCAGTCAATCTCATAAAGGAATTTATGATCAAAAAAGAAATTTTAGGGGCAGAAGACCACCATTCAGAGGGAGATCTCAGGGCAGAGGATCTATCAGATGTTACAATTGTAATCAGGAAGGCCACATAGCCAATAGATGTCCAGAAAAGGCAACGAGTTCAGGAGGAGAAAGGAAGACAAATCTGATCCAAGAATCTGATTGTCAAAGTGCAACAAGTTCAAACACTTATCAAAATGGGAATGCCCCTGACAGCTATGGACATCCTAAGCAAGGAGAAGCTCTGATGATTAGGAGAGAAATGACCACCATGAAGGTGCCTAATAAAGAACCCCCACAAAGGAAATCTCTTTTCAAAACTACTTGCAAGGCAGGAGGAAAGGTATGTAAAGTTCTGATTGATTCCAGATCCACTGAAAATTGTGTCTGATGAAATGGTAGAAAAGCTTAAGCTTAGAAGATTGCCACACCCTTGCCCATACAAAATTTCATGGCTCACTTAAGGTCAGCAAACAATTATGGAAGAGCAGGCTTGGGTGGAATTTCAAATTGGCACATATAAGGACAGGTTACTATTTGACATTGCTAAGATGGATGCCTACCATCTCCTATTTGGAAGACCATGGCAGTATGACTTGAAATCTCGCCATGATGGAGTTAGAAACACCTATTCAATCACCAAGGATGGTAAGGTGATAGAGTTACTACCTTCGATAGAAATGGGGGTAGAATCAAAAGGAAAAGAAGTCAAGGTAATGATGGTAGAGGGTAAACAATTCATGAAGGAGATAACAGATGAAGGTGCAGTTGCATATGCCCTCATTCCATGCCTGAAGGTGAACAAGGAGTAGCAGCAAGAAGTCAAGGGAGAGAAGAAGCACAGGTTCATAGACCCTATTGTCCAAGAACTGTTGGACAAGTACAAAGGCATCATCTCTGAGTAAATGCCAAGGTCCCTACCACCTATAAGGGACATCAGTCATTGCATAGATCTAATCCCAGGTTCTACACTTCCAAACAAAGCAGCATACAAGCTTACACCAGAGCAGAATGCAAAGGTAGCAAGACAGATTGAGGAATTGTTGGAGATAGGCCTAATTGGCAAAAGTTTAAGCCCATGTGTAGTACCGGTTGTACTTGCACCAAAGAAGGAAGGCACTTGGAGACTTTGCACTAATTCAAGGGCTATTAACAAAATCACAATCAGGTATAGGTTCCCCATACCTAGGATAAAGGATTTGCTTGATTATTTAGGAGGTGCCAAATATTTCACAAAAATAGATTTGAAGAGTGGCTATCATCAGATCAAAATTAGGCCAGGAGATGAATGGAAAACTGCATTTAAAACAAATGAGGGGTAATATGAGTGGAAGGTCATGCCTTTTGGTTTGTCCAACGCCCCTAGTATCTTTATGAGGTTGATGAATGAGGTTTTGAGAAAATTTATAGGTGAATTTGTCATAGTATACCTAGATGTCATTCTGATTTTCAGTAATACAAGGGAAAAACACCTCAAACATATAGACCTGGTCCTCAAAAGGTTACATGAAGAGCAGTTAATGATCAATTTGGACAAGTGTTTATTCATGCAGGAGGAGATCATCTACTTGGGTTTTGTCATCTCACATGGTAAACTGAAAATGGACCAAGAGAAGGTAAGTGCCATACTGTCATGGCCAACTCCTAGAACAATGAATGATGTCAGAAGTTTCCATGGGTTAGCAACCTTCTACAGGAAGTTTATAAGAGGGTTTAGTCGTATTTGTGCACCCATGCTTGATACCATAAAAGGAGGACAGAAGTGCAGATTTCTTTGGACAAAGGACGCGGATGATTCATTTGAAACATTGAAGAAGAAAGTAGCACACCAGCCAGTCCTTACACTTCCTGACTTTAACAAGATCTTTCAAGTAGAATGTGATGCCAATCACATGGCAATTGGAGCTGTACTCAGCCAAGAAGGTAGGCCTATTGCATTCTTTAGTGAGAAGTTAAATGATGCTAAGAAGTACTCATCCTATGATTTAGAGATGTATGCTCTGGTCCAGTCACTCAAGAAGTGGAGACATTATTTGTTGCCAAAAGAATTCATAGTGTTTATAGATAATCAGGCCCTTAGCTTCATAAACAGTCAAGAGAAGTTGAACCACCGTCACATGAAGTGGATGGAAACCTTACAAGCTTTTACTTTCACACTAAAGCACAAGAAAGGAGTCAAGAACAAGGTAGCAAATGCCTTGAGTAGGAGGGATCTGACCATAAATCAGATCCAGTTGGAAAGTGTTGGAATTGATTCTTTGAAAACTATGTATGATGCTGATGAAGATTTTGGAGAAATTTATCAAGTATATACTTCTTTTGGAGATAAATATCAGGCTGAATTCTCTGAATTTTCAATCCAGGATGGATTTCTGTTCAAAGGTGGACAGTTGTGTATTCCAAGGTGTTCTATGAGGTTGAACATCATTAAGGAGAAACATTGTGGAGCTATGGCAGGACATTTTAGTCTAGATAAGACTCTTGATCTGGTAAAGAGGAATTACTTTTGGCCAAAGCTACAGATAGATGTCAGAAAATTTGTGGAGACATGTGTGATCTATCAGAAAGCAAAAGGAAGATCAACTAATGCAGGTTTATATCAGCCATTACCCATTCCTTCTAGACCATGGGAAAGTATAAGTATGGATTTTGTGTTAGGTTTACCCAGAACCAGGAAGGGATATGATTGTGTTTTTGTGGTAGTAGACAGATTTAGTAAAATGGCACATTTCTTTCCCTGCAAAACTACTTGTGATGCTTCATATGTTGCAGACCTGTTTTTCAAGGAAATAGTGAGGATTCATGGATTGCCATTGAGCATAGTCTCAGATAGAGATATGAAATTTATTGGTCATTTTTGGAGGACTCTTTGGAAGAAGCTTGGTACCAATTTATCCTTCTCATCATCTTATCATCCTCAAACTGATGGACAGACTGAAGTGGTTAACCGTTCATTGGGAAATTTGCTTAGGTGTTTGACAAGGCAACATGGAGAGAAGTGGGATAACATCCTATCACAGGCTGAATTTTCCTATAATGACACTGTCAATAGAAGTACAGGGAAATCACCTTTCTAGGTGGTGTATGGTACTCATCCAAGAGGTATTTTGGAGTTAAGAGATTTACCTCCAGGAGAGTCTATTAGTGCACATGGAGAAGCTTTTGCAGCAGTAATCAAAGAGGTGCATGATCAGGTCAAGCACCAACTCCAGCAAACCACATTGAAGTATAAAGAATATGCTGATAAAAAGAAGAAAGATTTCTAGTTTGATGTTGGAGAGTTGGTATGGGTTCATTTGAAAAAGGAATGACTTCCTAAAGGCAAATATACTAAACTCATGCAGAGGAAGATTGGACCATGTCAGATTTTGAAAAAGTGTGGACATAATGCTTATGAGATCCAACTTCCTTCAGATCTTGGATTATCACCTATATTCAATGTATGTGATTTAACTCCATACAAGCATAATCTAGATGAAGAATAGGACACATTCCAGGATACAGTCACTGATGACATTCCTAAACATGATCCACCTCAGCTGAAGAAGATTTTGGACACAAGAGTGATTAAGACCACAAGGAACAAAGAATATTTAGAATATTTGGTGTCTTGGCAGGGAAAACCTGATTTTGAAGCAGTGTGGATGACTGAAGAACAACTCAACAAACATGGCTCAGACTTACAAACTCTCATCTCAAGTGGACTTGAGATTTCTTCTCTTGGGGAGTATGGTGTAGGAGCACCCCTTCAAAATAAAGAATAGGTCAAATTATAGTATGTTTTACATTATGATGTAATAAGGTCCATGTGACCAATTCTTATGTTTTAAGTTAATCTAGGTTTATGTGCAAGTCAGTTGGAAGTTTGTTATGCTAGTTGTCTTCTCCCAACTGCTTGGAAGTCTCCTAGCCATTGGGAATTGAGTCTGTACTACTTGTGAGGAGTAGATATACTTACCCTAGATTAGTTTGTTTAGATATATACATAGTTGCGTAGGAGAAATGGAGAGAGTGTGTTTGGAGATCTGATAGAACATTGTGATACAGTGGAACTGAGATATTTGTATGCATTTCTGATATTGAATTAAGGAAGATCCCGTTGGTCATTTAACTTCTTTGATCCATCTGTGTATTGATTCTCTTGTTTATAGGCAAGATGAATTCATTCATCCATTCTACCGGTTGATTCTTTGAATTGGTGGAATGGCCATGTACAATAGTCTAGTTTTCTTTTATGTTTTTTTGTTCATGTATTTCATGTTTTTGGGACTATTTATAGCATGCTATGATCTATCCTAGCATCCTCATGTGCTAGGATTTGAAGGATAAAATCTAAGTTAAAATTGCCTAGGAAATAGATCGGCCCGACCTCAACGTTTTCTGTGCGAAATTCGTGAAGTTTCACGGGTTTTGTTGAAATATACATTTGATGGATATACAGTGTTTGTATGTGACATACAATCTATGTGTATATCACATTTGTATCTGTGTGTATATCGCTAAACAGATCAGGTTTTAAAAACATGTTAAAAATGCATGTTTCGAAGGTACAAGGGTAAAATAGTTTGGATATACATTTCTTGTGTATATCACTTTTGTTTGCTGAAGACAATTGATGTGTATATCACCTTTGCATCCAAGGATCATTTCGTGCATATTCATCATTTGCACATTGGGTTTGTATTTTGTGGATTTGGTAAAGTGTCGCTACAGAATCTCTGTGTATATCGTAATTGTACATCGGGTTCAATCTCTGTATATACCCCATAGGTATATCAGATACAATTTGTGTGTATCCTACAGATACAAAGGATTATGTACAAGCGGGTCAGCGCCAGTCAAAGGGAGGATTGTATGTTTTGTTTGTATCTAGTGCTTATATATTGAAAATATACATCGCGCTTATACATTATCGAGAGATACAAGTGGACGACCGGTAGCGGAGGTAATAGGAACTGGTGATCAGAGGTTAAAGTTTGTATGTTGAGGAAGGTACATTTCAATGTACATTGGCAGAGATACAAGTGCCCGATACAATTGTGACTGGTCGTGGCGGTGAACCGGTATGCCAAGCACTGTAGCCAACCGGTACTAATAAGTCAGTTTTGTATGCATCGTTGTGACAATAGCCATAGGAACAGTGTAGATTGGTGAGACCGATAGACGAAGTCTTGCCGATAGGCACATAAACACAAATGCTCATCGGGGTGAGATGGGTATCGGGGTGAAATATCCAGGAGGGGCCGATAGTCATTATCAAGCTGATAGGGTATGTCGGTGAGGCAATTTGTTAGCTCTTGCTGATGAAATAAGAAATATCAAGTTCCATTGTTAGTGAACGTTTCCAGTTGTCGCTCTATGTCAAGCAATAGCAAGGACAAGTCAGATGGAGTTTATTCTAACAACTAGCACAAAAGTCTTAGAGTAGTCAATCCCAAGAACCTGGGAGAATCCTTTGGCAACTAGGTGAGCCTTATGCTTATCAACTAACCCATTTGCAATAAATTTTGTCCAATAGATCCACTTGCATTGAATAAGTTTCCTTCCCTTAGGAAGGGGGACTAAATCCCAAGTATGGTTTCTTTCCAAGGAACTAAACTCTTCTAGCATATTAGCATCCCACTCAGGGACACCAGAAGCTTTTTAAAAGGACTGTGGATAAGAAGTTGAAGCAATGAAGAGATGTGGAGCCTACTAAAACTATGACTATGTTCTTTTAGCATCTAAAGGATCATCAACCCAATCACTTGTTGACTCTAATGTCTCATGAGCCCAAAGTGGCCTGATAGCTAAAGAATTATGAGAATCTAGAGGAGAATAATCACTCTCTAAATGATGACTAGGTGAGGAGGAGGATGAATCCTCATCATCATTGTCACCACCTAAAGTGGAGGAAGAAAACTCCTCATCAAGATCAGGAGGATTAAGAACTTCAGAAGAACTATCATCATGTCATAGTGTCTCCAATGTGATGGTAGATGCAGAAGTGGTAGGAGAAGAGATAGAAGCATCCTCCTCAAAATGAACATTCCTCTTGATGAACAGCTCATGAGTGGTAGGGTGAAGAATCCTATAGCCTTTGAAACCATCTAGGTACCCAAAAAATATGTATGGCTTACTCTGCATATCCATAGCCTTGCATTTTCTATTCAAATGTGGGCCCATGTTGGATAGCCAAACACTCAAAAGTGCTTTCCTATGGGTTTATGATTAGTCCAAGCTTGAAAAGGAGTTACCCCCATCATAGCTCAATGAGGAACTCAGTTCTAGATGTAACATGCATAGTTGATGGCCTCCACCCAATACCAAGGTGCCATTGACCTGGAGTGAATCATATAGTTGGCCATATCTTTCAAGGACCTATTCTTTCTTTCTATGACAATAATTTGTTGTGTACTATAAGGAACCATCCACTAATGATCAATGCCCTTAGAGGCATAGAACTACTCAAACCTTTTGTTGAAATATTCCCCCCATTGTCTGTATGCTTAATCTTGATATCCTTCCCTAATTGTTTCTCTACAAAAGATTTGAAATCTTGAAAAAACTCAAATACCTCAGACTTTTGTTTGAGAAAATATACGCATGTGTATCTAGAAAGATCATCAAGGAAAATCAAAACATATCTAGCCTTGCTGAAAGATGGATGTGGAAATGGCCCTGCCAAGTCACTATGCACTAACTCAAAAATCTATGTAGCCCTCCATGCTTTGCCTTTATCATATTTCTGTTTAGGATGCTTACCAACAATGCACATCTCGCAAACTCCTTTAAATAAGTGAATAGAAGGCAACCTTGAAACCATATCATGTTAACTGAGTTGTTACTAGTAGAAGTTCAAGTGGTCAAACTATTGATGCCACAAATGGATCACCTCATTTGAATGAGTGAGCAAATAATGTGAAAGAGAAACAAGAACAAAGTGAGAAAAGTGATATAGGGTAGACTGATGAACATCTTTCCCAATGAAAAATATAGACTCATTGTTCAGTTCATTGATGACAACTATAGCTGGTGTAAATTCAACTTACTTGGGTAAGTGCACAAAGATGAGGGACCAAAATGGGGTCTTAAGTTGCCACTTTTATTTTTCTAAAATCAGGAAACATTGATGTTGGATGAGAAATTGAAGATAGCTACACTCAAATTTTGAAGATGGAACAAAAACAAGAGTTGTAGTGCTCTAAATCTAATTTCTAAACTACTATTTTTTTCTAAAAATGGTTGAGATTAAGGGGTTCAAAAAGGGGGAGCACACAAATTGGTCCTATTTTTCTCAAAAAAACATAACATAGTGTCTCGTGTGCTCCCCCTAAAATGTTAACTTTTTTTTAGTATTTCAATAATCGCTCTGATGAGAAATTAGGTAACACCATGTAGTTTATCCTTGATTTTTCTGATAATTTTTTAATGAATAATTAATTTTTTAGTAATTTTTAAAGTGGACACATCCTGAAAAATAGAAATTTGAGTGTGCTCCCCCCTAAAATGTTTGAAAACTAATCAAAAATTGAATTTTTTTTTGAATTTGTGTAGAATGGAGTCTAGTTTCTAAAAATATAACTTATTTCAATTTTTGATGAATGATTTTTAAAAAAATGAAAAATACTAGACATTGGTTTTTGACAAAAACTGGACACACTAACAAAAGAAATTCAAGATGAAACACTAAACGTACTCAAAATGTGAAAAAAATTATATGGTTAGATAGCTAACAGAGAGCTTAAGATTATGCTGGTATTTTTTTGAGTTTTCATTGAAAAAAGTGTCATCCTGATGGGGAGCATGCTCCAGATTATCTCCAAATTTTGCTAAAAATTGATAAAAACATGTCAAACAAAGTTGAACATAACATGAGTGCATTATAACATGCTGATGTTATGTGAAATCAATAACATGAGCATGTTATAACGCACTCATGTTATGATGAGCATAACTGGCAATACACATGCCAATAGCATTTGCTTGAAAGTTTCTAAAGCCTTTTCAACAAATCCATTTTTTGCATATCTTGCAATCATTGCATTCCATTATAGAACATCTCTTTGAGGTGTTACGTCATACAATTGACATGCCTTGTCTATGCTTCCACACTTTACATGCATGTCTACAAGGGCAGCTGCACTTCCTATTATCTCTCTCACTCTATTTCTCTCCCCTCTCTACGTCCTACCCTTTCTCTGAGTCTCTACTTCTCTCCCCTCTCTACCTCCCACCTTCTCTCTCACTCTCTTCTTCCCTCTCCTATCTACCTTCTACCCTCTCTCTCATTCTCTACTTCCCTCCCTTATCTACCTCCTACCCTCTTTTTGAGTCTTTTCTTCCCTCACCTCTCTACCTCCTACCTTCTCTCTCACTCTCTTCTCCCCCCTCCCTCTCTACCTCTTACCCTCTCTCTCACTTTCTACTTCCCTCCCCTGTCTACCTCCTACCCTCTCTCTTAGTCTCTACTTCCCTCCCCTGTCTACCTCCGACCCTCTCTCTCTTCTTCCTTCCCCTGTCTACCTCCTACGATTCTCTCCTACTCTCTACTTCCCTCCTATCTCTACCTCCTATCCTCTCTCTCACTCTCTACTTCCCTCCCCTCTCTACCTCTCCTCCTCATTCTTCCCATCCAATGAAATTTCATAAATTATCTTGTTTCCATTTCATCATCCTAGTTTATATCCTCATCCATCTTTACATGTCCTATTTTTCTTGTTTCCATGTTCTTTGTCGACAATGGAGAGCAAGAGGGAGGAAAAGGGAGAGAGGATTGAGATGGAGGGGAGAGAAAGGGGAGAGATACGTAGTGATAGGGAGAGAGAGATAAAGAGTCCTATTTTTCTTGTTTTGGAGAGGGAGAGGGTGGGTCAGATTTATGAGTTTAGGGTTGCTTAAGTTTAGGGTTTAGAGGAATTATTTAGGGTTTAGGGGTTTAGGGCTGCTCAAGTTTATGATTTATGGTTTAAGGGTTAGGATTTAGGGGCATTATTTAGGGTTTAGGGGTTTTGGGAGAGAGAGAGAGGTTTAGAGTTGCTCAAGTTTAGGGTAATTATTTAGTGTTTATGAGCTTAGGGTTGCTTAGACCTTTAGGGGAATTATTTATGGTTTATGAGTTTAGGGTTGCTCAAGTTTAGGGTTTAGGGTTTTGGGTTAGGAGTTAGGGGAATTATTTAGGGTTTAGGGTTTTATGGTTGCTCAAGTTTATGGTTTATGGTTTAGGGGTTAGGGGTTAGGGGTTAGGGATTAGGGGTTAGGGTTTAGAGAGAGAGAGAGAGTGAGGGGATCGATAGATATTGGGAGATAGAGGTTTAGAGTTGCTTCCAAGGTTTATGGTTTAGAGGTTTGGGGTTTAGGGGTTAGGGGTTAGGGTTTTGGGGAATTATTTAGGGTAACTTAAGGTTTATGTTTTAGGGGTTAGGGGTTAAGGTTTAGATGTTTAGGTTAGGGTTTAGAGAGAGGACCGATAGGGAGATATAGAGGAGACGAAGGGGAGACATAGGGAGATAGAGGGTGAGGGACATGGCCAGAGACATAGGTAGAGAGATTGAGAGGTAGAGGGATGATAGAGACAAGGAGATAGGGTTTAGGGTTAATCAGGTTTAGGGTTTATGGGTTAGGAGTTTAGAGAGGGAGAGATATGGAGATAGAGGGTGAGGAACATGGTGAGAGACATAGCCAGAGAGATTGAGAGGTAGAGAGATGATAGAGACAAGGAGATAGGGGTTTAGGGTTGATCAGGTTTAGAGTTTAGGGGTTAGGAGTTTAGAGAGGGAGAGATAGGGAGATAGAAGGTGATGGACATGGCCAAAGACATAGGCAAAGAGATTGAGAGGTAAAGGGATGATAGAGACAAGGAGATAAGGGTTTAGGGTTGATCAGGTTTAGGGTTTATGGTTGGTATAGAAGATGTATAGAATGGTGTAAATGACTAACATATTGGCACTTATGATGTTCTAATGGCTCCTATGGCTGGAAGAGGGTAGAATGACACATGTGACTGGCTAGGTGTAGAATGATGTTTGTGATTGATAGGTAGGTGCTACTAAGGAGCATATTGGCACATACAATATACCAAATGATGCAAATGACTAACAGATTGGCACTATGATCTTCTAATGGTTCTTGGTGAGGTATTTGTTTGATTTTGATTATTTTTGGGATCATTTGAGATGGAGCTTATATTGATTTGGGATAGAGTTGGGATGAAATGGATTGGTTTAGGTATGATGAGAGGTGAAAAGGACAAGATTAGGAATGATTTGGGATTGATTAGAATAGTTTTAGTGATGGTTTGAAGTGGTTTAGTGCTGATTAGGGAATGATTAGAATGATTTAGGAATAGTTTAGGGATGGTATTTGAGATGAAATCCAGATTGATTTGAAAATGATTAGGGATTTGGATGTGATTTGGGATGGTGTGAAGTGGTTTAGGGATGATTAGAGATGAAATTGAATGGATTAGGGATGATTTGGGATTGATTAGGAATGAATTTGGTTGGAATGAAAGCTTAATGTTTTCATGTTTTCATGTTATAGAGATTGGGAGAGATAGGGAGATAGAGGTTTAGGATTGCTCCCAGGTTTTATGGTTTAGGGGTTAGGGGTTAAGGTTTAAAGGTTTAGGTTTATGGTTTAGGTAGAGAGGCAAATAGGGAGATACATATGAGATTGAGCCTAGGAGAGATATCTCTATCTCCTCTATCCCTCTCTAACTATACCTACCTCTCTATCTCTCTCTCTCTCCCTATCTCTCTATCTTGCTAGATCTCTTTCGATCCTCTCTCTCTAACTCTACCTTTCTATCTCTCCCTCCCTCATTATTTGAGGTTTACATGAGTTTAGGGTCACTCAAGTAAATAGGGTTTAGGGTTTTGGATAATGGTTTAGGGGAATTATTTAGGCTTTAGGGGTTTAGGGACGCTTGAGTTTAGGGTTTAGGGTTTATAGGTTAGGGGTTTAGGGTTTCTTGAGTTTAGGGTTTAGGCTTTAGGGGTTTAGCATTAGGGGTTAGGGTTTAGGGAAATTATTTAGGGTTCAGGGTTTAGGGTTTAGAGGTTTAGGTTTTTGGTTTAGGTAGAGGGGAGAATAGGGATCCCTATCTCTATCTCTCTAGGCATATGGATCCCTATCTCTTAATCTATCCCTCGCTACCTCTCTCTCCTCCTCTTTATCTCTCTCCGCATCCCTCTACCTCTTGAAATCTCTCTCCCTATGTCTCTATACATATCTTGATTTCTTTCCCTATCAAGCTATCTATCCTCATAACCCCATCTCTTAATATACCCCTCTCTACATGTCTCTCTATATTTCCCTATCTATCTCTCCCTTGCTAGATCTATCTCACTATATCTCCCCTCTCTATATATGTATCTCTATCTTTCTCCCTTAATAGACCCCTTTCTCTATCTCAATCCCCATCTCTCCCTCTCCTCATCTCTATCTCTTCATGTTTCCCGATCCCTCTCTATATATAGGATAGAGAAATGAAGAGAGAGAGAGAGAGAGACTCTCCCATGTAGATACAAGGTTACCTTTATGTTATCATGCTTCCCAGAATGCGCTCGCATTATAACATGAGCACATTATAATGTGATTGCATTTTGAGAAGCATGGAAAATGGTAAAAAAACATGTGGGATCCATGTTTCAGAGCCCACATGATTGTTATTCCTTCTTTTCACAAGTATATCAGACAAAAAAATGCTTTTCATGTTGTTTGACTAATTGACAATCATTTTTATATCAATCCACCACCTTTTTTTGTGATTTCAATGTAGAAGAAGTGATTTTTCATGTTTTTGGAGAAAAATTGATTATCTAAACTAAAAGTTTCATGTTTCATGTGTGATTTTGTTTCAAAGCTAATTACCATTGATATATAGATTGAATTTGATGATATATGTTTGTTTTTTCGATAAATTTTAGTAATCCTTGTAATGTCAAAAAATGTCCCCTTGGGGGCTTTTCCCTCATAAGGTTTAGCTCCTGGGTCTTTAGCGTGCATGTAGGACATCTTAGTTTATATTTTGGCATCTTGATGGAATGAGGCCTAGGTGTCATGACAAAGTGGACCTAGGAGGACCCCTTGACCTTACCCCTACCCAAAATAGGGGGGAGGAGCCCTAGTCCTACCCTATTTTGGGTTAGGCCCAAATTTTAAGTGTCAGTTTATGACTTTTATTTGGTCCTTTTGCCAACACGGTAAGTTTTGATTTTTGAAATCTTAGTGAGAATGCTTGTAGTTGCATATAAAAGCATGTTTAGGCATTCATTTATAAACTAGATGGCAATTGTGATGTTCAAGTGTTCTAAAAGTGACTCAAGGCTTTCATTGTGTTGCAAGAGCAAGCTTGTGTGTTTTGTGTGTTGATATTTGTAGATTTGAGCATCCATTTCATCATGGAATGAAGGGCATCTTCCTCCCATGATATCTTCACTACAAGGTGACATTATATTATATTGTGATTTCACCACTGATTCCTTTAGTTTTTGCCTCTGCCTCACAAAGGCACGCAATCTTTATCTAACAACGGTGTTTGGAGACTTAAGTGTCCTCCAGGGCTTGACTGAGACAAGCCTCTAAACACCACAACCCCCAAACCAAGTCTTGTGATTGCAGGTTATAGGTGTCGTATTTGGGAAAAGTGGAGTTGTAGGAAGGATTGACAGGCATCAAGGATTTGGGATCTGAAGAAAAGTAGGACACGGAGCACTTCCAAGACTTGGGAACTCACTCTAGTGTCCTCTACATCTAAATTTTAGGAAATAGAAGTTACAGGGCTAATCAATGTCGGAAGGAGGTCTGGATCCTGTGAAGAAACTGGTACCTTGGACTTGGGTGCCCACTCTAGTGTCCCTGACTATTCCTCTTCAGAGCCCTAAAAATAGGTACTCTATGATTTGGTATTTTACTCCTATCTACAAGAGATTTTTTCGTTATTCATCAATTTGTTGCCGTATTTGCATAATTAGGGTTTTAATGGTCAATTGAGCATACGAGAAGGAAAATTGATAATTAAATTCCCTAATCCAAGTTTCCCTACATCTGCAAGTGATATAGGGTATGATAGTGCTTGCCACTCAACCCTAGATCCTTGAATGTATAGTGGAAAGGAGGATTTAAACATTGAAACACTAAAACATTAACAAATCTAATTTTCCCCTAAACATTTTGGTGAACCCATGTTTTGGGACTTAAATTGCAACTTTTTGAGTGTGTATCTTTAGATTTGGATTGATTTCATTCATTCATATTGTCATTCATTTTGTTGCATTGAGAAAAATTCAAAAAAAATAAAAATTTGGAAAAATACAAAAAAATTGCATTGTTTAGCTTACTAAATTGCATCAATCCTTTCTAAATTTTCCTAATTCATAATTTTTGCATCAGATCTGATATAAATACAAAAAAATCCAAGAATTTGGAGATTTGCATTGTATTTTTATTATTAATTTGCTAGGTTTTTGTAGAAATTTTGACAATTTTCATACCTAGTAATTCCAAAATCTAGGGTTAGTAGGCAAAATCTTTTCTCAGATTTTTCTACTGATTTTAGATGTTCATTAAAATTAAAAAAAAATTGTAGTCTTGTATTTTAGTGTAAATTTACATTTAAATTTAAAATATTTGCATTTTTGCATAGAAAATTTTAACAAAAACTAGTAATTTTGATGCATTTTCATTAAATTTGCATAGGCATTTTGCATGTTCAATCTTGAAAATCATTTTCAGATCTGAGAATATTTAATTTCCATCATAAATCAGACTTCAAAACATTCTCATAGCATTTTGTCCCAAGATCTTAAACCTAGGGCTTCAAAAACAATAATTTTCACTAAATTTAGCCTTATTGACTCTCTAAACTTGCACCATAGGCATGTTGTGAAAGGTATTTTGGAATTAATTTTCTATTATCAGGGTAATCATTTTCTTCCCCTCATAAAAATCTTCACAACACCCTTTCAACGGGCTCTTATAGTGAAAATTCGGTGAAAAACTACACATTTTGGCTATTTTTGCCTTAGGGTTTGACCTAGTTTGCACTCCAAGTGTGTTGTGATAAATTTTATGGATTGAGGTGACTGATATTATTGATTTTATTTTTTTCACCTCTTTAAATTCATTACAAAACCCCTTTTTCTAGGTCTTGGAATTGAAAAACCGTGAAAAATAGCACATTTTTGCTATATTTTCACTAGGATTTGACCTTAAGTGGCTCTAAAAGTGTGTTGTGTTGGGTATTTTGGCACCAAGAAGCTATTACTACTGATATTATTTTCTTTCCATCATCACTTTCCTCACAACACCCTTCATTTTGCTTTGTTGCATTGAGTTTTGGTGAAAAAAGTGCCTATTTTGACATATTTTCACTATAATTTTGACTCGGCATTATCTTGGATTTGCATCAAAAGTGTGTTGTAAAAGATTTTATTGTTGTATTCAACTGATATCAAACATATTATTTTCTTCCCCTGATCAATTTCCTTACAACACCTTTGCTTTCATATATTTGCATCGAAAAAGTACAAAAAATCAAGCATTTAAAGATCATTTTTGCATATAGTTTGCACTTGTCTTTTACATACTCTTGGAAAATTGTTAAAATCTAATTTTGCATTTCATCATGGCATCTTCATTTTATTCATCTCTGAAATCTTTTCATGATTATATCCTGGATTTTGAGAATTTCTCTAATTTCACTAATGAGAATCCTCATATTCTAGAACACATAGCTTATATCAGTGGTATTAACATTTCTATATGTTCTAAATATGAGTTGCAATTACTTTGTTATACACATGATTTTAGTAGCTTCACTCTATTCATAGGAACACATCCTTTGATATTAGATGATTTAACCAAATTCATCTCTAAGAACACTCATGAGAAAGATGAGAGTGAAAAGCCTTTTTCTGCCATAGAGTATGATGATGATGATGTACCATTCTCTCATCCCATTGCTCTCCCTGTCCAAGATGTAGCATTAGTGGATGAGAAAAGGTCTATCACATTAAATACTTTAGGGATGGATGTTGGGTGTAATCAAGAGGGAAACAATGTTAATTCAATAATCATTAATAGACTTCATAGCAATATTCCTAAAATGATTGTCTTTGCTTAAAACTGGTGATTACGGTTCAAGGTGTTCAAAATGTGTTACAACAACGACACCACAATGTGATTTCTCACACATACAACACCCATAATAGCAAGCAAAGTAACCAAGCACCGCAGGTGCCTGTCTCTCTTCCATGTTCTCAACCTATGCTCCCTCCACCACCT
This sequence comes from Cunninghamia lanceolata, assembly GCA_027924645.1. NCBI lineage: Eukaryota > Viridiplantae > Streptophyta > Pinopsida > Cupressales > Cupressaceae > Cunninghamia > Cunninghamia lanceolata. The sequence continues at coordinate 1,127,463 of BSBN01001745.1, forward strand.
CATCTTACTCATAAAAGTGGTCAAGAGTATGATCTTGTTGAATAGCTTTGCAGTACTCAGGCTAAGATCTCTCTTTGGGACATGATACAAACATCACCTACATACCATGAAATGCTCCAAGAAGCTTTACAAAAGGTGATTGTGCCACCTGCTATTAAGCCGAATGATGTAGCAACTATATTAGATAGTATGCATGCGACAAAAATAGATATTCTCTTTCAACCACAGGAATTACCCTCAATTGAAGTTCAAAACCAATATGATCCTCTTATAATCTTTGTCACAATAAACAGAACATTGGTAAAATGGGTTATGATTGACAATGGATCGACTCTTAATGTTTGTAGCATTGACCTACTACACAAAATCAAGGTTGACACATCACAAATCACACCAAACAACATTAGCATTCATGGTTTTGATAATGTTGGATGATAATTCATGGGTACTATAACTCTACCTATACAAGTAGGACTAGTGCTTGTGCCTACCCTGATTCATGTCATACCTTGTTCTTTACCCTACAACATGATTCTTGGTAGACCTTGGATTCATGCATTGGTGGAAGTTCCTTCCACCTTGCATCGTTCAATCAAATTTATAATCAAAGGTAAACTTCATACTATTCATGTCGATCCCAAACCAGATAATTGCTTACACATTGAAAATCAAAAACCAATTTACAATCATATGAGCTTAAACAATTTACAAACTGGTTCATCAATGCCTCTAGCCATGAATAATGTTGTGCAAGATCCTCAACCATCAAATGCACTTGTTGATGATGATTGGGGTTCATTAAATTTTAATCCTTGCAATGTAGGGGAATATAAACTTAATTACCTCAACACATCAAAACTCGCATCGATCTCATCTAAACCATCTTTTGAAACAACTTAGAAAAACAAAGTTTCCTTGGTTGAAAATAAAGACAATACCCTTACTTATACTATAAATTATGATACCTATGAGGCTTCACCATCTTCTAAGGAAATGACATCTCTTTATAGTCGAGGATTTAAAATCCTTATAATAATTGTGAATATGTAGGTAAGGGATGTGGTGTAAATCAACAAGGAATTTGAATACCTATAGAATCCATTTCAACATATTACTCAAGTGGTATTGGATATAATCCTTTTAAAGAAAACAAAGCCTCCTATAGTCCTAAACTTAATACAATATCAAATTGGCATGACAGATATCCTAGATATGCAGGTTCTTAATGATGGTGCTACTAGGTAAGTATCTCTAACCCTTTTTTTCTCTCATGATGTGCTTCCCCCGTGATATGTTATGTGTTGTTTAGGCCTTCTAGGATGACCTTGGATTCTCCCATGAGGTCTGGGATACTAGGAGACCACCTCTATCGTGACCTTTTTCTATTTGTATCATCATTCTTCTAAATTGCTCTCTCTCTAATTTCATTGCTGAGTGTTATGTCTTATGCACATAGCGTCGTGGTTGGTGACCTGGGGGCACCCTCCTACATGACTGTCCCTAAGACACTTGTTTCCCCTCTCTTATTTATTATTTCCATTCCTCTAGTGTTCCACCTAGCTAGCAGATGATGACAAATATTTATACTAATGCGGACCTAGTGTCCCTTTCGAGAGCAATCAAAAAATAGACTTAGTTCCTAATATGACGATGGGGTTGTATATCTTATCTGACGCTTGGCTAGTGGAAGCACTCATTTTTTCCACGTAGTGATGATTTTGATGGTGTTCTATCTCATTTACAAATCATAAACAATATTTCTGCTCCGTACACTTTGTCTACCTTGAATCTTGCATACCTCAGATTTTATATGCATTGATATTCTTTTTTATCATGATTTTATAGACACTAACATATTTCTTGCAGGGATATGTTTGTGGGAACATTTGGTGATTGTGAAGTACATGTCACCTCTAGGGGGCATGGGATTTGCGATAGCTTGTGTTCCCTTGTGTGTTTTCTTCCTACCTTAATGTGCTTGATATCGATACCTGATATCAACCACCTTAAGGTGGGGGCATATATAAGGTAAGCTATCTGTTGTAGATGTTAGCAATGTGCTTGTCCTCAGGTACACACTAGTGCGATGAGTACTTCATGCATCCTGAGTTTGTTTGTAATCAATCTATCTATCTATTGCGTATACCTCCTTTTCACCATAAGGCGTCTCCGTGATGCGACTAGGGTTGTATACTTTTGAGCTCATACCTCCTTTTCACTGTAAGGCATCTCTATGATGCGGGTGGTGTTGTATGCCATGCTTCCTTTTCACTGTAAGGCATCTCCATGATGCAGGTGGGGTTGCATTTTCAAAATTCCTTTGCGGAGGTGGGGAGCGGTTTTGTGACTAACTCAACCCTTAAGCGTGTCTTCAGCAATTGTTGTAGCAAAGCCCAATCATCAGTGTGTGCCTGTAATGTGCCTGAGATGGTGTTGGACCTAGAAATAGGTACACTCCATCACTTGTCTGCTGTGTTTTCTCTATCTTCAAGTGTGTGTGTTTTGGCATGCTTTCTTTGTTTGGCATGTCTGTTGCCCCATATGCAGTATGCATTTTGGGAGGTTTTGCATGTCTTGCGTGTGTGTTGTCCCATATATACAAAGACCTACGCAATGAGTGCATCATGTATTATGGGAGGTTTGTTTATTTTTTAGTACTTGCTTCTACATTTCATATATATGAGAAAAAGAAAAGAAAAGGAATCACGCTTGTCTTCCATGCATTAATGTGTCTTCTATGCATTGATTGTCTTCTCTGTGTTCTGCATGACTATAACTATCTTCTTTGTGTTTTGCGTAACTGTTACTGTCTTCTATGTGATTGGCGTGTCTTCTATGTGATTGGCATGTCTTCTCTATGCTTGATGTGTTTGTTGTGTTTGTGACATTACTTTAATGCATGTATTGGCCTCACGTTTATACATACATTAAAGTGGGGGCTAAATGTAATGTTAGAAAATGTCCCCTTGGGGGCTTTTCCCTCATAAGGTTTAGCTCTCGGGTCTTTAGCATGCACTTAGGACATCTTAGTTCATATTTTGGCATCCCAATGGAATAAGGCCTAGGTGTCATGGCAAAGTGGACCTAGGAGGACCCCTTGACCTTAACCCTACCCAAAATAGGGGGAGGACTTGGGCGCCCGCACCCTAGTCCTACCCTATTTTGGGTCAAGCCCAAAATTTAAGTGTCAGTTTATGACCGTTATTTTGTCCTTTTGCTGATATGGTAAGTTTTGATTTTTGCAATCTTGGCGGGAGTGCTTGTAGTTGCATATAAAAGCATGTTTAGGCATTCATTTGTAAACTAGATGGCAATTGGATGTTCAAGTGTTCTCAAGGTGATTCGAGGCTTTCATTGTGTTGCAAGAGAAGGCTTGTGTGTTTTGTGTGTTGATATTTGCAAATTTGAGCATCTATTTCATCATGGAATGAAGGGCATCTTCCTCCCATGATATCTTCACTACAAGGTGACATTATATTGTGATTTCATCATTGATTCCTTTAGTTTTTGCCTTTTCCTCACAAGGGCACGCACACTTCAACGGTGTTTGGAGACTTAAGTGTCCTCTGGGGCTTGACTGAGGCAAGCCTCTAAACACCACAACCCCCAAACCAAGTCTTGTGATTGCAGGTTACAGGTGTCATATTTGGGAAAAGTGGAGTTGCAGGAAGGATTGGCAAGCATTAAGGATTCAGGATCTAAAGAAAAGTAGGACACAAGAACACTTCCAAGACTTGGGCACTCGCTCTAGTGTCCTCCGTATCTGAGTTTCAGGAAACAAAAGTTACAAGTCTAATTAGTGTTTGAAGGAGGTCTAGATCCCGTGAAGAAACTAGTACCTTGGACTTGGGCACCCACTCCAGTGTCCCAGACTGTTCAGCTTCAGAGCACCAAAAATAGGTACTCTGTGATTTGGTATTTTACTCCTATCTACAAGAGCTTTTTCCATTATTCATCATTTTGTTGTCGTATTTGCATAATTAGGGTTTTAATGGTCAATTTAGCATAGGAGAAGGAAAATTGATAATTAAATTCCCTAATCCAAGTTTCCCTACATTTGTAAGTGATCTAGGGTATGATAGTGCTCGCCACTCGACCCTAGATCCTTGAATGTATAGTGGAAAGGAGGATTTAAACATTGAAACACTAAAACATTAACAAATCCAATTTTCCCCTAAACAATCCTATTCTAGAATTATATAGAATTCATATTCAAACTTGCAAAAAACAAGAATTTGAGGATTTTGAAGCCATCTTTTAGAGAATTGGTCAACTGCAATATCAAATTCTAAGGTATGTTCAATTTATGTCCATTTTAATTCACATATATATGTTCTTATGTTCTTTATGTCTTTAAATGTCTTTATGTCTTTATGTTTTTTATGTTCTAAGATATATATGTGTCTAGGTATATCAATTAGTTCAGTCAAAGAGACTCCAAATTCCTCATGTTTCCACCTTGTTTCGGCCCTTCATGCCTTCATTTCACCTATTTTTAGCTATACAAGAGAAAAACATTATCAAATACTTCATAAAATAATTTTAGTGAACAATTGTTTGTTATACTCATATTCGAGTGTATACATGGAGCCAAAATTGATTTTGGAAGACTCTTAATTTTTGCCCTGGGATGATATAGAAGGATTTATTCCTTAATACATGAATAATTCAATTCATTTAATAGAACCATGCATGAAATGATAGTTTTTTTTTACAAAAATGGAGGAAATGAGCACCACAACCTATTTGACAAATTGTTACAACTCATTTTGATACCACTCAATCCATAAAAAATATGATGGAGATTATGTATTTAATTCATCTAAAAGATGGATCTAGAGAATTTTTGGGAAGAGATATATTCTACTCAAGGTAGGATTGGAGAGAAAAATGATGTTGTGGTGGACAAAATTCTCAAGGTGGAAGAAGCACTACTGTTTGGGGAGGAGGTGATTGAGGAAATTACAGATAATGATGGGAGTGTTTTGCTTAAAGGTGTAGGGAATTAGCAGGGAAAACCTACTAGTGTGAAACTTAGCTGGCCCATCATTGCTAGAATCAGAGAGGATCAAGGTAGACATGGATCAGAACAAGGAGGAAGAGATGTAAGAGTGGAGAAGTCATGCAGTGGCATTGGGATGGTAGAAAAATTTGCATGTTATGTTGTATTGGAAAGATATGTATTGAAAAGAATGGATGGGAGCATTGCACTCACTTATTCATTCAGAAATTGCAACCAAATACATGGGAAGTGGGAAGAAAAACCAAATCCAGTGTGAGGGGTGAACCAAATTTGTTTTTATATTTTCTACTTATTTGTGGAGAGAGAGGAAGACATGTAAGAGTGGAAAAGTCATTTAATGGCTTTGGGATAGTAGGAAAACTTGCATGTTATGTTGTAGTGGAAAGATATGTATTGAAAAGAATGGATGGGAGCATTGCATTTATTCATTCAGAATTGCAACCAAATACAAGGGAAGTGGGAAGAAAAAAACCAAATCCAGTGTGAGGTGAAAATTGTTTTTATATGTTTCTATATTTTCTATTTATTTGTGGAGAGATGCATTTTATTTTGTATTTGAAGGATTAAAACATTTCATCAATCTTACACCAGCTTTACATGGGAGGTATCTTCCTAAAACAGGCCAACACAGCTACCATATGAATGAGTCTTTCCCCCTATAGGTCATCTATGTTTCCACTCTAGCATTTGCATTTTTATAAGAAATGCCAATTATTTTGAAGTGCAACGGTTTGATTTATTATCTCTAATCAATATTTTATAAATTAAAAATTTATAGTTTTAAATATAGATTTTTTAAGTACTGATTACAGTTAGGGAGGTCATAATTGAAGGCCCTCATCCTCATTTCAAAAAATTTAAACTGTGATTTTTCTTCTTTTACATGGTGCCATAATTTTATCAAATTTTCCAACATTTAAACAAGCTTCAATTCTAACTCTTTCAGTCTTACTCTATCTTCTAAACTTTTTAGAGTTGATAGAGTTGTTAAAATATTACAATGTGGTTTAAATGCAAGAAAGTGGTTTGTGACTCTTTTCCACCAATGTGAACACTTGACAATTTGTGGATTGGATTTAGAAAGGATGTATTTCTTGTTTACAAGCTTGTAGAATGTAGAGGTGTGAATTTGTTGTATGTGTGATGATACCCTAGGCTGGCAGAGCTATTGTTTTGAGTAAATTGGAGGTATAGAGATAGGGTTTGATGGAAAAATAGTTAGAGGATCATTCCAAGTGATTGATTAAGCATGTGCAGACATAATTGAATGTGTTTGAGGCATCAAGAAAGTAAAATAAGCTTGGGAACATAGACTTTCTATAAACCCTCATGCTACAAGCATGGAATTGGCATTAACAAGGGTTTTGTAGTTTAGGGTTTTTGTAGTGTTTCCCATTGACAAAAGTGGTGGATTTGGACCATTTGAGGTCTATATTGAACATTGCAATTTAGTTTGGAAGTTTGGTAGAAGGATTTTGTGTAGTTGCTTTGGAAAATAGGGCTAATTGCCCTTTTCTAGGAAACAGAACAATCAATTTTGGGGCTTGTGTTGCAAAATGACCTATACCTATTTTAGGATATGTTTTAGATGAGCTTAAAGGGTATCCAAAAGTGTCAATAGTTTTGGGTTTCAGTGCCTACCCTAAGAGAAAAGTTTTGACAGTCCATTTTGGAGGGCTACTAGTATTAGGACAGTCAAAGAAAGAAGGACGTAGAAGCATTTAAGTTGCATGAGGGGTGTTGAAACATTTAATTAGTCTACATTAACTTGGAAAAGGTCTACCAAGTGATAAACAAAGCAATAAGTTGTTGGTTCTTCATTTGATGGTATGTTTGCCATGTTGCCATTGAGTCATGGAGCCAGTCATGAGCCCATTGTTGTGAAATATGCCTCCTTTGAATTGTGTTGAACCCCTACATTGCATCACTTTTGGGTCTATTTTCATGAACTCCACCCTTCCTCTGCATCATTTATGACTTCGCATGTATTTGAGTGTATAGTCCATGACTTTGTATGTTCAAGTGTATACTCCATTACTTTGTGTATTCCATTGTATACTTGGTGCATTTTGTGATTGGGAAAAAGGTGTGAAGAACCTATATGAAGATCTTTCAGACCTACTCAAGGAGTTTTCAATCTTTCTTGGCCATTATTTGACAAAGTGTGATGACTGTCCTAAATGATTGTGCGTGATAGTGTTGGGGCAGCAATTGGAAGTTCATCAAATCTAAGACTAAAAGTGTTGTTTGTGCATATTTATGACTTTGTATGTTCAATTATATACTACATGACTTATATGTGTGTTAAAATGCATACTCCATTACTTATGTATGTTCAAGTTATCTTGATATGAGGTGTCTTATTCAAAAGTTTGTAAAACCTTGTTATTCATTCTGACTGTGCTAATCATTCTCATTATAAAATTTCTAATTATCATTGTCTTATTCTTCATGCTTGTAGAAAGCATCATCATGCTGAGGAAATAAGAAAAGAATCTAACACCAAAAGAGCATAAAGCTAAGAATGAGAGAAAGAATGAGGTGAATTTAGGAAAGTAGGAAATTGTCAACCATACAAGAAGACATTCCACCATTGCCAATTGAAGAGGAACATGACACATCTAACGAAGCTAAGAGAGAGATGGAATTGGTGGCACAAAGGGAATGAATGCAAAACCTCCATGCAATGAGGAAAGTGAATCTCCAAGTTGGAGGCACTCCATCGTCCATAGGACAAGTTGAAGGAACACCATCATTATCTTCTCGAATTAGAGACACTCCATCTTTCACAGGTGAAGTAGAAGGCACATCTGCATTTTCTTCTCAAGTTAGTGGCATGCCATCATTCACACCTCAAGTTGAAGGTGCGTCATTTTCAACCTTTTCACCTCCAATCGAAGGTACGTCATCTATCCCATCTCAAGTAAATATTGAAGAAATTCCTAATGTTCAGTCTACTTTACCAAATAAAACACCTCCTAGAATTTTGCATAGGAGGCCTAAGTTTCTAATTGATATTGATGAGAATGTATTGGGGCCCATGCAGGATAAGATTCCCATGCACACTTGCCAAAGATATGCAAATAAGATATGGAAATTATTCTTTGAGAATTTAAATGAAACCGGAAGATGTCAACTCTTTGCTGAATTGATGAGAAATCTTAAATTTAGGCCCACTATGAAGATTCTTGGCCTAAGAACATCGAATGCCTCAAGTGAAAAACCAATTGTCAAGAATCTAATGAGTGCGTATGAGAGTGTGGATTCCACCTCACCCACCAAGGATAGTAATGTCACACTATGTGTCATTACATCGACAATTGTAAGCCAACAAACAAAAAAAGCTTGTCTCATTAGAAAGACAAGTCAAGAATTGAAAATAAATAGAAAAACTCTAATGAGAGCCATTGGAAGACATCAAAGAATTCAGGATCCAAACACTAATGAATTGTGGGCATTCTCTGGGAGACTCCCACGGAAAGACAAAGTTGTTGTCAAAGCTTTGAGATCACTAATTGAAGACTTTTGGAAGAATTACACAAGGGTATCTCTAAATCAAAGGGATGTGGTAAGAAGGAGAATCAGTAGTCAAAACCATGAGCCACATCTGAAGCATTTTTTGGATATGACTCAAACATAGTTTTCTGGTAAATTTCTAGAGAAGTATCCTCAAATTAAAATTTCTTAAAGATATTTTGAAATGCTAAAACCTTTCTTTGTCAAAATAAATCACACACACACTACTTGTTGTTGTAGATTACATATTGAATTTCCTAACCATTTTGATGTTTATCGGTCTATATGTTTAGATTTACATACTAACAATGTTTTGCAGGATTGTGGCATACCTGCCCCACCAACTACTTCAAGAGACTTCATATCAATAATTTTATGTGATAGAGAGGAGGGTCAAATATTCTCCAGTAAATTATGCTTGGATGGCACATGTCAGCATTGTGGTGGCTTGCAAGGTATGCCAATATGTGAACATATGGAAAGAACACATGCTATTGGAAACCAACTAGTAGAGTTTTGCAAGTATAAAATAGTGGCATACAATACAAGAAATGGTAAAGAAGAAAAGAGGTGTGAATATGTTATTCAAAAGATTCCAGTGTATCATTTTATGCCTATATTTTGTGACAACATAGTGTATGAGTATGTAAGACATGCCCATAGAGCTCGATGGTTGGACTTGCAATTCAAGTTATGCAAGGACACATTTCTAGTTGGTAGCATTGTTTCAGTCATTGACTTTGCAGAAAACTACAATCTATAGCCACAGTGTGAGGTACAATCCCAATATTATAACTTGACACAAGTTTCTATATTTGTGCACATCACATTCATTCATGTGAATGATAGTACAGAGGATGATTGAAAGATCATAAGGGAGTATCATTTTTATATAAGCGATGATCTCATGCATTCTGTGTAGTTCGTGCAAGGTTGTTTTCAAGTGTTCTACAATGATTTGGCTAGAAGGGGCATATCATTCAATTAGCATATCATATGGTCGGATAACTGTACATCACAATTTAAGAACTCATGAAATTTCTATTAGCTGAGTAGGAGGCATAATATTATAGGTGTTCAACATATGTGGAACTTTTGTGAGGTTGGGCATCGAAAGGGGGAGCATGATGGTGCAGGAACATGTATCAAAAGAGTCATAGCGTGAGAAGAGTTAAAGTATAAAGACAATGCAAAGTTGACATATGCAAAATCAGTCATTGAGTGGTGTAATGCTTCGATGGGTCCAGGTAATGAAGGTAAGTCTTCAGTTCATAGATTTTTTTGGTTGATAGATGATACTAACATTGTACCATATGAGGATTGTTGTACACTGATAGGATCAAGTGAGATACACTCTATCAAAAGCTCAATTGTAGGTTCATGGAGTATACATATGTGAAAGATGGCATGCTTTTATTCTCCATGTACAATTCAAGCCTAGAATGAGTGTGAGTCAACGAAGTAGGTTGACGAATGGCAGTTCAGTTATCTTAGCCCACTTGACACATATCAACCCTTGATGGCACTAGAATTCACAGAGATGGAATCATTAGTTGACTTTGACCACATATCAGATCTAGTTCAACTAGGTAATATATCTACTTGAATAGTTAAATTTGAAATTCCTAATGTTATCTTAAACTTTGTAGTATTTTTGTAATGTTGACTAATTTCATCTAATTTGTTTCACATATCATTATAGGGCATGTTTATGCAGTTATTACAGATGAAGATAACGAAGAGGGAATAGATTATTACTTGTGTCATTGTGTTAAGGCCAAAAGGAAATTGAAGGCCCCAATTATAGATGGAGAAAACATTGAATACCCTACAAGCTCAGTGGTTGTTACTGGAACATGGGTTAGAAGGTACCCACATAAGAGTGTTAATGTTTGGCTATTTGAGGACTTTGACACACATCGGAAGATTCTACATTACTCCAACCTTGTTGTGGAAACCAATGTTCATTTGATACAATATTGAGGTAGACCTTTGAACAAGACCTTGTGGAAGGTGTGTGACTCTGACCATGAGGCAATACTTGACACAATAAAGAGTAGAGAAGACCCAGATGGTTCATTGGATTAATTTGTAAGTATGCATAAAACTTTCCTAATTGGTTACTTGTACTTTGTTATATATTTCATGTACATTTTGTTATAGTAATGTGCATATTGTTTGATTGTATTAATAGGTTGAGTTGTATGAGCTTGAACTGTCAAAGAGGTCTACTCAATAACACAGAGAGGATGAGTCATGGATATTTTTGTATATATGAATATATGGCTTTGTTTAGACATGCCTATATGGCTTTGTATGTAAACTAGATGTTATGTTCATGACATTATGTATATGATAGTTTATATTAAATATTTAATATGATGATAAATTATCCTTGAGCAATGGTATGAACTATGGGCAGTGAAGGCCTCATGTTTCATTTGATTTATTTTCTATGGTATACATTTGATGTTTGTATAATCATCATGTTATGCTTCATGGGGTTAGATCTAAGTAATGGATGAAGTTGATCCTAATTGGTCTTAATCATGTTCGCTCATGTTTCACTCATGTCATATCAAGATTGATGTCACAGGGTTTGGATGTTAGTTCAAAACATTCATGTTTATCATGTTACAATAGTAGGACATAGTTCCTTATGTCATTGGTTCATGTCATTGGATCATTGGATTTGGTTGTGGTTCTTCATCATAACATGTCATGCTTTCAGGAGTTGGATTGGGTTGTGGTTCTTCCTCATGACTGGACTTTGTTCATGTCTTCATGCTTTTTTATCCTCCATGTCTTCAGTGTTCTCAGTGTCTTCATGTGTCGAGGATTTCTTTAGTGTCCTCATGATGTTGATGTTGATCACAAAATATGGTGTATTAGTAAGAGGAAACCATGGAAAGGCTTTGAAAATATTTGAGTGATGCAAGAAATAGAAGCTATGATGTAGAATAATGGATGTACAAATCTCTCCCAACTCAAGATCATCCTTTTTACAACATCATATTATTGTTATATGCTCAAGGAAGGATAAAATGGGTGTAGCTGTTAAGATCCTTAAAACAAAAAAATTGCCAAACTTTGATAGAGGTTTTGTTAGAATTTGTGGCAGCTGGGAACATTCTGTTTGGACCTATAGGTACACGTGGGGTCCATCCACAATAACCTCTCTCGGTTTCATTCAACTCCAGTCCATTTGACCATGCCAAAATCAAATGCATTCTTGCAAAATGCTTTAGTTTCATGCAGTGGAAAGGTGTTAGGAGTGACATTTTGCATTCCATAACTCATGGGGCTAAATGGCCTTTGCCAATACATCAGGGTGGGTGAGTAAATGCCAAGGGAGTCTCATTTTGTTTGCCAAGCACCCCAGTCATTTGAGGCAACAGGCTACTGGCAAAGTCCCTTAAGATCCCTAAGACGAAAAAATTGCCAAACTTTGACAGAGCAGTTCTTGGAATTTGTGGCATCTGGGAACGTTTTGTTTGGACCTACAGGTGCATGTGGGGTCCATCCACAATAACTTCTCTCATTTTTGGTCAACTCTAGTCCATTTGACCATGTCGAAATCAAATGCATTCTTTTAAACTGCTTCAATTTCATGCAGTGAAAAGGTGCTAGGAGTGACATTTTGCATTCCATAGCTCGTGGGGCTGAATGGACTTCGCCAACACATCGGGGTGGGTAGGTAAATGCCAAGGGAGGTCTCGTTTCATGTGCCAAGCGCCCTAGTCATTCAGGGCAGCAGGCTACGGTAAAGTCCCTTAAGATCCCTAAGACAAAAAAACTGCCAAACTTTGACAGAGCTATTCTCAAAATTCATGGTAGCTGGGAACATTCTATTTGGACCTACAGGTGCATATGGGGTTTGTCTACAATAACACCTCTCTGTTTCGATCAACTCCAGTCCATTTGACCATGCCAGAATCAAACACATTCTTGCAAAATGCTTCAGTTTCATGTAATGGAAAGGTTGTCAGGTGCCATATTTTTTGTTCTATTCATCATGAGGCTGAATAGACTACACCAACATGTTGAGGTGGGTGGGTAAATGGTAGGAAAGGTCTCATTTTGTGTGCCAAGCGTCTCAATCATTTGGGGTTGTAAGCTACCGACAAAGTAGAAAGTTGCTAACATTAAAATTTTGCATTCCATAGGTCTTGGGGGCAAAACAACTACAATAACACATCTAAGTGGGTGGGTAAATTCTAGGGGAGGTCTCATTTCGTGCGCCAAGTGTGTCAATTGTTCCGGGCTGCAAGCTATCAACAAACTTGAAAGGTACTAGGAGTGACATTTTGCATTCCATAGCTCGTGGGGTCAAACAAACTTTGCCAATGCATCGGAGTGGGAGGGTAAATTCTAGGGGAGGTCTCATTTCATGTGCCAAGTGCCACAATCATTCAGAGCAGCAGGCTACTGACAAAGTCCCTTAAGATCCCTAAGATGAAAAAACTACCAAACTTTGATGGGGCAGCTCTCATAATTTGTGGTAGCTGGGAATGTTCCATTTGGACCTACAGGTGCATGTGGGATCCTTCTACAATAACCTCTCTTAGTTTTGTTTAACTCCTGTCCATTTGACTGTGCAAGAATCAAGCGCATTCTTGCAAAATGCTTTAGTTTCATGCAGTGGAAATGTTTCCAGGTGCCATATTTTTTGATCTTCTCATCGTGGGGGTGAACCAACTATGCCAAAATGTCGGGGTGGGTGGTTAAATTCTAGGGGAGGTCTCGTTTCATGCACCAAGTATCTTAGTCATTCCGAGCTACAAGCTACCGACAAACTCAAAAGGTGCTAAGTGTCGATAGTTTGTAGGCTAGAACAATTGGGATGCTTGGTACACAAAACAAGATATTCCCTACCATTTACCCACCTACCCCGACATGTTGACGTAGTCCATTCGGCCCCACGATAAGCAGAACAAAAAATATGGCACCTGGCAACCTTTCTATTGCATGAAACCGAAGCATTTTGTAAGAATGCATTTGATTCGAGTATGGTCAAACATATTGGAGTTGACCAAAATAGAGAGAAGTTATTGTAGACAAACCCCACATGCACCTGTAGGTCTAAACGGAACATTCCCAACTACCACAAATTCTGAGAATAGCTCCATCAAAGTTTGGCAGTTTTTTCATCTTAGGGATTTTAAAGGACTTTACCAATAGCCTACTACCCTAAATGATTGAGGCGCTTGGCACATGAAATGAGACATCCCTTGGAATTTACTTGCCCACCCTAATGCGTTGGTAAAATTTGTTCGACCCCATGAGCTATAGAATGCAAAATGTCACTCCTAGCACCTTTCCACTGCATGAAACTGAAGCATTTTGCAAGAATGTGTTTGATTCCGACACGGTCAAATATACTAGAGTTGAATGAAACTGAGAGAGGTTATTGTGGATGGACCCCACATACACTTGTGGGTCCAAACAAAATATTCCCAGCTACCATGAATTCCAAGAACTGCTACATCAAAGTTTGGCAATTTTTTCGTCTTAAGGATCTTAAGGGACTTTGCCAATAGCATGCTGCCCCGAACGACTGCGACGCTTGGCATATGAAACAAGACCTCCCCTGACATTTACCCACTCACCCCAACACTTTGGTGAAGTCTGTTCGTCCCCACAAGCTATGGAATGCAAAATGTCACTCCTAGCACCTTTCCACTACATGAAACTAAAGCATTTTGCAAGAATGCATTTGACTTTGGCACGGTCAAATGGATTGGAGTTGAATGAAACTGAGAGAGGTTATTATGGATGGACCCCATGTGCACATGTAGGTCCAAATAGAATGTTCCCAGCTACCACAAATTTTGAGAAAACCTCTATCAAAGTTTGGCAGTTTTTCTATCTTAGGGATCTTAAGGGCTACACCCATTTTATCCTTCCTCATGCATGTGTAAAGCTAAATTCCACAACCTTTGCCAACATCCTCCCTATCTGTACACCAATATAGAATGTTTGGAATGACTTATCAACATCCATCAAAGCATAAAGGATATAGGGAATTTATCTCATGCTGTAATTGCAGCTGCCCTTTGGTGCAGGGGCACCTAGCCTATTTCATGAACATGATCAAATGATGAATTTTGATGTGTTGAGTCATTTTGGCATTGTAATGAGGACATACTATAACACTCTTGATGTAAGGGTCATTGGAGTTTAGGAGGTCATAGGCTGCAAAAGTTGTCAAGTTGCAAGAAAAGTTGTCAAGCAACTTTTCTTGCAACCAAATGGCTAATAGTTGTCATAGTTGTTTAAATTAGTGTTTTTGCATCCATTTTGATGTGATAAGGCCTTGCAGGAGTGACCAAGGTTGTTTTCAATTAAATTAATGATGCCCTAGGTAGGTAGCCTGTGTGTTTTTGGTCTATTTGATAGTGCATTGATGAGGGTTTTGAAAAATAGTTAAAGAATGGTCTTGAATAATTATACTAATGAGTGATTTAGTTCGTATAGGACCTAACTCAACCTCTAGAGAGCAATTTTTAGTTTAGGGGTCAAGAATAGTAGTTGATGCTTTGTAAAAGTAGGCTAATTAGGCCTCATACAAATTACCAGTCCATTTTTGAAGGGAATGTTCCAAAACAACACATGGTGCATTTGAGATATGTTGTAAAACATCCAAATGGGTATCCTAATATATCCTCCTTTGTGTTAGAGGTCATGGATCAATAAGTTATGTTCCAAAAATTAGTTTTTTGGAGGGCTACTAGCTTATAAGGGTAGTTTATGAGGAAGAATAACCTATATGCAAAGTTTATGTTCTTGGTGACCATGAATGGTCTTTTTATGTCACATTCATCATTTCAAGAGTGTTTCATGAGTTGGTTTGTAAGATTGAGGTTTTGAACCAAGTGTTGGGTTTGTAGTCTTGATTGAGTTCATGTCTAGTTGAAAAAGGGTTTGGGGTCTTAGCCCATTGTTGTGAAATATGTTTCCATGGTATTGAGTCATCCTCCTTACCTACTGTATCACCCTTCTAGACATGTATGCAAGGTGTGGAAGCATAGACAAGGCACGTGAACTATTTGGCATGATGCCCCAAAGAAATGTCACCTCATTGAATGCAATGATTGCAAGATATGAACAAAATGGATTTTTTGATAAGGTATTAGAAAATTTCAAGAAAATGCAATTGGCGGGTGTAAAACAAAATTCCACAACCTTATCCAGTATCCTCCTTGCCTATGCCAAAATGGACATCCATCAAAAGGATAAAACATATGGGAATTTTGTTAGATGTTGTAGTTGCAACTGCCCTTAGAGACATGTATGCAAAGTGTGGAAGCATAGACAAGGCACGTGAACTATTTGGAATGATGCCTCAAAGAAATGTCACCTCATAGAATATAATGATTGCAAGATATGAACAAAATGGATTTACTGATAAGCCTTTAGAAAGTTCCAAGAAAATGCAATTGGCAAGTGTAAAGCCAAATTTCAAAACCTTAGAAATGATATGTTTGGAGCACGGTATAGACATCCATCAAAGCATAAAGGATATAGGAATTTTTTCAAATGTCATAGTTGTAAGTACCCTGCAAGACATGTATGCAACTTGTGTGGAAGCATATATAATGAACATGAACTATTTGACACGATGCCTCAAAGAAATGTTGTCTCATGGAATGCAACGATTGCAAGATATGCATGAAATGGATTTTTCATAAGGCTTTAAAAACTCTTAGGCAAATGCACAAAAATAAATTTCAACCATTTACGTAAATTTTGGCACATCTAAAACTAAATTGCACCACCTTAACCAACTTCCTTCTTGCCTATGCTATTATGGGATCTAGAGAACATGCTGTGGGAAACCATCAAAGCATAAATGATATAGGAATTTTGTCACATGTATTGTATTTGCAAAGTTGCCCTTGTAGACATGTATGGAAAGTATGGAAGTATAGGCAAGGCATGTGAACTATTTGAAATGATGCCTCAAAGAAATGCACAATCCCACAGAATTCAATGATTGCAAGATATGCACAAAATGGATTATTTGAAAATGATTTATAAACTTTCAAGAAAATGCAATTGGCACTTGTAAAACCAAATTACTGTAACAATAATTGATTATCATATTAAATATTTAATATAAACTGTCATATACATAATGTCATGAACATAACATCTAGTTTATATAAAAAGCCATATAGGTGTGTCCAAACAAAGCCATACAGGCAAATATACAAAAATATACATTGGATTAACATACAAAATTATGTATACAAAGCCATCTAGGCATACAAAAAAGTTCCCAAAAACTAGTTTCCTATGGACTTTTAGGAAATAATCAGTGGCCCTTCTTTGACTGTGAAGATGGAGAGCGAGTCAGTGACACATCCTCTCTCTGCCATCGAGTAGACCTCTTCAAATAAAGTTCATATAGTTGCACCTATTAATACAAACAAACAATATGCACATTAGTATAGAAAATGTATGAAATATATAACATCACATATGTAATTGATCACTTACCGCTAACCAATGATAACTCTCCATCATCTTGTCTCTCTCTTCATCCGTAGTTGGATGGACTGGAGTTGTGGCCTCTTGTGAGAAGCATCAAGAAGCAAAATTGACTAAACATAAATATCATTTTTGTACATCAAATGACATGAGATTAAAAAAAGAAATACAAAATTATGATATTTTCATGTTATTGGCTCATACCTCAGTCTAAGGATTTGTAGACATCATGGCTACATCAATGCCTATTTGCGTGACTCACACAGATGAGGAGGAGTCTCCACTGTATTCAACATCTAAAAATCAAGTTCAAGATTATTCAAACAAAATAAATACATGACATTATTTTAAAAATGCATAATGATTAGAAATGGTTAAATTTACCTCCGTAAAAGTGGTGGTTTGGCATCTAAGGGACCAAGGAACTGGTGGAGGTGCTGGTGACTGTTGAAATCATCAAATTGTCACAAAAAAATATTACAATTGACATATCTACAATAATTACAATTATGTGATAAATTACATACCTGCTGACTTGACCTCCTCTCATAACCCACCAATGGATGGCTAATGGAGGCAGGATGAAGAGTCTAACCCTGGAATTTCATTGCACAAACAATTACATATATTATTTTTGACTTATAATATAGATAATCATATAATATTAATTACAAATTTCAAATAACAATATACTAAATCAAGATGAAACTTGTAACAAATTACCTGAGAGTCAATACCAAATGTATGATGTAAGAGATCATCACTGAGAACAAGATCATCCAATATGCCATGCCCCTGTGTCGCACAGTCCTGTTCTTACCTCCTGCATCCCATAATCACATAGGTTCCCACATGTAGTGCACAAATGTGGGGACACATGACGCCTACTACTCTCACCCTCATCAACCTAGCTGAAATCATTGGCATGCTATGATAGAGTTTAGGTGAGAGTAGTCAATGAATGTAAAGTCTCTAGCTCAACATTCTCCTTCAAAGCCAAAGGCAGTGACCTACGTTCTGGCCTCACTTGGGGTATAGGCACATGGTCTTCATCTCGCTGAGCCTCGGGTCTATCTTGGGCAGAGCCACCACCTCTACCCTGGAACTCACGAATGTTAAAATAATTTGGAATCTTGTTAAGGATGAACTCGCAATAGAGTTTCCTCAAGAAACATTGTGGTACCTCATCATTATTGCATGGCCACTCATCAAAGACCATGTACCATCTATCCCAAAAGTTTCGGGATATGTCTTCATTCCTACACCAATGTATAGGAAACCGTTTGCAACTTTCTTCTAATCTTTGGCCAGTTTTGGGATTAATAAATTCTACACATAATTGAGATTTTGTAATTTTTTCCTTCTTGACTTGTTCATATGACAACTTGTCAGCATAATATTGCTGACTCCTCTCCCTATAGTCTTGGAATTCAGTGATTTGTTTTCTCACCAAATCCATGTGGGAAACAATCTCCTATAGTGATTTTGCAAGTGCCCTCCTACGTTCAATGGTTCCACTTGGATTGTTTAGGGTTTGAATAATAGTTTCAAGATGTTTCTTATTTTCTTCTATTATCCCTAGGTAATGTTCTTGATCATCCCTTACATGAAAAGGAGGTGAAGGTGGGTTTTGAGGGTTTGGAGGGTTTTGGGGGTTGTTTTCACCCTCCTCAACTAGATTTAGGTTTTCTCCTTCTCCAATAACTATAAATGCAATATAAAAACAAATCAAACATTGAAAAACTAAAAAATTGTTCTCAAACTAACAAAATCAGGCAAACCCTACCTTCTTCTTGTGCTGGAGCCTCCAAATTTCCATGACAATGTCTTTGGTGGTGAGGTGGCATTGTGAATTCCTTGTTTTCTCAGATGCACTTGATTCAATGGCCTGTTCTTCAATGTGACCGCATTTTTGTTTATTTTCTTTCCTGCTGTGAGGAGAGAAGTCCCAGTGTGAATGAGCAGAAATGCTTTTTTTCTTTTATTGAAAGAAAAACATGAGCACGTTATAACGTGCTCACATTTTTTTTAATTTTGGAGATGGTGGCAACTTTTTGGTCCCCCATCTCCTTGCATTTACCTTCTTGCCAGAACCTATAATGGGTGATATGGTAGACAAATAGGAGACTAGTTGACAAAGAAGGCACATAGAGAACATCATGAAATGTTCTATCACCAATGTCAACAAACCCTCTCCCAAGAACCTCTTCTAGTGTATCATTACCCATAACAATATCATGAATAGAACATGGCTCCAAGGATGAGAAACTTTCCTATGAATTGGTCATGTCATGAGAAGCACGCAAGTCAATTACCCAAGTGCCAAGTTGTGAAGCTACTACAACAAAGGCCTTGCCATTTCCTTTCCCCTTATTGACCTTGACATGTGTCCTTTGAAGATTCTCCTAATAAATTCTACTTAGTTGAATCTGGAACTTTGATGTTATTATTTTCAAGAAGATGAATGAGATGAGCTATTTGCTTTTTTAGGCATTTATGCTCTTCATGACTAGATTTTGATGTTGTTAGGTTGTCATTGATGTCAAAAAGGATTCTTGGTGGAGTTGTTTCATGGTGTTCATCATGTTGAGATGTCTTTAGAGGATTTCAAGATGTCATGTTATTGGAGTTTACAAAAGTTCACTTTGTGAACATGCTTGATGTGTGTTCATATTCAAGAAAGGAATTCACTTGGTTTACTTGATGCAAAGATTGTTATCATGCTATCTTAAGGATAGAAGAAGCAAGGTGTTCAAAGGAAGGGTTGTCATTCCAAATCAGGAGGTATTAGTCTTATTGATTAGACATTTGATAGACATGTGACACAGTAATCTAATGGTGACTTCATTATATGCATATTCATTTTTGGGTCATTATCACAGTCATATGTCATAATGACAAAATGCCTAAACATTCAAATGTTAAATGTCATTGTTGAAGGATAAAGTTTTTCATGTCTTCCATAGTTGTCTTATCTTTGTCATAGTTTATGTTATCTAGTCTGATACATATTTCATGATGTCCTTATAGTGTTATTATGTCTCATGTAGTCCTCTTATACTTGGCATTACATTCATGGTTGTTCAAGTGTTTAACCCTAAATACAACTATGTTCAAGTCATGTCCTTATCTTATCATTGTCTAAAGGGTTTCTGAGATTAGTATGTCACTACAATTAAAAATGGTGTCTCATCTATTTTTGATCACATGCTATGAAGTGTCATATACCTAAACACCTAAATCTATGTCAAAGACCCTAATCTAAACCTAAGTTATCCTTCCTAAACCCTTTTTTACCCGTTAATGCACTTTTGTTTTAACAACCTGTTGATTGGTTGGGGCGGTAAGTATTACTTAAGTGACAATGTTGAGGGATCAATATCATGGTTTTGACCAGCCCTATCGACTAGGTGCCTGGTTACCGGTTAAGACTCAAAGAGCTCAGCAAGAAAAAGGCACATCAATGGCCATTGTTTAAAAGACAAGTGGCAGGTTCATAAAATCAAATGGATAAGATTTAAAAAGGCAAAAGAAGAGCAACAGTCGGGCCATGTCATCAAATTTGACATGCTTTGTGCATACAAAAGCCAAAAATCATGCTTGTTTCTATTTTTGGTGATAGCGAAGATCAAGAGGTTGTGAAGATAGAAAGTTTTGAAGATGGAAAGTTTGTTAAGATGATTTTATTGGTTTGAACATGTGGCATGAGTGTTTTAAAAATAGAAATAAATTGATATGGATTGGGAGATATAAATAATGGTTTTTAAAAATGAAATAGGCTCTTCTTGTTTTGTGTGTTTTGATGAACTAATGAAGTGTGTAGTGTTTTTTGTGAGGAGAAAAATATCTTTTGCAGATTGGAGAAGACAAAGAGAATGAAGTTTTTATTTAAGATGAAAATCATTCAAGATGAAATAAAAATGATAAAAGAATTTGAATAATATTTATTGTTTTTGTTTGCAAACAGAGAATGTGATTTTGCAGGGGAAGATGAAATTGAACAGGGAAAAATTGATTAATGTATACAGAGAGAGTTGAAAAGTTATTTGGAGAAAATATCAATGGAATATGAAAAGTTTTTATTTTCTCTTACATGGATACAGAGAAGAAATATATATATATATATATATATATATATATATATATATATATATATATATATTGTAGGTAGAACATATTTTTGAAAAGAAGAAAATGAAAGTGAAATTGTAAAAGCAGAGAAGAGTTGAATGTGAAAGGTCATATGATATTTAATGACAATACAGATGCTTTGATTAAATGTTGGTGTGCAGATGAACATAAAATGAGGAAGATAATTTGATGATACAGTTGTAATGGATGTGAGCCAATATGAAGACAACTTGTATGACACAGATTGAAAAAAATCAAGTATGAAGACAATATGCAATTGAATGTGCAGAGATAATCTAAATCAGGTGAATTGATTGAGCATCAGATGCAAGTTAAAGACATACACATGGAGAAATTACATATGGATTTTGTATTATGCAGAGATGGGATAATGAATTGAATGGAAACAAAGTAACCCTCTGATTTTGTTTATCTTTTCTAATGGTGATTGTGTTTGCCAGTGAGGCATAGTATGCCAGTGAGGCTTATAGGTCA
Source organism: Cunninghamia lanceolata (assembly GCA_027924645.1). Taxonomy (NCBI): domain Eukaryota; kingdom Viridiplantae; phylum Streptophyta; class Pinopsida; order Cupressales; family Cupressaceae; genus Cunninghamia; species Cunninghamia lanceolata. The sequence goes on from BSBN01001745.1 coordinate 1,149,121, forward strand.
GTGAGACCTTACATTTGTCAGTGAGACACATATTGTAGCCAATGAGGCAGATTTAGTCAGTGAGGCATCTTGTAGCTAGTGAAGCTTGTATGGTCAGTGAGACCTATTTGTATGTATTAGGGGTTGGTGCTCCTTGAAGTTGGTGCTTCTAAGCATTGTAAGCAGTGAGGTTTTTGCTTAAGCTAGTGAGGCAATTTTGAGAGGTTTTTCTACCCCAGGAGGATTTTCCTCTCATATAATATTTTGTGTCTTGATCTCATATCTTGTGTGTCTTCATGTATTTCATGCCTTCAACATTATAATTGTGCATATGTATGTTAATGTATTTCTCTCTCTTTATCCTATAAGTCAAAAGGTATAAAAATTGTAAAATTTATACAGCACTAATTCACCCCCCTCTCAGTGTTGTCCTAGACTCCAACAATTGGTATTAGAGCATAAGTTCCCTATAAAGGCTTAATTAGCTTAGGTAGGTCCTAGTATTGGAGTACAATGGGTAAGAAAAATAGAAATAAGACCTCATATAGAGAAAAGAAAGATGCTGATCAAAAGATAGTAAAACAAGCCTCAGTTAAGCCTAGCAATGATTTGTTGCATATGTCACCCCTAAAAAAGAATGGTTGTGCAGTTGAGAATTTTGATAAAGAAGAGGACAACTTGTTGTCTAAGAAGAATGACAATGATGTAAGTCATTCACATGAAGGAGATGAGACTCAATCAGATTTAGAAGAAGAAGATCACAATCAGGAGTATGATGAATAAGATTGTGAGATTGACATAGAAGGAGAGCTCATATGTGTTCTAAGTGAACTTAAGAAATATAAAAAGGAGAATTAGAAATTAAAATTGCAGTTGCAACAAGAAAGAGAATCCAAAGGAAAAGCACTTTCAGACCTTGAAAGTGTATCTTTAGATCTTGAAGAGGCCAGATGTTAGATTATGAGTTTAAGGACATATATTGATGATTTAGACAAATTAATTGTCAGATTAAAGACTAAAATTGAGGAAGCTAAGAGGATAGCTGATGTTTCAAAATTTGACCTTGAAGTTAGAAGGATTGAGAATATGAAATTAGAGGGTGAAATTATTAATCTGAGAAAAAATTATGAAGGTCTCAAGATTTTGTCCAAGAAATATCAGGAGTTTGAAGATAGCTCAAACAAGTTGCATGATGTTGGGAAAACAAAAGCATCATAAGGACACTACTGGTTTAGGATTTGAAGAAGGAGAGTGTTCAAAACCTAGAGAAACTCCTAGAAAGAAAATTGATCTTCATGTTGTTGCTCCTGAAGGAAAAAAGAAGTTAGAAGCTAAAATGAATACCAAATATGAGTTTGTAATACATAATCAAAGAAAAAATTTCAAGAGATCTGCTCCTGTAATACAAGCATACATGTACAGGTATAATTAATCATTTAATGGTTATTGTTATACCTATAATCATTTTGGACATAAAGTAGTTGATTGCAGAAGGAATACTAACCTTGTATGTTACAAGTGCAATAATGTTGGTCACATTCAAAGAAATTGTAAAATGAATAGAAGGTATGATCCTACTTGGAAGCATAACATAAATACTCAAGGGATGTTAAGAAGGTATTATCAATCATTTGATTATGATTATAGTATATTTTGTTATAATTGCAACTCTCTTGGTCATAAAGCACATAGTTGCATAAATACATCACCGGATTTGAAAAAGGTTGAAAAGGATAGAAGCTAAAAAAGTTTGGAGGAAGAAAGAACCTGTGAAAGTTTGGAGATTGAAACAAAGGCTAAAGAGTACAGATTCTAAACTTGTGCATCTTGCACAAGTTACATCATTCGTGGCATAACAGATAACATGAAGTAAGGGGGAGTTGTTCATGATCTATCAATTATCTCCAAGAAGTTTTAGGAAGGAGATCATTTGAATGATGATCTTGTCATATTGATTCTTGTCAAATGAATGCTATGATGGTATTGCTAACTAAGTTGATCTTCAATATGTGATAGTGATTTAGGAAGAACTTGTTAATGCAGTTGGTTTGTTGGTATACAAAATTGATGGACTGATTTGAATAATGGATCTTGGTTATATTCAAGAATTTCTCTTCAGATGTTTGCTTATGTGGGCTAAGGAAGCTTCAAATGAAAGAATTCAATTCATTTATTTTTTTTAAAGGTATTGATAGTGGTTATGTTTATATCATATTTGACATGGAGTTGTAAAAGTTTCATGTGCAGGATGATCTTCATCAAGATAGCCTTCATTTCAGATAATCTTCATTCCTTTGAGAAAGGTCTTCATTCTTTATCATATCAAGAATTGTGTGCAAGAGTAAAGTGATTGATTGTTGTAGATTTATTGTCATGGAAATCTTGGCAAGGTTCTTTATTGAGTTGTTGTCATCTCATCATGAGTTGTGAATTTTGTAATGAGTAGTCTTCATGTGGTTATCAGATTTTTGCTTGTTAAACCTACATTGTTGTTCATCATAAGTATTGATGTGATATGGTATCTTTGCATGAAGTTCAAGTTTAGATAAGTCATATCAAAGAAGTCAATTTTTATGATCATACATCATGCTTTATGCTTTGGGAGATCTTAGAGGTTTGTCAAGGTTGATGATCACATCTAATACTTTGTTGAGCTATTTCAGATGTGTTTTTGTGGCACGTGTCTTGCATAAGAATTGGAGCTTTCAAGTGGTTTGGAGATAGTGTCAAAAGAAGATGATGGACTAGAGAAGTTAACGAGTTTCTAGTGTGATAATTTCACATGTTTCTTTGATGGTCTTCCTCATTAATATGCTTCAGAAAGGTATATATAAGTTGCAGATGCCTTGTATTTTCAAGCTATGATATTGATGGTGATTCCTTGTATTTCATCAGAGGCAATTAAAGGTATGTCTAGAATCAGCAACAGTAGATGATAATGGTTTTTTCAATAAGGTTTTTCATACTGGCTTCAGAATTGTTATCATCATAGATCATCACTTGTTCAAAGGTTAATAGGAGGTTATGTCTTCTAAATTATCCTCCTGATGAAATGTGATTATAATTGTTATGATCATGCTATAACATCTTTCAATGGAGTTGTTCTCAAGGGGAGCTAATTCAATCTTTGTCATCAAATGTCAAAAAGGAGAAGAAAGAAAAAATGCTTTATGGAGTTTTTCCATCAATGACAAAGGGGGAGATTGATGGTGTTAGGTTGTCATTGATATCAAAAAGGATTCTTGGTGGAGTTGCTTCATGGTGTTCATCATGTTGAGATGTCTTCAGAGGATTTCAAGATGTCATGTTATTGGAGTTTACAAAAGTTCACTTTGTGAACATGCTTGATGTGTGTTCGTATTCAAGCAAGGAAATCACTTGGTTTACTTGATGCAAAGATTGTTGTCATGCTATCTTAAGGATAGAAGAAGCAAGGTGTTCAAAGGAAGGGTTGTCATTCCAAATCAAGAGGTCTTAGTCTTATTGATTGGACATTTGATAGACATGTCACATAGTAATCTAATGGTGAATTTATTATATGCATATTCATTTTTGGGTCATTGTCACAGTCATATGTCATAATGACAAAATGCCTAAACATTCAAATGTTAAATGTCATTGTTGAAGGATAAAGTTTTTTATGTCTTCCATAGTTGTCTTATTTTTGTCATAGTTTATGTTATCTGATCTGATACATATTTCATGATGTCCTTATAGTGTTATTATGTCTCATGTAGTCCTCTTATACTTGGCATTAAATTCATAGTTGTTCAAGTGTTTAACCCTAAATGCAACTATGTTCAAGTCATGTCCTTGTCTTATCATTGTCTAAAGGGTTTCTGAGATTAGTATGTCACTGCAATTAAAAATGGTGTCTCATATGTTTTTGATCAAATGCTATGAAGTGTCATATACCGAAACACCTAAATCTATGTCAAAGACCCTAATCTAAACTTAAGTTATCCTTCCTAAACCCTTGTTTACCTGTCAATGCACTTTTGTTTTAATAGCCTGTTGATCGATCGGGGCGGTAAGTATCACTTAAGTGACAATGTTGAGGGATCAATTTCATAGTTTTGACTAGCCCTATCGACTAGGTGCCCGATTACCAGTTAAGGCTTAAAGAGCTTGGCGAGAAAAAGGCACATCAATGACCATTGTTTAAAAGACAAGTGGCAGGTTCATAAGATCGAAGGGATAAGATTTAAAAAGGCAAAAGTAGAGCAACGGTCAGGCCATGTCATCAAATTTGATGTGCTCTATGCATACAAAAGCCAAAAATCATGCTTGTTTCTATTTTTGGTGACAACAAAGATCAAGAGGTTGTGAAGATAGAAAGTTTTGAAGATGGAAAGTTTGTTAAGATGATTTTATTGGTTTGAACATGTGGCACGGGTGTTTTAAAAATAGAAATAAATTGATATGGATTGGGAGATATAAATAATGGTTTTTAAAAATGAAATAGGCTCTTCTTGTTTTGTGTGTTTTGATGAACTAATGAAGTGTGTAGTGTTTTTTGTGAGGAGAAAAATATCTTTTGCAGATTGGAAAAGACAAAGAGAATGAAGTTTTTATTGAAGATGAAAATCATTCAAGATGAAATAAAAATGATAAAAGAATTTGAAGAATATTTATTGTTTTTGTTTGCAAACAAAGAATGTGATTTTGTAGAGGAAGATGAAATTGAATAGGGCAAAATTGATTAAAGTATACAGAGAGAGTTGAAAAGTTATTCAAAGAAAATATCAATGGAATATGAAAATTTTTTATTTTCTCTTACATGGATATATATATGTGTGTGTGTTTTTATTTTTGCAGGTGGAAAATATTTTTTGAAAAGAAGAAAATGAAAGTGAAATTGTAAAAATAGAGAAGAGTTAAATGTGAAAGGTCATATGATATTTAATGACATTATAGATGCTTTGATTAAATGTTGGTGTGCAGATGAACATAAAATGAGCAAGATAATTTGATGGTACAGTTGTAATGGATGTGAACCAATATGAAGACAACTTGTATGACACAGATTGAAAAAAATCAAGTATGAAGACATTATGCAATTGAATGTACAGAGATAATCTAAATCAGGTGAATTGATTGAGCATCAGATGCAAGTTGAAGACATACACATGGAGAAATTACAAATGGATTTTGTATTATGCAGAGATGGGATAATGAATTGAATGGAAATAGAGTAACCCTCTAATTTTGTTTATCTTTTCTAACGGTGATTGTGTTTTCCAGTGAGGCATAGTATGCCAGTGAGGCTTATAGGTCAGTGAGACCTTACATTTGTTAGCGAGACACATATTGTAGCCAATGAGGCTTGTATGGTCAATGAGACCTATTTGTATGTATTAGGGGTTGGTGCTTCTAAACATTGTAACTAGTGAGGTTTTTGGTTAAGCTAGTGAGGCAATTTTGAGAGGTTTTTCTACCCCAGGAGGGTTTTCCTCTCTTATAATCTTTTATGTCTTGGTCTCATATCTCTTGTGTCTTCATGTATTTCATGCCTTCAACATTATAATTGTTTATATGTATGTTAATGTCTTTCTCTCTCTTTATCATGTAAGTTAAAAGGTGTAAAAATTGTAAAATTTATACAACATTGATTCATCCCCCTCTCAGTGTTGTCCTGGACTCCAACAAATTTCTTGCAAAATGCACACTTTACCTTCTCTTTTTTAAGATTGTCACCTTTGGAAGAAGAGGACTCATTAGCTACATTAGAGGCAATCAATTTTTATCTTATTTCTTCTCACCTTGGTTCTTTTGTTTCTTATTCTTCTTTCCTAACCCTTTCTAATCTTTAGTGCCCTAATTTGTATCCAATGCATGAGACTTGGAAGGTTTTATAGTTCCCATTTGAATCAAATTATCCTGCTCCCTTGTGAGTGTAGTGGCAAAGTCATATAGACAAGGCATTTTGAATGTGATCCCTAAGGCACTTTTAATGGCATGAAATGTAGAAACAAACATTGAATAGTTAGGACCAAGTTTTGAAAGATTACTTAAGATCAATTGTGTGTCTTTCTTTTCAATCCCACATTATTTTAACTATAGTCTAATGGCTTTTATCTTTGTGAATAAGTCTTGAATTATATCAAAATTACATGAATTTAACCCTATGAGCTTATTCTCTAGTAGATGTCCTCTTATTTCATCCTGGAAGATATTTTCTAAAGTGGTCCATACGTCATTTGTTGTAGTAACAAATTTAATATGAAAAAGAAAATATAGAGATATGGACATGCACAAGGTACAAATGTGTCATCACACTTATTAAACCATTTTGGATTTTCTACAATTGGAGTAGGTTTTGTTTCAAGCCCCATTGTTACCATATACAACCCTTGTTTCTTGAGATAGATTATCATTTTTTTATTTCCAATAAAAATAGTTATATGGAGTTAGAATAGGAACTATTACTTGATCCATCTTATGAAGAAAAGAAGATTATAGTTTGTAGTTGTTTTGTGGAAATAGAGAATGCATAAGATCAAGGAAAACACACAAGACACCTTCTTTTTCACTCAACCAAAGAACCCCCTAAGAAAATATGATTTGGCACTTTATATAGTGCAATTACAATTGACACTAGTAACGAACACTTAGTGGACTTGATTTCAATGCTTTACAAATCCTCAAAAGATGAGTATATGCCTAAAGTATAATACCAGAATAAAACCAAGTGAAATAATTAGCACCACTATGAAGTACACAAAAAATCACTCACTTTCAAAAAAAGAATCACCTTAATCCGAGATCATATGTGAAATTCATGAAGCTTTGAAGTTCCCAAAATGAGAACTAGATGCAGTGTCACCTATGAGAATCTGTAAATTATGGAAAAGTCATGCATCAAAATTTGAAACCATCTACACCAGCATGTATAGAAAAATAATAAAAATAATTTCTCAGAAAACGGAGGTCCTAAGCTTATAAACCTTCAAATTTTGTCTCCAAAAACTAACTTGCCAACAAAGAGGGGTCAGATTTTGAAAAAATCCTCCTCCACCAAATTTGGTGGAACTACCACTAAATTAGGTGGACTACCAATTGTAGAAACTCACTAGATAATTTAGAATCTCTATCAAACTAGTTAGTTATAGCTAAAAATGGATCACAACTCTAGTTAAATATAGTTATCACCAAAAATAGGGAAATCTAACAAATATAGGGCATTATGGTCAAAGATTGGGACAAAGGCCAAAGCAGGGGGTGTTGGTTGCAAGGCTAAAGGGTCGAATCAAAATATATTAATAGGCCTTAAAGACCAAATAAACAAGGAGGGTATGGGGTTGAGGCCTCTTCCCAAACCCTAATAAAGGGGTTTGCGGCCTATCCAAGGACCATGACATTTATAAAGGGGTGTGAGGTCCTATGGGTACCCATGTACCCTTGGGCTTGTAGCTTGCAAGGGAAGTATGCCCAGGTACAAGGGCTTGTGCCCTAAGCAAGTACCCTTGGTACCAATTTTTTTTTATTTTTTTGTTTTAATAATAAAAAAACTGTGAAATACTTATTATATTTTTTTATATTAAAAAATAGTTTTGTAAAATATATATATATAAATATATTGGAAAATAATTTTAACCTCAAATGTTCCTAATGCCAAAACTAAGCAAACTTTATATGAAAATAAGGGTTATTGGGCCTTCTAGACATAATAGTGAGGTCCTTTTGGCAAGAAAACAAGCCAAATGAAAGTTTTCTGCTAGATCTAAGCTTCAAACTCCCATTTGCAACTATGCCATATGATCTCCAAATTGGATTAAATGAAATCCAATCTTTACTGTCTCGAGCCTTTGGACATGTTGGAATAGTAAAAAATACTTACAATATAACTAGGATAGCTGCAACCACCAAGATCTCACAAAATACATGTGAGGCCGATTATTTTTCCTTCCTTATTTTGATCATTATGTATTTCAGTTGATGGCTTTATCAAACTTTTAGAGACTATGGTTTCATTATGCAGAATTGATTATATCTCCTATTTTGATATGACATTAATTAGACATATGGTGATTTGATTTGATCATATTTGATGCTATTTTGTGATTTGACATACGAGATATATTAGATGATGTTTTGTAATGTGATTTCTAGTTATTTATGTGATGAGGATTATTTGACATGTGATAGAAAAATACAATTTAATTCAGAATTATGTTATTGATGATTATTGTTGTATTGGATGGCATGAATTTAATTCCATTTGCTTCAGCTTTGATTATTCATGATATGATTGACACTTGATCGAGATGTGCAAGTTTTACATTCCCAAGCCACAAGAAATTGGAGGTAGAATTCACACCAATGTTATTCCCTGTGAAACCAATCCATTCCCAAGAGGGATAAGGATCATGTTTGAAAATTGAGTGTTGGTTTAAGTACTTATTTTAATTTTATCATTTTGGCCTAGTACCCCTTTGTGTAATTAATTAATATTATGTGTTGTATAATTTTTATTGACTTAACCACTTGGTAATTGTTTTTTTTTTTAGGCCATTTAAAGTGGATTTATGACCCCCTTGGTGAACCTTAGTGTCCGTGTCCCAAAATCTACCCTAGGTGGTTACCCATGGGTCTAGGGTCAATTTTGACTGACTAACCCTTGGATTAACTCACTTTTGGTCACTCTAAACTAAGGTTTAGTCAAAGTGACGAAATTTAAAATTAGATAAGGTGGGAGATGAGTCATGCTTTGGGAGTCCCTTCCTTAGGAAGATTTGGGAGGTCTCCAAGACTCCAAGTGTGTGGGATCTTCCTCCAAGACTCTCACACATGTGTGAGAGCATCTCGGAGGGAGATGGCTCTTTGAGAGAATAAGAGGATGCCATATGGCATCCCTTATCCTCTTGGAGGTTTGAATGGGAATGCCACCTCACCACTTGTTCTCTCACACATGTGTGAGAGCACAAGTGGATAAGGTGAGGATTGAGATGGAATTGGAGGGTACCACTTGTCACCCTCACACTTCCTCTCCCTTGCAAGTAGCATTGGAGGAGGAAGGAGAAGGTGACAAGTGTCACCTTCTCATTCCTCAAGGCCAAAATGGATGGCCTATATTATCTCCTCTTGTTGAGGAGTGTGGGGTTCTTGCATTTTGGAGTTTCTTTCTATTTTGAGCAATTTTGGGGAAGTTAGAGGAATTCTTGGAGATTGGAAGGTTTGGAGAAACTTGGATCTCATCACCAAATGTGCTTCCATAATAGGGCTTTTGAAGGTAGGCTCTGTGTCTTGTTCTTTACCCTTGCTTATTTATTGTGATGTGTTTGTAGTTTTGTTTTGTTATTTCATTATCTTTGTGTGGGATGGGAGTATGGTAAGAGCACCTCCATTTGGAGGTAAGGCTCAACTTGTTTGGGGTAGGGGAAAGGAACATCCTTGAGGTCACTCCCATATTGTATTATTTAAGCCTTGAGGGCTTCTTACTTGTGGTGGAGAATATTTGAATGGCAGGAGTGCCATGGAAGTATATTTTGATATATTTGAGGAGTTGTGTATATGGAGGTTTTGGCTTGAGGCCATGAGATTGGTATTGTGGTATTTTTAGGTGGCCTTTGAAGTAGAGGGGTCCATTCCCTACCCCCATCAAACTCATTTGCATGAGTTGTGTTTTGTGTTATCCTTGGGGTTGTGTTTTTGTGTTGCTTGTTGCTCTAATTGTTGTGGTTTGTTGCTACCGTGTGAATCCCTACCTCCCTCCCTCGGGGGTGACCCACTTGCGGGTCTATGGTAGGGAGGAGGGCATTTCGAAGTGGCTGGGTTTCCCTTCTTGTTGTGTTTTATTTGCAGGTGCATATTTGAAGAAATGGAGCTTGTTGAGAAGTCCATTTTTGTGTAGCTTGGTCTCCTTGTTGTTGGCTATTGAGCCATGGCCATTGTTGCCCTACTGTATTTATTTTTGTCAAGTTTTATGCCCTTGGAGTTGGCTGTAATAAATGTTGTACGAGAAACATTCTTTATATTTTAATAAAATGCTATTTATCCTCTAAGTTGTGAGTTTTTGGTGTGAGAGTTGTGAGAAAATACTTTTTTGTTGTTGTCATGTTTCCTTTCAAAAAAATATATATATGTGCTATTAAATAAATTTTATTGTATACCAAGAAAAAAAGAGAAAATTTAAGTAGTTTTTCTGTTGTTATAGTGACTGTTTATATTATTAGTTGTTGTTATGGAAAAGAAAAGAGTTGTTAGAAATTTATATGAAATTGTAGATTGCTATCTTAATAGTTGCATCAAAAGAATGGATATGTTGCTGTGCATTTAAACTGTTTAAAAAAAAAAGATTTCTGAGTAGTATGATTGTAAAGAAAAAAAAAGTAGTAATATGCGTATGTATTATTTATTTTCCAAACAAAAAATTTACATTCAATGATTAGCCTGGATTTGTACTATTGGAAAGAATTATTTTAATGGGTAGAAATATATATATATACACCATTTGTTATCTTGAAATCATGCTACTATTCATTTTGTTTTCCTTGTCACTGTGTAAATACAGAAAAATATAGAAGAAAAATTATTTATTACATTTTTTGTTGTATATATTATAATATGTATATACACTTATACATATATATAAATATATAAATATATATATAATAAGATATATATATATATATATATATATATATATATATATATATATTTGCAATGAAATTTATTTTAAACGAAAAACAAAACAGAGATCAAATTTTAGAAGTGGCAGGTTGTAGGGTTTGTAAAAAAAATAAACAAAAAAAAATGAAGCTTTGGTGGATGGCAGCCATGGTCGCTACCCACCAAAGATCCTTGCAAAGAGGGTGTGGGGAGGGGGCCGAGCCCCCACCCACACCCAAGGGTGCGGGGAGGGGGCCGAGCCCACACCCACACCCAAGGGTGCGGGTGGGGGCTCAACCCCCTCCCCACACCAGTTACCCCCTTTACTTCCCTCCATGGCTGCAAACCTCCCATGCTCCCCAAACTCCACCTGCAGTTCGATGTCTCCCCACACCTCCCCTTACCCAGCACTCCACCTAGCACTTAACTCCGCAGCTCCCCCTCTGCCGCTCTCAATGCTGATCACCACAATTCCCTCAGCGGCAGTGGCAGAGGTGATGCTTTTCCTTCGTCAAAACAACCCTGTAACATGAACTTAGTTTTAACACTTGCAGTATATGTATATTTAATGATAATATATATGTTGATAACTGAGAGGGGGGGGGTGAATCAGTTATCCTAATTATTTCTCTTATTGAACTTTCCTTTTAATTGAAGCAGCATAAAATCAAACACAAAACATTAACCATGAAGTAAGAAACACATGACACAGTATTTTTGACGTGGAAACCCTGTTAAGGGAGAAAACCACGGGGTGATTAACCCAAGAAATATTCTCTGTTAGAAGAATAGGAAATTACAAAAAATGGCACTTGCCAATTAGGGCTCACTGCCCGAGCACACTGCTCACAAGAGGCCCACTGCCTACAAGAAGACACACTGTCTACAAAGTGATGATAATCACAGTCTTGAACTGATTGGAAGCATCTGCATATGCTGGAGTTCAGTTCCGGTTAGGCTCAGTACACTAATCTGCTGCACTTCATCTTTCCTCTGTTGTTTGTTCTGCTATCTTTCACATACCAGATCCTTTTTGCTACCTCTGCTCTTTCTCTGGACTTATTCGCATATCTCTCCACATTCACACACTTTACAACTAAATCCATCCTCTATATATATCCGCACAAGTAATTTCATCACCTTTCTAGTCGGCATCCGGAACAGTCTAGTTTCTTACAAACTTAGTTCTGTCGGCTGAATCCTTGCTCACCAAGCAATGCGGATCAAGCATATACTTGTAGATATCATCAATTATGTCGGCCAAACATGATTCATGCCTCCGTAACCTTTATCATCATCTGTAACACATCCGGAAAGTAGTCTGATACTCTGTCAGTCAGTTCTTCCTCTGTTTTCACTGTCTCTCAGGAATCCGGTACTCAACTATTCATATCTTTTTCCTTGTCCATCTCCGGAGGCTAAATCCTTGGAATATACTACTCAAGATAGTCCTCTTGACTTCCCCAGATCTGCACTGTGCCAAGACACTTCCTCTGAGAGATCCGGACCAATCTGTCGGACCTTGCCACATGCTCTGTTCTTGTTCACCGGACCACAACAATCTTCAATCTGACTTCCGGTAGAGATATATCATGACTTGCGGATATGTGGGATGACCTTTGTTGCCATCAATGACAACAACCATGAATCCATATAGTGTCTCTTGCCAACAATCTCCCCCTTTGGCATTGATGGCAACACTTAGTGAAAAATGACTAAGTGTTTACACTATGCTCCCCCTTTGCTGATGCTCTGTCTTTATATACAATTTCCGGAACTCCCCCTGAGTTGGATTCCTCATTTTTCACTGCTCCTCACTCCCCCTTTGACATCAATGGAAAAGGGTAGGGTCCGCACACCAAAATTTTCAAAAATTTTCTATATATAGCCGCATATTTACATACTCACATATACTGCAGAATGTCTGCAAAGGATGTCTGCAGTTGAACCATTTCAGTAGCCCAACTTAGCTTCATTCTGTCCAAGATTGAAATGTGACCACTCAACAAAAATGCAAAAGCTTCTGCCCGCCTGAGATCTGTCAGATCTTTTGTATGGGCGGTGGTCTGGGCATCACTGATGGCCTCATGCATAGTTTCCAACTTAGGGACTATAATCCTTCTAAGTTCTCCCATCCGGTTGGTAATGTTCTTCCTCTCCTTCTCAAGATTCTTTATTTCATTCAAGACTGCAATAGTCTGACATTCTTGATTTATTATGGAGGAAGAGAGAGGATCAAAACTTTGAGATAAGCTTTGAAGCTTGTCCTGTTCCTCTTTTATTTTCTTGTCAATTGCTGCTGTTGCCTTTGACCAAGATATACAAAATTTGTAGATGTCACCGCCATCCTTAAGAGCATTTTCTAAGCTCTTTATTCCAATGCTTACAATCTTCCTATCCTTAGAGATTAATTCTAATATTTCAGAAAATCTTTTATCCAAAAATTCCTTCCGGACCTTTTCTTCAGCTGATTTTTCTAGAGAATTAAAATGTGTATCAATACTGCTGACTAAGGTTTTTAGATTACCGGAAGTGGAGGCTGTCGGATCTATCTGGATTGATGGCATGATCTTTACAAGTACTCCGGAAGCAGCCTCTATCAACTCACAGTCTTCCATATGAGACTTCAGGAGCTTTTCATTTGCCTTGGCATTTGCAAATGAAGCTATCTTCATTGTTTGTACCGGAGAGAGAGAGTCAAAATCAAATGGACCTTTTAGAAGCTCCGGTTCATCAATCTCTAGAGTTTCTTTGCTCAAAAATTGTTGAACAGTTTGTGCAGTGTCTCTTGCCGGAGACAGATGTTTCTTTTCTTCTGCAGTCTTAGAACTGTCAACCTCTTTGTCTGTCACCACTGCTTCCTTCTCCTACAATTGCTCTTCTTCTTTGGATCCGGAGACTGTAGGGGAAACCGGAGGAGAGATGCTAACTTGTTCATGGGCTACTTCTTCTTGAGCAGAGGGTCCCAAGTCCTCACTTGTCTGTTCAGGGCTTACTTCTTCCGGAACAGAAGATTCCAAATCAGCAGCTGTTTCTGCACCTAAGTCCTCTACAACAGGAAGATTGAACCTTTTGAAGGCCTTCCGGAGGATCTCTTCTGTTTCTTGGGCCACTTTGTCAGTCTCACCAAGCATGAGTTGATTCATCCTGGCTTTGCTTCTGAACTCATCTTTACAGTCCTTGAAGATAATGTTCATTGTCTTGGGATCAATTTGAGGATATAGCTGAATAGCTATCTGCTCCCGGATCTCAAGATCTTTAGCATGAGCATTATTTTTCCTCACTTCCATTTCCTTTTCTAGGCTTTTAGGAATAAGAGATATTATTTCAATGAAAGCCTTATTATATATGTTAAGATATTTCACTGTGGCCTCCTGCAGAGTCTTTTGGTCTGCCTCACTGAAGTCATCATAGGATTCAGTCATTGGTTGAAGGTTTCCATCCACCGTGACCGACTTGATTATGCTCTCTAGTGACAGAGTGGGCTTTTCAACAGTTACCTCTGCCATTTCCTCCTTGTCTTGTCCTGTGGAGGGCTTACCGGATCCTTTCTTTTTCTGTTTCTTTACTTCTCTTACTCCCTCATCTGATTCTGTTTCCTCTTCATCCTTTTGGCTTCCATAAGCCCTTGTGGCTTTTGCCTTTGATCTCTTACCGGATGCCTGGACTTCCGGTTTTGAACTTTTGGTTGAAGGAGGTGCAGATCTCTTTGTTGATCTGGTCCGGGTGGGAGCTCCAACCGGAGCACTTTCTTTGCTTTTCTCTTCTTCCTCGGCCTTCCTTCTCTTTTCCCGGCTGGCATCAAGTGCCTCCTTTGAGATTCCAAGACCTTGAGCAATGTGCTCTACTTCTTTTCTCACTTTTCTTTTGATCTCAGGTTCCCTGAGTTCTACATGTAACTTTATACTCAGCTCCTCAAAGGTTCCAAACCTTTCTGCCTTAGGATCTTTGGGCTGACTTAGCATGTGTTGAACATGCAGCTCCACTATCTGTTCATCAACTTCATACCCCATGGGCATGATCCAGACAGTCCTTGGCTCCACTGCCTCCATCAGGCACTGATCAGTGTCAACCATAAAGCACACTGAGTCCTTGTATTTCTCAATGAGAGATTGAGGAATTCTCTCTCTTGCTTGCATCATGCTCTGAAAGTTTTTGAAGTAACCCCATAGAGCTGAATTTCTCGCTTTTGCATCCCCAAGTCCATGCAAGTAGTCTCTTATCTGGACTGCAACAGGTTTGTCATTTTGCCATACCCATCCATTTGTTCCGGGTAGCTCATTCATGAAGTAGAAGAATAGACATACAATCAGAGTACCATACTTAAAGGAATTCTTCTTATCCTTCTTGATTTTCTGTATGTTTTCCATTAATTGGCTTAGTAGCAGTTCGCAGAGATCATATTCTGCATTCTTTCTTAACATTTCATAAGCAGTGTATATTGCAGTTCCGGATACAGAATTCTCCCTGCTGGAGTGATAGATCTTGTATCCTATTATCATTGATGCATATTTGATATCCGGATCGGAGATGTCTTCAATGGTCATTGCCCTTTTGTCAAATTTTGATCCGGTGGCCTCAGTTACAATGTTGTTCTTGACAGATTTGAGGATAGGTACTCCTCCGGAAGAGTATAGGCCAGTTACTGCTCTAATTGCCTCTTTTGTGATCTTGCAGGGTCTATCTAGCCATAGAAAGTTGTCATGCATCCTGCTCAGTACATACCGGACCCATTCATCCTCTTCAAAACAGGGGAAATGAATAAATTGCTCAAATTGTTTCTTCTGAATATCCTTATACTCTGGTTTAAGCTCAAAGGCATTGTCAATCAGCTGCTTGTGATAGAGGTCTCTTAATTTGAAATCCCCAAATTCCTCAATGTTTGCATGTATGTAAACCCTAATGTCTTCGGTGTGTAAAACTCCGTGAGGAACACTAGAGAAGGCTCCTAGTGGGTCAACCTCCAATGATTTGTAGGGATGTTTCTTGAATGAGGGGCGAGGTCTATCGGAGATCTTAACTATGTTTGGAGTAGCCATTTTTCAAAGATTTGCAGTGAGGTGATGAAAAACGGAGAATACCTTATGTGCCTTAGGTTTGCACGGAGTGGTTGGATTGATTTCTTTATCCAATAGCTTCGGCAGGAGATCCTTGGTGTGCTTGAAGAACCTTGTTGCAGAGCTCCACTTTTCACTTCTTCTCGAGTGCAGAATGAGCAAATGACCTTTGAGAAATCCCTTAAATTGCTCCGTGAACCCTAATACCTGTCTGCAATAAATGCTTCACCTACATCATTCCGGTTTGCCTTGTCTGGATAGCTTGGAGTATCCTGGATTAGTCCTGATCTATGGATATCATCCGGATCTATCAATCATGAATAAATCGAGGTGGCATATTACAAGATCATCTCAAACACTCTGTCCAATCCGCAGAACAAGATAGTGCATTTCCGGATCTTTCCGGACCTTTTTGTAATCCTTTATCATACCGGAGCATTTCCCTGAACAGGTCTTATTTGATCGATCATAGCTTCTTCATAACTCCATGCGGGCCTCTGAAAACTTGACTGAAGTATCTCAAGACTCATATCTACAAACCCTTTGATCCGCATCTTGTGCCACATCCGGCACCACTTGTTTGGCTGGGGGAACAAGATTTTCTTTGAGTCTCCCCCTGAGCCAGAGCTCACTTTTAATTTCCGGAAGAAATATCAGCACCAGAGTCTGGTGCGGATCCAACCTCTACATTCTCTGAACTTTTCTTCACCCAAATCTTGCTCATCTGATTCCTAACCTCATCCGCATTCATCTTTTGTTTACCCTTGTCTTGATTCTGATTATACACCGGACCTCTTTTGTCCTGATTCTTGTTTCTGCAGACTTTAGCATTATGACCGGACCTATTGCAGATTTGGCAAATAACATTCCTTTGCATATTTGACTGATATCCTCTTGATCTGCATTGATTAGCCCTATGACCTATTCTATTGCATGTGAAGCATCTACCTTTGAATGATTTGTTTACTTGCATAATTCTACATTCATGGGATTTGTGTCCATACCTTTTGCAGTTGAAGCACTGTCCGGAGAAGGATGAATTATTCTGATTCATTCTCATTCTGCACTGATTAGCTTTGTGACCAAAGTGGTTGCAGCTGTGGCAGTATCCATTGAAGGATGGATATCTTTGAGCATTTGGCTGTCTTACCGGAGGTCTTCTAGGCCTGCTCCTTAGATTTTCTGATCCAAGATTCTTCTGACCGGATCCGGAGCTTTCTCCTTTCTCATATCCCAAGCCATACTTGTCATCTGTCCTCTTTTGACTTCCAAGAAGAACTTCAAGTTGAGCAGAACTTATCTTGAATTTCTCTTTATATTCATTTGCTGTTTGAAGGTCTCTTTTGAGAGAGGCAATTTGATCCTCAAGTTTTCCTTCATTATCTTTGGCATCTTCAAGATCAGATTCAAGGTGTCTGATAATCCTGTCCATCTGGTGGCATTCTTCTGTTTTTTCTTTAAGAGATTGTCTTAGATTGTCTTCAGCCTTTCTTTTTTCTTCAATCTCTTGAGTAAACTTTATAGTTCCTGATTCCATTTCATGTCTTAACATAATGACTTCTTTTGATAACTTTTCACATAACTTGGTTTGCTCAGTCAATTCCTCATTTGTATTGCTTTCTTCACTTTGTCTTGCCAACTGTTGAAGCAGCTCCTTTCTCTTTTTCATAGAGAGACTTAATTTGTCTTTTAATTCTCTCATGAATTCATCAGCCTGTTTGAGTCTTTCCTTTAATTCACTGACTTCAGAATTTGACTGTTCAAGATCCTCAAGGGCAGTCTTGAGTTGCTCCCTTAAACCATATGCATCCATTTGAAATCCCAGATCTTCCTCAAGCTGTTAGGCTCTATTAGGAGGAACTTAGCTCTGATACCAATTGTTGATAACTGAGAGGGGGGGGTGAATCAGTTATCCTAATTATTTCTCTTATTGAACTTTCCTTTTAATTGAAGCAGCATAAAATCAAACACAAAACATTAACCATGAAGTAAGAAACACATGACACAGTATTTTTGACGTGGAAACCCTGTTAAGGGAGAAAACCACGGGGTGATTAACCCAAGAAATATTCTCTGTTAGAAGAATAGGAAATTACAAAAAATGGCACTTGCCAATTAGGGCTCACTGCCCGAGCACACTGCTCACAAGAGGCCCACTGCCTACAAGAAGACACACTGTCTACAAAGTGATGATAATCACAGTCTTGAACTGATTGGAAGCATCTGCATATGCTGGAGTTCAGTTCCGGTTAGGCTCAGTACACTGATCTGCTGCACTTCATCTTTCCTCTGTTGTTTGTTCTGCTATCTTTCACATACCAGATCCTTTTTGCTACCTCTGCTCTTTCTCTGGACTTATTCGCATATCTCTCCACATTCACACACTTTACAACTAAATCCATCCTCTATATATATCCGCACAAGTAATTTCATCACCTTTCTAGTCGGCATCCGGAACAGTCTAGTTTCTTACAAACTTAGTTCTGTCGGCTGAATCCTTGCTCACCAAGCAATGCGGATCAAGCATATACTTGTAGATATCATCAATTATGTCGGCCAAACATGATTCATGCCTCCGCAACCTTTATCATCATCTGTAACACATCCGGAAAGTAGTCTGATACTCTGTCAGTCAGTTCTTCCTCTGTTTTCACTGTCTCTCAGGAATCCGGTACTCAACTATTCATATCTTTTTCCTTGTCCATCTCCGGAGGCTAAATCCTTGGAATATACTACTCAAGATAGTCCTCTTGACTTCCCCAGATCCGCACTGTGCCAAGACACTTCCTCTGAGAGATCCGGACCAATCTGTCGGACCTTGCCACATGCTCTGTTCTTGTTCACCAGACCACAACAATCTTCAATCTGACTTCCGGTAGAGATATATCATGACTTGCGGATATGTGGGATGACCTTTGTTGCCATCAATGACAACAACCATGAATCCATATAGTGTCTCTTGCCAACAATATATATATCACTCTGTGATTCAAACAGGAAAATATATATATATATATAATATATAACTCAACCATATTGGTATTATACCTGCTGTGTATACCTCCATGAGAGGTAGTCTCCATTCATGGCCTCCATGGATCCTTTCTTCAAACCCTAACCTGCAAAATTGGAGGCAAAACGAAACAAAACAAAAAAAGGAATGAATGTGAAAGAGGATTAGGGCAACAAAAAGTAAAATAATAGAATAGAGATTAGGGCTTTTCTATATTAGAGAACATTTTTTTTAATTGAGAGGTTTTTTTTTTGAGAGGGAGATGTTTTATTCTTAATTTCTTTCATTCTCTATTAATTCTTGTATTGCATGTTCTTTGTTTTCTATTTAAATGGGTTTATTTTTTTTTTGTTTTATTGGCTTGTGAGGTATTTTAAAATGAAGGTGGGATTAATTTTATTTTATTTGGGAAGAGTATTCCCTTTGTATTAAATTCAGTTTAATTAGGGCATTATTTTATAGTGTGTTTTAATTATGTTATTTGTCTTATCAAATTGAATATTATTTTTACGGGATAGAGAAATTAAATCTTCCCCCTTCTCTATTTTGTGAGTTAGATAATAAATATAATGCCATAATTATATTTATTAACGGGCTCAATTTTTAAATTTATTTGGGTCTCATGTATTTGTTTTTATTATTTTCATTTCAATTTTTTTTTACCTTTTTATGTAAGGTCAATTTGTTCGACCTTGGAGGATATTTATTTTGTAATTTTAAATTGTTTAAAATTTGTTCTTAAGTTTATATTTTTTTATTATTAAATTTTATTTAATTTCTTATTGAAGTTTTATTTTAAAATTTTTAAATCGATTATTGAAAATGTGTTATGCTGTCGGATTTTTCCTAGATTTTTAGGGTTTTAATTTTACGTTATTTTATTACTTATTTTTCACCATTCCACTCTAATCATGCGTCCATCATGCCATTTTACTTAATCATTATCTTGTTTGCATTTAGACCTGAATTAGAGTTAGGTTTCGATGCTAGCGGAATCATCTTCACACCTAGGAAACTTAGGGTTCATATTTGAATCAGTCTAACCCTAAAAGTGACACACTTTGTGTCACATACCCCTTAGACGACTACCATCATGGAGGGGATTGCATGGGACAATGCACCTCCCTAAATTATGTTGACATGTTTATGCCTTATGTGTATTGCCACTGAGCATGCAGATACATGCGAGGGGGTTCCTAGCGATAGGCAGATAAGTTTTTCATAATTTGTGTCATGACCACATGGCGAATGTGGACATGACACGTGTGTTGTGTGTCATGACCACATGGGAAATGCAGGAATGACAACACATATGTAAAATATAGAGATTATTAGATCTTCATAAATCCTTTTTGATTCTCTAGATTATTAAAAAATGCAAGAGAGGAGCATACAAGATTTTACAAGATCTCACAAATAAACTCAATCTCTTAATCAAAAATCCTAGAACTTAAAACTCTCATAATAGAAGCTCTAATACAATGTTAGAAAGAAATTTTTAAGAGAAATTTTAAGATGCAAAAGCTATAAATGCATAAACAAAATAGACCAGTTATTCCAAGAGATATGCAAATGGCAAGGTGATAGAATTGCGTTACAAGCTCATAAATAAGAAGCTACTAAAAATGATTAGCAAAAGATTACCAAATACAATCTAAGTAGTGAGTTTACATAGACCAAGGAGAGGGGTGGAGGTGGAAAATTTGACCAATAGGGAGAGGCCACCAAACATTCTTAACATAGTAAATGTAACTCCCATGTAAGACATGGTGAAACCTCAAACTACTCACTCACTTAATTGAACTCACTTTATTAACCTAAGAAAGATTATTTGTAGATCACAGGGCACCCAACAAAACCTACTACATGTTACCACAAAGGGCATGCAAAGGATAGAGCTGACATATAAAGAGGTATTTTGGGAAAAGACACACCTCTATGTAGATATATAGGAGATACATGTAAGCAATGTAAAGTAAGAGTGTAAAAGTGAGTAAGAGAGTATGAGATAGATATGTATAAGGCAAAGACTCAGACCTGCCGATATGAACATGTATGTACCAGTTAATGAGAAATATATATAAAGGAGATATAAGGGTTATGATATGTGTATATGTGTCTTATGAATGCTTTACTTAACTTAGATTGTACTGCATAACATATTTCCTTAATGTTTATCTATGATTCTCTCATTGTTTGATTAGGTTATAAACTAGACTTTAGAGACATGACTAAGGACCAAATCTCTGGATTGGTTTCCCTCCCATTTCTTGCCAACATTTGGTTCTATTTCTAGGACACTAGAAATGCATGGTGAAGAAAAAAAGAGGATAAATAGTAAAAGTAAAAGTGCGGAGTAGCGCAAGTAAGGAAATTGGAGGAACAAGAAATTTTTTATGATATGTGGAAGATTTTGAATTCTCTTATGTTCCTACCCTTGTGAGAGGGGGTAGGCACTTAAGGGGATGGAAAATGGAATAGAGGGAGGATCTAAAAAGATCCTTGAAAAGATGTAACTCTTCAAGATGAACCAACCATGGGATACATAAGGATTAATATAACTCCAAATCAAAAATACCCATGGCAAAAGGAGATAACAAAAGATTAAGGGAGATCAGAGAAATTATACTAACTGAAATGGAGATAAGTAGAGATGAGAGACAAAAATAGACCTAGGAACATCAGGAAAGGTACTACAAAAGGATGGAGAAGGTAGGAGAAGCAAGTAGAAAACATCAAAGAGAAATTACGGAACAAAATAATAAGTTGGATGAGCGCCCAAAGAGGGTGCTGCTAAGCATGCCAAGGTGGGTGCTACCGAAGAGGACATAAAAGGAAAAGAAAGAATGGATGAAATATCCATAAAGGCTACCGCAAATTTGATATAAAGAGATATAGAGAATCCTAAGCCTATCACAATGCATATTGGCAGGGCTACAGAACTTCAAAAAAATATAGGAGGAAGAATTGAGGCATACGATTAGTTAAGAAACATGTGGAGGGAAGAACATAAACAAACCCTAGCCCTACACAAATATATAAATCTCTATAATTTCAACCTAATTTTGCTAATATTCAAATTTGAGTTGACAAACAATGGGAAGAATTACTAAATCCTATATGGAACGTCTAGCCCTTAAATTTAGATGCAGATTACCTAGACAGCCCAGTAAATCAAAGTATAATGAAGATTAGGGAAGATGTGGTATATAAAGATATTAGTTCTAGAAGTATAAGCCAAAATAGTGAAAAGTCACCTACTAAAAACATAATGTCATTTACAAATGAAAAAGTATCCCCAAGAATGAAAAGGCAATTTGAAGAGACACACCCCCTCGACCAAGAGTCACCACGGGTGCCTTATAAAGAAAGAAGAATTTCAATAGAGGATCAAGTTGATAGTGAGAAAGATAGAGAAGAAGAGATTAAGATTTATATTTTGAGGAAATATTGGGAAAAGAGTATTTTGACATCCGATTGTAGAAAGATAAAGGAAGGGAACATAAAACTCTAATACAAAGGCCAAAACCTAAGGAGAAGAGAAATCAAAAAGAAAACCACCGTAAAACACCAGATGGTCTAGAAAAACAAAAGAAAGGAAAGATGGATTCCATAATTAAATTACCGATATTTGAAAAGGATACAACTGAAGCCACAGGGCATGTTTTTGTTCTAGAATCAATTTGGAGTTGGAATGATATAACCAAGGATGACACTAAATTACTTGACTTTATTGGGACATTGTGGAATGATGCTTTAAAATGGTACAGAAAGGCATGACCTAGACATGATAAAACATGGGATGAAGTGAAGAAGGAATTCTTAGAGAATTTGAAAATCTAGAGATACCTACTAAAGGGGTGAGCAAAATGAGAGAATTAATATAGAAAGATGGAGAAACTATAAAAGAATTTGATAAAATATTTAAAGAAACAGTCTACAAACTAGAAGAACCATTGACTAAGAAGCAAAATATTGAATGGTTTACATTCGGGATAAGCCCAGATGTCAAAGCATCTCTAGACAGTAGAATATTTGAAACATATGCAGAATTTGTCACATTAGCCTATCAAATTGAATCACAAACATGGCACAAACACGATAAAAACAAGAAAAATATGGAATTAGAAAGATTAAGGCTAGAATTGGAGTAGTTGAAACTTAAACAGAAGATTTTGGCCAAACAGGAAGAAAAGAGGCCTAATATATGGTGTTCTTATTGTACAAAGGGAGGATACATTAGGAATGAATGTCTGAAACTAAAAGGAGAAAGACATGCCATTATAATGAAGGTGGACATCAAAGCATTACCTACAAAGAACAATACAATCTATTGCAGATTATGAGGAGAATGGGATGATCATGAAACACTGGATTGTCCATCACAACTATTTTGGGTAAGAGAAGATGAAGATGAAAGTGACTCATGGTATAATGCAAATCACAAAAACAAAGAACAAAATAATACCATGGATTATGTAAAAAGCCTGGCGGAAAGACCATTATATCTTCAAGATCAGGTTTATAAGCAACCTTCATGGAGAATTCAAAGAAACATGAACACTATCCATAATACACACCAAAATGCACCATATGAAAATAACTATAGTAATGATGATAGAGGACAATTTGGAGGTTATAGAGGATGATGTGGCCAAGGTAGAGGTAGAAGGAGAGATGAAGCTACTTGCTATAAATGCGGCAAATCAAGACATTTTTCTAATGAGTTTTGGGGAGAAAGAAGAAGACAATGTACATTCTCCAACAACACAGAGCATGACCTATTTACATGTGATAAAGCACAACAATAATTTCAAAATGCACCGCAGCAAACAAAAGGTGATAACTTAGACAAAGAAAAAGGGGCAAGAGTAATTCAGAGGGTCCCTAAAGAAGAAGGTCAAGTCCTAAGTACCTATTAGAGAGATAAGGATGGCAACACAGACATATCTTCATGAGAAGAAGAAAACCAAATAAAAAGAGTTAAGGATGGAAAACATAAAATGGATAAAAAAGAAAGGAAAAGAAAAAGCAACAGTAGTCACAAGACAGGAAATAAACACAAGAGGAAATGATACTATTGAAATAGAGAAAGAAGAAAGTGAGGAGTAAGATATATTCTTTCTAGACAAGAGACAACATGATGATATAGTGTAGAAAACAAAACAAATTGTGACACAAGAACAAGAGAAATAGAGACAAGAAAATTAATTCTTCATAGAAGAAGAAGTTGCAGCACTCAAATAGTTTACATCACTATCACAACAACATAATCTTATAGAGAAATTTAAGCAATTTGCAAAATATTTGAATAATGAGAAGATACTATGAAATCAAATCAGGAAATTTAGAAGAAATGAAAGACATTCCAAAAGACAAAACCACTACTAGTGGATGCTCATATTAATCATAGAAAGGTCAAAAACATCATGATAGACTTGGGTGTGGATATAAACATGATCACTAAGAAACTTTGGGAACAACTAGGGAGACCTAGATTGTCTCAAATGCTCTACAATATTACTTTGGCAGGTGGGTCTAGCATGTCAACTATTGGAACATGGAAACAAGTAGAGGTAAACCTGATGGGCATCAAACAGGTAGTAGACTTTGTGGTTGTCACTATGAAAGAACAAGGAGATTCCTTCAATGCACTACTTGGATTGAGATGGTTTGTAGATGCTAATTGCATAGTTGACTCCTGCAAAGAAGAATTATCTTTTGCAGATACTAATAAAAGTGTATTCATACCTTTAGGATTACCTATGGAAGAGGCCTATATAGAAGAATCCAATCATGTGGAAGAAAATTATGACTACCCTAAGAACATTTACATAATATCAAGATTGGAAACAAATGAAACAAAAGAAGAACCAAATTCAGGAGGAGAAATAGAAGTGGATAATGATAATAACAGAATTAATAGTGAAGAAGTCCTAGAAGCATGGATCAAAAATGAACCAGAGCTCAAAACCCATAGAATGACATGATTTAGGAGGATATGTATGGTACAAATCAGCAAGGAAAACGTATCGCAATCCTCTGTATCAAAGGAAAATCCACTGTAAGAGGTATGTGCCATCAATAAAGACCAAAATATAGAGGACTCTAAGATATCTCACCATATTAATCATATTATGAGAGGAATCTCCCATATAAAACTACCTAAGTTCTCAAGGGTGAAAGACCTACAACAATACTTGAATGAAATGAAAATAATCTTTTCAAAGGAATAAAGAAGAATAGAAGCAATACAACATACACTAGTATGTGATGTAGCAAATTGGTGGTCAACACAAAGATTCAGTAAAAGATTGGTCCACATTTAAGATTCTTATCAATGTGAGATACTTACTAGAGCAAGGAGAAAACAAATATATACCCAAATATGAAGGATAAAACCCACTGCAAGAACATTTAACCACTTGTGTAATAGCATGGGAAAGCCTAAAAGAAGATAGAAAACCTATATACACCCATCTATTCTAGTGGACATTGACACCTATAGCCCAAACTTGGTATAAAAACCAAGAGAGAAGAAAGGAAACAAGTAATTGGAAGTACAAGTTGACTTTATACATACATTTTCTTTATATAGTCTGGTAAACTCTAACATAATGCACTTTTGAAAATAAAAGAAATAATTTTTCAACTAGTAACAAAGGAAGAGAAAGAAGAACTAAAGCACAGTACACCACCACCAAGATCTAAAGGGATATGGAAACTGGTGGAATGGATAGATTAACAGTCAAGAAATATGGGCCAAAATGCTATAAAACCACAAAATAGATGATGTGGATAATGAGGATTTGAACATTGATGTCCAAGAAAGAGAAAGAGAGCTAGAGGTATTAACTGAACCAAAGGATCAATATTATAATAAACCTCTTAAAATTAAAGAAGAGAACATTGCAAAGGAAGTTGTCCCCAAATTACCAAAGATTGGAGACTACTGGGATGAGAAAGTGGTAGCGCAAGTAACTAAGAGTCTCTTAGAGTTTAAGGACTTATTCCCAAGGACCTTTACTAAAATGAAAGGCATTAAAGAAGAATCAAGGATAATGAAAATACAACTAAAAGATGGAGTGAAACGAATAAAGAAAAGGCCATATAGGCTCAATCCTAACATGAAGAAAAGAGTCAAAGTAGAAATTGACAAGATGTTAGCAGCAAGGATCATAAAACCTATTGAGGAAGCAGATTTGATTAGCCCAATGGTAGTACAAAGCAAGAAATTAGGAGAGATAAGAATATATGGAGACTACAAAGAGTTGAACAAAGCTTGCATCTATGATCCATTCCCAACACCCTTCATAGAAGATATATTAGAAATAGTTGCCAAAACGGAAATATATTCATTCACTAATGGATTTTCTGGTTACCATCAAGTAAAGGTAAGAGAAGAGGGTTAGCCTAAAACAACATTTGCATTTGAAATGGGATCCTACATGCATACAGTGATGCCTTTTGGACTAAATAATGCACCAACAATTTTTAATAAAATAATGGTAAATGCATTCAAAGAATTCATTCATGATATCTTAGAGGTTTATCTAGATGATTGGACTATCTATGGATTAGTGAAAGACCACACACAGACTTTGAGGATGATGTTGAACAAATGCGGAAGTTTGCAAATATCATTGAATCTTAAGAAATGCACATTTACGGTACATTTTGGAACTCTATTAGGTCACATTATTTATAAGGGAGGGTTGATGGTAGATCCCTTGAAAGTAACTTTGATCCTCACACTTCCACCACCTAAAAAACAACAAAAGTGAAAACTTTCTTAGGTTACACTGGGTATCACCAAAAAATTATTAGGGGTTATGCACCAATAGCATCACCTTTGGAGGAATTACTCAAAAATAAAAGTGGGAAAAATATTGAATGGAATGAGAAATGTCAATCTTCTTTTGACATAATGAAATAGAAAATTGTTGAAGCTCCTATCTTGATATTTTTGGATTGGAAACATTCCCTTTCATGTACATCTAGATGCTTCAAGGATAGTAGTGGGTGTAGTACTAGCTCAACCTAAGGGAACCAAAGACCTTCCTATAGCTCATTTACTAGTAGGAAATTATCTAAGGCTAAGAAAAACTACACAACAACAAAAAGAGAAACCCTTGCAATGGTATATGCACTACAAAAATTTAGACACTACCTATTATCCACACCCTTCACCTTTCTTACTAGCCATGAACCATTAAAGTAACTATTAAACAAACATGTCATACAAGGGAGAATATGTAGATGGTTGTTACTATTCCAAGAATTTGAATTCACCATCAAAGTGAAACCAGGAAAACAAAACCAAGGTCCTAACTATTTAGCTCGAATTGAAATAGTGGATGAGCTAGAAGGCCAAGAAGAGGAACTCCCTGGCATAAACCTATTTAGGGTCAATGCAGTACTAGAAGAATTTAAAGGTATTTCTTATTTACTTTCCACAGAAGAATTTCCATCTGATACATCTCTGCAAGATAAACAAATCCTTATGTGGAAGGCTTTTCCCTATACACTTATTGAAGGAGAACTACATATCAGAGGGAAAGATGATATAATAAGGAGGGTGGTATATGAAAATGAAAGAGAGGACATACTAAAATAAGCACATGAAGGTATAGCAGGAGGTCACAACTCCAGAGACCTTAGAGCAAGAAAGATCAAACTAGCAGGCTTATGGTGGCCTACCTTATTCCAAGATGCTAAAGGATATGTAAAGCACTATGATATTTGTCAAAGAATGGATAAACCTACCACTAGAGATGAAATACCATTGAGACCAGTATCATCACAACTCCCATTTGAGAAATGAGAAAGACTTTATTGGACCCATAGATCCTCTGGCCAAACAATCAAAAACAAGATACAGTATCACAGGAGTAGAATATCTCACAAAATGCACCAACAGTTTTTAGTAGAATAATGGTAAATGCATTCAAAGAATCCATTCATGATTTCTTAGAGGTTTATCTAGATGATTGGACTGTCTATGGATTAGTGAAAGACCCCACATAGACTTTGAGTATGATGTTGAACAAATGCAAAAGTTTGCAAATATCATTGAATCTCAAGAAATGCACATTTACAGTACCTTTTGGGACTCTATTATCTCACATTATTTGTAAGGAAGGGTTCATGGTAGATCCCTTGAAAGTAACTCTAATCCTCACACTACCACCACCTAAAACAACAACAAAAGTGAAAACTTTCTAGGTTACATTGGGTATCACTAAAAATTTATTAGGGGTTATGCACCAATAGCAGCGCCTTTGGAGGAATTACTCAAAAAGAAAAGTGGAAAAAACATTGAATGGAATGAGCAATGTTAATCTTCTTTTGACATACTAAAATAAAAAATTGTTGAAGCTCCTATCTTGATATTTCCAGATTAGAACATTCCCTTGCATGTACATGTAGATGCTTCAGGGATAGCATTGGGTGCAATACTACCTCAACCTAAGGGGACCAAATACCATCCTATTGCATTTTCTAGTAGGAAATTATCTAAGGCTAAGAAAAAGTACACAACAACAGAAAGAGAAGCCCTTGCAATGGTATATGCACTACAAAAATTTAGACACTACCTATTATTCACACCCTTCACCTTCTTTAATGACCATGAACCATTAAAGTACATGTTAAATAAACATGTCATACAAGGGAGAATATGTAGATGGTTGTTACTATTCCAAGAATTTGAATTCACCATCAAAGTGAAATCGGGGAAACAAAACCAAGGTCTTGACTATTTATCTAGAATTGAAATAGGGGATGATCTAGAAAGCCAAGAAGAACTCCATGGCACAAACCTATTTGGGGTCAATGTGGTACTAGAAGAATTGAAATATATTGCATATTTACTTACCATAGTAGAATTTCCATTTCATACATCTCCGCAAGATAAACAAATGCTTATGCAGAAGGATTTTCCCTATACAATTATTGAAGGATAACTAAATATCAAAGGGAAAGATGATATAATAAGGAGGGTGGTATATGAACATGAAAGAGAGGACATACTAAAGGAAGCACATGAAGGTATAGAAGGAGGTCACAACTTTGCAGACTTTACAACAAGAAAGATCAAACTAGCAGGCTTATAGTGGCCTACCTTATTCCAAGATGCTAAAGGATATGTAAAGCATAGTGATATTTGTCAAATAATGGGTAAACCTACCGCTAGAGATGAAATGCCATTGAAACAAGTATCAGCACAACTCCCATTTGAGAAATAGGAAATTGACTTTATTAGATCCATAGATCCTTCAGACAAACAATCAAAAGCAAGATACGTTATCACAGGAGTAGAATATCTCACAAAATGGACAAAAGCTCAACCCACTAAGGACTGTACAGCAAAAACAGCCGTAAAATTCCTCTATGATAATATCATAACTAGATTTAGATGTCCACTAAGTGTCACACGTGGGTAAAAACACAAAGTTGTGTTACATTTTCAGCTGACTTATTAGCACAAGTGAATTTAAGTATTTCTAACTAAAAATCAATTTTGATCAAACATATGATCTTGTAAGATTCATTCTAGTTAAATTAGATATGTCCACAACTTTTCCAACTAAAATTGTTGGCTAAATGCATATGTAGCACCACTATGAGGCCAATTTACCAAAAAAATGAAATTATTTAAAAAACTTGATATTTTAACAACTTCTACTCATGTAAATAACATTTTAAAAAAATATAAAAATACCCTTTTGTAGCTCTATAAGTTTAGTTTTCAAATATATATAGTTTAATCATTATTTATATTTTCTTTTCTATTTTTACTAAAAGTAGGTTATCAACACAAAACATTAGGTTGATTACCATGTCAAGGAAAAATAGTAAAGCTTATTAAAAAATTGAAAAAAATATGATGCACTAGATAAAAGAATCTATATCAAGATGGTATCATTTTTTTTCTATTTTAGATAAATAGTTAATATGAAAGTTGATGTCGAATGGAAACAACTATGTTTTAATACATGCACATTTTATTATTTATTTAAAAATATATATTTATCAAAATTGGAAAAAAATATATCCATGCACTAAAGTTTCAAGTTATAAATACACACAAAAAACTCGAAGAAAAAAAATAAAATTTACTATATAAAGATTGACGTCTCATGTAACTTCATTTTTCAGCATTTTATCAACAACTAAATCATAGTGTCAATTTATTAAAAATTGTATTCAAATAATTTTTAAATTTTTTTCAAAAAATACAAAAAACAAAATACTAAAAAATAAATATTTTACTAGTTTACATCATTTCAAAACTCAAAACATATATGTCACTTTTTAGTGATTCAAGTTTAAAAGTTGGATAAGTGTTGGTCGTTTCCTTTATAAAAGTGTGACACAGCTTTGTGCTTTTACCCAAGTGATTCAAGTTTAAAAGTTGGATAAGCGTTGGTCATTTCCTTTATAAAAGTGTGACACAACTTTGTGCTTTTACCTAGGTGACCAAGGAAAACATCTTGTAAATAACATTATTACGAAGCAACTACAATCCTTCATGATACTCAGCACTATGTATTGGGGGTTCTTCAAAAAATTACAATCAGAAATGCAAGATAAGGAAAGAATACCCTATGAAATGGTAAAACAATACATGAATCACATAACTTTCATTGTAGATAAAGACTACACCTATATGGAGGCAGTGGAACCTAGAACATTTTGGATTCCTAGGTTACCCCATGAGGTCACAAAATAATAAATAAATGCCTATGCACAAACCCTGCTCAGTAAACCTAAGGATGCTACTGCATAAAGGTTTGGTACATACAAAGAGATCATGGATAAAATGCACAAGAAGAATGCGGATGAGTAGTTGTAGAAAAACAAATAAAAATTGCATAAGACATGGGAAATCCCACCGCAGGAAGGTACATCTATACCAAAAACTACATCAACTACCTCACAAACCACTGTGGAGGTTCCACAATCCACCTCATCAGCCCCACAAATGCCTACTTCACCGCAAAACCCTAGGAGGTCAGGGAGAAGTGCATCTACGGTAGCTAGTGGACAAGATGCACCACAACCGGCATCTTTGATACAGACACTGTCCACAGGAAGAAGAGTAGCCTCTAAAACTTTGGTACAATTGCGTGTGGAGAAGAAAAAGGCACCTAGGCAAAAGTAACAAGCAAAGAGAAAGAAAAACCAATCTCCAAAAGAGGAGACAGAAGAGGAAGAAGGAGAAGATGAAGTCTCCCAATTGAAAAATAAAAAGAAACAACAATAAAGAAAATAGGATATTCAACAAGAGCCATTGAGCTTAGATGCAATCCTGAATGGGATAGAGTGCCATGGGCTATTACAAGAAACAATAGAGATATACACTGAAGTATCTACTGAGAATAAGAAAATAATAGAGAGCTGTAATTAGATATATGATAAAATCAAATAAAACTATGGATGAGATTTTGGGACTACTATCGGAGAGCCTAGTAGATGCCTTAAGGAAAAGAAGAGAAAAAGGTCAAAAACTAGATGAAGACTTAAGACAACAGGCCATTGATGGAGTGGGTACCTTCATTTCTACAGAGGAGAAGGATAAGATAGCCCAATACATGCTACAGATCTTAGATCAAAGCAAAGGGTTGATACCCTTATGAACATGGAGCAAGCTGACAGAGACAAAATCCAATTGGAAACAAAGCAAATAACTAAGAAAATCTATGATACTGTCAAGGAGATAGAGAAAATAGTAGCACAATAGGAGGTAAATCCTTCACAAAATGAAGAACAAAGAAATTCTCCTCCGCATAATACCAATATAGATCAAGAGGGTCAACAAATTAATGAAGAGGCTCTGAATATAGGGGATAGTCAGCAAGATACTTAGGATGCATCCTCTTCTACTTCCCCTATCCAATCCATCAAAGATTTCCTGGTGCAAGAGAAGCAAATACAACCTATGATGACACCTCAACTACTACTATTGCTAGTAATAGGATGGAAAGTCAACTTGTCATGTATATCACCCATTCAGAAGTTACAACTTGGTGATATCTTCCACTCCACAGTGAGGGAAGAAATTTTGCAACAATACATTGAGGGTAGTCAAATACTACTTGAAGTTGGAAATATAATTCAAAATGAGATGCCAAAGGCTCAGAGGGATATAACCCTATCGCCAACATAGCAACTGAAACAACTAATGCAAAGATTTAAAGCATACTCTCAATACTTGGAGAATAAAACAAAAGAAAGAATAACTGAGCAAATAAACAAGAAGAGGCTAGATGATGCATCAAACAAATGGGCCAAGACACACAATAAACTAGAAGCCCAAATAAAGAGCATCTAGCAAGGCATGGAGGAGGCAAAGGTACTATATCAATTTTGTTTACAATGGCCTACTACCACTAAGAATATAAAGGATTAGATAGAGGCATTAGAGACAAAATAACACAAGTTGCTAGTACTTATGATCCAGTACAAGATACTAATGGCACCATAAGGGTACAAGTAGAAACATTGCACTCCCAACTCTAGCAATTCTAGGATCAAAGGGAATAAATCAAGGGACAAATCAAATAGCTGAGAGAAGTGGTAAGCTTAAGGTTAGCATCCCTAACCAAGGTGTTTACTGAGGCCAAACAAATTGCACAAAAGATACAAGTACCAACTATATTGGGAGATGTAGAGAACACATACATTTAGTTGGAGAGATAGATTCAAAATTTGACATCTACAAATAAATAGTGGGACACAACTCTAGCCCAGCTTAGAGTGATTTAGAAAACCATCCTTCTTTCAAATTGACAAAGCATGTCTTGAGGACAAGACAGTTTTAAAAGGGGGAATGATGTTGGCAGAGCATAGGGCACCCAACAGAACCTACCATAGGTTACTGTAAAGAGCATGCGGAGGATAGAGCTGACACATAAAGAGGTATTTTGGGAAAGGACACACCTCTATGTAGATATATAGGAGATACATGTAAGCAATGTAAAGTAAGAGTGTAAAAGTGAGTAAGAGAGTATGAGATAGATATGTATAAGGCAAAGACTCAAACCTACAGGTATGAACATGTATGTACCAGTTAATAAGAAATATATATAAAGGAGATATAAGAGTTATGATATGTGTAAATGTGTCTTATGAATGTCTTACTTAATTTAGATTGTATCGCATAATAGATTTCCTTAATGTTTATCTATGATTCCTTCATTGTCTGACTGGGGTATATACTAGACTTTAGAGACTTGACTAAGAACCAGATCTTCAGATTGGTTTCTCTCCAATTTCTTGCCAACAAAGATTAATAAAAGTGTAGGAAAAGTATTAGTAAAAAGGAAAAAAACCTACTCTAATATCTCATCCTTTTCCTAGTCCTAACTTCCACTAGCACCTATTCTACATTTCCCCTTCCAATTTATTTGTTGTATTGAAAGAGAGGTAAATTAATTTTTGTGGTTGTTGCTAAATTAGTCTTATTGTTTTCTCCAAGGTTTCCTCCATAGTTAGACATCTATTCATCCAATCCTTCCTAGCATTTCTCTCAAATAAATCACTAATTTATAACTTAGGGGTTAGTTGGGTCATATCCACTTGTCCTATGGGAGTGTTAATGATGATATTTGGTTCTAGTAGCATGGCAAGAGCAATCTACTTCTATTTCACCACAAACTATTTAATTCTATCAATTTGATTTGTTGTTTTATGTACTTTATAACTCTGTATACCATGAGTGCTTCCCTATACAATTTTCTCTACTAGTTTCTCACTATTTTCTTTCACTACTCTCTCTTCATAAGATCATTCAATATTTTCTCCCATGTCCTACTCCTCCTTATCCTTTTACTATTTCTCTTCTTTTTCATCCTTCACATGGTGTTCTACTTCTAATATTGTCAAATGTGGTGAGTGGGGTGTGTTTCCTACTTTTTTAGATTGTATCTCTTTTCTCTCTTTCTCTATGCTCATAACTTCCAATAATTATCATAAGATTTCTTAGCAACCTGAACTACCTCCTCATATGACTTGTTTAAGTTCATCTTCTATGCCCTTAATCCTATAGTTTGGTTAGGGTTATGATGAGTCATCTTGTCGCTACCTTAACTCTTAGTTAAGTCATATGATCATTATTATATTCTTATTTAGATATTTAAGTTGTCCTATGTGATATAATTAGGTATGCAATTTAGCACCGGTGATATCCAAGGCATAAGTAGGGTATATATATAGGAGGTAGTGAGTGTTATTTGATCATCATATTGCTAATTGTGTTCTTCTAGGAGACTTTTGGAGGTTTTCCACCTCAAAGTGGCTTATTATTATCAAGTATTTATAGCATATTTCCTATTATACTCTTTTATTGTGCAAATTATTTCATTACAAGTGGTATCAAAGCATGACCTTGGCATTATGAAGGTAAGAAACAAGGTGATTTTTTTTTAATTTTGGAGGTCATTTTGGGAAGTGCATATCTCTCTCATTTTGGAAATTTTTATTTTTATTTTTGGAGGGTTATTTAAGGGTATATTGAAGCTACTTTAGTCCTAATTTGAGGCCAATTAGAGTATAATTAAAGGAGTTATTGTAGAATTAGTGTTTCCATCAATTTCACTCCTAGGGCTACAATACAATGATTTTTTCCCTAATTTCTAGAGGGTTGAACAAGAGAACATTGGGAAACCTAAATTCCTAGTTTGGAGGAATTTGGAATTGTTTTCAATAAGTTATTGTAATTTTAGGGTTTTTCATAAATTTTCTCTCTAGGCCATAATTTGTGGAATTTTTTATATTTTTTTATATTTTTAGAAGCTTGGAAAAAATAATTAGGGGTTTACTCTTCAAAATTTTTAATTTTGGGGTTAATTTTTTTTGGAAATCATTTGATCATGTTTTGGTCAACAAAACAATAGATTTTGCACTTTATAAATAGACCATAAACTAGAGGTAGGGGCAAGAATTGCTACACTCTAGATATGACTCTTGATAGAGTTGTTTCATGAATAGAGGAGATGGATACCACACCCTGGGAAGAAGAAACCAACAAGATGAAGAAGGATATTGAACACTAGTAAGCAATACTAGATACCATAGAAGGAGATATGTCAAACATCCATAGCACATATATAGAATCAACCAAGATCACAAATAGATGTTTCAAGCAACCAAGGTGGATCATCTAGGTTAGCTAATATAAATCCAAATGCTAACACTCATATGAGATCTAGGAACTTGATGACAAAGGTGGATATACACAAGTTCAATGGAAAGGATTCCTTGACTTGGATAAATCAAACATCAAATTCCATGTAGGAAAAAAGTAACAATGGCTTCCTTGTATCTATAACCAAAGTAATTCATTTGGTATCAATGGTTGCATGTATAAAGGAAGTGTTAATGAGTGTTTTTTGCATACAACAACTTAGATAAAATACTAAGTATCTTATCTCTCCTAAAAGGAATCAAATCCCAAAGAATGGAAAATGACTACCCCAAGGTCTATACCAACTAGGTCTTGGCCTTGTGAGATAACTCGATGTTTGATGTTTTTTTTGTTCCAACAACGGTCCTTACACTTATGGTTCCAAAATAATAGGGTTCTTAAGGTAATAAAATTTAGTAATCTTGCAAACCCTAAGTGGTTTTTCAAACAAGGGATCTATAAACTAATTTTATCATTAGATTAATATGTGTTTGATGCTTTTTCCTAATCTAAAATTAGCTAATTTCACGGTCCTGCCACAATAATGGGTTACACTTTTTGGGACATCCTAATTTTGTTGAAATCACATATTTTTAGAAAATATAATGATTTAAGCCTTGAAAGGTTCCATTTAAAGTATTTTAATTGAAGAGGGTTTGATCAAAACCCCTTAGATTCAAACCCCCTTGGATAGAACCTCGCTAGTTTTAAACCATACCTATAATGGAGTCTCCTCTACACCTATCAAAATGCTGATAAAAAACCACTTTTGATTTACCTTTTGGGGGATCAAATGAAATCATTTAAAATTTATGTTTTGTAAGTATGCAGTCCTTATTATAATCTTCCAAGAAAGTATAATTTTAAATATATTTAATTTGATTATTATATTTATTTTTTATTTCTTGTGAATGTAGGTTTTTCACCGAACATCAAGTTCTTTGTTCTACACATGGAAAATTAGTAAATTAGGTATTGATGTCCTTGTTTCAACAAAAAAGAAATATTTGAATTTTGATACATACAGAAAATGTTATGTTTTACGAAATACACCTATGTCTAAATTATAATTGGTTTGACTTCAAAAATTAATTAAAAAAATAATATTCAACAAAACATTATAAAACCAAATGCATGCCCTATATATCGGTGTTACCAATCTAAATTTAAAAGAATAAGAATTTCATCCTTTGTAGAAAAAAAGTTATGTGCTACGGAATACACGTCACTTTAAAAAAATGTTGTTTAGTATTAAAAAATAGTTATCAAAGGAGATGCAAAAAAATTCACAATTTAACTCCAAATTTTTTTTAAAAAATATATTTAGAATCTACAAACAAAATCTCACAAATCACTAGTTCGCATCATCTTCAAATTCCTAATAGTTTAGCGGCTATAGGTGTCAGAAAGTGAATATTTAGTTGAAAATGTTGATATCAATGTCAAGTTTGGCCAAAATGTGTAACCCATTATTGTGGGATGACCCTTCAAGAAACTTCAAAAGTTGGGTGAGATAGAAAAGGGTTGAGAAAACTATGGACAATCACAACAATGAACCTTCATTCAAATAGATATACCTCAAACATAACCAATTCCTACTTAATAAGGTAATCCATAAATTTGTAGAGATAGTGCAATCTTCAAGAGAAATAAATGATTTCTAAATTATAAAAAGATTTCATTAAACACCCATTTTATGGTACAACTTAATCAAAATTTCACAATTGAACTTAGTAAGTGTTCAGACTAACCACATAGAGCAAATTATAGTCAGCAAGTAACCAGTGGTATGAACATGAGATCCATCAAATATCTAAAATAATAGATCACAACTGCAACTAAATTTTAACTAGTAATGAGGAGGAACCATGCAAGAAAATTCCATCAGTAAAATAATCAAACTCGGTATGCCTTAACAAATTTAAGAATTGCAAAAGAACCATCAAATGATTTTGTTTGTTTTGATTTCAAAATATGTTGTCTCAAAAATTATTGATCATCCTATATAAAAGAGAGTGATTGCCTATTTGTAGAGAAGGCAAGTGTTACATCCCCAATTTTGACTATGTTTAACTTTTGCTTTTCATGTGATTAAATGGGTAAGTAATCATAGTATAATGATTTGACGTTTGGTAAATGTCAAGATAATTATTGATTATGTGGATTATGAATAATGCTTAGAATTAAACATATGATTACATGTTGTTGAGATTATTTTATTACAATGAATAATG
This sequence comes from Cunninghamia lanceolata, assembly GCA_027924645.1. Lineage (NCBI taxonomy): Eukaryota > Viridiplantae > Streptophyta > Pinopsida > Cupressales > Cupressaceae > Cunninghamia > Cunninghamia lanceolata. Next base: position 1,186,204 of record BSBN01001745.1, read on the forward strand.
ATTTATTGATAATACACTAATCATAGTTTGTATGATTGTGAGTGTAATAGGAAGAGATTTCCACCTTCAGAATGGAAGGAGAGTATCACCAGAGAGAACAGTATAGATGTTTGGAAAAGTTAGGTTCACCATCTGAGCCTCAAGTCATGTACTTAGTTAACCATTTTGAGATAGGGTATGTATTAGCTGACTATTCTTTTTAGACATTTCAATTCGACCTTTGTCGATTTGACGTGAGGAAAAGGTTTTCCCACGTCAAACTTCATTTGAATTGGCCAAAAGAGTTTTTCCTATTATATATCTTTGTTTTGCATAAGGATGAGAAGGGGGGGAAGATCTCAACTCACTTTTGTACCTTATCAAGCAATTAATACCAACCTTCGTAATAATGGTAATGATACCATTATGTTGGTATATTAATTATTTGTTTGTTTAAATACTCTTATATTGATATAGAAATCTATTTTATTTTGATTGAGAATTATCTCTTTTTTATGATAAGTTCTTCTTTGGTCCCTCCACTACATTCATGTAGTGATTTACATTCTCCTTAACCCATGTAAAGTAGTGGGAGTGGGGATAATCCCACTGTGACTGCGAGAGTGTGTGGGCTTTGGCAGTACAGCTGGTGAGCTGCATGCTCCCCGCATAGAGATTTTTGTGGAGAAGCTTTAGTTATTCCACATAGTGGGAGAAGGATAATTATCATTCCTTTGATAGTCTTTTGGGTGGTTATGCATTCATGGTTATGCATTATAGGATACAAAGGGAGAACAACATCTCCAAAAGCAGAGCTGTTAGCTGAGGAAAGAAAGAAAGCTTGCCCTTTGGATATTGTGAGCTGTAGAAAATATATATTGTTATATTTTTTTTCTAAGGAACTGAAGAGTGTAGGAGCGCCAGTCTAACATTATTGTGAGAATTTGAGGCTTACCATTCTATCATTATATTTGTTGTTGACTCAGTTGATCCAGCTGATAGGTATGAATATGTCATAATGTTGTTAACCTGTTTAAATGGAATCTGTATATACGATATGTGAAATGATTCCAATTATGGCATAGTCATTTATATATTGTTATGCACTATTGTAGATAGCCTTTTTCATTATTATAACTCATGCATTTTAACACAATTGGTAATTATGAGGGCTGAAAGGCTTGCAACCATTAAATTAACTAGTGGTCAATACCACTATGTATAACTATTGCAAGTATGAGGTTAATTAGTGTTGTCATTGATGTCAACATACTCATATTACATTGGCAAGAAGGATTGGATGAGCTGTGTGTTGAGGATATTGAGAAAATTAGTCTCAATCAGGAACAGTGAAGAACAGTGATGAGAAGAAGGCAAAAGTACTCATTAGGTTGAATATCAGAGGATGCAGATTAAAGGGTTTGTAGGTATGAGTCTTGAGATGTTCCAGCTAAGATTTCAGAGGTCCGCATGAAGTTATGAAATAGTTATGATTGGTCAAGTAGAACCAGTTTCGGGAGATGCTCTAGAATGATAGAGTGGTGCAAAAAGGTCCGGTGAGATCCGGAAGTGCATGTCTTATCTTACGGATTGGATGGAGTGTTTGGGATGTCCTTTTGATGTGTCATCTTGATTTGTTCATGGTTTGGAGGTCCAAAAGCACCTCTTGCAGTATGACAGTGACGGTAGACTGTGTTCCTGAAGTTCCAGATGAGGAAGAGAAAGTGCGGATGTGCCTGGTCATTCAGGCAAGCTTGTGAAGGGTTGTGGATCGTGTTTAGGTTGTGTTGTTGGTCTGCATTGGTGGTAGAGCCCAGAATTGAAGATATTCTTCCAGATGAAGTTCTTGTTCAGACTAGCCGACTGGATGAGTTGTTCATCCTACGAATGTTCTTTGTGGTGGCCGACCGGATGTGTTATTCATCTTGCGAATGTTCTTATGGTTGATTACTGACTTAGATGATTGTTCCTAAGTCAATGTCTTATATAAATAAAGGTTTGTGAATTCATTTCAAAGTGTGTTGTGGAGCAGATGAGTGTGGAATAGTGAAAGAGCGAAAGGCAGAGCAGGTGTGTCTCAAGCTTAAATGGAACTGATCCAGACATGGTGAAGATGTCATTCTCCAGTTCAAGGTTGTGATACTTATGATCTTGTAGATAGTGTGTCTCTTGTAGGCAGTGTGCCTCCTTGTGAGCAGTGTGCTCAGGCAGTGAGCCCTATTTGGCATGTGCCATTCATTTTTCTTATTCTTCTAACAAAGAATAATCCTTGGGTTAATCACCCCGTGGTTTTTCCCTTAACTAGGTTTTCCACATCAAAAATCTTGGTGTCAAATGTGTTGATGATTATCTGCTCTGGTGTTTATGCTTTGTGCTTTCATGAATGAGTAATTGATATGCTGTTAACTAACAAGAAGAATCAAGTGTTTGAAGTAGAAGCAAAGTTTTTATACAATTGATTCACCCCCCCTCTCAGTTGTGTGCCCTAGATCTAACAATAACTTGAAGCCTCTTAATAGGTCAAAGGTCTGTAGACTCTGTTATTGATTAAAATGAATGCTTTTGAGTTAATATAATTGTGCATACTTTTGTAAATCTAGTCATTTGTTTAATTTTTGATCTATAATGGAAAGGAATCTTGCATCTTGATGAGCTAAAGGTTGGTTATATTGATTCTTCCTCAGAAAAGATATAACTATCATCATTGTAGATGATATGTGATACCAAACTATACTTGTATGATTGCATGATAAGCAGTATTATGAATGATGTCAAACTTAAACTTTGTTTATTTAATTCTTTCTTATAGAAAGACATACGGCTTAAGATGGTCAAGAGGGCTGGGTATATAACCATAGTTGTAAACTTGAACTATTGAGTTGATTGACCAAACTTTTTCTAAAGTTTAGTTATGAGAAAGCAAGAAACCCTATTAAGCTAATGCATGTAATAAGGGTATATTTAGTAGACAATGTTTACTCTTATTGTATGAATTGAAAGGTCAATATGACCAAATGGTCAAAGTAAACTAGAGGAATCTAGTATGATATATCTATTGAAACAAAGAACAAGAGTGTTTATTATTTAATGTTATGGGTTGGAAAAGTTAACCCTCGAATTAAATTAGAAGAGTTATGAAAACTAAGAATCTTGAGTGGAAATTACTTTATTTATAAATATGTTTGATCAAATTGAAGTGATCAAGAAAACCCTAGAATGAGACAGAATGAGTCTAAAGGGGTGTTTCAAAGATCACTGGATATTGGTAACATAGAGTAAATGATAGGAAGTCATAGACCCTAGAATTTACAAGGATGTAAAAGAGGGACTCTCAGAAAAAGGTGGAAATTCCAATCTTTTTTACAATGTATGTATATATCCTAGAGTGAGGATTGATATCAGTCAGATGGATTGGAAAAGAATTACTAATTATACAAGTTATGTTTATAATCACTATAGGATGAGATAGCTTCTAATTCAAATTAGAAGTGTGTGAACAATCGACTACATTCATTACGAAATGTCTATGTATATTAAATCATTAGCCAAAGTAATGCATTTGTCTCTGCATGCATTAGTCGGTTCACTGTGCTCCAGATGACATAACCATCCAATAGTGTCATACAAGTTAGAGGGGATAGATATAGTTGTATGATCGTGATGAGTTATGAAGGACACAACACTAGATACTCAGATGACAAACCTTATGGTTCCTTATATAGGGCCACTTCTAGGAAGGAAGTTGTGTGGGGGACTACCAGTCTATGGTTGGAGGAAAATCACTTGAGTGATGCTTTCCTTCCCAAGCAGAAGACAAGCCAAGACTTATGAAGATAGATTGTAAAACTCTAGATATAGTATATTCTACTTAAATGACTTGACAGTCAAATTCTATGTAAACTTATAATTATTGCCATGAGCAAAATATTATGATTGTAAAGTGAAGGAACTCACTAGCATGTTATCTTTGAACATGTTATACATTTTCAATTTGAAAATATTAAAAAAATGAATATGCTTTTTATGTAATCATTATGCAAATTATTAGTGTTTATTAAACATGTGATTATGGCTACCATGTGATTTTTATTTACTTGATGGTAAAATGGGAATATAATTTTTGGGTAATATGAGATGACGTTACATATGGTATCAGAGCTACCAAGTTCAAGACATGGACCTATGAGCTCACTGCATGAAATCTTCCTCAGACATTAACAGTTGCTAATGTTTGGATGTTCATTTTCCAAAATGGTAAGAACAAGAATGACACCAAGGAAGAAGGTAACGGGAAATGGATGTTACCTAAAGGTTGTGAGGGAGTGAGCCTCAAGAATGAAAAGCCTGGGCCAAACTAGTTACCTAGAAGGCGCATGGTTATCTGATACTGAAACCTTTGTTGATGCTATTAAACGCATCAAGTAGGAGGATAAAGTAGTTAAGGCTATTGTTCCTACCTCCAAAAATGAATCAGTGAAACCCTCTGCACCTAAGGACTTACCATTAGAGAGTGGTCCTAATGCTCCTATTGTTACTTGGGAGGTCATGGATGAGTACCTACGAGTACATCCACCTCCTAAGTCTAATTTGATGAACCTCAAGGATGAGGATAAACTTGGGAAGATATCCCTGTTGAATGCACAAGACAACTGAGAGGGGGGTGAATCAATTGTTACTTATAATTCCAAAACCCTCAAACACATTTAGATCCACATCAATTCAATTAACCCTTGATGATTAAACATGAAAGAAAATAACAAGAACTGGATCAAATCAACATCAGACACAAGAGAACACCAAATTTATGCAAAAAACCCAAGAAGGGAAAAACCGCAGTGAGGATTAGCTCACAACATAAATTAATATCAACACCAAAAAATAATAGGCTCACTGCCAAAATAGAGAAGAAGATAGAAAACATTGTTAAAAGGAGAAAACTATCTCAATGCAACAAAGAATTCCACTGCAACACCATCAACACATTTGCAATCCTACTGAAGAATTGTAGACGCCTTCTGCTCATTGCATCCAGTGATCTAACACATGAAAGCTTGTACTACACCACACATTCAACCACATTGTTATTCACATCACATCCATTGCGCATGCACTCAATCTTGATCCCTTGACATTTATTTATAGTGTCTTCAACCTTGAGAACACTCTCCAAGGTCAACAAATCACCTTAACCCAGAAAATTCAAATTAGGTCTAGACCTAAACATTCCCACAGTGGAAAGGAATGAATGCAGACCACACCACACCTTAGCTCAAACTTAAATCCACTCTTAAATGTTACTCCATACTTCTACAATCACCGAAGCACAACTGCAAGTAGTGTAAACAACGATGTCGACTAAACTTGTGTTAACACTATGAAATTTTAAGTACATGCATCCTCAAATATCAAAATATAAATCATGGACCACGTACCAAGCTTGAACATGATCTAGAGGCATCCACAAGCACCTGAAAACCAACAAATCCTTTCACAACAACTTTCACCTAACGGAAGTTCACACTAGAGCACTCAAACAACTATGTCATACTCTGCAACTCAAGAAATCAAATTGCAGAGCACCAAACCATGAACAACTTGAAATAAATCAATATATAAGAATTATCGGCACAAATCCAGAACCACAAAGCTAGAAACAAATCTGCAGAGAAATGTGGAGCAAAACAGTTTCTCCCAGACACCTCTGCAAAACTTAGAAACACAGTCCACACACTGGTGAACACAACTTCCTTTGCACAATGAACTAGAGCACCAAATTTGGAATATAACATCTCTTAACATCTCTGAACAACATATCCAAACCACAAAGACATATCTTCAACATAGAGGAAATGTGGAGCAAGACCAGAACACTACTCTGTAAACCAAAATGCCACCTCAACACATTGTTTCCTTTATTAATCAAATTTTCTCATAAGCACTTGGAAACCAACCAACAGAAACATATTCTTGACATCTTCAGCACCTCTTCAAAGCAACGAAATCATCTTCAGGAAAGCAACTTAACCAAACATCTTATACCATTGCAACAACCTCATCTCTGCTCAACCAGTTGACACTAATGACACCAAACAACTCATACCATTGCAACAACCTCATCTCTGCCCAACCAATTGACACTAATAACATCACCAAGATAACATGTTGACATCAATGACAACACTAACTTCTCATACTTGCAACACTCCCAACCTGAAAGTGACTTGCAGTTGCAAGATGTGAAAATTTGTGTAACATGCCAACTCATATTGCCCTGATTAACAACTCAATTCATCATTAAGTAAAAGTTCATGATCAACATAATCATTTTGATGTTTACAAATAATCAAATTCATAATAAATAAATAAATGCATATCTTTTCTAAATAATTTCAAAACTAAAATTTGCAACATATTCAAAGATAACATAATAGTGAATTCCTTCACTTTACAATCATAATGTTTTGTTGATGGAAATAATGATAAATTTTACATAAAAGTCTTGACTGTCAAGTCATATAATAGAATATATTGTATATAGAATATTGATACTTGTCTTCATAAGTCTCAGGTTTATCATCTACTTGGGAAGGAGAGAATCACCTGAGTGTTTTTCCTCCAACCACATATTGGTGGTCCCCCGCTCAACTTCCTACCTAGAAGTGGCCCTACCCTTCACGAATGAAGTAGATATAAGGAACCATAAAGTTTTCCATCTAAGTTCTAGTGTTGTGTCCTTCATAACTCATCACGGTCATACAACTATAGATCCACTCTAACTATGTATGACACTATTGGATGGTTATTCCATCTAAAGTACAGTGAACTGACTAATGCCTGCAGCGATAGATGCATTACTTTGGCCAAAGTTTTCATATAAATAAACATTTCCTAATGAATGTATCCAAATGTTCACACACCTCTAACTTGACTTAGAAGTTATCTCATCCTAAAGTGTTTATGGTTGACCCTTCCTGGTCACAAATTTAGTCCATCCTCTTGGACTTTCAACTACGTTCATGGAATAAATTTCATTGGTTTTCTCGTTGCAACTGCAACATTGAATCTATGAATCCACATCACTCTATTCCTTTCTTAAATACATAGTTCTTGGTTTCATTCAACAAAATCAGTTGTGGATAACATCTCTATGAGATGAGTTTGAATAAATGTTTAGGTTAATGAATCCTTGTTGATTGAAACGTGGTTCATCCAAATCGACAATACCAATGTAAAACAAGCTTCATATTTTATCATAAATGTCAGTCGTACTTAGAGATCTATCATCTCCAATCCTAACGTCATTATAAAATCATTAGTTATCTCAAGACAACAATAAATATATCATCTTTTTCCAAAGAAAATATTCATAGTCTACTAGAGACTTGATGGGTAATAATAATACCTTCCATCTGTGTAAATAGTGTTAAAAAAGATAACACAATCATTTAGCTATGTTGCTCTATTGATTTCTTTCCAAGATAATGCAAGATTACTTCCATGCATCTTATCTCATAACTGAGGTTCATAATAAACATATATATTCATAGTATGATAATATCATCATTATCAACTCAGTCATCTTTAATGATCAACAAGAGCCTATTGCTCTCTTTCTATCATGAGACAACCAAACACACATACAGAAAGCTTAAAAGAAGTAATCTTTATAATATAAATCATATGCCAAGAAACTTAAGGTTCCAGACTATAGCATTATATCGATAACAATATAGCACACACAATGTGTGGAGTGGCTCTCGACAACCTACCTAATAACAGAGTATTTTCCCATCTTTGTTTATCTTTGAAAGCATGGCCAAAGATAGGCTTTCAAATCAGCCTCATATAAAGATTAAAGACTCTACAGTCTTGAATATAGTTTGTATAAATACGGCCAATACAATGGTTGTGACAATATCGATATTCACTACTGCGGCAGTGACGTATGTTGTCAACCTTATCGGCCTCCACAGCTCAAATAAAGACATCATATGCTTTGGCCATAAGGCACAATCAAATTTTAACTAATATATCATAGCTCTAATGCCATCGGCCCCAAGGCCTCGATGGGATCCAACAGTCACAAGAAAGCTTATAGCCCTTGGCCTCATGGCCTCGATGAGAATTAACAGTCACAAGAAAGTTCATAACCCTTGACCTCATGGCCTCAACGAGCATTAATAGTCACAAGAAGGTTTAAATCCCTTAGCCTCATTGCCTTGATGGGCATTAAAAGTCATACAAAGTATTCTATAGAATTTGGCATTTAAGGTCGTATGAACAACTTAAGAACATAATACTATATCACATTGTGTGTTACATAGTTAGAAAAATACCTGTAACTATGAGAAGTCAGTGTATAGTTGTCTTTGAAGTTACAGCCTCTCTTGAGCTTCAACTACTCATGGATTCACACTACTTTTTCCCAGAGCTCCATTTTTCCTTTTTTGTATTCTATACTATTTGAAGACAAAAGATCTCCTCTTTTCTGAAGAGGTGTCGAGAGTTTACTCTCTTTCCCACTCTTGCGGGAAAAGCTCCACCATCCTCCTAGAATCTCTCCTCTCAAGAGCATGTAGTGCCTGACTAAGCTACATACAAGGGTCAGTTTGGGCTCCCAAATCACTTCACCCACTCCTCCCTAATTCAAGGGATATTGGTTGCTTCAACAAAGAGCACGCAATGATATACATCACTAGGTAAACATCAAAGCAAAAGGTGGTGAAACAAATAATGATAACCATATAATATACATATAGATGCATCATAAAATATACTATAATATATAATATGGTAATCTATACCATTACCAAAAAAACATTACTAACAACATGGCAAACATTAAGTAAGCACCAAAATGCAAACAAGGGGTCAAAGCTTACTTCCCCCATTTCACAATCTTAGCAAAATATCAAGAGTGAGTAAATCAATATACTCAGACGTAATAAATAAACATATAGGAGAGTCTGACAAAGACAGAGGTTAACTATGACTAACAATTATGTTCAGAGAATATTTATTTAGTCAGATCGATGTAAAAGACATCAAGAAACCTTAACTTGTCATGGCAACAATTAGTCAGATCAAAAATGACTCAACAAGAGAGATTGGCCAAAACATACCCCATCTCGCAATGGTTCATGAAAAGAATAACAATAAAACTTCATATGGCAAACTGTCTCTTTTTCCATAACATTTATTTCCTTCTCTTGGGTGATACTCTCCTTTCCTTCTCAGAATTGGAATTCTCTTTTCCTGGTTACACTCACAATCATTCAAAACCGTGATCAATGTGTCATCATCAAATAATTATGCATCACACTTAAATAATCTCAATTACATGTAACCTCATATCTAATTTAACAACATTAATCATAATCCAAATAACCAATGATTTATCCTGACATTTTCCATAAACCTCAAATCATTAATCTATGATTACTGATCTAGTTAATCTCATAAAAAGTAAAAGTTAAATATAGTCAAGGTTGGGGATGTAACATATCTCCCCCCATATGAATCATCATCCCCGATGATTTAACATATCCAAAGTTTATAACATAAAAAGAGTTTTGTTCATCACATATAAAAGCTTTAAAAGAGATGAGGAAATCTTTGAAAAATATCATCATAATTCTCCCAGGTGGCATTCTCTTCTGCATATTGGTCCCACTGGACCTTGCATTGAGTAATATCTTCATTACGTAAGCATAGATTATATATTTTGAGCACCTTGATGGGATCGATCGTTACCACCCTGGGTCCTTCACCTATATGTCATTCCAATAAAGAATAGGAACATGATTATCTCCTACAATATACTTTTTCATATAACAAATATGGAAAACATCATGCATCATGGCAAGTGCTAGTAGTAGAAAAATCATGTATGCAACTGGGTTGACCTCTTCGAGAACTTTGAAGGGACCCACATACATAGGAGCTAGTTTGGATGTCTTTCCAAACTTAATAGAACTCTTTTGTGGCTTAACCCTTAAAAGGACTTTTTTTCCTACTAAGAAATGTCTTGAGATGCATTTAGCATCTGCATAACTTTTCTACCTATCATTCACTTCCGCTAGCCTTTTCTTAATCAGATGGACTTGCTCTTCCATTTCTAATAGCATTTCTAGACCAAGGCTAATCCTATCTTCTAGCTTATCCTAGCTTATAAGAGTTCAGCACTTTCTTCCATATAATTCTTCAAATGGAGCCATCTTAATAGTGGAATGATAGGAATTGTTATAGGAAAATTCCACAAGAGGAAGATGATCCTCCCACTTGTATTATTGATCCATGCAATACATTCTCAGTAGGTCTTCCAACACTTGGTTTACTCTTTCAGACTGGTCATCTATCTTGGGATGATAAGAAGAACATATGTTTAACGGAGTTCCAAGTATGGAGAATAAGGTTTACCAAAACCTTGATGTCATATGGGCATCCCTATCTAAGATAATCTTCTCAGGGATACCATGCAATCTAAAAAGTTCTTGCACAAATTTGTGGGCTATGACTAGTGCCCCATCTGTCAAATTCCCAAGTATAAAATGAGCCACCTTGGTGAGTCTATCCACCACAACCAAAATAACATTGTGTCTATTCCTAGACATAGGAAGTCCTTGCACAAAATCCATGCTAATGATTTGCCATTTCCATTTTGAAATCTCATGAGGGTATAAAAGTCCTACCAGGTGATGGTCTTCTGCCTTCACCCTCTAGCATTCTAGACATCTAGCTACAAACCTTGTAGCATCCCTCTTCATTCCATTCTAGAAATATAATGGCTTCACATCAACTAGCAATTTTGTCACTCTAGGATGTCCTGAATACGGTGTGGAATGAACCTCCTTCTATTAGAAATTGCATGCAGAAGATATCAATTAAATGCAAATAAAGATTAAACAAAGGAATGAAAATACATAAAAATAATAATAGTGAGAGACAAGTTTTAATGTGGTTCACCTAAACTCGGGCTACATCCACCAACAGAGAGTCCAATATTGTTATCCAGCAAATCAAACTGATTACAACCAGCAATCCTTGCAACTCAATACCGCTACAAATGCTACAATACAATATCAACGGAACCCTAACCCTTAGCTATTTTTATCAAGACTTATGTTAGTTACAAAATAGGTTTTTTTTATGTTGGCCAATAGAAAAATAACTCCCGATGCCTTTATAAAATAATAAAAGTCATTTGAGGTTTTGGGAGCACTGCCCCCGAGCCCCCGTGGGGTCGCTGCCCCTCAACCCCACCCTATATCGCGATAGGGAGTGTGCTAGGGGCACTGCCCCTAGACCTCACAAGGGGCGCTACCCCTTGACTCCATCTTGGGGGCACTGCCCTAAAACCCCTGTTAAATAATTTGGGGGGAAACCACGCTGATAAAAGTGTGGAGAATTTAACCTTCGAGTCTAATTAGGCTCCATATAACAACACCTTCCACATGATATTCCTTAACTCCTTAGATCTTAGAACTTACACCCTTCCTATATGCCTTAATAGTCCATCTGGTTCAACATAAAACCCATCATACTTGGGACCCTGAGGATTATCCATAAGAGCTTATTTTACCTACTCATAATTCTCATCTCCTTTGGGCTTTTGCGATATACCTAATTCCTAAAATTAGAATGTATGGAGATCATTGAGGATATATGTCTTCTCCTACTTAAGGCATCTGCCACTCAGTTTTCCTTGCCTTAGATATATTTAATCTCAAAATCATAATCAGATATTAGCTCTAACCACCTTCTTTGGCAAGCATTCAGATGTGGCTAAGTAAACAGGTATTTAAGCCCTTGATGGTCTATTTTAGTTCAAAAGGCTTCCCAAGTAAATAATGTCTCCATATTTACAGTGCATGAACTACTGCTACCAATTCTAGATCATGAGGAGCATAATTTTATCCATAAGTTTTTAGTTTTCTAGACTCAAAAGTAATAACTTGCCCATCCTAAACAAGTATACCACTTAAACCTTCCCCTGAGGTGTTGATAATGACTACAAAATGACCATCTGGATTAGGTACCTTCAAAATAGGTGTTGTAGTCAATATTTCCTTTAGTTGGTCAAATGCCTCCTAGCATTTTTCTAACCAATCAAATCTTTTTCCCTTTCTTTGTAAAGAAGTAATAGGATAAGCAATTTTTTAAAAATTTGCCACAAATTTTCTATAATAACCTGCTAGGCACATAAAACTTTAGACCTCATGCACATTTCTTGGTGCTGGCCATTCCAAAATGGCCTTAATCTTTGTTGGGTCCATAGATATTCCCTTAGCTAAAATTATATGACCCAAATAGTGCACCTCCTTTTGAAAGAAGGTACACTTTGAGAGCTTGCCATATAGTTTATGCTCTCTTAACCTTTGAAGAACAATCCTTAAATGTTGAAGGTGTTCCTCCTCATTCTTAGAGTAAATCAAAATATCATCAAGGAAAACAAGGATAAACTTGTCCAAGTAGTCTCTGAACAAATTGTTCATTAAGTTCATAAATGTTGCAGGTGCATTTGTTAACCCAAAGGGTAGGACAGTGAACTCATAGTGCCCATACCTTGTTCTAAAGGTAGTCTTATGAATATCCCCATCTTTTAACTGAAATTGATGGTATCCTGATTGAAGATCGATCTTTGAAAATATTGTTTTCCCTCGCATTTGATCAAAGAGATCATCAATGTGGTGCAATTGATACTTGTTCTTTATCATTTCCTTATTTAGCATACGATAATCTATGCATAGTCACAAAGTACCATCCTTCTTTTTAACAAAAATTACTGGTGCTCCCCATGGTGAAACATTGGGTCTTATCAACCCTTTATCAAGTAATTACTCCAGTTGAGCCTTTAGCTCCATTAATTCTATGGTGGTCATTATATAAGGAGATTTTAGATATAGGTTTTGATCTTGGAATGATATCTATTGAAAATCAAAATCTCTCTTAGGAGGTAATCCTGGTAGTTCATCTAGAAATACGTCCTCAAAATCTTGAAGAAAGGGGTATCTATCCATATTTGATCTCTCTTGATCTATGGATTCCCTCTTCTCAACTCCTTAGAGTTTCTGAGATTCATAAAATATCAAATCATCTTGAAAAATAGATTCCTTGGGATTATTTATTTTCTCCATTTTAATGGCAAAAAGTTGGCATACTTTCCTCTGGGCTCTTTTCATCTGTAGGGCAGATATTTGTCTCAATTTAAACTCTCTAGGGTTGCCTTGTAGAAATACTTTATTCCCAAGGTCATCTAGGCATTCTATTGTTTTGGAAAAACAATCCACCTTAGCCCGATGTCTCCATAACCAATTTTCCAAGGATGACCTCATATGAGCCTAATGGGGCTACATAAAGGTTCACTTCAGTAGAGAAACTCAGAAGTTCAACCATAGCCTCAAACAAACATTTGTCTACCTAAGCTTTGGTCTGATTTGCATATTCAACTAACCAGGTATTTGCCATGTAACCATCTTTTCTAGAAATTTTACTTAAAACTTTTGGAAAACTAAAACATTATGTAGAACCAATATCTATCAAAACTAAAATTGGAAAACCAATAAAATATATGTGGTTTCAATTAGAGTAATTTGATATTCATCTTGCCTATTATCCAAGGCTGCATGTATCTGTTTCTGGAAAGTTACGTGTTGTGAGGGTAAAGGATCTCCTCATGGCTGGGTTCCTTGTGTCTTATTGGGACATTGATTGGCATAATGATCACCGCCACATGAATAACACCCTCCCACGGGTCCTCACCTTTCATAAGGCTTTCTAGAATTGTCTCCATTTTTCTTGGAGTTTTTATTGCCTTTC